>BRKX01000004.1:15700357-16907500 GCA_026008535.1 Perilla frutescens
AATAATCGATGCACATCCTCATGCTGTCATCCTTCTTTTTCACAAATAATACTGACGCTTCCCATGGTGAGACACTCGGACGAATATAACCTTGGTCCAAAAGCTCTTGGAGTTGCATCTTTAACTCTTGTAACTCTGATGGTGCCATCCGGTATGGGGCCTTTGACACTGGGGCTGCCCCTGGCATTAAATCAATCGTGAACTCCACTTGGCGACTAGGTGGTAATCCAGGTATTTCTTAAGGAAATACATCCACAAACTCTTTGACTACTGGTACACTGTCCACTATTGGTGTTACAGGAGTCATCCTAATAATATTTACCAAGAATCCTTGACATCCATCTTTCCTTAAGAACTTTACTGCCTTCATTGCTGATATTATCTTGGGTCGTCCGTCTAACTTAGCTCCATAAAAGGTGAATTCATTTGCCTCGGGCCTCTGAAATACCATTTCTCGATCATGACAACGTACAGTCACAAAATTGCTGCTTAACTAATCCATTCCCAAGATTAAATCGAAATCCCTCATCTCAAGGGTATAAAGATCAGCAACTAAATCCTTTCCTCCCAAATTCATTCTAACATTCTTAGCCATTTTATTAGTCCTTAATGCCTCTCCTAAAGGGATTCTTACATCAAGAGCTAAGTTCGCTATCTCAATGTCCATTCCTATTTTAGCACAAAGCTCAGAAGAGATATAGGAGTGTGATGCTCCGGAGTCAAACAAAGCTAAAGTTGGCATCCCAAACACAGATATCATACCTAACATTGTGCCACTGCCCTCTCCCGCATCTGGGTGTGTGTAAGTAAAGAGTCTAGCATTTCCACCTCTTTTCGGTTCCTCACCTCTTTTCTTTGGACAGTTTGGTGAGATATGCCTCGGTTCATGACAGTGGTAACAAACACGGTTGCGCCAGAAACATGGTCCCGTATGTGGCTTCTTACAATCCGGACAGAGTGGATTTCTCGCTGGTGGTCCATTCGGGGGATGGGCATCAGTCCTTTCTCTTTTTACAGAAAAATTTCCTCGTCCTCTATTCCGGTCATTCCATTTCCTCTTCCCATTGTGATCAGAGTTCCGAAAGGCAACTCTATCACCTTCCAGTCCAGTAGCTACTTCATGGGCTTGTCTAACTGCTTGGCCATACTCAGTGATCCTTTGTGCAGCCAATATACCATGTATCTCCGATCGAAGGCCTCTCATGAACCATTCAGCCTTTTGCCCTTCAGTCTCCAATAAACATGCTACATAACATGATAGCTGATTGAACCTCCGCTTATATTCTGTAACCGATAAGTTTCCTTGCTTGAGTTCCAGGAATTCAGTCTGCTTCTGAATGTGGAAAGAAGTGGAGAAGTACTTTTCCATAACAATTTGTTTGAACTTATCCTAGGTTAATTCTTGCCGCTCTTCAGCTGTCATGCCATTCCTATAAGATTTCCACCAATGGCCCGCATCCTCAGTGAACTGAAAAACAGCACATGAAACTTTATGTGCTTCAGCACATTCAATATGTTCAAATATCCGCTTCAGTTCCATGATCCACTCTTCCAAGGCAAGCGGTCCACTCCGACCATTAAATCAGGGTGGAGTGTAGTGGCGAAACTGCTCGATTACTTCATTGGTACTTGGTACAGCGGGTGTAGCATTTCTAGCATTCTCTGCAGTTTGCTGTTGAACAAAACTTTGTAGTGCAATGATTAGTTGTGGCACGAACTGTTCAGCCCCCGTGTTTGGTAGTGGGGTGTCCTCCTAATTTCAATTCCGCCATGTACACCTCGAAATCTATCATATCCACCTGGAAGGGCACCCGAACCGCTAACTGATAGTATAAGGTAATCGCAGCATCCCATTTCCTCCTCGCAGCTCCGAGCTCACTGACCTGAAAAATAATTCAAAATGTAGGGTGAGTACTTACAAATCGTACTCAGTGAGGGGGATACACGGGATTTGATTTTGAAAAATTCTCATTTTTTTTCTTCTTGTCCAACAATAAATTAAATCGCAGAATAGTGGTATAACTCATCCATAATTCCACATCACGAAGGAAGAATTACAGATAATAGCATTCCACATCACTAAGGAGGAATTATTCCACATCACGAAGGAGGAATCTCAATCATATTATTCCACATCACACAGGAAGAATAATAGACTCATACATCGACTGTGCACAGGAGATATTTATTCACATAGTTATTCCACCACAATTCATGAACGATAATTTAGGTTGGACTATAAAATAATTCCAAACACATACAAACACCTCATATAATTCTCAAGAATAATAATTTATCAATTCCAAACACAACTTTAAAACATTAACTTTAAATAAATTTCTCAATCACAAGGATAGATGCATACATTAAATATATTTTCCCACTCAAAACGTAACTTTAAAATTATTACCCACACTTACGTAACTTTAAATAGGTTATACCCACCTTAACAAATAGAGCGAGTAAGGTAATAACGAGGTATCACATGTTGGACGAAGATCCAAATTGCTTCGCACCTAACCAAGATATAAAATCGAATAAACACATATAGCCCAAATGTACTATTTTAAGAAATTTAATAAGCTGACCTAGTTCATTATAAATCGGCCTAAATTCACTAACTAAATAGATCTCATTAAACCAACTACATTGAGGAGATAAGTGGCCGACAGAAATAGGACCTACAAATTTATTATTATTATTATTATTATTATTATTATTATTATAAAAAAATAAAAATAAAAAAATAAAATAAAAAGCATATAAAAGGATTGGTGTTGATGTAAGTTCTTCACCCTATATTACATAGTAGCTATGTGTCTTTCAACTATCCATTTAGGAAAATTAATATATTGGGCCCACCATGTCAAACTAGCAAATACAATTAATAATCTCACTTTTCTCTCCATATCTCTCTCTCTTCGGCTACTCAACAACCAAAGCTAGCAACTCTCTCTCTCTCTCTCTCTCTCTACAAAGCAACCAAAAGAAAAGAAACAGAGATGGAAAAATTCAAGATCCCCAAATTTAACAAGACAAACAGCCTCAAACATCTCTATCTTCATTTCCCCTCCGGCAACATCTAACTATCGTTACCGTCTTCTGACCACCTCACTATTCAGATTTTTTTTTACGATACGAGTATGCTTGAAGAGGATCAGACCCAGTTTCAGCCCATTCATCTCTCTCAACGTCGACAACCACTGCACCCCTAACTCTACAGCAGCCCTTGATGAAAAATAGAACCCAGATGCGGTTCGAACTTCAAGACTCGACAACAGGGTACACTCAAAACTCTACTAGTTCTAATCTCTATATAAACCAAAATTATCATACTTATATTTATTATTTTTTTTTATTATTATCTCTGTCTCCAGATCTCTAGTCTAACAGGTGAAATCAGATTTTTTTGTTTGAAGGCACCTTGATGCTCTGGTATAGTCAAGGCTAATGGGTCTATGATGAAAATCAAGGTATGGAAATTCTTGTGAGTTAAAACAGGAATTGGTGATTTGTTGCCCGATTCTTCGAAGGCGGGTCAACCTCTACCATTCTCATACACATATTTAACCCCAATTTTTCATTTATCAAGTTATATCCTCAAAATGCCCATAACAGAATAATTTAGCATGCTTCTTACTTAACAGATATAGGCAAATCCCCCCCCCCACACTTATCCGAGAATGTGCCCAAATAGGTACCCTCAGTGTGTGATGGAGATTTGCCCGATGCCAAACACCAACAAAATGAAAACAAAGCATATATACAGACCTACAAAACTAAAAACAGATCCTAACCTATTACTACTATGAAGGGAGTAAAATTTTTCAAGGAGAAGATGGGCACGCTAATCCGTAATGATCCAAAAGCTTCTTTAAGCCTTTCTCCAGACGCTCCACTTTCCGTTCCAGTTCTTTCAAATCCTTCGAGGGGAATTCTTCTTCATCCTTTTCGTCTTCGGCCCTGTCAAAGGTGGAGGTGCTCGGATTTAACTCCAGTAATAAGAAGTAAGAGATGTTATTTTTGTTGACTTCGACCAACTTCCATCGCTTCAAGCAATTTAGGTCAAAGTACTCAGTCACATCTAAAGGTTCAAATCCCGAGTCAGAGAGAGAGGTTCCACTTACACTTTCATACACGCGTGAAATGAACGATCCCATGGAGATGCAGGGGATGGTCTTACTGCCAGCATTCATCTTCCATTGTTGTGCCACTGTAAAGCCAAAATTGACTTTCTTCCCTGTCACCATGCATCACAACAGAAAGAGCTCCTGCTGCGTGACTTGCCCAGTTCCGTCCTTGTGGGCATAAATGTTGTATGCCATCCATCGATGGCAAATCTGGAGGGCCGCGTTTTTGATCACTCTGCTCTTGCTGGTCCCTGACTTGAACTGGCCTATCCCTCCTATTTCTTCCCACGGACGCTGAATCTTCTTAGTCCATGAATCTGGAGCCATCGTCATTGCCTCCTTGTACCATTGCTTCTGCAAATCTGACACACCCACTATCCCCAGATGCAGATTCTGCTCTGTAATGGACATGCTCTACTATGTGCCTTGAATCACAAAGGTGATAGCTCCAGGAGTATTTAGCAGGTACCCCTTAGTGGGTTTGAAGCTATAGGACAGCAGGAATTCACATGATAGCTCCTTGTACGCTCTATCGTTCCATTGTAGTGCCTTTGTCTACCCAATGTTGTCGAAGTACTACAGTACCTCGCTTTTATGACCAAGATCCCTCAGGGTGTCCTCATCGAAGGCATAAAGGGTTGAGGTTAATTGAGAGAACAATAGACCCTGGGAGCCATTAGGAGTTGCATGCTAGGCATTGAACGGAGACATTAATACTAGTTGTGTGATCCACGCTTTAGGCACTTCGAGAGAAGGTTCAAGGTATAATTGTGGTTGTTCTAGCTAGATTTAAGTCCCTACATAGGTGTATGATGAAACAATTAAATAAATGGATTAGATAAGGATTCTCCAACTCTAGAATTCGTCTTTCTCCGTTGTTTCTTCTTTACTCTTTCTTCTCTGTGTTTCCATTTATATTATATGTTTAAGTACTTTAATTAGTTCAAGCACTTTAATCGGTTGTCTAGATAGCATTTAGGAGTTAAGTTCTAGTACTTAGTTAGTTAAATATTAAATCTCTGTGGATACGATACTCTTGTTCACCGCTACACTATAAACCTCACTGTGCACTTGCAGTTTAGGTGAAAATAAATACCAAACAACATACAATTTCTCTTTTCTTAAAGTCTCCAACACCGTCCTCAAATGTGCTTCGTGTTCTTCTTTGTTCTTTGAGTATACTAGGATATCATCGATGAACATAATAACGAATTTGTCTAGGTAAGGATGAAATACACGATTCATTAGATCCATGAATACGGCTGGGGCATTTGACAATCCAAAAGGCATCACCACGAATTCGTAGTGGCCATATCTTGTCCTAAAAGCCGTTTTAGGAATATCCTCCTCTTTCATTTTCAATTGGTGATATCCCGACCTCAGATCTATCTTAGAGAACACACTTACTCCTTTTAACTGGTCGAACAAATCTTCAATCCTTGGTAAAGGATATTTGTTCTTTATCATGAGCTGCTTCAAAGTACAATAATCGATGCACATCCTCATGCTGTCATCCTTCTTTTTCACAAATAATACTGACGCTTCCCATGGTGAGACACTCGGACGAATATAACCTTGGTCCAAAAGCTCTTGGAGTTGCATCTTTAACTCTTGTAACTCTGATGGTGCCATCCGGTATGGGGCCTTTGACACTGGGGCTGCCCCTGGCATTAAATCAATCGTGAACTCCACTTGGCGACTAGGTGGTAATCCAGGTATTTCTTAAGGAAATACATCCACAAACTCTTTGACTACTGGTACACTGTCCACTATTGGTGTTACAGGAGTCATCCTAATAATATTTACCAAGAATCCTTGACATCCATCTTTCCTTAAGAACTTTACTGCCTTCATTGCTGATATTATCTTGGGTCGTCCGTCTAACTTAGCTCCATAAAAGGTGAATTCATTTGCCTCGGGCCTCTGAAATACCATTTCTCGATCATGACAACGTACAGTCACAAAATTGCTGCTTAACTAATCCATTCCCAAGATTAAATCGAAATCCCTCATCTCAAGGGTATAAAGATCAGCAACTAAATCCTTTCCTCCCAAATTCATTCTAACATTCTTAGCCATTTTATTAGTCCTTAATGCCTCTCCTAAAGGGATTCTTACATCAAGAGCTAAGTTCGCTATCTCAATGTCCATTCCTATTTTAGCACAAAGCTCAGAAGAGATATAGGAGTGTGATGCTCCGGAGTCAAACAAAGCTAAAGTTGGCGTCCCAAACACAGATATCATACCTAACATTGTGCCACTGCCCTCTCCCGCATCTGGGTGTGTGTAAGTAAAGAGTCTAGCATTTCCACCTCTTTTCGGTTCCTCACCTCTTTTCTTTGGACAGTTTGGTGAGATATGCCTCGGTTCATGACAGTGGTAACAAACACGGTTGCGCCAGAAACATGGTCCCGTATGTGGCTTCTTACAATCCGGACAGAGTGGATTTCTCGCTGGTGGTCCATTCGGGGGATGGGCATCAGTCCTTTCTCTTTTTACAGAAAAATTTCCTCATCCTCTATTCCGGTCATTCCATTTCCTCTTCCCATTGTGATCAGAGTTCCGAAAGGCAACTCTATCACCTTCCAGTCCAGTAGCTACTTCATGGGCTTGTCTAACTGCTTGGCCATACTCAGTGATCCTTTGTGCAGCCAATATACCATGTATCTCCGATCGAAGGCCTCTCATGAACCATTCAGCCTTTTGCCCTTCAGTCTCCAATAAACATGCTACATAACATGATAGCTGATTGAACCTCCGCTTATATTCTGTAACCGATAAGTTTCCTTGCTTGAGTTCCAGGAATTCAGTCTGCTTCTGAATGTGGAAAGAAGTGGAGAAGTACTTTTCCATAACAATTTGTTTGAACTTATCCTAGGTTAATTCTTGCCGCTCTTCAGCTGTCATGCCATTCCTATAAGATTTCCACCAATGGCCCGCATCCTCAGTGAACTGAAAAACAGCACATGAAACTTTATGTGCTTCAGCACATTCAATATGTTCAAATATCCGCTCCAGTTCCATGATCCACTCTTCCAAGGCAAGCGGTCCACTCCGACCATTAAATCAGGGTGGAGTGTAGTGGCGAAACTGCTCGATTACTTCATTGGTACTTGGTACAGCGGGTGTAGCATTTCTAGCATTCTCTGCAGTTTGCTGTTGAACAAAACTTTGTAGTGCAATGATTAGTTGTGGCACGAACTGTTCAGCCCCCGTGTTTGGTAGTGGGGTGTCCTCCTAATTTCAATTCCGCCATGTACACCTCGAAATCTATCATATCCACCTGGAAGGGCACCCGAACCGCTAATTGATAGTATAAGGTAATCGCAGCATCCCATTTCCTCCTCGCAGCTCCGAGCTCACTGACCTGAAAAATAATTCAAAATGTAGGGTGAGTACTTACAAATCGTACTCAGTGAGGGGGATACACGGGATTTGATTTTGAAAAATTCTCATTTTTTTTCTTCTTGTCCAACAATAAATTAAATCGCAGAATAGTGGTATAACTCATCCATAATTCCACATCACGAAGGAAGAATTACAGATAATAGCATTCCACATCACTAAGGAGGAATTATTCCACATCACGAAGGAGGAATCTCAATCATATTATTCCACATCACACAGGAAGAATAATAGACTCATACATCGACTGTGCACAGGAGATATTTATTCACATAGTTATTCCACCACAATTCATGAACGATAATTTAGGTTGGACTATAAAATAATTCCAAACACATACAAACACCTCATATAATTCTCAAGAATAATAATTTATCAATTCCAAACACAACTTTAAAACATTAACTTTAAATAAATTTCTCAATCACAAGGATAGATGCATACATTAAATATATTTTCCCACTCAAAACGTAACTTTAAAATTATTACCCACACTTACGTAACTTTAAATAGGTTATACCCACCTTAACAAATAGAGCGAGTAAGGTAATAACGAGGTATCACATGTTGGACGAAGATCCAAATTGCTTCGCACCTAACCAAGATATAAAATCGAATAAACACATATAGCCCAAATGTACTATTTTAAGAAATTTAATAAGCTGACCTAGTTCATTATAAATCGGCCTAAATTCACTAACTAAATAGATCTCATTAAACCAACTACATTGAGGAGATAAGTGGCCGACAGAAATAGGACCTACAAATTTATTATTATTATTATTATTATTATTATTATTATTATTATAAAAAAATAAAAATAAAAAAATAAAATAAAAAGCATATAAAAGGATTGGTGTTGATGTAAGTTCTTCACCCTATATTACATAGTAGCTATGTGTCTTTCAACTATCCATTTAGGAAAATTAATATATTGGGCCCACCATGTCAAACTAGCAAATACAATTAATAATCTCACTTTTCTCTCCATATCTCTCTCTCTTCGGCTACTCAACAACCAAAGCTAGCAACTCTCTCTCTCTCTCTCTCTCTACAAAGCAACCAAAAGAAAAGAAACAGAGATGGAAAAATTCAAGATCCCCAAATTTAACAAGACAAACAGCCTCAAACATCTCTATCTTCATTTCCCCTCCGGCAACATCTAACTATCGTTACCGTCTTCTGACCACCTCACTATTCAGATTTTTTTTTACGATACGAGTATGCTTGAAGAGGATCAGACCCAGTTTCAGCCCATTCATCTCTCTCAACGTCGACAACCACTGCACCCCTAACTCTACAGCAGCCCTTGATGAAAAATAGAACCCAGATGCGGTTCGAACTTCAAGACTCGACAACAGGGTACACTCAAAACTCTACTAGTTCTAATCTCTATATAAACCAAAATTATCATACTTATATTTATTATTTTTTTTTATTATTATCTCTGTCTCCAGATCTCTAGTCTAACAGGTGAAATCAGATTTTTTTGTTTGAAGGCACCTTGATGCTCTGGTATAGTCAAGGCTAATGGGTCTATGATGAAAATCAAGGTATGGAAATTCTTGTGAGTTAAAACAGGAATTGGTGATTTGTTGCCCGATTCTTCGAAGGCGGGTCAACCTCTACCATTCTCATACACATATTTAACCCCAATTTTTCATTTATCAAGTTATATCCTCAAAATGCCCATAACAGAATAATTTAGCATGCTTCTTACTTAACAGATATAGGCAAATCCCCCCCCCCCCACACTTATCCGAGAATGTGCCCAAATAGGTACCCTCAGTGTGTGATGGAGATTTGCCCGATGCCAAACACCAACAAAATGAAAACAAAGCATATATACAGACCTACAAAACTAAAAACAGATCCTAACCTATTACTACTATGAAGGGAGTAAAATTTTTCAAGGAGAAGATGGGCACGCTAATCCGTAATGATCCAAAAGCTTCTTTAAGCCTTTCTCCAGACGCTCCACTTTCCGTTCCAGTTCTTTCAAATCCTTCGAGGGGAATTCTTCTTCATCCTTTTCGTCTTCGGCCCTGTCAAAGGTGGAGGTGCTCGGATTTAACTCCAGTAATAAGAAGTAAGAGATGTTATTTTTGTTGACTTCGACCAACTTCCATCGCTTCAAGCAATTTAGGTCAAAGTACTCAGTCACATCTAAAGGTTCAAATCCCGAGTCAGAGAGAGAGGTTCCACTTACACTTTCATACACGCGTGAAATGAACGATCCCATGGAGATGCAGGGGATGGTCTTACTGCCAGCATTCATCTTCCATTGTTGTGCCACTGTAAAGCCAAAATTGACTTTCTTCCCTGTCACCATGCATCACAACAGAAAGAGCTCCTGCTGCGTGACTTGCCCAGTTCCGTCCTTGTGGGCATAAATGTTGTATGCCATCCATCGATGGCAAATCTGGAGGGCTGCGTTTTTTATCACTCTGCTCTTGCTGGTCCCTGACTTGAACTGGCCTATCCCTTCTATTTCTTCCCACGGACGCTGAATCTTCTTAGTCCATGAATCTGGAGCCATCGTCATTGCCTCCTTGTACCATTGCTTCTGCAAATCTGACACACCCACTATCCCCAGATGCAGATTCTGCTCTGTAATGGACATGCTCTACTATGTGCCTTGAATCACAAAGGTGATAGCTCCAGGAGTATTTAGCAGGTACCCCTTAGTGGGTTTGAAGCTATAGGACAGCAGGAATTCACATGATAGCTCCTTGTACGCCCTATCGTTCCATTGTAGTGCCTTTGTCTACCCAATGTTGTCGAAGTACTACAGTACCTCGCTTTTATGACCAAGATCCCTCAGGGTGTCCTCATCGAAGGCATAAAGGGGCACCAGCTTCTTTTTGTCTATGGACTTGGCCCTCTCCGCTTGCTTTTTATCTCCTTTCTTCCCTAGCTTCGCTGGAGCTATCCTGGTCTGGGATTGAGATTTGGATGATTCTCCCTTAGCTTTGACTCCTGATGGTCCACTTACTGGCGGTGGTTTGGGGTCTTTGGATTTGATGCTCTCTGATTCAGCTTCTTCCTCTTCAGTCTCTTCGTCGGTGGGCTCATCCTGTAGTTCTAATTTTTTTCTTGCTGAGGGCACATCAGCTGTCTGGCCCTTCTTTGGCTTCAGTAGAGATTTCCCAATCACCAACTTACCGGCTTCTTCCTTCTTTTTCTCCATATTTTTCTTTGCAGTCTGGCCTCTCGGAGACACCCGTCTCCTCACCTCTGCCTCAGGCTTTTGCGGTGGTTTTTGTGGTTGTGCCTTTTCTGCTTCCCCCTCTTCATTGAGGTCCTTCTTCGATTCCTCGGCTTGTTCTTCATGTTCATCCTCTCCACATTCTTCTTCATTTTCAGTTTCTATCTCCTCTTCCACATTTTCCTGTTCCTCGACTACCTTTTCTTTCCCTTTCTCTGCTTTTTTCTGCTCTGCCTCTTTCACTTCTTCCTCCTCCCACGCAGAATCTTTCGTCACCTCTGCCTCATCCTCATTTTTTTCCGGTTTCTCCTCTTCCGTCACCTTTCCAGGCTCAGTCTCAACTTGAGGCTCCGTCACCAACTCTGGTTGTGGTACCTCCGATGGCATAATAGGGCTTTTTGGTGGCTCTAGTTCCTTCTGCATTTCCTGGGTTAGGGCTTCTAAGATTTGTTTCTCCAGTGCATCCAAGTCTGCCTTTGTGCCCTTAGTCTTCTTGGCCGGCGGATTTTTTGGTGCTTTCGTCGATGCTTTCCTTTTCTCCTTCACCGAAGGTTTTTCTACTGTTGGTACGGTGGTGATCGGTTGAACGTTGAGAGGAACTTCAGTTTCAGGTGGTGGGCTTCCAATTCCAACAGACGCGGTTGGTGATTGGAGAGGGGTTTCCATTGGGGTTTCACTTACGACCTTCTTCCTGCCGCGAGTGGATTTTTCGGTTGGTCGGCTTGTTTGTCCTCCTCTGGTTCTTGTCATGGTTGAAATTGGGAAAAATGGGAGAGTGGGTGGCTGATGGGTTCAGAGATTCAGGTGGAATTTCTCGGTTTTGAAGAGCTGGAGGTTGGGATTTTACCAATTTTTACGGAAGGGGTTAGGGTTTTTCTCTGATTTGAATTTGAAATGCTGAGGACTTTTCCTCTCCGATATGTTTTAAACCAAAAATCTGCCTTAGAGATAAGATTAAAATATCCATTTTTAAATCCTTTCTCTCTCCTCCAATTTGACGTGTGCATGGGAAGCTGGAACGTCTCTCACAGGCTTTTTCTCTCACTTCCGATCAGCTTTTACTTCCGCCCCCACACATTAAGCCTTCCCGTAATTTTTCTTATGCCTTTCCACTCTTTCCTTTTGCTTTATGCCATCTGCAGGTTAGTTCTCACTATATACTTACTAAATAAAGAAAAACTAAAACACTGTTAAGATTATCGGGTTGCCTCCCGACCAGCGTTGTTAGTTATAGTCGTTAGCTCGACTGTGCCTTTTTCCTTTATTGTTAAGTGGGCTTGATGAGCATGGCTTTTTCGACCACCTCCTCCTACATATGCTCATAAAAGGGCTTAAGCCTCTATCCGTTAACCCGAAAGATGTCATCATCTTCAGGATTGTGAATGTCCACTGCCCCACTCGGAAGCTGATTTTGAATGATGTAAGGTCCCAACCATTTTTATCTGAGTTTTCCTATATTGATACGTAGCTTTGAGTTGAATAACATCACTTTTTGCCCTTTTACGAATTCTTTCCTTCTTATGAGCATATCGTGTACCCTCTTTGTCCTTTTCTTGTACATCACTGCATTGTCGTATGCCTCTGCTCTTAGTTCCTCCAATTCCTGGATCTGTAACTTCTTTTCGGCTCCATCTACATTCGGGTATGCATTTAATTTCCGGATTGTCCAAAAAGCTTTGTGTTCCATTCCCACCGGTAGATGGCATAACTTCCCATATATCAATCGATATGGGGACATCCCGATCGGAGTCTTGAATGCTATCCTGTATGCCCATAGAGCATCCTCCAAGTAGTTACTCCAATCCTTTCTCCTCGGACTCATCACTTTCTCTAGGATGTTCTTTATTTCTCTATTAGATACTTCTGTCTGCCCATTTGCTTGTGAGTGATAAGCTGTGGTGACTCTGTGTGTGACCCCATATTTCTGAAGAAGCCGCTTTATAAGCATATTACAGAAGTGTGTTCCTTGGTCGCTGATTAGCACCTTGGGAACCCCGTGCCTGCAGAATACATTGGATTTGAGGAATTCCATCACTGTTCGTGCATCATTGCTCATTGTGGCCTTGGCTTCCACCCATTTTAACACATAATCTACAGCTAATAGGATGTACAATTTTGACCCGGACTTGGAAAAGGGTCCCATGAAGTCAATTTCCCAGATATCAAATATTTCGACGGACATAATGGGGATTAGGGGCATAGCCTCCCTAATAGAAAGATTGTCCGTCCTCTGACAGTTACTACATCCTTTGCAGTGAACATAAGCATCCTTGAACATGCTCGGCCAGTAGAACCCTCCATCTAGGATTTTTCGGGCGGTTCTTCTTGGATCAAAATGTCTGCCACATACATCTGTGTGGCAGAATTTGAGGATGCTTTTTCCCTCATGTTCTGGCATGCAACGCCTTATGACCTGGTCTGCTCCTATCTTCCAGAGAGTTAGTTTTTCCCATACGTAGAACCTGCTTTCCCTGACCAGTTTCTTCTTCTGATAGTCGCTCATGGCAATCGGGCATTTTCTGATCACCAGGTAATTGATGATGTCGGCATACCACAGGTCTTGCCTCTTTGTGCCGTTAATACGATACAGATGCTCGTCCGGAAATGTTTTCATGATCTCTTCATTGCTTTCAATCATCAAGCGGCTTAAGTGATCTGCCACAAGGTTCTCTGCTCCTATCTTGTCCTTAATATCCAGATCAAATTCCTGGAGGAGTAGAATCCATCTAATGAGTCGTGGTTTTGACTCCTTCTTCATCAGCAAGTATTTCAAAGCCGAATGGTCTGTGAACACCGTCACCTTTGCTCCCAAGAGATACGATCTGAACTTCTCAAAGGCAAATACTACCACGAGTGGCTCTTTTTCGGTGGTCGAATAGTTGCATTGGGCTGGATTTAGTATCTTGGAGGCATAATAGATGACATAGCTTTATTTGCCTCGCTTCTGCCCCAGAACTGCTCCCATGGCATACCCGCTTGCATCACACATCACTTCGAATGGCATCCCCCAATCAGGTGGTTGGATTACTGGTGATGAAACCAGTCTCCTTTGGAGGTCATGAAATGTCTCTTTACATTCCTCGTTGAATTCAAACACTACATCTTGCTGAATCAAGCGTGTGAGGGGTTGAGCTATCTTGGCGAAGTCTTTGATGAATCTCCTATAAAACCCTGTATGCCCAAGGAATGCTCGGACTTGCTTCATCGTGGTGGGGTAAGGCAATTTTGCAATGATGTCTAATTTTGCCTTGTCCACCTCGATTCCCCTTTCCGAAATGACATGCCCTAGAATGATCCCTTTCCTGACCATGAAGTGGCACTTTTCGTAGTTCAGCACGAGATCCTTTTCGATGCATCTCTTCAATACTCTCTCCAGATTCTCCAAGCATTGGTTAAAATGGTCCCCATAGACGGTGAAGTCATCCATGAAGATCTCAATACAGGACTCGAGCATATCTAGGAATATGCTCATCATGCATCTCTGGAATATCCCTGGTGCGTTACAAAGGCCGAAAGGCATTCGTCGGTATGCGAAAGTACCGAAGGGGCATGTTAATGTTGTCTTCTCCTGATCCTCTTGCACGATATATATTTGTATGTATTCGGAATAACCATCTAGGAAACAAAAGTACGATTTGCCCACAAACCGCTCCAATATTTGATCAATAAAGAGTAGGGGGAAATGGTCCTTCCTTGTGAGTGCATTGAGTTTTCTGTAGTCGATGCATACTCTCCATCCAGTCTGAAGATGGGTTTGTACCAATTCCTTCTTTTCATTCTCAACCACTTGGATTCCTGATTTCTTAGGCACCACATGTACGGGACTCACCCATTTGCTATCTGAGATGGGATAGATGATCCCCAAATCTAATAGCTTCAGGATTTCCTTCAAGATAACTTCCTTCATGATGGGGTTCAACTTTCTTTGAGGTTGTCTCACTGGTTTGGCTCCCTCTTCTAGCATGATGCGGTGCATGCACACTGATGGGCTTATGCCTTTAATGTCGGCCAGTGTCCACCCGATTGCTTCCTTGTATTTCTTTAATAGGTTCACCAATCTTGTTTCCTGAGACACAGTCAGTGCCGAATTGATGATTATTGGCAGCTTCTCTCCTTCAATAAGGTAGGCATATTTCAAATGTCCCGAAATTTTCTTCAATTCCAATTCTGGCGGCTTAATGATGGAACATATCATTCTTTCTGAAAGCTGCAATATGGGCAAATCCAGATCGTCCTTGGAATTTGTGTGGGCCTCTAGACTGTATAGCTGCATGATTGCCTTCTTGATATTCTCGTCTCTCTCATCGAGAGTGTCCCAGTCTGATTGGCAGTGTTGGATTACCCACTTCAATGGATCCTTTACCAGCATCTTCGTTCCCTCAATCTGAATGAGTGACTCAATTATGTCCACCGTACTTACACCTTCGACATCAGTAGGATGTTTCATTGCTTTGATGATATTGAAGGTGATGGTATCTCTGTCGAATTCGCACGTCAATGTGCCCTAATCGACGTCAATCTTCGTATGCGCCGTTTTCATGAAAGGTCTCCCCAGGAGCATACATGAAGACTTTTTGCTGGACGAGCCCATATCTAGAACATAGAAGTCAGCTGGAAAAATCAAATCTTTGACTTTGATCAGCACGTCTTCCAGAACACCTTCAGGTAACACATTGGATATGTCCGCCAGTTGAATCACCATTCTTGTCCCCTTCAGTGGTCCCAAATCCAGTTGTTCAGAAATGGTTAAGGGCATAACGTTGATTGAGGCCCGAAGGTCAAGCATGGCTTGATTTATTTTTATGCCTCCAATCTCGCAGGGAATGAAGAACATGCCCGGGTCTCCACATTTCTTTGGGAGCTTCTTCTGTATCAGCGCAGATACATTCTCACTCATAATCACTTGAGCCTCCTCATTGAATCGGACCTTTCGGGTGCATAGTTCCTTCAAGAACTGGGCATATCGAGGTATTTGTCGCATTACGTCTAAGAGAGGGACATTAACCTCCACCCTTTTGAAAACCTGCATCAAGTCGCAGCCCTCGGCCTCCTTTTTGTTTTTTCTTAGCCTTCCTGAAAATGGTGGGGAACAATAATTTATTCTTTTTCTGGTGTCAACTCCCCTTTATTAGGCTCTTCCGCTTGGCCATCATTCTCTGGTCTCTTGGTGAGTTCGGTTTTCTTAGGGTCACTTCCCCCTTCTGTCAGAACTGAGGGATTTGTCAGCTCCTTCCCTGTTCTGAGTGAAATCGCATTTACATTAGCCCTTGGGTTGGGCTCGGTCTGGGAAGGTAAGATCCCTTTTCCCCTTCTCCATTCGTGAAATGGCCTCACTTAGCTGAGTAATCTGAGTTCCCAGATAGTTAAGACCTACCCTTGTTTCTGTTTCAAATGAAGCTGCCCGTTTCTGGCTGTTAACTGACTCGATGGCCATCTGTCTCACCATATCTTCTAGTGTGGGTCCTCCCGCTACAGAAAAATGGCGAGGTGGCCCTGTATGTGCCTACTGTTTTGGATACCTCTGCCGATGATGGTAATTTTGGGTGTACTGATCATTCCGCCTCCGATTGCCCCCATCCAGCATATTTACGGATTCATTCCCCCCCAGAACTTGCGAGCATTGATCTGAGTAGTGGCCCATCATGTTGCATACCCCACATATCCTTAAGGTGTTAGCGGATAGTTGGGTCATCATCTTTTCCATCTTGCTGAATAGCTGATCCATTTTTATCTCTGCCTTGGGCGCATAGGTTGATTTGCCCATCGCTGCCGCTTGTGGTCTATCGTAGACGTCTTCTCGTGTTTCCTCGGCCATCTGTCTGATCAGCTGCATTGCTTCATCTGCTCTTTTGTTCAGGATTGACCCTCCGCATGCTGCATTGAGTAGGTTGCGGTCTTCTACCCGTAATACTGACACGAAGTACTGGACCAAGTCATGTGCCGGTATCTGATGATGTGGGCATTTGGTGAGCATTTACTTGAAACGCCCCCAATAATCGTAGAAGCTTTCATTCACTCCAGCCTTGGCAGTGGAGATTTTCTTCCTCATGGCCTGTACTCTTATAGTGGGGAAATACTTCTCCAGGAACCTTTGTTGAAGTTGATTCCATGTAGGTCACGCTACCTGCTGGTATGATGTAAAGTCATTCACGTGCTTCATCTTGCAAGGTGAAAGGAAATGATAATAAGTGAATATATTCAGACATATTCCCTGTATTATTACGTTGCGTGCCACAGGCCATCTCAAAATCTTGAAGATGCCTTTGGGGGTCTTCTCCGGGATGGTCGTGGAATTTGGGCAAAATTGAGATGAAGTTGGATCTCAATTCCTAAGTGTTAGAGGGCTGCAGTAGTGTAATCCCTGATGGTCGCATATTCATTATTTGTGGAAAGATGAGCTGCCTCAAAGTGGGCTAAGGTTCGGGTGCCTCTTCTTAAATTTTGTCCCCCATTTCTTCTTCTTCAGATTCCGAGAATAGTGGGTTATATTTTTCTTCGTGTGTGCTGCTGGTATTGTTTTCTTCTCCGGATGCTTGGGTTTCTTCCAACATTTCTGATGGTGTTCTTTGGTTTATGGTGGCTTCCAGACTTCTTCTTGCTTGTGCCCGCCTTCTCCGAGCAGTTTTCTCTATTTCTGGGTCGTAAACTAGTTCTTCTGCGCGGTTAGTGCATACCATAAACAAGGTTAAGCGAGGAAGGATGGGATAGAAAAAGTGCTCTTACACTCCCCGGCAACTGCGCCAAATTTTGACACGCCGTCATTTAGCGTGCAAAATTACACCTATAGGCGTAACCCCCTAGATGCATGAATGTGCCTCCATCGGCTAGTATAGTGTCAGATGGCGGATGTCGATCCCACGAGGAGTGTTAATCTTTCTATCCTGGGCAAGCTTCACTGGAACCCTTGGGTGGTTACTGTCACTAACTTGTTCCTGCAACTTAGTATGAAATGCGTCTAAAGAAATATAAACTAAATCAAATAATAACAAACATGTTCAAGTCAAGCGTAGAGTCGGACTGGTGGAAGCATGCAATCCCGGGCACATACACATTGATACCTCGATCTGATCGATTGGTTATAGGGAGTAGGTATCTCTTCGAGGAACTGTTATTGGGTCACTGTCACTGACCCTAGATTGCTGTCACTAATCCTTTCCCCACTTATAGAGATTACACCCCCCCTAATTCCTTCATTTGTTGTATGTTAAGAGCGATACGAGCGGCGACATCTTAGCACCTTACCATCTCAAGACCTAAAGAAAAAGGGTCATACAGAGGGTTTGCAAGAAATGGCAGCATTTGATCAGAGGAACCCAACGCTGGCATATGGGACCCCTTTGGCGTTGTACCCATATCCACCTGGTCTTCACGTTCTGGGCTTAGTCGGCTGTAGCCCTCTCCACCCGGTTTGTCACTTAGTGGCTCATCAGGGAGTCGGTCACCCTTACTTCCACCCTAACACACAGCTGCAATGGTTCGGCTAAGAGTGATCAGCCACAAAGCTTTCCCCGTTGCAGTGTATTTGGATTCTCCCTAAGTGAAACCCGAAATCTTCATGAGGTGTTTTTAAGCTCGATTAGCCTCATGCATTGCCATCACCTACATCTTCGTCTCACTCGACTTGAACACTAATTACTTAGCCTTGCAACATATTAATTAACACAACACAAATAAACAGACAATTCATAGTAAATGAATTTATATTACGAAAGAAAATACTAAACTAACGAGCCAACAAAAGCTGGGAACAAAGCGTTCCAACCTATGCCAACTATATGTGTTTTCTTTACGAGAACTTGAAATGCACAGACTGAAATAAAATGCTAAACTGCTCCTAATTGTCTTACCTTCTAAATAAAATAGGAATTAAAGTATTTATAGTGAGTTTAACTGCCACAATCGGCCCATGACTGCCCACGCAGGAGCACTATCTTAGTTGACCTTGTCCACTTCTCCTCAACGGCTCCTTGCGGGTTTTTCGGCTTTGACTCTTTCTCCCTCTCCCTTCTTCTCCACTCTCTAACTTCAGCAGCCAGCTCTTCCTGGATTTTCAGAACGGTTTTGACGTGGTCATCATTTGTTGGAGTGATCGACGCTGGACTTCCGTGCTGGATCTACAACAGACTGTCTAAGTCCAGTTTCCTCCATTATGCCCTTATCAGCTCTCCCCATCTTTTATGCCCTTGCTGGAACTTTTCCTCGTCATTTCCTCTGCTTTACTTTAGTTCCCAAACTTACTCTAGACACGACTTAAAAGACCCAAAAATAGCAAAACAAAGATAATAAAAACACCCCATTTTGAGTCTATATCACTCATGTAATCCCAACTTATGTCTTATTGTCAGGAAGTGTGCTGATTTGGTCAATCTATTAATAATAACCCCGATTGTCTGGTTATTGCGTACTGTTTTCGGTAACCCAATGACAAAGTCCATTGTAATGTGTTCCCATTTCCATTCAGGGACTTCAAGTGAGTTTAAAAGTCTAGCGGATCGTTGATGTTCCACCTTTACTTGCTGGCAAACCAAATAGTGTCCTATGAAAGTCACAATATCCCTCTTCATGCCTTTCCGCCAAAAAGTTTCCCTCAGATCTCGATACATCTTCGTTCCTCCGGGATGAGCAGTGTACGGAGTGTTGTGCGCTTCTGCTAGTATCTCACATTTTAACTCATCATCTTGGGGTACACACAGTCAACTCCCAGTAAGTGCTTGATCATCGGTTACAATAAATCCTTAGTTGTCTTCGGTGTGGCTCTTTCCTCTCATCTTCTCAAGAAAGTCATCTTGGCATTGAGCCTCAACTATACGAGCTCGTAGGTTTGGTTTCACTACTAGAGTTGCGATTCGGGCCTCCGTGTTCTCCGGTAGTAGGATCACCTCCAAATTCAATTTAGAGAAATCTCTAATTGGTTGCTCTTATTGGGTAAAGAGACAATTCAGTGCTACCCTATTCTTTCTGCTCAAAGCATCGGCTACGACATTTGCTTTTCCGGGATGATACAAGATGGTACAGTCATAGTCTTTCACGAGTTCCAACCATCTCCTTTGTCTCATGTTGAGTTCCTTTTGCTCAAAAAAGTACTTTAGGCTCTTATGATCCGTATAGATCTCACACTTGACTTCATAAAGATAGTGCCTCCAGATCTTCAAGGCATGAACAACGGCTGCAAGCTCTAAATCATGAGTAGGGTAGTTGACCTAATGTGGTTTCAACTGCCTAGATGCATAAGCTATAACATTCTTATTTTGCATCAACACATATCCTATTCCTTGCAGAGATGCATCTGTACAAATGACGAAACTTTCTGCTCCATCAGGAACAGTTAACACAGGAGCAGTTACCAATTTCTTCTTAATTTCTTGAAAACTTTCTTCACGGTTTTCTGTCCAAATGAATTTCACTCTCTTCTTTAGTAGTTGGGTCATAGGTTTTGCAATCTTGGAGAATCCTTCAATAAATCATCTATAGTAACCAGCTAAGCTTAGAAAGCTACGAATTTCACCGACATTAGTAGGGGACTTCCAATCACTCACTGTCTCCACCTTGGAGAGATGTACTTTGATGCCTTGAGCCGAAACTATGTGGCCTAGAAAGATAACTTCGTCCAACCAGAATTCACATTTGCTGAACTTAGCATACAACTTCTCTTTCCTCAGTGTCTCCATTACTACTATTAGATGTTCCTCGTGTTGTTTCTCATCTTTGGAGTAGATGAGTACATCATCAATAAATACTAGCACAAACTTATCTAAGTATTGGTGGAAAACTCGATTCATTAAGTCTATGAATACCGCTGGTGCATTGCTCAGTCCAAATGGCATCACCACAAACTCATAATGACCATACCGTGTCTGAAAAGCTGTCTTTGGTATGTCATCTTTCTTCACCTTCAATTGATGATAGCCCGATCTCAAATCAATCTTGGAGAAAACTCTAGCACCCTTGAGTTGATCAAACAGGTCATCAATTCGAGGTACAGGGTACTTGTTCTTGATTGTCAATTTGTTTAACTTCATGTAGTCTATGCACATGCGTAGCGATCCATCATTCTTCTTGACAAATAATGCAGGAGCTTCCCAAGGTGAAACACTAGGTCTGATAAACCCTTTATCCAATAATTCTTGTAATTGAACTCTTAGCTCTTGAAGTTCCTTTGGCGCCATTCGATATGGTGCTTTTGATACTGGGGCAGCTCCAGGGATAAGGTCGATAGTGAACTCTATTTTTCGAACAACAGACACATCTTCAATGGTTACTCTCTTGGTCTTGTCCCCTATCAAACTTACAAGGAAAGCCTGACATCCTTGCTTCTTGATCATCTCCATTGCTTTCATAGTTGATATCATAGGTATCGCCGCTCTTACTTTTGATCCATAAAAAGTAAACTCTGGTCCTCCTGGTGGTTGGAGCGTTATTTCCTTCTCGCGACATCGTATTGTTGCACGATTTGCTTTAAGCCAATCATTCCAAGAATAATATCAAAATCATTCATTTCTAGCACGTGCAGGTCTGTCCTAAGATAGTTATTGTCGAAATTTAACTCTAATCCAGCACAGATCGTACTAGCTACAAGCATCCTCCCTGATGGTATACTTACTTCTAGGGGTTCACTCAAGTTTTCTCCTAAAATTCCCAACTTCTTATATGTTCTCATAGATATGAACGAGTGTGTTGCTCTAGTGTCAAAGAGTGCAAATATTGGGGTGTTATGAATATCGATCATACATGCCATGTATCCAGGTGCTTGAGCTACTTGTTGTTGGTTCAAGGCAAAGGCACGTGCATTCCTAGGTGGTTGGTGTCCCTGGTTGTTTCCTTGATTGTTCATTGCGTTGTTTCCTTAGTTGTTCCCCTGATTGTTCACATAGTTATTCCCCTGATTGTTTCTCGGGTTATTTCCTTGGTAGTTTCCTTAGTTGACCCTATGATTATTTCCTTGATGGTTTCCGTGGTTGGCCCTCAGATTATTCCCTTGGTTGTTCCCTTGATTTTCCTTATTTCTAGGGTAGTTAGGAGCACTGTGTCTAGGTTACTTGCACCAAAAGCAAGCATTTATTCTCAGAAGACAAGTTGCATTGTGTCTCTTGTTGCATTTTTGGCATAGTGGCTTCTCCACCTGTCTTCCAGAATTGACGGTTGACCCAGTTCTTGCTTGCTTGTCATGACCGGGTTCATTCTGGTTCCGGTTATCCCATTTTATTTTCCCCTTTTGATCATGTTTCCGTTTTTCTTCCATCATGAGTAGTGATTCAATATCTTGAGCTATGCTGGGGGTTTCAACATAAGTGGTTGTACCCCGTCCCGCAATAGGGATCACAATCTCGGTTCTTAGGCCTCTTCTAAAATGGAATGTTTTCTTCACATCAGTATCTACTAAGTGAAGGGCATAGCGAGATAGTTGATTGAACTTCTTATCATAGTCATCCACTATAAGAGTTTTTTGCTTCAGATAAGTGAACTCATTTTCCTTACGCTCTCGATAACTATCAGGTATGTATTTCTCCATCACAGCCTGTTTGAATTCATCCCAAGTGAGTGCAGCAAGATCTTCAGGTATCATAGTCCTTGTATGTGATTCCCACCAATAGTCAGCATCTCCAGAGAGTTGATAGATTGCACATGCCACACGATGTGCATTACCACAAGCTATGTGTGTGAAAACTCGATCCAATTTGTGCAGCCAAAGTTCCGCCTCTAATGGCTCCCCTTGGCCATCGAATGTTGGTGGTTGATAACGTCTAAATAGCTTGATAATTTCAGTAGTACCATCAGTCGGGGCATTTTGGTTTTGCGGTTGACGTCTCCTAGACGGCATCCTATATTCATGTATTAATCATGAGACATTAATTGCTAACACGATTTGGTAACATAAGTAGCACAAAAATATAGTATCATAAGATTTGAGACAATAAATTCGTTAATTCATATCATAGAAATATCATAGCTCGGAGCTATAATCACGGTGCCTCAAGAGAGGACTATTTCATACATACGTAATAACCATAAGTCAACAAAATAACATAAGAACTACATACTAGACCAAAACTAACCTACCTCATAGGGTGGTATACAAAAAGAGGATTAAATCCACAAAAAGGCCTTAATATTCCTATGTAAAAAGAGAACATAATCCATATACATAGACAAAATGTGCTAATCATCTAGTGCTCAACAGTGCCCGAGCTATCCATGTGCTCCTCGTAGTCCTCCTTAGGATCTTCATCGTTGTCATCCTCTATCAGCCATCCATTGTTATGCGCCTCCGGATGTGGAATAGGAATATGTGCTGGGGCCGGTGTAGGCTCTAGGTCAGGCACAGGGGCTAGGACTGGTGCAGATATCGGGACTGATACAGGCACCGGGACTGGGGCTGGCTGAATAACCATCCAATCTGTAGGAACAGGGGTAGGCATCGGAGGTGGAGCAAAGAGAGGGTGCATGAATCTAGGCCCAATGACCAAAGCTGGCATCGGTAGGTATGCTGGGGTTCACCCCATGTCGCCCATCTCTGATAAATATGCGATGAGAAGCCTAGATAGTCTGTGATGTAATGCAGGATCGTAGGGTGGATCTCTGTGTAGTCTCCTGACACTAGAGCAGCATAAGAAGCCCAATCTGGTGGTAGAGTGCGTACTAGTCGATTGAAAGCCTCCCAACCTAAGACTCCCGCAAGCGTGTCTCGTACTTCCATCCACATCTCGGTGATAATCGTGGTATGTTGGCCTACACTATGTACTGGATCACGTACATAGGCACGGTACTCTCGTTGATACCGAACTTGTGTGGGGATAAATCCTACCCTCTTCCTAGGTCCCTGAATAAAGTTTGGCATCTGTAGGAAAAGCACTTAAGTGAGTCTAGGATCAATATACTATATAGTAAGACATGAATAACTTAAAGGTAGTCTATGTACTAATAATCCACCTAGGTTCATCCTTATGGTGGGTGGCATAACATATTTTCAAAGCAAATGTAGTCGAAATAAATTTGACCTTATTTCAATCATATCATACATTAGTCAAAGACATATTTGATCAATCAAAATTTCAGTCACATAATTTATACCTAACTGACGAGGCTTGGCGTGGACGTGGGACCAAGAGTAGTAGCATATATACAAAATGTAAATAATATAATTTTAACATTTAACAGGCTTTCAGAGGATTGAACCGCTCTGATACCATATGTAGCACCTCAAACCCGGAGGGGTCAAGGTGTTAATGGAACACACACGAAAGAAGAAAATCCCATAGAAAAATTTCCAAATAGAGTAATCAATTTGAGATTTGCTATATCAAAGAAGCTTACGTTTACTAGTCAAACACGAAGAATCAATATATTTGACTAATCAAGAACCAATAGAAATAGATCATAAGAAAATTGACTGGTCAACTACATTAAAATAATAATAGTCAATTCATGAAACATAACATGACCCCAAACGCTCACAGGCATACACGTGACAAAAGTTAAGGTTCAGCGGAAGCATAGAATTTAAGAGCAATTCAATTACCATCAACAAAATATACAGCGGAAGTATATGAATCATAGAATAGTTTGACCATAATTAATAAATTCAAAAGACAGTCAACTATAAAACAAAAGGGTCTCCATTGGTCCACATCCGCCACCTGCCATCATCAATTACCTGAAAAATATTTTAAATAATGGGGCTGAGTGCCAGAAAACACTCAGTGTACATACTCATACATTCGTCCCATATTTTGCATTAAGGGTAACAATAATCATAATAACAATTTCACATTTGACATCATAATTCATACGCTCATTAAACATAGTGGAGACCGACCCTAATATGATCACATATCATCTATAGCATATTCATAACATATTTGGATATCCTCATATGAGTCGTATCAAATCCACAATGAGCAACATAAATATAAATCATAATTCATTTTTTTCATAATGGACGAAAGTTTAAATACATTTTCGAAGAGTTTTGGTAAGTAAGCCCACCTTCTAGCTAAATGTAGTTATCGCTTTAATCTCAACTTGTACGAGCTAAGCCTGCTGTCTCGGGTTAAGACCTACATATAAAGACTAAGTCTTAGAAGCTTATTAAGGCCATTAACCTATTTTATAATGTAGATAAGGATATGAGGAACATCTATAGAATAAAGTCGCGAAAAGACGACGCCTAAAGATCAAACGGGTAATCCTAGCTTTAAGCTATACCCGAACCCTTGATCGAGTATAATATATGGATTAAAATCATAATACTTAAAGTAAGGTTTAAAAGATAATACAATACCAATAAAGTATTACTTATAATATAATATGCTTGATTTGAATTAAATCCAAAATTAAACAAAAATAGAAAAAGAAATAAAATAATTAAATGCATAAATAAAATTGTGGTCAAAATAATTTGAACCCATGACCTTAACTATAAAATAATTACAACTTAACCACTATACTAAATGATTTTATACAATCTAAAACAAACTGTTTTAACTAAATAGCTTCATAAATGTTGTGAATTAAATACACAAAATAAGAATTAAAACTGCATCAAATGGTTTTGAACCTAGACCTCCTAAACACAAACAAAACACTTAACCATTAGGCTAAGCCCTGTTTTCAAAATTAATCATACATAATTAATTATATATATAGTCCAGAAAGCTTTTATGATAAAAAGATTAAAGGATTCGAATCCTTGACCTCTTAATTATTAATCTGACACTAACTACTAAACCATATGCTATTTTTGAGAATTAAATCATGTTATTAATTATATAAGGTTTAAAATCATCTTAGAGAAAAATGATTAAAATGAAATAAAACTGCATTAAGAGGGCTCGAACTCTTCCCCTTTTAATTAACAAATCCAGACATATCCATTAAGCTAAATACAATTTTTAAAATTTATAACATGCTTTTATTTAATTAAAGTTGAAACATAGGACATTAATTACAATAAAAGAGATTTAAAAATGCATGCAAAAATATTTGAACCTAGACCTTTTGATTAATAAATCTGAACATATCCATTAAACTAGTTACCATTTTCAAAATTTATACATGATTTTAATTAATTTAGAGTTGAAACAGAGAACATTAATTAAAAAAAAAAAGAGATTTAATAAAAATGCATGCAAGAAGATTTGAACCTTAAACCTTTTAGTAGTAATTTAAACATCAACCATTGGGCTACACAACCTTATGGAAATATTAACCTATACTCTTTATTAAATAGTTTCATAGATCTAAAAGAAAAAAAAAAAAAAAAAAAAAAACAACACACACACACACAACAACTCACGGCAAATGCACACATTCACACATATCACATTCCATTTTGTTTTCTTTTCTTTTCCTTTTTATTTCATCAATCAACCATTTAACATCTAAAGTGTTCAAGAACACCATAAATAAAATTAAAAATATATTTTAAAGTCATCCATCCAAAACATCCCCTAAATAATAATTTTTATACTCAAATCGAAAATAAAGTTGAAATATAAAGAAAGAAATGAGGTTTTAAAAGGCTAGGGATTAACCCATTTTTAGATCCGAAAATCGGAAGCCTAAACCTCAAAATCTCTTAAAAATAATCGAAGAATAAGAAAGAGGAGAAGAAGAGGATTCCAAAAATGTAATTGCATGTTTAAAAAAAAGTCGCCGAAAATATTCCGGCCGGCAGCGCCAGCGCCGGAGAGGAGGGAAGGCGAGAGGGAGAGAGAAGAGAGGGGGGCTGACCTAAAACTGGATCCTCCAAAATGACCTAGATAAGGAGTGAAATTGGTATTCATATCCCTCCCTACATTAACCTAAAATTTTAATTAAATCTCTAATTAAATCATAACTTGGTCAAATGAAATCCCACTTAGGTGAAATCAGTTTTTATGGATTCGTATCGACGAGCACTATCATCTACCGTATCCGATCATCTCATTTCGACAACTATAGGTATCGAAAATAATTAAAAATGTAAATGGGCTAAAAAGCCCATGAATTGGGCCTCAACATTAAAATGCCTAAATTTATTCAGTTGGGCCATGAAATCATAATTAAAATAGACTTGGGCTTATTATTAAATTTTGGGGTGTTACAGTATTATATATCAATCATGTTTTTATAATTAATATAAATTGTATAAAATATTATAAACTTACTATATATTACAAATTTTAAATCGTTTACTTAGAAACCATAATAATTATTTATTAAGTATTAATTAAGAACATATTTAGAATTACTATACAGTAAGTACAACATAAGATTAATTATAAGTGTTAGATATTGTAAATTTACTAGATATTTATAAATGTATAACATATTTACTAAGTATTATATATCAAGTTCAAGTATCTATAATTCACACACACATACATATATTTATATAATATCACAAATATACCGGTATATACCGTTGGTGGTGCGGTATATACCGGTATACCGTTATAACGGTATATACAGCACCAGAGGTATATACCGGTACAAATTCGGCATATACCCAAAAAATTCGGTATACCGTCGGTATCGGTATACGCCGGTATACCTCGATTTTTAAAATTCTATATTGCTACCTTATCGAAAAATCTCGGTACGGTATCATACCTTATCGAAAATACCGGTATACCTTAAAATTCGATATTTCGGTATTTTTTCGATACGGTAAGTACGGTATGACGTTATATTTTTCCAACCCTACATGTGATTGCATCTTAACGGACTCAAGTATTACCTGAGAGGAGCATAGAATTTTGCATATACGAGGGATGACTGTAGCTGTAAGTCGGTAATTATCGGGGGTTATGAAAGCGGAGAAAAAGAAAAAGGTTAAAGGATTGTCTATAAAAACGCTAAAATTGTGACTTCACGTGATTTCTTTTATTTTAGATTACTATTAGGACGTAAAATAAAACCGAATTTAGAATTACTCGTAAGCAAATTGAAGTATGAAGCGTGGCCCAAAAAGAGCTCGTAACTTGTCACACATGAGGGCAATCCTGCATTTATATTTGCAAGGCCCATATCTAGGTCCAATTTTTATTTTAGGCCTATATATAATCGTATTTATTTATAATTGTTTTTGAGGAAATGTATTTATTAAAATAATAGTAATACGAGTGCAAAAGTTCACCACGTAACTCCCACGCGTCAGACGAAGGGGGTTCCACGTGGTCAGAAGTCGACGTACAAAAATCGCCTTTCATTCAAGTCTTGAAAGCAAGAAATGGCATCCTCAGCCACGAGGAACGCCGCCGCATTGGGCGGAGAAGACGACGAGGAGCTGAGAATGAAGCTACAGCGTCTGCCACACCTCACAGACACTCTCCCCAGCCTGGGGACCCACCCGAACCCGCTGGACAACAACCCATTCTTCCACCCCATATCGGAGTTCTACATCGCCCCCTCCGACGTCGTCCTCCGCCACATCCTCCACGACGTCGCCACCACCCCAGGCCCCCAAATGGCATATCATCGGGCTGGGCCGAGGAAGAGGATCTTGTTCGAGCCGGGGAGGGTGCGTGCGGCCATCGTGACGTGTGGGGGTCTCTGCCCCGGGATGAACACTGTGATCAAGGAGCTGGTGGTGGGCCTCTGGGAGCTCTACGGCGTGCGTCAGATCTTTGGTGTGGCGGCGGGCTACCGGGGGTTTTATTCCACTGAGCCGGTCGCATTGAACCCTAAGATTGTTCATGACTGGCATCGGAAAGGTGGCACGGCGCTTCAGACTTCAAGGGGTGGATTCAACCTGCATCAAATTGTCGACGCCATTCACGATCGTGCCTTCAACCAGGTACGTTATTCATTTCCCTTTCTTTTTCTTTTTCTTTTTCTTTTTCTTTTTCTTTTTCTTTTTCTTTTTCATAATGGGAAAAAACCAACCTTTATAATTCAAATGTTTTTAATTTACTTAATTTGACTTGCTGTTGACATTAATTTGTTGCGTGCGTTAACATTTGTCTTGATTAATTTGGTAAGATAATATTGCTTCACTCTTGCAATGTAGATATATAGTCTTGCACTAATAAACGCCACTCGTTGCATTGCCACAAAATAGATGTATGTACAGATTAATTCCTGTTCTGGATATTGTGGAAGTAATGAGAAATTTTAATTAATATTATTAATTAGTAGATATATGGAGAATAAATTATAGCCTTAATTCTCGAGTAGAGATCCTCTAGTCCCACTTGCGTGTACCGTGTGTCATCATTAAAATTATATATTGTTAATAATATTTTTTTTAAAAATAAAATTTATTTTATCATAACTAATCATAATTAATATTTATTGTAAAAAAATTAAAATTTTAAAAAATTATATACCCTAAGTTTGGAATAATCAACCCCAAAAATCAATTATATTAACTAAAAAATGAAAATTAAATATTAAAAAATAATTACAAACCCTAATTGGGTGGAATAAGCCCTAAATAATAATGTAAAATTATAATAAATTAAAAGAAATTAAAATTGAAGAAAAAAAATAAAAGAAAAGATAATAATTTTGAGGTGTGGTACACGGTTGGCATACACAAGTTGGGACTAGATTATGTGAAGTGTTAATTCTCTCTATCAGTGCCGCACCGTAGCTTATAGGTCCAATAACTTATGTAAGACATATTGTACGGATCAGTAAAATTTGAACTTAATTGTATGCATATATATATATGCAGGTATACATCATAGGCGGAGACGGCACAATGCGCGGGATGGTGGAGATATTCAACGAGATAAAGCGCCGGAAATTGAACATCGCGGTAGCCGGAATTCCGAAAACAGTGGACAACGACGTGGGCATAATAGACCGATCATTCGGGTTCCAAACAGCAGTGGAGATGGCTCAGCAAGCAATCATCGCCGCTCACACGGAGGCCGAGAGCGCCGTCAACGGCATAGGCCTGGTCAAGCTCATGGGGCGCAGCACCGGCCACATCGCCCTCCACGCAACCCTCAGCAGCCGCGACGTCGACTGCTGTCTCATCCCGGAGATGGACTTCTACTTGGAAGGGAAAGGTGGGCTGTTCGAGTTCCTCGACGCCCGCCTCAAAGATAACGGCCACGCAGTCGTGGTGGTCGCGGAGGGCGCCGGCCAGGACATCATTCCGAGGGGCAATGAGTCCGGCCACGTGGAACAGAGGGATGAATCGGGGAATCCGATTTTCTTAGATGTTGGAGGGTGGCTCAAGTCGGAGCTGAACAAGTGGTGGACTAGGGATCACCCCAAGGAGCTGTTCACGGTTAAATATATCGATCCAACTTATATGGTCCGTGCCGTTCCCGCCAATGCCCCGGATAATCTGTATTGCACCCTGGTGGCTCACTCGGCCATCCACGGCGCCATGGCCGGGTACACGGGCTTCGTCTGCGGCCCCATCAACGGGAACTATGCCTACATTCCGGTCGAGGAAGTGGCTCGGGCCAAGAATCCGGTCAACATCAGGGATCACAAGTGGGCGTGGGTTCGGTCCGTCACCAATCAGCCTGATTTCGAGGGAAGAAGCTACTGATCAAATATTAACTAATTAACTCATCATCTCAAAATTAAAACATCACTATAGCTAGAGATCGATGTAACAGCTCTATTACATGCAATTACATATTGCTTCTTTTAAATTGATCTGCACTAGATTTAGACTTATATATATATATTATCATGAGTTTGATTTCTATAATATTGCGATTGTGATATATATATATATATATGTCTGTTGATGAGACAAAAAGATATAGCGATATATGAAGAAAGAAAGCTGCGCTTTTGATGCAGGAAACATAGAAAGGAAAAAAAAAAAGAGTAGGACACATGGAATTTGAGTGTTAAAAGCATTAGAAAAAAGAATATAAAGAGGAAGATGATTCTCTCTCTTTTTATCGTTTAGAAAAAAGATGCGGAGATAATAGTAGATTAGATGTGGGTCGCATGTGATTTCAAAATTTCAGTGCTACGCGTTTATTTGCGATTTGGATATTCATCAATCAATAATCATGCTTTCTACCGACAAAACAATTTTATGTTTCTTGCTAATTTGTTTTTATCGAGGGATTTCATTGTCATTTTACACTAATTTTACAATCTTTAATTACTGATTTGACTAAATTGATAGAAGGATAAAATTAGAGAGAAGATAATCATTAAGGCTAATGCGTGTTTAGCACACTATATATAATTGATTAGGGTTGCCACGCGTAGGCTACATTACAAGTTGGTGCGATCATTTCAATTTCCTTCACCTATAAAGAAACATGCAATACATAAAAAAAAAATCTAATCTTTTCCTTTTTCTTTGTAGATTTGAGAAAATACATTAGGTTGTTTTTAACCTTTTAAAAACAGATTAACTCGAATTAATAATTATAAAGTAAAAAATGAAATAACTATAAACACTAATTCGTACGAATAATAATTTAATAGGTGAACAACTAAAAATAGTATTCAATATAACTATTATATATCTTATAATACAATAATATCAATCATATCTTCAGGGTTCAAATGGATTAACCCACACATTTTTTATGTTATCTCTTATGTTAAATTTTCATTTTTTTAATTTATTAAGATTTAATTCAATTTAATTTTTTTATCTAGAGTTCATCCTACTCCAAATAGATTTATATAACAAAATCAATTAAAATAAACTATTTATAACACACGGAATATAACATGATTGGGCAAACTGATCCATTTTTTCTTTAGCTCAATAGGGGTAATGGGCAAACTGATCCATTTTTTCTTTAGCTCAATAGGGGTAATCGCGCGTCTTTTTAAACCCAAAAATTTTATACCATAAATTATCGAATTGCAATTAAATTTATTTTATTTTAAATATAATTCATCATTAATTAAAAGAACTAATTCCTTTGTTGGCCTTATCCTTTTATTTTGTGGTATGGATAGAATCATAGAATGAAACGGCATAATAATTTTGAACCATATAGTTAGACTATTTAGTACATGTAAAAAATTGTTTAATTATATTGCTTACATTTATGTATACAAATTTTTGATAGAATAATGTTAAGTATTGATATAATTAGAAGATTGATGTTGAAATGAGTAACAAATACTATATGTTATTTTTTTTTTTTTAAAAAAAAGGAAGAACCGGAGTGGATAATGAGAGTGAAAATTTACGGTTTACCCCCCAAACCCAACCCATCCTCGTTCATCAGTATTTATGAGTTAACCGAAAAACTTTATTACCTCTCTCTTTCCCACTTCTCTGCCTTCAGGCAAGAACAAACGCAACAACATTAATGAACTACCCAGATTTCTCGTGCTAGCTCTACCTGGATCAAAATGGCCGCAACCTATTTTTCTAGCAAAGTCCTACTACTTGTGGTGAGTATGTCGGTGGCGGTGGCGGTGGTGGAATCAGCTATAGGAGTGAACTGGGGCACGGTGGCGCTCCACCGCCTCTCCCCCGACACTGTGGTGGATCTCTTGAAGGACAACAAGATTGAAAAAGTTAAGCTTTTCGATGCGGACCCAGGTTCGCTCAAGGCATTAATGGGCAGTGGGATCCAAGTCATGGTTGGGATCCCTAACGAAATGCTCCAGCTCCTCAGCTCTTCTTCTTCTGCTTCTGATTTGTGGGTTTCTCAAAATGTGTCCAGATACATGGTTAAAGGCGGTGTTGATATCAAGTATATATGTTCTCTCTCTCTCTCCCACACACACTTATTTTGTGTTAGGGTGCTTTGTCTTGTTCTTGATATTTATTTTGTTTATTTATAATCATATTCTTGTGTTTGATGGATTCTTTAATTGAGTTTCCATTTATTAACCTGAAACGATATTACCTTTCTTGGCCTTGGTTAAGGTTTTCTTTTTCTTCTTTTTTTGCCCATTTCTCAATATGCAAATATTTGGTTATTTCTCGCGTATTCATCCGATGGTAGAGTGGGGGAAGTTATGGGAATACCGTGTGTAATCTGATTCATACGGGAACATAATTGGAAATTGGCATCTTTCTTTCTTCTGCTACTGCTTTTGGTGAAAGATTCTATTCTCTTCTGTGATACTTAAAAGATTTATATTGACTAAGACTAGTTTGCCTTTTAAAATAATGATATCTGGTTGACAAAAATATATCTAATTTTGATTTGAGTGTGGATTGTCAGCACTTGTTATTTATTGTAATATATGATGAACCTTATTGCCTTGCCCCTTTGTGGTTGTGCATCCGTTTTTGATAAGATCCATCTGTTTATAAATCTCCAACCAATTCGGGCTTTAGAACTTCTTCTTTAGTATTTGGAATCTTGAGCAAGGTTGGTGATGCTTCATCTCTACAATTTTTGCCCACACTAAAATTTGAGGGTAATTGCAGGTATGTTGCAGTAGGAAATGAGCCATTCCTGAATAGTTACTCCGGTCAATTCCAGTCTTATGTTGTGCCTACCCTGATGAATATACAACAATCTCTGGCCAAAGCAAATCTTGCGGGCATGGTAAAGTTGGTTGTCCCATGCAATGCTGATGCCTACGAATCTAATTTACCATCACAAGGAGCTTTCCGACCTGATCTGACACAAATAATGATGCAGATTGTTTCTTTTCTGAATTCTAATGGTTCACCTTTTGTAGTGAATATTTACCCCTTCCTAAGCCTGTACGGGAACTCAGATTTTCCTCAAGATTATGCATTCTTCGAGGGGACGACACATTCTGTGACAGATGGACCAAATACCTATTATAATGCATTTGATGGTAATTTGGACACACTAGTTTCAGCTCTCGGAAAACTAGGGTATCCTCAAATGCCAATTGTTATAGGAGAGGTGGGTTGGCCAACAGATGGGGCTTCTGGGGCAAATCTTACTGCAGCAAGGGTTTTCAATCAGGGACTCGTTAAGAATGTTCTAACAAATAAGGGAACTCCTCTGCGGCCAGGTGTCCCTCCTATGGACGTCTATCTTTTCAGTCTTCTTGATGAAGGGGCCAAAAGTACACTACCTGGGAACTTTGAGAGACATTGGGGCATATTCTCGTTCGATGGACAGGCCAAGTATCGATTGAATCTTGGGAGTGGATTTTTAAAAAATGCTAAAGAGGTTAAGTATCTTCCTTCGAGATGGTGTGTTGCAAATCCTAACCGAGATCTTTCTACTGTGGCTAGCCACTTCAAACTTGCTTGTAGTTATGCTGATTGCACTACACTAAGCTTTGGAGGATCCTGCAACAATATTGGTGAGAAGGGAAATGTATCATATGCTTTCAACAGCTATTATCAGATACAGAAACAAAATCCTCAGAGCTGTGACTTTGATGGGCTTGGGATGATCACTATGTTGGATCCTTCCATTGGTGATTGCAGATTTCTTGTCGGTGTTACAGATGCAAACTCTTTAGGCTTTAGATTAAATGGTGGATGGACTATATTCTTGTTAATTATTTTTTGGGCGTTTCGCATGATTTTTATGTGACTCGAGGTTCTGAAGTGGGGTTTTCAGGGTTCCCTCTTCTGAAACTGTCCCGTTAGAGAGAGAAGAAACAATACTGCACAGAAATATCACTATAGATGTATTAGTTAGAAATTGTTTCAGGTTAGTATGGTTATTGTTGAGTTATATGCGAGCATTTACGCCGCTGTACCACAATATGATAACTATTTATTAATGATTTATATCTGATTTGATACTGTATTGTTGTAAGTGTAATCTTGTGTCGCAGATGATATAAAACTTGCCCTTGGTTGCTCTATTCTGCGATGTCTGAGTTCATAATTAGCAGAGGCAGGTTCTTTTTTTTTTTTTTTTTTTTTTATGTGAGGTTGATCTTTGTGACATGTATTAAAGTTACTCAACGCATCTATGTTGCTGAATTAAGAATGGACATCCTCACAGGCAATCTATTAAGCAGGAGGGAAATAAAACACAAAGAAACATATCCCACAATTTATTGAAAACATAATTCAGTTTCAAGATATATGCCTTGCAGCACATTCTTGTAGTTCTTCTGATATGAGTTTGATCTTAGCAGCAATTCTGGCCACAGCACACTTTCACGCAGGTGATCAGAGGCTTGGAGAAATTAAATAAGCAGCAGCGACACCCTTCAAAATCAAGAGAGGCGTCTCATTAGCAGAGTATTACATCAAACCGTGCAATTTACACATTGCAGAAGAATTGTTTAGTAGAGACGAAGGGGCATATCGTACCTTCTGGGTGCACAACACGGTCAGCAGGTTTCGTGTTAGATGCATACGAACAAGTGACAAAGTATGCAACTAACAGTAGCCATGCCAGAGTGATCAACAAAGTATTCTTCCCCATCATTTCTACCTTTTTTCTTTCTGTTCCTGGTTTAGGATGTATGAAACGCTGATATGGGTGTCCTCCTCTTGCAGCCTACTTATAGTGGAAAGTTATATCTGCAGATGATTAATTTATCGTGTGAACTGATAAAACCCACTATCTGCTTTTTCTGACTGATAAACTCAAGTCCACCACTTCTGAGGTGGAGTCAACCAAGTTGTGTTCTTGTCTAACTGCATTATTATATGGAAGAATTTGGAAGTTCAGAGACTTCCAAAGAAGAGAGGTGAGGAAGGTTTTTTTTGCCTACTATTGTGGGCTGGAGTGATTTGTCTTCAAATGCCATGTTGTGTTGCATCCATTGAACTTGAAAATTCCATTTCAATTATATGATTCCTCAAGCTCATGGCAGAAAAAGAATATTCTAAGATTCATACATTCTATATATCATCATCATTTTGTCAGCATAAGTTGAAGTGAATCTTTCAGTTTTAACAGCTGATGAACTCCGCTGATAGATTATTTTCCTTGATCTATCTTGAATTAATTATAAAGAATGTTAGTTTGAAACTCTTACACAGACAGTATATTACTGTCCAGAAAGCATGAATCATGCAATTATGATTTATGAATCTTAAATACTTAGCTCAAAAAGCTTTCAGAAGGGAACGGTTTAGCAAACTTGATCATAACAAATACAGTTTACGCATCTGCATTGCTTTGTAATTTCAGGGGAAATCGGGACTAATTCAATGTGTGTTGCTCAATTTACATACACATTCAAGATCACTGACAGTATTACAAACAATCAATCTGGTATCTTCATGAGCTCAGTCATAAAGCTTTATCCTAGCTGTTATCTCCGCCCGACAAATGGGGCACCAGGTAAGTTCTTCACCACAGTCATGGCACGTCTGCGAAGAATATGAATGCAAAAGTTTAGAGTTTAGCAGTAGTCAACCTTTCAATTTTTTACATCTTTTCTTTACCTGATGTCCACATCCAAGTGCAAGATTGCGTTTGCTGTAGAAACAAACAGGGCATTTCTGTGGAGCACAATCAGAGAAACAAACTCATCTCAGTGTTATGAACACAATACATGAGAAGTTTGCAGAGCGAGAATTTACCCTTTCATTTGAAGTGCTTGAAGTGGAAACAGGGGAAGGTGGATAGTTAGTTGAATAGTTTTCACTGAAGCTGCTCGACAGGGAAAGTGACCTCAGGTTTCGTGGTGGAGGTGTTAGATAGCTGTTGGACCTCAAGATTCGTGATGGAGGTGGCAATGGCACAGTTGTGCTATGTCCTCTCTCATTGCTGCAAGATAAGATGTAGGGCTTTAAGATGCTTGCTTAGTTTTCCCCTTATTTTAAAACATCGCAGTATCAATTGATTAGGATAGATGTGAATTTCATGAAGAAATTCAGAGTTTAATGCGAAAAGTGATCAAGTTGGTTACCCCAAGAGTTGGAGTTCAAGAGTAGCTCTGTATTGTAAAGGGATTTCCATCAATGCAGCCAGGGCAAACTCAGCCTCTTTCTGGGGTAGAGGGATATTTCTTGACATGATTTCTGTGAAGTTCACAAACTGCATTTTTGGAAACCAACATAAATTTCTATATATACATCAACAACCAGGCATGAACATTGAACATGGAGAAGATTCTATGAGTTGGATTTGCAAGCAACGTCTAACCTGGATATTGTCGAAAGCTCTGGCTGGAATGTTGTCATCAAACTCGCGCATCATATCCCATGGCCCATCTCCAACTCCAACCACGACGATGGACAGTGGATAGTCGCTGCAAAAGAAAAGGAAAAAGAAGGGTCAAGTAAACTTCAACATATTCCACAGAAACAAGTCCAGATTTCTACATGCACAAACCTTGCTCTGACTATTGCATTAACTGTGTTCTGCTCTTGAGGACTTAGCTGTCCAGCTCCAGTGTCAACACTTCTTGTAACCTTCCATAGAAAAGGTTGAACTCAATTTTTTTTCAAGTGATTTTGGTTTAGATTAACAAAAGATGCAGGAGAGTAGAATTACTTGGCCATCAGCTATGATCAAAAGCACATGATATTGACCGCCACTTTGATCAACTATCCCTATAGCAGTTTCGATAATTGGGGCAAACGATGTAGGCCCTGCTAATCGAACGTGTGGAACGATCTCTCTGTAACGAGAGAGTGCCTCCTCGAAGCCATTGCAGGACCTGCTGTCTGGATAAAAGCTGAAGACGTCTCGATCATGAGTAGTAACTGCAAGATCAACGATGAAAAATGAGAGAGACGAGATTAATATTAGTTGTTATAATAATGTTATATAGAACATACATACCATCGCCAAAGCCAAAACAAGGAATGAGATTATCCTCATCGAAACGTGAGAGAGTTCTTCCAATAATGGAGATGGCGTGTTGGTAAGGATTGAAGACGCCTTCTTCACCTTCACTTAGGTGATGAAGGCACCTTCCATCAAATGAATTTCTCCCAGTCCATTCATTGCTTTTGGTGAAGTCAATGCCCACAATCAGATTTGATGATTCCAGACCAGATTCAGCAAGAGCTTCTCTAACCTTAGAACATCCAAATCATTCATCAAACAACTTGCTGCTGCTGCTTTTCAAGTATACATATACATGGAAATATTGAATGAATGTTTTTACCTGATCCAAAGTTCGATAGTTGTCGCCAATTCTTCCAAATCTCCTAGAAAAACTTTGAGGAGATGATGCATGGCTGAATGAATTCCGACCAACACAACCTCCATCTCTCGTCGGCTTCGCCCCCATCTTATTGTCGGAATCTCCTATCACAAGAACTGTCAAAACATTCGAAGAAGAAGAAGAAGAAAAAAAACACAAAACATAGTTGCTATTTATGTATATTAAAAGAAAAGGAATGACATGATCCATTTTACCTTGAAACAGAATCAAATTGAAATGAAAGAATTAATCTAAAAATGAAGATAAATAAACAGCCATTCTGAGCATCAAAAGGTCAGCTTTATATGAGGTGACAATGAATTGTTATTGCATTTGAGCTGACTTTTTCCGGCTAACATGTTTCGTTCACTAAACATCACAATCATGAATCGAAACGAACATTCAGATTTCCACATTTTTAAATGTTTACCCGAACCCGCCAAGAAAGTAATAAAGAAAACGAATTCAGTTTATATAGATTAAAGCCTATTATAATAAGATAAACAATCTTGGGCGAAATAATATACTAGTCATTGTCGATTGAAATTTCGGAGCAAGTCCACGACCTTAACTATTTATCTTCATGATTTCTTTGCAAGTTTCAATCTTCATCTATTATGCAAGAGTATTAAATCACAATTTTCATTATACAATTAATAACATCACTATTATCAGTTAATTAATTGGAGTTGATTGACTGGGTGAAGCGAGATTTATGTATGATGGAGGTTTTGGGCGGCACAACAAATAATGAGGGTTGCAAATCAGTATCCGTTGACATCTATCACAACACTAATGAAAAAAATTCATTATTTTTTTTTATAAATGATGATGTGTTGGATTGGAGATTAAGAAAAAAAAGTATGAATAGTTTATTTTTGATTAATTCCAACTGATGTTGATTGACATTCCCCTACAAATATTTATTTCGCGGAAGTAACTTAATTTTGTTGATATCACAATTCACAAGGAATGGACTACGGAAAGCATCACGAATATTACCAAATTAAAACCCGGTTGTAACTTGTAATGGTGAAGACATTATTAATTCCACTATATTTATTTTGCTCCATTATTCGTGAGAAAACCCATTAGGTAATATTGTAAATAAGATTTAAAGAGATTAATTTTTGAATTGAATGCACCTATGCCAGTAGGTAATGTAGTAAAAAACAAGAAAATTGCTTCTCGCAATTGTGTGACGTTGATAGGAGGTTGGTTGAGTGAGCATCCCACATCGGAGATGAGTGAGAGAGAAGAAAGAAACAGGGGTGTATAAATAAAAGGGTTTCCTTCTACCTCTCAGATAACCCTTCCTGTCGGGGGTGCTGCGGCGACTCGTCAATGATCGTTTAGAGACGGCGAGTCGTGCCAACACCCACGTATCGAACACACATTTAACGGCGAGCGAGCTCCGCCCTCCTTCGGCGGCGCTTGCCCGTCAATTTTTGGAAGCCCTCTAAAAAGGGCACTCACTAATTTCTCCCCTAAATTATTCCTTCCTTTCCAACTCTTCTCTTTTACCATAGTATATTAAAATATCCATAGCCGTATATTGCGTTGCTTATTAATTGAAAATCAATTTATTCTTTGCATTCAGTAACTTTTGTTGATAATACTAAACATGTGAATATTAATGGTCACAACTTTAATTCACCGTTCTGATAAACTGAAGGCAATTAGGTAAATCTGGTGACATACAATAGATTTAGTTTCATTCAGTCTCAATAAGATTCTCTTGAAGCAATTAGGTGGTCAAGCAAAAAAAAAAAAATCAGATACTACTTCACTCAGTTGTCACAAAATTTAACACAAATTTTCACATGATTGGAAATTAGCTAAAAGATTTCTCCATCCCCAGAATTTAGCCTTTCTAAGGCAAATGCGTGTCCTAAAATGCAACAGAAGATCAATCAACGATAATTGAGGCATGTGGTACAAAGCAGATTAACAATACCCTGTTGCCATCAACATAGCCAACAGGTACAGTTGCAAATTACGTAATGCTATACACCATTAGAAAAAAAAAATGACTTTTAGCAGAGTTTTGTCTTCATTACTTCACAAAAAGGGAGAGACGCACATCTACCAAGCCCCAGGTCAGCAGATATTATGCAGAGCATGGTTTCTGCGAAAGATTAACGTCAAAACAAAAGTATCAGTTAACAAATCAACCATGAACAACATCACTAGTAAGTAAAAGTCATAATTTCTGTTGACACAAGATCAAATGATTGAATAACCAGAAGAACCTGACCACGGCCCTCCTGTCGACAGTCTATATTGAGTTTTTCAGGTTAGCCAATGCTTCTTTGAGGTTTGCCAGTTCATCCAAAGCAATTCTTAGGGGATCCTTTAACTTGCTCATCTTCGGCTGGAAAACGACATAATCAATCAAACTCTGGTTCGGCATTGGAAGACTAATAACAAACAAATATCATCTCTAACATTGCCACTTGGATTATTTGGTAACTTGGAAGTATTTCATCAAGAGATAAAAGGCATATCAATAAAGACTAAACGTTGTGAAATATCAAATATTTCATGGTTTTGCATTTAGCATTGATAATATCCATCAAATTACTTATGAGTTATGATTTCTAAAGCAACGCATAAAACTTTTGAAACCCGTATCTGTTCACAAATAAAAGCAACCAAGATTACAGACAACGGCTTTTTATTAAGTCAAAAGTGAAACAAGATCAATCAACTTCATAACCAAGATCACCTAGTCAGATTTAGAATATTGAACCACAATACTAATACAAGCAAAACAGTATCATCCTGCTCATTTGCTCAGTTTAAGAAATATACAAGAGACTGTCTCTAGTGTTTCTGGGACAGAAATAATGATACAACAACCAGAACAACCTGCAGTCAATTATCCCACTTTCTTTATAAAAAAAAGGACATTGTTATAGACTTATAGTACCTTCAGAGCTGGGACAACAGCAAAAACTTCATCCACTGATTCAGGACAAATATTGGCGATCAAGCAAATCTGAAGTTATAGAAGCTTTATTAAACCCCATCCATGACATTAAGATTAAAAATAAGTCTCCAATTTAAGTACCTCACAGTCAGAAACACCATGCTTTTTCAGTGGCCTAATCTGAGTTAATGACAAACAATTCTTGAAACGATAGACAAGGTACTATGATTTCTGACATGCATGGATAAGAAAAATAATATATATATATATATATAGCTGAGGATACTCAAATATCTTCTTCACAGTCTCAGGCTTTGCATAGCTCCCACCTCTCTTTGCGTATGTCAGTCCCGTATCAAATGAACTAATAAAAGATAATGCACATCATCAAAATTTATTGAAGCCTTTTATCTTAGTGCATGCAACTCAATGAACAATCAAACGTGAGTAAGAAAAAAAAGTTCAGATGATAAATGCTTCAACCAATGCAACTTACACTGGGAGTTTTATATCAGGATCTTGAGACAATATAACCATCTGATCTTGGATGCTTTGCAGTATTTCTGCAGCTTCACAGTCCATCAAACATACAGAATTTGGAGGAAGCTCTGCACATTGATTATCATTCCTTTTAGTGAGTAAAAGAGAACAAAAATCTCTAATGTCGTGCCAAGATGGTCATCGTCAAAGGAAAAAGATGTGAGTTCATGTTTATAATCAATACAATCTAGTGCAACCTAGTGCTGTCAAGTCTTCCCCCGAATTTGTAAATAACAAGGCAAGTCTTTGTGAACAAATGCACAAGACATAACATATAAATGTTCAAGAGATCTCAATGAGATTTTAGGTATTTCTTAAAGCAATATGATAATTAGAATCATTAACCTTGCTCAAGTCTTCGTTCCGCTGGTGTTGGTCCTTTCCCTGTGGGGTTTTTAGTCCCATTTGCAGTTTTGCCTCCTTTTCCACCTTCATCCAAGTCATGATGAAATGTAGGTATTAACAAACTAAGAGCAATCAAAACTGTAAGCCTCAAAGCAACATAGTTCTCAGTTGCACAGGAAATGTAATTAAAAGGATTGAGAGCCAAACCTGTTGCATCTGAAGCATGGGCCTTCCCATTAGATTTTGGAGTATTGGTTTCAATAGAATCTAACGTTTGTAATAAAAAAAAAAAAGATTAATAAAACAGGTACAAGCACTGCAGTAGAAGATGTAGCATTTATCCTTCCACCTGAGTGAGTGAGATTAATAGCAAAAAGGAGTGAATTATACTTAGTGATAACAAATTTAACCTTCGGAATCAAACTGAACTTTTTTCCCCTTTTTCGACTTTCCTGAGCTGTCACCATTCCCAACTGATTATGTTGCAGAAAAGAACATGTAAGGAGATCAGGAAAAGAATAAAAGTGTAATCTAAAAAACATAAGAAACAAACGATTCAAAAAGGTTCAATTTGTAAGAAACAAACATTTAAAAAGGTTCAACTTAGTAGATTCTTCATAAACAGAGTTAATAAACTAGTTTTTGTCATGCTATTAATTGCATATGGACGCAAAGGAGAAGTCCTCTTTAAGAGAATATATATATAGGACAAATTGCCATCATATAACCATGAGTCCAACAAGATAAACGAGAAGGAAAGTAAGAAGCAATCAGGAATTCACATTTTGTAAATGCCACGTAACAAATTCTTCACAGTATCATTCTCAAGTTCTTATTCTTTAGAATCATATTTTCAGAATAGTTCCGAGATTAAAAAGCTGCTGAACTATGACTGAAAGACATAGCACAAATAGTACTCATTAACCAAAAACAAATTATGCAATAAATATCAAGAAAAAAAGTACACCGAGGTGATCGTGTTCCACAGAGGGTGTAATAGTAATTATTCCCAATCAGGTAAGAGAAGCGAAAAACAAGCCACGTCCAATATGCTACAAATTAAGATTCCTACGAAGTCATGCTTCCTTCACCATATACTAACAATTCCAGAAAAAATGAAATTTCCAAGATTGACAGCATAAAACAAGTATTTAGTATAAAATACTAGCACAATAAATAATGGCGCTGATTTGGGCAAACTAAGAAAAAGCGTAATTTTTCCAAAAAAATAAAAAATAAAATAAAATAAAATATAACAATGAAACGCACAAACCTACCGCAGGAACTTAAAATTCACACCCCGCACATGAAAGAGAAACACCAGCATAACATTTATGAAATCGAAAAAAAAAAGAGGGGCGACGCGCGCGCACACAGGCGTTACCAGGTGATTTTAGAGCAGACTTCCCCCCTTTGACCGGTAAATTTCCTTTCCCTCCTTTCTCCGCCATTTTCTTATCGTTGGATAACCCAAACCCTACAAATACGCAAGCATTCCGTTTCTCTTCAATGTGAGGACAGCTAATTTGACATGCAAAATAAAGAAGAGAACTCGCCGAATTTCCAATTTTTTGGTGAAAATCAGAAAGAAATCAAAGCGCAAAAAAAATAAATATACATATATATATACTACATTTTTTGCATGCATATGAATTCTCACCGAACGGCGACGGAAGCTGAAGCTGAAGCCGGTGATAGTCCACCGCACGAGACAGGAGTTGGGGTTTTAGAGCAACAGTCTGCCACTATAACTATTTGGGAATTTAAATAGTGGAAATGTCAATTTGGCGATATTGCAGGGGCCAAAGTCCAATTTCCCTAAATTAAACTACTCTATTCCTTTACTTTTTACGTACGTCTTAAAAGCTGCCTCTCTCTCGTAGTTCTCGATACAATTCTTTGCCGTGAGAACTGTGTTTTATCAAAACCAAAGTTGGTGCACCTTTTTATCGTTAGCACTTTCCACATAAAAATTTTTATTTTGTTTCATTTTTTGACTTTGCTCTTTAATCTTTATATAGAGGAGTGTTGTTCTGTTGAAGCCCGTTGTGCGCAAGATTTTTACTTTAAATATCTATAAATTAGCAATTTTGGAGCTATTTAAATCTATTAAGTAAGAGAGGCATTGATGCATTTTAACTGGTATCTTCCTAAATATTAAGTCGGAATCATTTAAAAATGTGTGGAATACACAAGTTATTAATTTGAAATTTGAAATCCATCTCAATGCGTTTCCCAATTTCCACTAATAATTTCACTGGTCATTTTCTCCTTAAGATCATCGATCCGCACTAAAAAAAAGTCCATGTATTCACCAGAGAAATCAAACATTTTAAAAATAATTACAGATTGATTACAATCAAGAATTATCTGTAACACGCAAAAAGTAGTGCTTCTAAAAGTTGCACTAATTTGCCAATGCAGAGTCAAACGGTTAGCGATTATTTAGTTGATTTTAGGAACCACTTGTTTCGAAAAATAAAATCCTAATATTTTATCGATTTAACTCGGAAACTAATTAGACGCACGAGAGCAGAAAAGAGCCAATTTCATATTTTTGGAACAGAAAAGTTGAACAGAATATCATCATGTTATGAAATAATTGACGATGATGCAGATCTATTACTGAGAGGTGCAAGAGGAGCAATGAGCCAATAAGTCGTCGTTAGTAATAGTATTCCAATAATTGCTCATTTGAATCACTGCTTCATGAAATGATAATAACATCCGCTATCAACACATTATCAAAACCACTAACCACAGAAAACACAATCAAAGCCTTGTTTTGGATATAAACAAAACCAAAACACTAACAGATAAATACATACGCAGTGCTGAAATCAATGAAATGTTCGTCTTTGAACGCTGAAATGTAAACCCAGAAAACAACCGCACAATGAAGGAACAAAAGAATTCAGCATTTTCACCTCTGCGACCAATTGGTCCAAATGCTTCTTTACCAGACCTTATAAAGAGAGTCACCATACTGTCTGGATTCCAAACCGACCGCACTAGTAACCGGAGGTGCTGTTCGTCCTAGCCCTATGTATCATCAACTTGAGAATGAAATACAAAGCTGGGGAATGTGGTGGTAATGTCTCTGCCAATCAAAATTAATCTACTTCAGACCATCATAAGCTATAGGTAAGACTTTTACAAATACTGGTATTAAACCACACAATATCTCCACATAGTCCAAAGCTGTTTTCCAGATATTAGTTGAACAAAATAGAGGTCATACAATCTCATCAAAGATATGCATGATAGGCTTACTTGAGGTATTGAAGGGTCATATTCTTTAAGAGGGATGGATGCCGCATCACAAGGTTCCTCCACTCCTCTTTGTCAATCTTCCCATCATGTTTAGTATCTGCTTCCTCAAATGTCTGATACCAAGTCGTAATATAGTGACTTAGATTATTACGATTGAACATCGATAAATGTCATGAACTTACTCCAGAATAAAATTATGAAATAAATTCCATATAGAAGTGCAACTGCAATTAGTTCGAAAACAAAATTAGAGTAAAACATAACAAAAGCTTATGAACTAAATAATCGGCACCATTCCCTTGCGGAGATTATAAGCTTGATATAACTCTTGCATTACCAAGTTATTTTATTGCTCTAGTCTCTGATAATAATGAATGAGAATTATTTCTTTCTTTCATTTTCTTTACCTAAGTTTTTGTCCTTGTCATTTAAATTGACACAGTACCCCTTTCTGTTCCTTTATCATAAATCATTCATTTAACTCTTCCTATTTGGCAGTTTCAACTCAACTTATATAAAGATATATTGGCATACACTTCTCTGCAACCCTGACCACTATCCTCAGAGATTGGATCAGTTTGACTAATAAGAACTGTCACCACATACTTAAGAGTGTGGGTTTCTCCTTTCCTAGGTTGTATCAATTTTATATACCCGATTCCAAGAATCCAAACTTGATGTTGAAACTTCCATAGTTTATAATCAAATTATAGGTGCAAATATACGAGAATTCCTTGTGCATGACAGCATAGGCAATTAGCCGCATTAAGATGACAAAGATCTTATAATCTGCTAAATATGACTTTTGCCGCAATATGCAACATCAGGCCCAACAGCTACGATCCAAGAATGAACTAAGCAGTAGAGTTCAAGGAGCAAACACTGGACAGCTTTCCACTCAGCCAAAGTTTACTGAGTCATCTTATTGCTGAACCAGAAACTCATGCGTATTATTGGTTTAACTCTTCACGACAAAAAATGTTGAAAAGCCATATTACAGTTATCATAGTCACACTGGGACTTAAGGTGAATATCACTCACCACTGCAACACCCAATATCTTCTAGTACGCATACATAGTATGCATACAATACACACATTAGAATATCTGGGGCCAACTATGAGACCATTGTCTTCATTCACCAAGAGTGCAACAATAAATCCATGTGCAGGCTAAGTAGCAGTTACAAGTGCCAAACTTCCTCATGGACATGGGTATACCTAATAAAATATAAGACCGAACTCCATCTACATGGACAACCATAAGATATAGGATAAAACTTGTGTGACATCTATTTTCAAGATTCCTGAAGTATGTTCAGACTTTTCAACTACCAGTCTTTAGAAACACTTGAATAATATAATGCATATAAGTTCTGCTTAAAAAAGAAAAACAATAAAGCTACCAGTCACAGTCCACAATCAAGAGTAAGTTGCAAATACAGAAAAGAAGCGAAAAGTTACAGAGATCGGGAAACCATCAAGAGAACCCAATTTGATTGAATAATAAGGCTAAGGGCTTCACCTTGTCTATTATGCTTTCTATAACATCATCTGAGAGGTTCATTCCAGATTCAGCCAGTGTGGCCACCACCATTTGCTTTACCTACAAAATGGTAGAGAGAGTGAATGAATCCATTTCTTATGGACCTTAAGTTTTCCTCCTAGGAAGAAGAGATTTACCTCCTGCCTCTCAATGAAACCTTGTTGCTTGAGATCATATAATTGGAAGGAAACTGTAACATTAAAAGTTTGACATCACCAACTTGAAGAAAAATGCAATAGGCTTTCGAGAGATTTACAATTAATATGCAATATGTACATTATTATAGAACAAATACAGCAGAGATCATAACTATATACCTAAATGATGACTTTCATAAACCCAACCATGAAATATGAAACTTACATTCAATCTTGTCATCAATAGGAGCATTTGGGTGGAAAACTGAAAGAGCACGGGCAAACTCTTCAAAGTCTAATATTCCATTGTGTTTCGTATCAAACAAGTCGAATACCTTGGGAATATACAATTGATAAGAATCAGACTAACAACAAAAACAATAGTGATGGTACAATGATGCTAGCAATGATGCCAAAGACAAAAGAAAACTGCATTCATAAAGCAAACACACAGTTAAAGATGCACAGCAAAATGGGAAATATGTTGGATTACACTCTGTGCATCAACAGAGTGTAATCTTTTAACAAAAAATTCCACTGAGGTAAAATATTTCTAAGCTATTTGGAGTATTTGGCGCATGAAACTAACCCTGTCTGACATGTTAAAGGAATTTGCAGTATTTGGCGCATGAAAACTAACCCTGTCAGCAAATAGGCTCTCCTTTTTGTTCGTCTTAAATAACGCAAGCTGGAACTCTTCCTGGAAATGACAATATAGACGAGGCAAATAACAAGTTAGAATACAGAATAATATGAGTTCGCAAAAAAATGTATAGCTCAATTAGAACATAAGAACAGTTAGCATTTATTACCTTGTTAATCAGGCCGTCATCGATTACAGCACTACTGATCTTTTTAAACAATTCATACAACGCTTCAATTTCACTAACACTGACTGCATTTGAGTATTGAAGAGACCACAAAATGAGTTATGTGCTTAGGCAATCATACAATTGGACTGGGAGAATGTAACTTGAAAAATTTTTAAATCCATAACTCAGTTATCAAGTGTGAAAATTGTAACAAAAGACAGTCTAGGTGGTAAAAGTGTAAAAGGGCCATTGGAAAGATGGCAAAGTAACTTTTCCCAATTTTCTTTTACTTGCTCAATTATGAAGCCAACAGAAAATTCCAAAAACAAAATCATTCATAAAGAAAAATCCACAAAAAAATTAATTTTGTTCACTCCAGTTCAACATGGAAACGTATTAGCATATACTGCTGAATCCCATAAATGGGACATGAAGAACACGGAAATTTATTTGAAAGTCAAATTTGTTCAACTTTTACAAATAAGTTTTTAATATGAATTTCCAGGTAGCATAATACCATATGGACTTATCAGTTGCGTTAAGTGTTATTGAATTATGTAATGATCTCCAAAAAATGGATTAGGAAAACCAGACAACAGTCAGCCACAACAATAGATGCTTTTTATTTTCTAATTTTTCTTTATTTTCTAGAACTCGAAGAATCTTATGATGTAAGGTTGGGTGCTCATTGTTAGAAATGATTAAGGTTCAAGAGCAAGCAGTCTGCAGTCTGAGACAAACAGAGCATAGGTAAGAGAAACCATTATGTCTATACAAGGACAAAAAATTTATTCATTGTCATAGACTCTATTACACCCAACAAAGTGCAGGCTATCAATTTTCATGAAACAACACTTTTCTTCAACTATATTCAAACCAATTACATGGGAATCTCTGATCACCTTGTCATAACCCTATAGTATGAGAAACTCTGAAAACCACACCATCTTCACACGAGTTAGTAACAACTTAACCTATCACCATAAGGCATATTAAATAGGAAGATGGTCCCTGATTCAGACTGCAGAACTCATTTCTCCTGTAAATTTTTCTCCCATTGGAATACTTCTTTGTGAGTTTTGATGTTTGCAATTGCAATATATCAGAAATTGGAATCACCAATTTATAAGTGAATGCTCACTCTATAATTGATTTTAATGTGTTGTTTTATGTGCTTTTGTCACCATCTATTCGCTCATTTTCAATTTTCAAGTGCATACATAATCCTTGCTTGCACTTTGTAGATAAAAGTCAGTTTACATGGAAGATGCAACAGTAGTTAATTATACCGATCAAAAAATCTCAAAGATTCTAGCACTAGTTTCATTGGCATTCACATGCATGCCATCTTTTAAGGAAGGAACATGAAACAAAAACGGAAAGATGATGCTGACTTCCACTCAGCGAAATTGATATAATTCAAAGATTAAGATGACATACACACTGTCTCCCTTGCTAGAGCTTCAGGACTATCCAGGCCCCTTGGTTGCTTGTATATCTCAGAGTCACAACAACTTATAATAGCAGAAAGCAAATGTTTCAGCCCGTCTAAGAACTGCACCATCTTCTCCAGAAATCATAACACTCCATACCTGTACACCGAATAAGTGAATATTTTATATTGAATATAAGGGAAAATGACTAGAAGCAACGGATGCAATCTAAACTTATGTACAAGAAGAGCATAAATGAGGTAAGCCACTGCCTGTAGGGCAGGAAGATAATAGACTTTCAGTTCAGGGGAATCATTTGCTCTGATCATATAGAGATCCGCAACATGCAATTTGGGATTTTTAGTTCTGCAATAACATTAATTAGGTGGCAAGTTTAATTTCCATAAAGTATTCACATCCTGATGTACATCTTATCTAGGATGAAGAATGTAGAAAGAACCAGAACTAAGTATTGCCCAAGTGTTTCCTGAAATCCCAGACATACGAATAGAAACTTGCTGCTGCCTGCTGCTAATTGGTGGGTTGCAGAAACTGTAAAACAAATCCTATAAAACCTATAAGGTTGTACGTCTCTCGAGGATTAATATTTCTCCATTTGTAATCGTGTAATCAGCTTTTCATCAAAAAGAACAATTCAACTATGATAAAGAACATCAATCCCCTACTAATTACATTATTTACATGTATGATCAGCCTAAACTCTAAAACAAGAAAGCAGCAATAAACTGACTTAATCAAACTAAACATTGTACCAGCAGAACCAATTCTTTTTCCTTATTAACATTGATGTGGAAAAGAAGTATGAGAAAAAAAATTGGATTGAAAGATGATAAACATTGATTTCAACGTGCATTGATTCAAAAGTTACAATCGTCGATCCAGACAACAAAATCGCAACTCTGCATATACAGAGCAATTCTACAATAAACAATCCGAACGAATTGAAACATATATACGAATCAGCATACCCGATACGTAAACGGTAAAGAACGCGAGTACCTTTTAAGCGAAATTTTGACGGAAACTGATAGAAAAATACAACATTTTTCCGCACCGGTTCACTGCGAACTCAAACAAAAATCGAGATTTTGAAATTTTAATTAGGAGATTTGTGTTTTCGTATCTTTTCCCCCAAATGGAGAGGAAAGCACGCAGCAAACTAATGATTGGAAACGATTAAGAACTGTTTAATTAATAATTGCTGGAAGTTGGAAAAATTCGAAAAAAAATCAGAAAAAGAGAAAAAGAATCAAAATTGATGAAAGAATCTAAAATTGAAGAATGGAAATATTGGTACGGAAACCTAGAGAGAGAGAGAGAGAGAGAGAGAGAAGATGGAGGTGATGTAGGTAAGTTTAACGACATATCATGGGACCAACGTTTTTTCGTTTTAAAATAATTAAAATTAAAATTATTATTATTATTATTATTATTATTATTATTATTATTATTATTATATAAAAAAATAAATAAAATAATGCAAGTAGGGTAGCGTCCAAATTGTACCTATAAACTACAGTGTGTGCAGGGATTTGATTGGCTGCGGCCGTGGCGCTTAGCTGGTAAAAAGGTCTCGCTGTTCACGTGTGGTGCGGACCACGGGGTTAATGCAGTCTTGCAAAATATCATATTCATACGCTATATAATATTAACACGACAATTATCATTTCTTTTGCAAATATTATTTTCTTCAACTAGTTGTGTCAAAATGATTTTAGGAAAATAAAATCAAACACGCTATGAAATTTGAATTGATGCAAATAACAACACCGACTTCTTGGTATGGAATTTTTTTAGAATCGTAACCCTAAATGACGCAAATTGATCTGGCACAAAGTGTTCCAAGCACAATGATAGCAAAATTGTAATAAAACATAGTGCAAAAATTTAAAATACCCACTTTTATATTGACAAAATCTATTTTATTCACCTTAAGAAAATCATTAAAAAAATCCCGCTTTCCAGTGCTCTCAATGACCCATGTGATTTTAACCACTTTTTATCATTTTAAAACATGTGTCGGAACCTTTACAAAGTATGTCAGGAGCTTAATCGAGATTTCTTATCGTAATCATGGTACGATCAGGATTCCTGATCATGATCGTGATAAAATCAGGATTTGTAATCGTGATCAGGATTTTGGACGGTTTGTGATGCGTATATTTGGTTGATTTCAAGTATAAAAAAATCCGACTATAAATTTTGCAGTGTTGAAATTTCAAAAATTGAGTATATTTTGATAGTACATCCAAATTTTTTTGTGTAATTTAAGTACATTTGTGTAAGTTGGTGTAAGAAATGTGTAAAATGTCCACATATAATCACTTTTTGAGGGCATTTTAGATAAAATGAATAGTTTATGAATATTTTTCTTAAATTGGGTTAAAGAGTGTTTTTTAGAAGAGTGGGTAGTTTAATCTATACATTAACACTGAAACATGTATATATATATGTGTGTGCGTGCGGGCGCGCGCACGCGTACGTGTCTATGATTAATGACTAATTTATCTTTATTAAACTTTTATTTAGAAAATAATTCAAAAGTCAATAAATTCTCTCTCCATTAATTCATGCTTCTAGATCTCTCTCTTCATCAATGGAATTAATTTATTAAAAATCTACGAACCATTCCATTAATTATCTCCAAAAGTGAGCAAATGTTGATTAACGTATACTAAAATCTTGAAGTTGGCCACCATCGAACCGGATCATATTAATCTTTGCAAAGTGCCATAAAAGTATAGGCATGTTCAAGATTTTAGCAAAGTAAATAATTAGTACTTAAAAGTCCATGATCTATATAATAGTTAGACAAGTGGAATTTTTTAGACCAAATGGAATGAGTTTGTACAAAAGTAATGATCAGTCGTTGTTGAAAATTATACTCAATCAGCTCAAAGTGCATTATTTGATAATATATTTTAGATGTATTATTTAATTAGTATAATTATACATATCTAGATCTTTATTGTGTGTGTGTGTGTGAGAACGATCTTTTTAAGCCATCAATCTAGTTTTAATTAAAGACCTTATTTGATATTAAATTGGCACTTCATCTATATTTTATTAACAAGAAGCATTAAACTATACTAAAAATTGTAGGTGAATAATATCCAAGTATAAAGGATATCAGATTTATATTAATTTAGAGCTCGAAAGATAAGTTACTATTAATTCGAAATTTGAAAGATGAAAATTATCAATTTAGAATTTATATTATTGAAATTATTGATTTTATAGTTCAGATTGACACACACACACACACACACACACACACAATTATATCAGAGTTTTATTGTATTTCGAACCTGAAAGATAGATTAATATATATCGGTCCATTTTTTTTTTATTATTTTTAATAAATTATCATTAAATTTAATAGATAAAAAAAATTAAAACTTTATGGCCTAAAACAAAGACAAAACAATACATGTCTCAAAAAAATATTTACCTCAAATTTTTATGTACTTTATGCATTATTGATAATTCATAATACATTGAAAGTTAAATATCGAGAATTGTTGTAGAAATTAGAGAGATTAATTTCATTCATATTCAACTTATTTTGAGTCAACATTATATAAGGGACAATAATATCTTTTTATATGAAATTATATAAAATATTACTTTATGCCGAATTAATTTGTGCTAAATTAGCATCACCTCACAAGAAAGTTCAGAAGGCCGATTTAACTATTTAAGGGAGCTCGTAATGTCCCATTTTTTAGGAAAGCAAAGAGAATTTGATATTTAACGGTCAATAATTAGCTGTAGTGTGATTTGATCTCCACATCACTCCAATTAGTTTGTTTCGTATAAACTCAAATAATTTGGTTGAATACTCTGCGTGGTCATTTCTTATGACAATTTTATTTTACATTTTATGTCCAAGACTCAAGTATTAACATGCATCATTATAATTGTCATTACATTGTGTGTTCTCAGAACCCGAATCCAAACAAATTCTAATTGCAGATTTCAGAATCTACATGTATATTTACATTAAGTAATTATTATTATTATTATTATTATTATTATTATTATTATTATTATTATTATTATTATTATTATTATTATTGTCGTCGTCGTGGTGGTTATGCCTAACATGATTTCAATACAGTCACATTAGATATGTTCAATAGATGAAAATCATTGTGTAAATAGCTAACGGATAAATTGAAATATTTAATACACGATGCATGACAATTAAATGATGATAATACGTTTTCATATATAGAATACATGTATGTAGGGGAGGGGTTAGGTGAAAACCAATCCTAGTGTGGGAATTAAAACCACATCTCACACTACACAATTCTCAAAAATCAAAGGCCCAGATTTGATTAAAAAGGCGGTGGCAATTCTGTAATATTTGAAAAAAAAAATCTCGCGAGGGTATTAACATAATTTGGTAATTCTTATAAAAATCGTGAAGGATTTGATAACAGATCGTCATGTTAATGAAGTATTATCACCATGCTATCGAATTATTATCATTATACTAATTAAAGTTTTCAAATATTGTTAGCGAAAAGTATATTCTAAAAATTAATTATAAACCTAATTTAATTTAATAAACCCTAATTAAATGGAAGAAACCCTAATTGGATGAAATAAACCTAATTAGATGAAATAAATATTGATTGGATGTGATAAAATCTAAATGAGTCGGAATAAATCATAATGATAATATATTTGTACTACGTTAGCATTATGGTTTTGCTTCGTCAGCACTGTGAATACACTATGTTAGCATTATAGCATATGACAATACTCTGTCAACATACGTTATAAACCATAATTGGATGGGACAAATCCTGATAATCAATTAGGAACTAAAAATGAAAAATTAAACTAAAAAAATCAATCATAATTAGATGGAATAAACCATAGCTGAGATGAAATAAACAATTGAATAAACCCTAGCTAATAAATCTGTACTACGCTAGCATTATGATAATTCTTTGTTAGCACAGTAAATATATTATGTTAGCATATGACAAATGTTTTGTTAGCATACGTTATCATATGTTATCATAATGCCGATGAAGAATTATTATATGCTAACGAAAGCATTTACAACCTGGGCACTCGTAAAAAATTATCTTTTGTATTTTCGTCCATATTTTTTCATCTAAACATAGCCTTTCGACAACTTAAATGAAAGAGCACGAAGAGAGCTTTAATTTGATATATTTTTTGTGTGCATTGGATTAAAAATGAGCAAGTTATGGTCGTTTAACGTTTTTAATTTTTTTAAAATTGCTGACATCATTATTTTTAATGGGTTTAAACGAAAATAACCCTCTTTTTTTGCCCTATTATTTACGAAATTACCACCATCTCTTACATTAAATCTCAATCGTTAGATCATTAAATTGGATGATGGAATGCCTCGTTCCTACACTAGGAAAAATGTCATATTTGATCAGTTCCCCATGTATGTATATGTATATATTAATAAAAGTGGGGACAAACGTATAAATGACGTACTCTTTAGTCTTTTCTAGACAGTCAGTATAAATATACTTAGTTCGATAAAATTAAGGAGCACACTTGTGTGAAACCGTCTGACAGGTCTCTTACGTTAGACAGATATCTACCCGACCCGACCCGGTCATATATATATATATATATATATATATATATATTAAAAAAAATTTATCAGGTTTTCTTTCAACTCGCGCTGCTACTCAACCTCGTGATTTCTTCAAATCTCAACCATCACGATTTTCACCCAAGCAAGACGCCCTTTTATCCTTAGCTGCTCTTTTCCACACGAATCAAGATAGATTCGTCTGCAAGCAACGTGATTTTGTGGAAGATTTAATGGATAAATCGGAAAAACCAAGCAATGTTCCCTCCGGTGGAATTTCGGCTTTTAGTAGAATAAAAAATCATAACTTGCATGATAATTCACCCGGTTTAATTATTTACATTGCATGCATAAAATATGATATATATGAACTATAATTAATGAGCATCCAAATAGATCATGTGGTGGTTTAATTCGAAAAAATTCCAACAACTGGTATCAGAGCGGGTTTTGGCACTCCTCTAGATTTAATCCTATGATATATTCGATCATTATGTATAAATCTGTAGATAATTTTAAGCTGTTGAAATTTCAGATTTATTTGTTCATAATTTTCGTGTGTTGTAGATTCAATTGGATGGATTTTTTTGATGTATTTCGAAAGATCCAATTTTGGTCTATGTGTAATTTTTTATCTTCATAAAATAATATTTGGAATGGTATTTTGATGTTCATCAAATTTCTAGATTTTATGTTTATGAATTTTGAAAATTTTGGCATCATCTTTTTCGAAAATTGATGTTTCAAAATTTCTTATTTTTGATCCATTATTTTTGAAAATTAGGGTTTGTATTTGGAATAGAATTCTGATCCATATCAAAATTTCCTTATCTAAATCTTATGAAATTTTTAAAAATTTGGAGTGTTGGAATTAGATAAGGTAACCTTTGGTGTATATCAAAAGTTACCTGATTCTAATTCTATTAGGTTTAAAAATATAATTTTAAATTTGAAAAATATTTGAAGAGGATCAAAACTTCCATATTTTTGTTCTTGTTATTTTCGAACCTATGTAATTATTTTGGAATAGATTTTTGATTAATATCAAAATTTCCAAAGTTTAATTAATTAGGGGTTTTCAAAAATTTAAGGTATAAATTTGATGGATAATTTTAATTAATTTCCAAAATTATTCTTATAGTATTTTCAATAATTATAAGATTTAATTTGGTAGATAATTGTAATTTATTTCCAAATTTTATCTTATAGTGTATTTTGAATTTTTTTAATTTTATTAATAGGTATTTTCAAAATTAATATATCATGTATGGATATTATGTGATTTTTTATGCTTATCATGTAATTATGGTAGTTGTATTTGTAGACTGTTTTGTTTGCAGGTGGTACCAACTATCATGACTCCTTAATTATGTGATGTATGTATTTAATTTAATGTTGTGTGTATGTTGGACGTATGCCGGTTTGGCTACATGTTTTTTTAATCCATGAGAAAATACATGGATTAGATCTAGGTATTTTATTTTATTGTGTTGTTTTAATGTAAAAGGAAAAATAAATTGTTAGCCCTAGTATTATTGATTAATTCAGGCGAAGAAACGTTGGCAACAAACGGTATGTATTCTTAGTTTACGAGATTTGTAATTTTGTTCCAATTGTTCGACAATAATTAGGTATATGAAATTACACATTCCAATTGTTCGACAATATGTTCCTAAAAAGGAATTCATTAAAATTCATGTTCCCCTCTCTACTATTATTATTATTATTATTATTATTATTATTATTATTATTATTATTATTATTATTATTATTATTATTATTATTTTGTTGTTTATTATATTTTACTTGTTGGATTTAAATTTCACAGATCTGGTTTTGGGTGATTATTGTGTTATAATTTTTTTAGTTTTGGAATCCAAACTCCACCGTCCAATTCTCCTTCCGATCTGTTGTCACTGGTGTGTTGGAGGATGTCATTGTTGGTCTTGCAAGGTGGAAGATTGAGATCTTGTTGAAGATTTTTAATGATACTTTTATTTGTAATTAATGTTACTTTCTTTTGTAATTAGTGATACTTTATTTTGTAATCAGTGATATTTATCTCTATGATAATGAAATAAATATTTTTATTCAAGAATGAGTTTTTATTGTATTCAAAGACATGATTCTCTATTCTTGATTCAATAATTAATGTTTAATCATCAATAATATCAAATTATACCCCACTTCCGAGTTAATGATATTTCATCTCATAATTAATGATACTTCACCAGATATACATCTAATGATACTCCACTTAATAGTTAATGATATTTTGCCAAATTTATATTAATGATACTCCACTTCAGAGTTAATGATACTTCATCTAATAAATAATGATACTTCATATTAGAGTGATACTTCACCAGATATATATCTAATGATACTTCACTTAATAGTTAATAATATTTAGCCAAATTTATATCTAACGATACTTCACTTCATAGTTAATGATACCTCACTTCACAGTTAGTGATACTTCACACATAGTGATACTTTATTTTACACCTACTGATACCCGAGTGGCGCTCGTGGGGCGGGCGCGTGTATCTCACGCGCTTGCGCGCGAAAATGAGTTTGGGACGGGTATATGTTTTATTTGACCCATCTAACATAAGAGACCCATTAGACAGTATGATACAAATTTTTGTCTAAAATTAAATATGTATTTCTCGTTTTGCTTGGATGCTTAAACCAGTTTCACCATAAAAAATAACGATATAATTGTATTTAATTAATTATACTATATGTGCCAACATGCAATCCATCTTAATCTAGTCGGTGGCCTTTTATATTATTAAAAACTTCGATTCATAACACACGAATACACGATTTAAATTTTATACGTGTACATGTATAGATATAGATATAGGTATATAATTAAAGATAAGCGTTAATGAAAATTGCAGAACAACCAACATCCAATATCTATAAATTTATTAAACCAAACTTCATTCCATTTTTAATTTGGAATTCAAAATTATAAAATAACCAACTAAACTGCATCAAAGAAGTGGATTTTTTTTTTCCTAGTTGAATTTTGCATATTCCTAGCTCTATGTTGAAAACACTTAAATTTCAAACATATATTAACAAGCCTACACCACTAATTTGTTTCTGCGTAGTCTTTATGGAGCTGGTTTGATGAGTTTGGAAACAGGGAAATGAGAATGAAATGATTCATGGTCGTTTGGCTAAAAGGGGGTATTCTTTTCAAATTTTGATGCCCATTTGGAAGTGATTCTTTCTCATTTCCAACCTCACCCCCATTTTAATATACCAAACGCCCCCCATAGTATATTTCATTGAATCATTGAACAAAAAGAAAGAATATATACTTTTTTTTTATTTTGAAAGCAAAAGAAAAGATATTTTAGCAAAGTGTGATTGTAAAGTTTTTGTTTTTTATGGGAGTGGACCATGTCAATTTTCGTATTAGAAATGACCACTCTAAGATGGCTTTACAATAAAAATATCCAGGAATCAATAATTGATGTAAGAAAAATGCAAAATTCCCGAAGTCAAGTGTGATTTAGAAAATATGGTAAATTCGATGCTACTTGTATGTGAATTCCCAACTTTTTTTTTTTTTTTTTAAATATGCACGGTTCAATATTTTAAAGTGATATTTGATGTATAATGGGTGAGTGGAATTAAAAAATATGTGTCATAATTTTTTTTATCTATAAATATATTTATTATTTTTTTCAGACGATATCCTAAGAATTTTGTAAAATATTAACTCAAATTTAAAAATAAATATCATAACATATATTTTTTAATTATGTCTATTTAAAAGAAAAGCACTATTGATAAATCCGTTTATTTTATGTTTTTCAAGTCTTTTTGATGGTAAAAATGTCCTTTTTATTTTTACTTTGAGTCGGAAAAGAATCAGAGAAGTGAAATGGGCATTCTGACGTAAGAATTTGGTGAAAGATGCATTGTGGGCCTCAAACAGGATGAATTGGCCATTCAGGACTTCATCAACAAGATCTGAACAAAAAGAGATGGTGTGACCATATCAAATAAGAATTGAACTGAGCAGAAGACGCCGTGACCACAGCATTCGCGCAGATTCGGAAGAGACAGTGATGAGGGCACAAGCGAAAAAATCGGAAGGAGGTTGGGATGGATAAGATTTGCTAGAGATATGATCAAGATTGAAGATTGGCCACCGAAGATAGAGTGAGATCCCTGAAAGTTCGCGATTTAGTTCAACCACCTGAAGATAAAGCTTATCCACCCAGATTCTGCGGGCACAGGAGATTCGACAGACAGTTGAAGGCCCCGTTACAGTAGATAGGACAAACAGTTGAAGACCCCGTTTGTGGGGGATTTGATTTGATCCTTGTACTCCTTTAAATACTAGTTTGATTGTTGGAAAGCATACACTATGACTGATATTTCTGCACTTAAGCTGCTTCGGTAGCAAGAACAATCTCAGGCCTCATGCCGCAGGAAGTAAGATTTCATTTTGATGATGTTTATGTTCGACATTGGTGTTGGGCACCTTTTGATTTAATTCAAGTAAGTTATTTCCATTTTATCATGTCTTTAAATACTGCATTTTCAGTATAAGGAGCTAGATTTATATTCCGGGTTTGAACAAAAATGAAGATTTAACACACACTTAACACTCGTGAGATCTTGTGAGCATATTACTGTATGAATGAGTTTTTACCAAGTTTTATTCATGTGCTAGAAGAGAGTGTGTTTAATATAACTGATTTGGCTGATTACTCTTTAGTTGTAATGGACATACTAAAGCTAAACGGATTAATGAATCGTGATTGTGTGTTAATCCGATATAGTAGTTGGGAACTTGGTGCGTTGTTGTGAGTACACGAGAAATCAGTGGACACAATATACTTGGTTCGTCTAGAGGTACAATGCTTCATATAATTTACATCACTTAGAGAACTAGGAGATGGGTGGTAGGTTAGAGATTTAATCGAATCACTTTTAAATCTAAATTGGAAGAATAAATTAGGAGATGCATCAATGAATCCGGTCTCCATAACTGGGTGATCCAATCATATAGGAAAATCGGTGTGCCCATAATCGAGTGCGTGTGAATTAAATTAGAATTCAGTTTAATCCCGATACCTTTTATTATTTGATAATTCGTTTGCTTACTTTATGCATATTTAGTTTACAGTTATTGTGAACACCACACTAAATCTCTGTTTAATTGATGACTGAAAGTAAGATTATATTAACTTTTTGTGTGATCCATCCTTACTAATAATTAGCTACACTCTCTGTGAACACATGAATATATAAATTTATTTTGATTGTAAAACTACCGCGTGCATATTGGTAACATCGAATTTACCAAGAAATAATTTTATTTTTTGGTGGCGCACCCTGCAATGGATAGAGTCGGATTACCAAAAGCGACATATGCAGATGTCCTCCCAACTTTTGGTGCTAAAGAAAAAAAAAGCATTATAAAAATAAAGAAAAGTGCAAGAAAAGGGATTTTCATTTTCATAATAATCAATACCCCCCATCTATCAACTTGTGTAGTTGCCTTTGGTTCTAATTTTCTCAACGCTACAGTCTTCACCTTTTTCTGCTTTATCTCTTCAACACCACCACCAACCAACCTTCCTCCGCCGTGAAACCCACCTCGCAGCTTGCCTACGCATCTTTATTTGTGCGGATATATGCTCCTAGGCTTTCCTTTTCTGTTTTTCTTTCTCCGTGAGCTTGTTTTCATACCAAGACCTTCTGTTACTGGTAAGTTTTTGCTCTACTTTTTCGTTTGCTGTGTTTTTTTCTTGCTGTGCTTCTCTTAGGAACCATCTCTTCTCTTGTAGAGGATTTTGATGGCTTGAGGTTGATTATTCGATGTTTTTTCCCTTATTCTTTGTTTTGTTGGGTTTTTTGTCATCTCTCCTTGATTCAAGAAAACAAGAATTTGTTCATGTCAAGGGTTTTTAGTAGTAATAAATGATTATTTACGATTTCATATATGATATGATGATGCTGTGAAGTGTAAAGACGTCTTCAATTGAAAACTTTTTAGCTCTTTGCTACAGAATACTTTTATTAAAAAAAAAATATTTATTATTACCTTTTGCTTCAGTTTTACTATGTGTAGCTGCTTTGGGAGTTTATCTAGGTTTTTATGTAGTGATTATTTTGAACTTGGGCTATTTTTTGGGTTTTTACATCCCTTTCCTCTTCTTATCTTCTGGTTCTTGCACTCTAATAACTTTATGATTGAGCTAAGCTCAGAGCAAACAGTATTAAAGATACAATTTGGTAAAGTTTTGATTTTGTGATTTTCTTTTCACGTGATGATGTGATAAGGTTTTAAGAATCTTAGTTGGGTAAATTATATGAATTCAGTAAATAACTGGTATCATGAAATTTTCTTGCAGAGTAAAAAGTTACAGCGGTAAATGAGAATGGGCCGATTATGTGATTTCTGTGGGGAGCAAAGATCCATAGTCCATTGTAGGTCTGATGCTGCTTGCTTATGCTTATCCTGTGATCGAAACGTTCATTCTGCAAATGCTCTTTCTAAGCGCCACTTGAGGACGCTTTTATGTGAAAGATGCCATAGTTATCCTGCAGTAACAAGGTGCATCGAAGAGAACACCTCGCTATGTCAAGACTGCAATTCGGCTGGACATGCTGCCTCAGATTCAGCTGTGGAGCATAAGAGGCAGACGATAAATTTGTATTCTGGGTGCCCTTCTGCAGCTGAGTTTTCAACGATATGGTCCTTCTTTTGTGTTGACAAGTCAACTTGCAAACCCGAACCAGGTCTGTTAACTCTTGAAGAGGGAGACGAAAGTCCTCCTCGATGTCAATTGCCACAAATGGGTTGCAGTGTAGAAGATGCTAGTATGGATACAATAGCTCCCAGTGTAGAGCAGTTTCATGAAAGTGAATCCTTAAATGCTCTAAACCAGAAGGTAATTTCTGATCTAGGATCTTTGTAAGTAATTTTGCATTTGAAATACATCAGGAACGAAGCTGGAGCTTTTGCTCAGCACACCAACAGCATTGTAGGGGAAAAGGTCCCTCATTCTTCTGGCTCCGGCAAATGACTGTTTATGCTATTAGGTTTGGCTGGCTTATAGATATCAGCCAAAAGTTAAAACACATTTCCCTTTTACTTCCCCTAATGTAGTGTGCATACAAAAATCATTTGTTGTTCTTTCATCCAAGAAAATGGGTCTTCAAAATCTTAAAAAGTTTCTGATTGTCAAATCTTGGAAGAAGACATGACAAGCTTTCTCCAATCGGTTTATTTTTTTCTGAAATCAACATTGTATTTTTGGTACTAGCTTATTTACTTTCAATTTTCTTCTGATTTGGAAAAGAGAAATCATCTAGTCTCAACTGAATCTATAATAGGTCCGATTCCCCTGCATTCATGCTCTTTTGGCTGTTGCTGAGGTTGACTGGGTCAAGCATCATGAAGGTATGTTACTAACCTTCCTTTATTTTAATTCTAACTTCTGCCTTGTATTAACCTCGCTAAAACCATTTTCTCCCCCCTCTTTTCTTGACTATAAAATTATAGGAAGTACCAAAGGATTTCAAGATGAGCTAGTGTAATGTTCGATTGATCATTGAAAAGCTATTTTTACTAATTACTATCTGAGAAAGAACTGATTCCTTCGACTTTCCCGACTCTATATTCAGCACACTTGAAGTGTTGGGATATATATTCCTTAACTCTTCTAATTCAAAATTTGATTTTTGGGAAGCTGACGATTCCTAACTATAAATTTCCATCTATTTTGAGATACCATTTTATTCCCTTGTAAAAGATAGTATATTATTTCTCCAAAGTGCAGTCCAAAGAAATCGGAGACCTCTGCAATTGCTAAAGAGTATGATCTGTTGATCACAAGGGAAGATCCTTCTATGGCACAGTCCTCCTATATTCTCCAAATATGTTTTGCAATTTAAGAATGAGTTTTTTTTTTTAATTAAATAATTTGGCCTCCCAATATCTCTTGTTCCTGTTTACCCCCCTCAGTCAAAGTCGTCCAACTCAGCCCTTGGTTGATAGCCTTGTGAAATTGCACATGAGAAATTGCATTAGAGTGGTCCAAATACATTTCTTCTGAATAAAACTATTGGTTATGATTGGTAGCATGTCTACATGTATATTTCTATGCTTCCCATTCTTGTCATTTGAGTTTGATGCCTTTAATCTTTTCAGCCCCATATAAGATTTTATACCCCAGCAGTCTCTAACTTTTGAGCACAATGGTTTCCCAATATGTAGGCTTGTTCATCGAGGACGAAGCATCTTGATCCCACTCATGATACTCCTTACCAGAACTATAATATCTCAGATAATGACATGAGTTTAGAAGACTATGAAGCGCTTTTTGACGAATCTCTTGATGACCCACAACAATTCTTTGAGAATGGTGGAGCTGATAGCTTTTTCGAAATTGGAGATTTGTATGATACTGAATGCAATCTTGACGGTGTACAGATAGAAAAGGTCCGCTTTATAATTTCTTATGTTTCAGTATGAGATGTTTAGCTTTCTTGCTTTGCTAACTTGTTCATATATAATTTATAGCAGTCTATGAGGAATTTTACTTTCTCCTGAAATTATGATTGATATTCTTTTCGTTTTTTATTACTGGTGTAATCATGTAATCACATAACTTCTACCATGGCTACACAAGATGGCCAGCTTTAAACATCCTTAGCTCATAAGCATCATTCAGGGTAAAATTTGGCATACAAGATCACTTAATTAACTATCCCTGCATTTGTTATCAAAATAAAATATCTTCCTTTGTCATGTTAATGTTTGTAATAAATGTCAACTGGCCAGACTTCGTATCATAACATTGTTGTTTCAAAATATTTTCAGGCCTCAAGTTCAAAGAGTGAAACAATGAAGCAGGCCTGCAGCAATCCGTTATCATCCGAGTCCATGAAAAGCTGTAAATCTGATTCAAATGTTTGTGCCCCCAGACCAGCACCATCTACCCACTCAATTTCCTTCTCAGGCAGGACAACTGAGTGCAACATTGGAGATCACCCAGAGAGTGGAGTGTTTTCATCAGTTATAATGGAGGAGCATCCATACAGTATTATTTTCGCTGAAAATCAGTTTTCATCAGCTATCAGGGATGATGCAGTGTTACGGTATAAAGAGAAAAGGAAGTCACGCAAGTAAGTATAGTAACTGCTGGGAAATACTTTGAGTTATTCTCTTTAGTATGATTCTTCTAATGGTCTACCTGAATTCTACCCGTGCGTTCTGAAGCTTTCACATTACACTGTGTTGATCTACATAGATACATACACCCCACCTAGAAGTTACAAGTTCAAAATAATGACTTTCATTTGTTGACACAGGTTTGATAAAAAAATAAGGTATGCTTCACGCAAGGCAAGGGCTGATGTCAGGAAGCGTGTGAAGGGACGTTTTGTAAAAGCTGGAGAGCCGTATGATTATGACCCTCTGCGCCTGATAGGAAGCCAGTGAATGCTTCACTTCGAAAGATGTATTTGAGAGGGGACTGAACTGATGGAACTGTTATTTGCTGATTCAAGCTGCCTCATAATGAACAGGCTCCTATCGCCTGTTTTCTTAGGGAGAGAGCGAGCGAGAGGGATAGGGAACATGTACTAGTGTTTATTAGGCAAAAATGTAGTTTCTTCTTCTCATAAAAGAGGCAGCTTCTTGTTCCCAGATCCCACGTGTGTAGAAATTTGAAGTATATAGTTCGTCTTTGTATTTATACTTGCAACATGACAAGTGCAGTTTTATTTAGTGAGCGAGAAGCACTGTAATGCGACACTAACTTCTTGATTATATTTTTGTATGTAAATTAAAGTCATCATGGTGTGTACCCTTCTTTCCTACTCAATTTTCACATGTATTCATTTTGCTTCGTTGGAAAGAATGGCGTTCCTGGGTGTTTTATAATGTATTATGTAGTGTAAATTCTGGACTGGGTGATGGTGCAGAGTTCATGGATAAATACAAAGAATCAGCTTTATACATAGAATAGAATGTTGCTCACATTTACATTTGCATAGTTGCACAAACTTATATATACAATGTGCCTCAGCTGTGTGATATTCTTGTAATCAACTCTCTCTCTTTCCTCTTATCCATTTCCACTTCTCTCACTTCCCTCACCTTAAAGCTTGGTTCTGCTCTCATTTGCAGCTGCTTTTCATCGGGTTTGCTCGATTTTTTTTCATGAACTCCACTGGTGCTAGCTGCGGAGCTTCTGTTACCCTTGATGCCTCTCTCATCATAGGCTGGAGACAATATCTGCTTGCTCAAGTTTGCCTTGTCATGTTCGAAGAAGATAGCTTGCACCACCGTTCTCAGTGGCAAGCGCTCATTCCTCACAGCGTGGCTGCGTATCTCCGGTGACAACTTCTGACAGTCTAAAATGCGACAGAGCTGCTTCTTCTCTGCTTTGCTCAGATCAGGATGCTCCTGCATCAGCATGCACATCAATCAACACAGAAAATACAAAACTATAAGAAAAGAGATGGCACGTACTATATATATATACCTTGAGATAAATGTTGATTGCCTTATAGAGATCGTCGTGTTCGGGGCGTGCAATTCCGGGCAGAGTCACAGCAAGAGACGCCAGTCTCTGAACCGGAATGTTGGGATCCTTGGCAACAACTTGCAGGTATGAATCAAGCAGCTTTCCAATTTTACGCATCAATCTCATCGATTCTCTCTCATCAGCAGGGACTTGTCTCTTCCAGTGTTGCAAGAAACTCTCTAAAACTGTCTGAATTAGTTGCACATCGTAGGAGCTCTGATCATTAACTGGAAGCAGAAGATCATTCAGCGTTGCCTCCTCGAGCTGCAAACCCGCGAGCCTCAGCAGCTGTGATTTGGTTGCAGGAGACACTGCTAGAGAAGCCGCCATGCTGAGGAGCCTCAGCAAGAATCTGAAGGAGACAGAACCTCTATCTGCTGGAATAAGGCTGACAACAGTCTCATGAATCCGCCGTTTCCTGTCGCTTCCACCACCACCATCATCTTGAGATGTTGAGGCCTCCGCTTCATCATTATTATTAATAATAGTAGGCCAGTGCTTTCCTGTGGTCATGTATGGCTGCAGCCAACGGCATGCGTAGACGTGCAGCGCCTCCCCTATGAGCTGCGGCTGAATGGTGTTATCCGACTTGATCGCAGCAAGAATGCATCTGAACATGTCCACGTTCAGAAACGATATATCTTCTGTCCACCAATCCTTTGGCACTGATTGACGATGATGCCTCTTTTTTTCATCATATCCTGCTCTAGTATATGTATAAGACCATGTAACCTGCACAACAGTTCCAAGATTAATTTATTGAAATGATCATATCATATTCATATATAAACTTAATTGACGATATGATCGACCTTAGAGGGAGGGGTGAGAATCTTGTCAACAATTGATTCAATGCATCTTCTGAGAATGCCAAGATTTTGAGCGCAGTGGAAAAGGTTTTGAGTGTTGTGCAATGCGAGAATAGGATCTTTCCATCCTTGAAGAATGCATGCAGAGAAGAAAGCGTCGAGTTTGATGAGAAAGTTGCCAGTTTGAACAGCTTCGGTCATTCCAAGGAAGTTGGCGGCGCAGAAGGCGGAGACGAAGTTGTGGGCGCTGAGGTTGATTGTGATGCCATAGCAGAACTTAGCGCAGACCTCAAAAGCCTCCTCTCCTCCAGGGATATCATGTATATGCAGGGTGCTCGATTCCTCCGTCTCCCTGTACAGACGTTGCAATAGGCCGGACTTGGGGAGAAGAGGGTACTGTAGCTACCCACATTAATTAATTAATTAATTAATTACAATCAAGCAATATTTCACTCATTAATTCATCTAGCTAGCTAGCTATTTACCTTGTGGAGAAGATAACTGATGTTGTTTATCTTTATGGTGAGATCACTTGGCACATCAGACATCACAGTCCTGAAAATTATTACAGAATTATAACTAATTACATAATATATCAATTCAACTCCATAAATGTTATCCTACGTACCTAGTGGCCTCTTCTGTGTAGAAGGTGTCCGGACGCGTTCCCAGTTTCATAAACTTCATTTTTGAGACACTACCTGATAATATATCACTACAGTACTTCTGCAAGAAAAATATATATATATATATATATATATATATATATATATATATATTGAAACGAGAGCAGACTTAATTCCAAGTTCCAATTGAGTTATTTGAGATGGAATTAAATATATATTGGTTTCTAGCTAGTTAGCTAATTAACAACATTAATTAATATGGGATTAATGGATGAGATTATATTATTGAGGTCAATTAAAAAAGTAATGGAGGCTGGAAAGTAAAAGTTATTCATAAAAATGCGGGCGAAAAGTTCCTTTTGGAGGCATCATGTGAGAGTCAAGAAAACAAACATATATAATTAATGTTTCAGTAATTTATCTTTTTAATTTCCTCTTAAGGTAAGCTACCTAGTGATGATCATGAACAACACAATACAACTCCACACAAATTATTTTGACTTTCAAGCAGTGGCTCCAGGCCCAGAAAAAGCTAAGGCTATAGCTATATATGCACCTATATATATATATATATATATAATCATAGAACTAAATGACATTTCTAATTATACATCATGCAAATTGGATTTGTACTGGAAATGGAAAGTTAATTTTATTATACAGTATATAATAAGAGATGGATCGATGCAGCAGATAATAATTTGCTTGCAGAAGAAATTTAATTATCAACAAGTATATATTTCTCAACGACGTTAATTAATGGTGCAAAAAAGATCAACGAAAATCAACACACCTTTTCATATATAATTATTTATCTATATTAACGAAGACCTGAGGTGCTGTGGATTTCCCTCGTCTCAAAAATAAAAATAAAAAATGACGATGAAGATGAAGATGAAGAAGAAGAAAAAGAAGGGAGCAAGGATTAATTGTTCCAACCTCGTACACAAATAATATTTGAACTACGGTTCGACAACTGCATGACAACAGCTTTCAGCATTCATTCATCCACTCTCTATCAAGAAAGAAGCTGCAACAGAAAAAGATACATATAATGTGCATCATCGCTACTAAAAAAAGATAGGGATCGAAAATAAAGAAATGGAATAATATATATATATATATATATATATATATATATATAAAGAAATAAGGGTATAATTAATATATCTGTGAGGGATTCTTAATCCTAGCTACAGATTTAACTCACAAGACGTATATATAATATATTGGTGTGGGAATGGGAATGCTTATTTGATAGGGAAGATTCTAATGCAGAACTGCAAAGCAGCTAGCTACACATATTCAGAAAGAATGTAATATTTTTAAGGTGGAGAAGTTTCTACTTTTCACCACTTTTGATTTCCGGAATCTTGCTTAAAGACCCTTGCTTTTTGAGAGAGAGAGAGAGAGAGAGAGAGTAACTAGTATATTGCATGGTGCAAAATGAATGCTGTATTTGTAATGGATCGAGCAGAAGACATAATTAAGAAATAAAAGTTAGAAGAAGTAGAGATTGAATCTCAAAATCGCGACGCAATGCATAGCAAAGAAAAGCAGCATGTTTCAATGGCCTCATATATATGTGGTAGTTTAGCTAAATTTGGGCATCATTCTCTTGAAATTGATTATGATACATAGCTAATTTCTAGTGTGAATTTTTTTTTTTTTAAAATTTCCATTTGTCCATACTCTATTGGAATTGCACTAAAAAGGCTCACAAATAAAGTTGCTTCGCCATTCTTCCTTTTTTGATCATCATCTTGCTAGTATAGCACAACACACAATATAAGGATATAAAGTGGCTTCATCGCTTTTATTCTCTTTGGACTCTCTCTCTCTCTCTCTCTCTCTCCCACACACACACACACACGTATATATATAATCATATATACATATATATTAGGCATTAAAAACTATATACATGATTTCTTCCTAATATAATTATGCAATTCATATCTAAAACTCAGTATAAGTAGGCTAAAAACTTACCTGAAATCTGACTTTAAACACCTAATTAATCAAAATTTCCAGTAAATGGAATTGAAGGAGCAATCGATAGAACTCTCGGACTCTCATCTCCGTATTTACACACGATCATCCAAATATATATATATATATGTGTGTGTGTGTGTGTGTCTCCCTGAAAAAATCAACGCATAAGCAAAAGGGGAAAAAGGTGCGATTTTTGATACGTACAACCTCTCAGAGAAAGATTTTATTTGGCTCATGCATGTAAACAAATTGAACACCCAGAGACAGAGAGAGAGAGAATTAAGCAGCTGGTTGCTTATGGGGTCATGATTTTAATAGAAAGAAAACCCTACCATAATGCTCACTAAACAATACGAGCTTAATTGACAAAAACCTGCACAAAATTAAAGTGCTGTTAGTCAACATACTGATTAATGCATCATACTGATAATGATATTCTACTTGAATATGGAAAAGAAAAGAAAAGTAAGTTCGCAATCGGTCTCGATCGAGGTGATGCTTACACTACACTAGGCGTGCAAATTAAATAAGAACACGCTCGCGGGCACGCACACATATATATGTATATATAGGGAATGGATCAAATAGGAACCCAATCCTCCTATGAAATCTAGGAACCAATCTTAACCTTAGATTTAATTAGATCTAATGGCCACAATTTAGTCAATGTTTTAGTCAAAGTAAGGTGACAAACTTGTAATATTTAAGAACCTAATGAAGACTGAGTTATTTTCATAATTTACAAATTAAGTTATGCTTTTTCGGATTTTGGGCTCAATTTTCGGAATTAAATAGACAACACTTTAAAATCGTTGTCCTTTTAGTGTTGTATTAATATGCTAACATGAGAGATATATGTTGCTAACATCAAGAGATTTTGTTGCTAACATGAGGTAGACTCATATTGCTAACTTGACGAGATCATAATACTAAATTAACATTATTAAACACCACACATATAACATTGGACCACATTTAAAATAATATTGTGTAACATATGTAACATCATTCATACATACAACATATTGCCAATATGTTAGAAATATACATACTATTAATATGTGACTAATAATTTGCTAATATGTTAGTAACATGTTTCTAATATGTGAATAATGATATGCTAATATGACTTAAATTGTCCAATATCACCAAGTTTTCAAAACAATATTAAGCATTGATAAAGTTATAATTATTTATGAACTTAACTATATATAACTCATACTTTAACTATTTTCTCATGAAAATAACTTAATGTTCAAAGTCGTGCATAAAAAAAATTCATATTAGCAACATAAACACAAGATATGAGCAATATTGTGATATCATATTAGCAATATAATATTTGACAGTTACGAGTTGAATATAGGTGATTTTTTTTTTCATATTTCTCAATAATTTTTACTCAAATAAACATACGCACTATGTATCTTAAATGAAAGAGCATGAACAAAATGAGAAAATTTCAATTTTGGTCCCGTAGGACACGTCTTGCTCCCCTTTTGGTCCCAATATTGTCAATTTTGGTCCCAAAAGTTACGAACTATCAGTTTTAACCTCGGCGTTACGATTTCCGTTAAATATGCTATCAATTTTGGTCTCATTTCACTATTAATTTCGGTCCAAATTTAAACTTAACCAAATCACAGTAACATTCATTGGAGAGAATTGCCACATATATATATCAATGAATACCCCCTCACAAACACAATAAACATCATATCCAAATAAATAGCACTAGCCTCTATGATTGCATCACAACGTATACTGCTTCTTGATTGCTAACCTATAACCATTGAATCAGCAAGCATATGTCCAGTTCCATAAAGCAGTGAAAGAGCAATGCTGATACATTATCATGGAGATTAAGCAACAAAGATTAACTGTTGTAGAATTTCAACATTTTCACTCACCTCTTCCCAAAGTCCATCAGATGCTAGGACCAGATATTGCATATCTGGTGTCAAACATATGACTTTCGTATCACGTTCTGCCATTACCCAGTCTTTGAGATGAGCATCTCCAATGCTTATTGAAACTGCAAGTTTTCCATGAACTCTCCAAGTTTCGCAATGAATCTCCACATATCCACCTTGTTTATCATATGATCATCAAATCAATTCCAACTCCACTCATTTTATACATATAAAAAAGGCTCAAGTTGAAGAAATACATACTTTTTCATCTATTCTTCTTCGCTCCTCTTCCCGTGTTGGTCTATGGTCCGCTGTGAGAGCTTCTGCCACCCCACCTCCCCTGCACAGAACTGCTCTGCAGTCACCCAAGTTTGAGACAACCATTTCCCTCCCTTCAATTAATGCGGTGACACAACAAGTACCACTATCCAAGCCCTGCAATTTCAACTCATTCATGAAATTCCTTCATAGTTACTGAAGAGAATAGACTGAGTTTAATCAAGATTTCACACCATGTGCTTATTTTTGAATTAAACTAGCTTTCTTATAATGCTAATAAAGATGGACATTGAAAGGAAGAACTATCTAATTGACGTATTAATTATTGATTTCATGAGTAAGAGCTATATGCAGAAATTCATCATCTTTTCCATTTCAAGAAACACATATAACTTATCTCCAACTTTTTACAATTAAAAAAAAAAGTTACTTGTTTCAAGAATTGTTCATCTGTTTTCAAATACCCTGCCTTACAAGCTGCTTCTTTAGCCTTATCTTCAGATGTGGTCTCCAACATTTCAAAAATCTTCAGATGCAAATTCTCAGCCACAAACTCTGCTGCCTTGTTTCTTCCGTGCCCATCATACACCCCAAAGAGCCTCTACATTTTTTTTTCAGAACACTATCACTTTCGGAACAAAAGGAGTCTACATGCCGCCTCAGCATCAACTCTCATAAAATGAACAAAAACAGAAAACAAGAAATGATTTTTATGAGTACCTACCTTATCACCATTTGCAGAAGCAAAAACCTTGTACGAATCTTCCATGAACTTCTTCTTACCCTTCAACGAATAAACACCAACCCGAGAATCAGCAAAGCAGACGGGACCATCATCGCCACCGCGTTCCTTCAAAACATCAACAGGAATTTTAGATAGAACATTTGGGATCTCGATCATCAGCGGCCTCTTTCTCTCCAACGAGCAAGAAACCAAGCCGTTCGCAATTTCTGCTCTATCACTCATTCCCAGCCTAGCCACCCCACCTAAGCCCCCGATCAAATTAGGAAGCAAATTAGGGATTCGAATTAGGTGGGAATTTGGGATTTCCTTTCAGATTTTGGGCGTGACTTGTGAAATTAGGGATTTGGTTGTGTTGGTTCAGAATCCCGACTGAAAAGAGGCTCACGTGAGTCACGTGTGACCATCTCCGTTAATTCGTTTAACTGGCGTTAAATCTCCAAGGATCAAAATTGATATTGTCAAACCTATGGGACTAAAAGTGAGTGATTTTTTTGAAAAATGACCAAAATTGACACTGCTGGGACCAAAAGGGGAGCAAGGCGTGTCCTCTAGGACTAAAAGTGAAATTTCTCTGAAAAAAATCTTTAATTTGATATATATTTTTTTTGCGTAAATTGGATAAAAAATGAGTAAGTTATGATTATTTAAATTTTTTAAGAATTTTTTAAAAGATGGTCACATCACTTTATAAAAAAAATCTGAAAATACCCCCTATATTTTGAATTTTTCATATTTACAACTATGCCACCGCCTTTTTATCCTTCATGTCATCAAAATACTTGAATTTGATTGGTTCATGGGTTCTTATGGGGGGAGATTGGTTCTTATTTGAACCCACCACTATATATATATATGTATGTATGTATGTATGTGTGTGTGTGTGTGTGTGGGAGCTTTAGGGTGTGATCGTAGTGTGTGCAATTTGTGGACAATTCATGACCGTTAATCTAATAAGACCAATGGATATTATTAATTAATTAAGGGTTGTAGTTATAATACTGTTTTTTTTTCAAATTTCTAATGCACATGGGGTAAAATTGTACAATCATATTTTATTATTTTTAGTAACATCGGTTTTTAAAGGATTTGGAAAAGGAAATTACATATTCTCTCATATATATCACAATTGATTTTCTAAATGGGGATACAAATATGCAACGATTAATTGTGCGGAGGGTTTTTTTAGTGCCATTTTTCGAGATTTTGCAATAAAAATATCTACTTTCGAAATCATCGTTGTTTGTGATTTTATTTTTTATGCTGTTTGCATTGTTGTTTTTTATTTTTTATAGTGATTTTATTTTTTGGTTGTGATTAACGTTGATTATGGAGTTGTAATCTACATACACTCCTAAATTTAAAATATTTTTGATGAATGTTATTTATGACTTTTGTATTTTTTTCAACTTTTATATTGTTGTTCAGTTTTGCTAGTTATATATAGTTTTGATGATTGCGAGTACTAAAAACCTATTTTCATATTTTATAGTTATTGTGACACACTATATAAACACTACAAGAAATTCGCGTTTTAGCGATGGACAGGTCTATCGGTAAATTATATTTTTCCGTCATTAGGTGGTCATAACGACAGACTAACGACGGATACTGTTTGTCATTAAATTATTCACCGGCAGCAAACCTAACGATGAATACAGATGGTCGTTAAGTTCTAACAACAAACCTAATGACATATACATCCATTGTAAACTTTGTCGCCGTCAACAGTCGTCTCACACTTTAATGATGGATCTTTTCATCGTTAGGTCCATCACTAAAAAAGTTGCATTGACGGTCGTATATTCATACTAACGACGAACATGTTCATTGCTACGTCCGTCATTAACTATAACTTTTTTCTTTTTTTTTTTAAAATTTATTATTTATTATTTTTATTTAATATTTTTTTAATATTCATTCCGATTTCGATTTTTGTTTATAAATTTTGTCAAAACACAAATAGATATATAAAATGAAATAATATATATATATATACATTAAATGTCATAAAATATCAGTATTTATAAATGACAATAAACGTGATAAAATAAGTGTATCAAATAAATATAATCAGGATGAAGATGGAGAGGGCCCTAAACTGCGTCCGCACATGCTCGAACATAGCTGTCTACTACTGTATCATCTCTTGCTGCTGACGTATCTGTTCTTGTTGGGCCCGGAGAAGCTCTGCCTGTGCGTCCATCTTCGCTTGTAACTTCCGGATGACAACTTGAGTGTCGGGCTGTGGAGGAGCTGCAAAAGATACACTAGCTGCTAAAATGCTCCATGATCGACTGCAGAGCCCAAATATGTGGTTCTTCTTGGAGTGTTGGCGGGCAATATTGACATAAATGACGCTCATTTCTACCTCTGGCGCCTCATCCGTACCAGGAATTGGCTGGCTTAACTCCTCAACCCTAGTTAACACATCAGCCTATACACAAAATCAAATAAGTTAATTAAATATATATTTTATATCTAAAATTAACATTTATAAATATTTACAAACAAACTACAGTGATACGAGTAGACTTTCCATCAGAATATGACCCATCAACGGTGTCGTGCAGTCTCTTAAATGTGGTGTCATTTGGCCCGACACCCTTTTTCTTAGCCTATTAGATAGAAATATGTTAACATTCACATATAATAAATAAATTAATTAATAAATTATTCATTTGGGATTCACTATAAACCAAAGCTGCAGCATGTGCAACTGCACTCCTAGATTGTTCTTGGTGCTTGACAATGCCGGTACCGAGACCATCAGACTCAGTGAGGTGATTATGAGCTGCGACGGTAGACTTGGCCTTGAAGGCCTCACTGTCCCAATGGGCGCAGAAACCTTCCCACATCTGAGGAGGCATAAAGACAGGGCAATATTTAGTCCTATTTTTCTTGAAAGAGTAGACCATGTCCCTGTATCTTTCAGCAACCTTAGTGTTCCATCTCTTCACAATAGCATCAGTGATTGGTGTTTATTTGTCCCATTTTATCATAGGAATTTAGTATCTTTAGTATGTGTTTTTCCTTTGTTTTTGTGATATTTTTATGTTATTTCCTTCACGTTTGCTCTTTTGGTGAGTTGGGCTAGGTTTGTGCAAAACTTGAGCTTTTGTGTCAAAAAGCAGGATTTTATGGCATAAAAGTGGCTAGGAGGCAAAGCTCCTTACTGAAGCTCCCAACTGAAGCTCCAGCTTGTTGATAGGTCCTAAAATCACCCGCTTTACTGAGCTGGTCGGGGAGTCTCGCTGCCCGGTCAGCGTGTCTGGGGAAAACTATATCTTTCTCTATATTTGATCCTCTTATGCCTGCTAATCCCTTGATCCCAAATCATTCTCCCATTGATGGTATTGATGCCAGGCCCGAGAAAGTGTTTGTGCAGGAAGAGAGCCCGAGAGTGAGTGCAAGGAGGTTGAAAAAGACAAAGTAAAGAAATTCCCTGACAAATGCACTCCAAGGAAGAAGGTTGCCCAAAGAATTCAAAAGCTTGTATCAAACACCCGTAAGAGGTGTTTCCGGGCAAATCCAAACTTGAAGAGAGTGGGACGTTGGTTGATGAAGAAGCATTTTCGTGTGGGGAAATCGAGCTTTTCAGCTAATGGACCATCGCTTACATCCAAGTCAAGGGGCATAAAGCTATCGTGCTCTACGATCCCCCATGATCGCTAGCTGAAACTATGTCTAGCTCGAGACTATAAAATGAGCGCTGCATGGGAGGCAACCCATGATTTTATTGCTTTCATCTTTTATCTAATTTTTACCTTTTTGTGTGTTTAAGTTTTTATTTTGTTGTTGTCTTGCAGGGATGAAGAGTTGAGAGTGTGCTGCTGGGAAGGAAACTAATGCAAAATGACTAAGAGTAGAACCGCTGGCACGACACTGGCGCGACCGCGGGGTGTGGCTCTCGGCCAAACGATCCCGCGAGCACGACGTCCCCATGAGAGCGTGGCCCCTCACCCTTCAACGCACCCCACGAGCGCATCTTTTCCCGCGAGCGCGGAGCTTGCCATGACCGCAGCACCTCAACCCTACAAATAAAGGGTCCAGTTTGACCCTAACTCATAAGCTTCGTAGCCACCTCCACCACTTTTTCAGCCACCAGAGCAGTGAAGCCATCTTATTTATTATTTTCCTATTTTGTGTTTAGTGTGCATTGTTAATTATTTTTCCTATTTCTGTATTATTTTCTTTGTTCGTCGTTTGTTATTCGTGTTGTTTTGTAGGAACTTGTGCCTGTTGCCAGTCTTTTACATTCTGTAATGTTTTCTCTTCCATTTATTTCTTGCATTGAGGATAATGCATGATTTAAGTGTGGGAGGGTGAACTCATTTTTTATGTTTTTATGATTATATTTTTGATTTTATGTTGGATTTTATTGTTTTATGTTGAATTTTGAAATTTTATTTTGAATTTTGTTGCGTGTCTTTTTTTTAAGTATTGTCTTTGATTTATGTCTTGTTTATGTTGTGTTTTATTTGTTAAGACCCGCACTTAGCATGTTTTGTCTTGTCTAATTGTCAAACTTGGTTATTTGGAATATGAATCTTCAAGGGATTGTTGTTGAGATGATCATGTTGCATGAAATCATTCCCATTATTTCACTCTAGAATTTGAATTGTCTTGAGAATGATTATGTTTAGATGATTTATGTTGTGGGGTCTCGTCCTCTAAGAATTTGAAGGCTTGTTCGTTCTCTTGTCAAAAGTGTTAATTATGCTTGAAAAATCATTCTCTCCTCTAACTTCCTATCATTTGATATATACATATATATATATATGAAAAAATGAATAAAAATAAAATGTGTGTGAAATAAAAGCGAGGATAATAAGGATTTCTACTCCTCTAGTCGTCTAAATCGACTATGAGCATGGGAAACCACGCAAAGACACTGGGGATTTTATCCCTAAGGACTACACCTTGTGAAGCTTGATCCACATCCTCTTGTATAATTGTCGTAATAAACGGGATTGCATTTAAGATTCTACTCCTATCATGCGTGTCATTCCTTTGAAGCTATCCATGATGAGTATGGGAAACCACGTTAGGAAGCTCGGTTTACCCTGATGATTTCACCTAAAGAATTATATCCTTTGGGTGCATTCTCGGGTTATTTTTGAATAAAGTGTGGGGGAGTTAGTGAGAGGAATGTTCTCCGGGACAGTTGTTGCATTTTGCCTTGAGAAAATCTTACTTGCTTATTCTCATTGGACGAGCCATATGCCTTGTTTAATAAATATTGTCATTCTCTTCGATGATACACATTCTAGTTTGAAATAATGTGGAATGTTCTAGTGTGCATAATCTTCTTGGGGGCAATTCCTTCTTGCTTCATATCTTGAATGATTTTGTTTGCTTGAGGACAAGCAAAGGGTTAAGTGTGGGGGAGTTGATTGGTGTTTATTTATCCTATTTTATCATAGGAATTTAGTATCTTTAGTATGTGTTTTTCCTTTGTTTTCATGATATTTTTATGTTATTTCCTTCACGTTTGCTCTTTTGGTGAGTTGGGGCCAGGTTTATGCAAAACTTGAGCTTTTGTGTCGAAAAGTAGGATTTTATGGCATAAAAGTGGCTAGAAGGCAAAGCTCCCTACTAAAGCTCCAGCTTGTTGATAGGTCCTAAAATCACTCGCTTTGCTGAGCTGGTCAGGGGTCTCACTGGTAATGGACCAAACTGATGGCGGAGCTCAAGTCGTACCCAAAACTGATCAGTTTTGGGGTCAAACTGATGACACCAAACTGAATAGAAAAGCTGGGAGCTGAACTGGAGCAGCAACTGAAGAGCATTGATTCAAGCTGAAGCCAAGAGCCTAAAGCTGAACTGGAGGCACAACTGAAGAACTAGCTGAGAACCAACTGAGAAAGAACGGCCAAGACTGAAACTGAAAATCAAAACCGAAAATAGGAGCCGAAACCACACCGCCGGCACAGGGGCACCACGGCCGCGGTATGAAGCTCTCAGCCAAGAGGTCCCGTGCACGCGTGGCGTCCTAGCCCCACCGGCTTGGGTCACACCACCGACGCACGACATTCCAGCTTCACCGGTGTGGGGCACACTGCCGGCGTGGGGATGATCAGTCCAGCTCCCTCTCGATTAGTTCCAGCTCCAGTCCGATCAGTTTGGGCTCTTCTTCGATCAGTTCTAGCTTCAGTTTTGGGGAGGTCCATTCTTTAATGCCCTCCAACCACTTGGTCAGCTGTGGGAATTAAATGCACGCGGTTCTAGACTAGCAACATGAGGAGTTTGGGGAATCATCAAGCAATAACTCCACCTTTTTGCTTTCTCTCTCTTAACCAATAAATCATCCACCATCTCCATCCATTCATCAGTTCTCAACACACCCCTAGGGGGATTGTGGACGTATTCTCTCCCCAGATTCACTCCAGACAGATGGAGATGGAGAAATTGATGACTTTTCTCTCCCAACACCACACTTCACCATTCACCAACATCACCGTTCCAGAGAGAGAGAGAAGATGAGGAGAAGAGGCAGAAAGCTTAAGCTCAAGGAAGAAGGCACGAGAATAGGAGCCCAACTCCAAGCCGTCCGTAGAAGCTAGGCTTGCTCAAGGACTTCTATTTCTTGATATTTCTTTCCTTAGCTTTAGCTCATTTGTGGGGATTGTCCCAAAACTGACGAGGCAAACAATATTGTAGGAGTTTGTATTTTATTTATCTTTTGATTTATAAAATAGAGAACTTGTATGATTCTTGTGTTGTTTCAAGCATGAGGGGCTAATTTCGTTCATTATGGGGTGAATAATCAATTTGGTTTTTGATCCATGATTGTGATAGTTGATTTCTTGTTATTAGAATTGTGCTTGTTTATGTTGAGTACTTGACCACTACTTAGCATTGATAGGCTCTAGATGAGACCGAGATGAGATTCTATAGCCCGACTTAGGTTCCTTCAACATTAGGTGAATCGGGTTTCGTAAGCCTAATTGTTAGTCTTTAGGTGGACTAGGTACATAAGCCTAATGGTTCGTATGATATAGCCGATGGGGGTTTAATGGATCGACGGTGATAGTAAGTGAAGTTAAACCACATGAAGGGGTCTATTGTACGTCCAGGATTAACATAATCAACTTGAATCAAGCTAGGAGGGAAACCAATGAGAGAATCTACACCCTAATGCTCTTTTCATAATCTTTTCATTCTTCTTGTTATTGTTGGTGTTGCTAGTTAATTTTACTTGTTTTAAAGTCATTAGTTTAGTAAAATCCCTCCAATCCATGTTTAGAATGTTTAGGTTGTAATTAAATTCATGTGCTTGTTAACAATTGTAGCGTAGAAAGGTAATCGTCCATATTAAGCTTTTCTCGAGAGACACGACCCGAGTTAGCTCTCCGCCCTACAATCGACCCTGTCCTCTTGTGGGTCCGGATCGAAGTAGTTTGCGCAGGACAAACCAGAAATCAATCAATCCATCTCAGCGGGATTCCAAGAAAACTCTTTTTTGCAAAACCAGCCTTATTTATTGATGAATATAAATTTTTGCAAGCTTAACTTATAACTATATCTAAAATATAATATTATTTATTTATTAATAAACTAATCCCTTTCTTTTCTCGATTATGTATTTCAACAGGACTTTTAATTTGAGATGATGTAGAAAATGTAGTTCCTGATTCCATTTTCTCCTTTTCCAAAAGTGAATTAATCAGTTAACTTGATGCTAGAGTTAGCTCTTTTTTCTATTCCACAGAGTTTCAGAATCTTGGAGGTTTCTAATTATACTTGTAATTCAAACTTTCTTGATACATAACTTCATATGCTACCAAAATTAATCAGCAAACTCCCAACTAAAAATAAAAAATAAAATAAATCAAACATCAAGTATTCTGCTTCTCATTCGTCCTACTTTTTTTTCTACAGGAACATATTCTGATTAAAAAAAAAGCATATCAAAGCATTTTTTTCTGCAACATATTCTTTAATCCAGAAAAAAGCATATCAAATTCATCCATCATAGTAACTTAGTTCAGAAAATTTAAATGAAAAATATAAACTCAAATTCATCCAGAAAATTCTTGTTGTGCTTCATTCGAATTTGATGGTTTTATAGAAGAAGTAGAGATAGAGATAGCAGAGAGAGAGAGAGAGAGAGAGAGAGAGAGATAACAAAGAGATCGAGAGAGTAGACAGAGAGAGAAAGAGAAGAGAGAGGGAGAGTAGAGAGAGAAAAGGGAAAGAGACTTACCAAGTGGAGACAAAAATGATGGCGGTCCCAGCTACAGGTTACGGTGGAGGCGGTCGCGTTCCCGGCTACAGAGCCCATCTGCTGCGGTGGTGAATTCTTACCGAAGAGATAGAGAGAGAGAGAGGAAGTGGGACCAGGCGGGAGGTAGCAAGGTGGTGGCAGACGGACGACGGTGATTTGTTAATTTAGGGCTCAGAATGAAATGAGAAATGGAAAGAAGAATACAAACTGTAAATTAACTTTTAACGACGGACTTACAACAAAAGCCATCCCTTGTTAGTATTTTAAAATAAAAAAATAAAATCTAAATACTTAATAACGGACCATCATCCATCGTTAGAGTTTAATTGAAATTAATTTATATCCCGAAACACTAACGATAGAATATCTCCGTTGTTAAATATAAATATTTTAATTAATTAAATCGAATAAATATAATGACATACCTGTTCCGTCATTAAACTTAAATATTTTAATTTATTAAATTGGATAAATCTAATGAGGGAATGATTTCGTCGATAAATTTAAATATTTTAATATTTGACAAGATTCTTACTACTCTAGGACATTCAGGAAAGAGTCATCCAAGTCTTGGATATAATGGATGAGAATCCAAGACTGTGTTTGTCAAAGAAAGTACAAGTCAGCCAGTACATGTACATCAGAATGTTCAGAACAATAAGAAGAACATTACAGACAAAAAGGTGACTGTTCATAATGGCTACAGAAGAGGAATTATCTGCCATTATTGTAAGAGAGAGGCCACATTCGACCACATTATAAGAAATATCTCAATGATCTTAGAAGGATGGAAAGAATATTTGTGGTTCAACATTCTAGCATAAGGACAGAAGGCCAGCTATGCAAGAGAAGAAGAAGCTTGTTCAGAAAAAGCAATGAGTTGTCAAACAGACTAGCCTGATTGCTCATATATCTTTGCGAGTTGAGGACAAGAGCAACTGGTACTTTAATAGTAGATGTTTAAGACATATAACTGGTGATTGCTCAATTGCACATAACTTAAATGCTTGCTCCTCAGACTTTGTCACCTTTGGAGATGGCAAGAAATGAAAAGTCATGAGAAAAAGAGAACTTGTTGTTGAAGGAATGCTTAAACTGAAGTAAGAAATGCTGGTTGATGTTCTCAAAGTCAATCTCATCAGCATCAATCAGCTATGTGATGATGACATGACAGTAATATTCACCAAAGAAAGTTGCAAGGGTAATGAATAAGAATAGTGATTTATTTATGGAAGGAAAAAGATCAGCTGACAACTGTTATCAGCTTCATATACCTATACAATATTCAGTAACATGTCAAAGAACATCAGTAGAAGAATCAGAGATCTGGCATCAAAAGCTTGGACACATTCACTTCAGAAATATCCAGAAGATCACCAACAGGGAGATAATTAGAGAAATTCCCCAGATTAAAGTTGAAAGAGACAAGGTATGCGGTCCTTGCCAGATTGGAAAGCAGACAAGATCCCATCATAAAGAAGTTCAGGATAGAACTTCTCAGAGAATTTTAGATCTTTTAGATATGGATCTAATGGGACCAATGACTGTAGAAAGCTATGGAGGAAAGAAGTATGTTCTTGTTTGTATAGATGACTTCTCAAGATTCACTTGGGTAGACTTTCTCAGAGATAAGACTGAGACATTCATGGCATTCAAGAAACTAGCCTGCAAGATCTTTGTAGGATACTCTAGAAATAGTAAACCATACATGATTTACAACAAAGAAACCAATACAGTAGTAGAATCAGTCAATGTCAGATTTGATGATCAGGATGATACTGTTAACACCATAGAAAATGATGTACATACAGATGTATTTAGACATTCTGATGTACATGATGATACAGAAAGTGAAATAGAAGATCAGAGAGTTAAGCAAAGGAAGCCTTCACGGCAGATTATCAAATATCATCCGATTGCTGAAGTTATTGGAGATATCCATGAAGGGACAATGACTAGAAGCAGACTCAGAAAAAGATTACATAAAGAGATATCTAATGTCTATTTTACATCTAAGATAGAGCCTAAGAATGTTCAAGAAGCTCTAATGGATATCTACTGGATTGAAGCAATGCAAGAAGAGTTACTTCAATTAAAAAAGAATGATGTTTGGGATCTAGTGCAGAAGCCTGAAGGGATAAATATTATGGGGACAAAGTGGATATTCAAGAACAAGATAAATGAGTCTGGGAATATTATAAGGAATAAAATCAGGCTGGTTGCACAAGGATATTTAGAGATTGAAAGAATAGATTTTGATGAAACATTTGCCCAGTCACAAGAACAGAATCAGTCAGACTTCTTTTTGCAATGACCTGTATGATGAAATTCAAGCTCTATTAGATGGATGTCAAGAGTGCTTTTCTGAATGAATTTCTAAAGAAGGATGTATATGTTGATCAGCCAAAAGGATTTGAAGATCCATATTATCCAGATCATGTTTTCAAACTCAAGAAGGTTTTCTATGGTTTGAAACAAGCTCCTCGAGCATGGTATGAGAGACTGGCTTCATACCTGGTCAGCAAAGGATATAACAAAGGATGAGATGATAGAACTCTATTAATCAGAAATGAAAAATCACAACTAATTGTGGTTCAAGTATATGCGGATGATATAGTGTTTGGCTCAGTGTCCGATAAGATGATCAAGAACTTTATCAGAGACAAGAAAACTGAGTTTGAGATGAGCCTGGTTGGAGACCTGAAGTATTTTCTTGGACTTCAGATAAAGCAATCAGAAGAGGGTATTTTCATCTCTCAGACTAAGTATGCAAGGAACTTAGCCAAGAAGATTGATCTGGAGAATTCTAAACACAAAATAATTCCTATCAGCACCTCTGTCAAGATTGGAAAATATGATACAAGAAAAGAAGTAGATAAGACATTATACAGAAGCATGATTGGAAATCTTCTCTACCTTACTGTAAGCAGACCTCATATATCCTACAATGTGGGTGACTGTGTAAGATATCAATCGTGTCCTAAAGAGAGTCACTTGAAGTGTTAGTTTTGTATACTAGAAGACCTGTCTTTTGTATAAATTATTGATGATGGTTTTATGATGATATAGAATGAATACAATTGCAGTCACTGTTTGCATTTAAATTGTTATATTTACATGCATGTTCACTATACTTACATTGTAAATGACATGGTGTGGGTAAACACACGGTTAGATCATATCATCGGTTTCTTGTAATGTATTAAAAGGCTCACGGTCTAGATGGCACTGAACCTGCTATCGGTACGCCGTAGAATAATCTCATAGTTAGTTTGTCTTGACTAACTGATTATTCTAATACACGGGCAAGTGTATTGAGGAGGATCTACTGAGGATTCTATTCTCTATTCTGACCTTAAATGAGAGAATAAGAATCCACAGAGTTCGGGTTCTTAACCCCTATATGTTGGCGGACATATACGTGTAGTGTTTGCAACTTTGATTTATCAAAGGGTGAGATTCTTTCATAGGATCAATAATCTCGATATCTTGGGTTGTGACATTTACACTTATGATGGGTCGTGCAATATGTAGGGGCACCGTGTTCTGGTGCGCTAGGTTGATGGTGTCCCCTTGAGGAAATGCAAGTTCATGCTGAAACTCTGCAGGTGGAATTTATTCCGTGCATGAGTAAAGCTTGTATGGTACTACTCAAGGAAAAGATATTAATTAATTATAGTTTTCAGAAGCTTACATAATTAATTAATGGGCATTATATCTTAAACATGGGGAATGGCTGGACTAAAGAAGAAAGCATATTCCAAAATATGTATTAAATTGGTAGGTCAGTATTATTTCTTTAGTGGAATACAAATAATACTTAATTTATTTAATTATATCCTAAGTTTATTGGATATTAGATATTAAATAAATTAATGGGCCAATTTAATATTCTTCTAGATCTCTGTTGTAGCCTAAAAAGAGACTGAATTGGATTGGAGATAGAACAAGAGATAGAGATAGAATTCCAGTCCAACTGGGGCACTAATTTCGTCCACCCCCTTATAAATAAGAGGGTGGAGGGCACGAAATTAACATCATAAAATATTAGCCCTCTCGTGTTCTCTTGACCTCCACAGATTCCATACCAATCTAGTAGATTTCAGCCCACCCTGAAACTAGATTCAGTCCGGGAATACAACAAAAGATCAAGGATTGGAATAGCATCAAGGGGTGCCTATTATCATTTATACAACAACAAGATTAGACCTCTAATCTTGTCCTCAACCCGTCGTTTATTTTGTAAGTCATTTTTCGGTTTTCTATGTTTCCGCTTTAGTAGAATCGAAAACCGGTTATGCATGTTAATTAAACTCGGTTAATTAAAACATATGTGCTACATAAAATTATGATCTACATGACATTAGGATTAATGAACATCCAATTAGATCCTGCGGTGGTTCAATTCGAGAAAACCCCAACAACTGGTATCAGAGAGGATTTTGGCACTGTTCTAGATTTAATCCTAGGATTAATTCGAAGAATATGTATAAATTTGAAGAAATATTTATGTTGCTTAAATTTTCAGATTTATGTGTTCATATTTTGGAATTGGTTGTGTTCAAAACTTGGATGTATTTTTGATGGTGTTTCGAAAATTCTAGTTTTGGATGAATTGTAATTTTCGATCTACACCTAGTAGGATTTGGAATGTAATTTTGATAAATCAAAATTTTCAGATTTATTAAGTGTAGGTTTCGAATATTTGAATGTCAAATTTTTCAAAAATTTGATGTTTAATTTCCCTAATTTGTTCTATGTATTTTTGGATCATATTGAATTAATTTGGAGATGTTTTTGATTTGAAATCAAATTTTCAGATTTATTTAATGTGGTGGTTCGAAAATTATGTGTATAAAAATTAGATTTGGTATTTTTGATGTTTATCTTAAAATTACCTAATTCTAATCTAGATAGATTTGAAAATAGAATATTAGATTTGGATAGAATTTGAAGTGGATCAAATTTTCAAATTTAATCTTCTTGTGATTTTCGAAATCTACAAAGATTTGAATTGGATAAGGTAATTTTTGATATATATCAATAGTTATCTAATTCTAATCCTAAAAGATTTGAAAATAGATTTTAAATTTGGAAGAATTTGAAGTGGATCAAATTTTCAGATTTATTATCTTGAAATTTTCAAAATTCTTGTAGATAAGAATTGGAAAAGTAATTTTTTGATGTATATCATAAATTACTTAATTCTAATCTAGATAGGATTGAAGATAAGATTTAAATTTGGATGGAATTTGAAGTAGATCAAATTTCCAGATTTTTTTTTTGTAATTTTCGATCCTAGCCTATCTAAATATTTGGGATAGATTTTTGATTTATATCAAGATTTTCAAATATTAATTAATTAGGGTGTTATCCGAAAATTAAGAAATAAATTTGGTGGATAATTATAACAAATTTCCAGATTTATTCTTAAGGGATTTTCGAGATTTATCAAGATTAAATTTGGTGGATAATTATTTTAATTTCCAAATTAAATCTTGAAGCTATTTATGAAATTAATTAATTTAATTAATTGTAATTTTCAAAAATCATGTCATGTGTGGATATCATATGTTATTTTATGCTAATCATGTAATTGTGATTGTTGGATTTGTAGACTGACTTGTTTGCAGGGTTATCGACTATCATGGCTCCTTAATTATGTAATGTATGTTTTAATTTATGTTGGATGTATGACGGGCCGTATACCGGTTTGGCTATGTGATTTTAATCCATGAGAAAATCCATGGATTAGGTCTAGGTTTTATTTTATGTTGTTTTAATGTAATAGAAATAAAACTGTTAGACCAAGTTATTGAGTTGTAATTTTATTCTAGATATATTAGTTTTTTCCTCTAAAGAATATAAATTCTATATTGAATAAAGTTTGAAGATCAACTCGAAGAAGAAGAGTAGTACATCTCAAGAAAGGAAGTGTCACTGATTCACGTCCCGAAATCCTAATTGGAGCTAGGATTTTCGGCGAGGCGCAGTGATGGGGGTGGCGGCCATGCCCGAAGTTCCGGAGCTGACTTTCCAGTTTTATCTCATTCAGCAACACGAGATATAAGCCATGATAGTTGGTTTTTATTATTATTGCTTATTATGTTGTTTGAAGTATGCAATGGTGTTTTATCATTTTATGTGATGTTTGCATGTTTTACAATGGGATAGAATGAAACCTCAATCTTAAATAACTAAGTGGGAGAGATTCATACCAAAGTATGTAGAAATCTCAAACGGTCTCCATTAATCTGGTTTAATTGAGATGTGATAGACATGCGAGTTGACAATAGGTCTTCCTCCATAACGGATGTGTCATATCACTGTTATCTCTAGAAATTAAACTTCTTTATCAAGATAGCTGTAGAACACTACTAGAACAAACTGACTCCTCCAACTGGAGCAGGGAGTTCGAAATAGTGGACTTGGTGCTAAGATGATGGTGTTTACACTTAGGTGTAATTTATTAATAAATGTCCACACTAACGTGACTTATTAATTGAAAGGTTACATGACCGTGGTTATTTCTGACTATTAATTTACTTGTCATAAGGAAAATTGACTGGAGGTAAATTAAAGGTGGTTTTACCTGTTTAAGGATGAATTTTATAAACGTCCACACTAACATGGCTTATAAGAAACATTTTTAAAATGTTGGTGGATTACATATAATTTTTTGAGGTATACGATTATATGTGAGTATCCTAAACTTTGTGACTGTATTGCATGTTTACTTTTCAGTTATTCTGTATTATCATGGCACTCTCCAACCTGTCCACTATTCTCAAAGAAAACAAGTTAATCGGTGAAAATTACAATGATTGGATTCGAAACCTTAATCTTGTTCTCACTGCGGAAGGACACAAATACGTACTTGAAGAGGTATTTCCTCAGAAGCCAGATGAGGGTTCTGACGAAGCCCAAAAGGTTGCATATGATAAGTGGGTTAGGTCTAATGAGATAGCGCGCTGTTACATTCTGGCATCCATGTCGAATGTGTTGCAACATCAGCATGAACTTATGAAAACCGCTTATGATATCATGTATAACCTTAGGCAGCTCTTCGGTCATCAGAACCGCTCGGCACGCCATTTGGCAATGAAGAAGCTAATGGATGAGAGAATGTCTGACTCCACACCTGTTAGGGATCACGTTCTCACGATGATGGGGTATCTGGCTGAGATCGAGACCTTAGGTGGAGAGCTGGATTGCGATTCTCAAATCGACATTGTTCTTCATAGCTTGTCCCCGAGGTTTGAGCAGTTCAGGCTGAACTTTAACATGATTAAAAGGGATGTCGGCCTGAATGAACTGCTCATGGATCTTCAGGCGGCTGAGTTACTTCAAAAAGGAAATCTGGAGGCACACCTAGCTGAAAATAGGGCGTCTTCTTCCGGTACTAAAAGGAAGAAGAGGAACGCACCCAAGAAAGCTGCAGAGGGGGCGCCTAAGATGAAGAAGTCCAAGACTAAGATTCCTCTTGAGGAATTTAAGTCAAAGACAAAGTGTTTCAAGTGCGGCCAACCAGGTCACTAGAAGGCGGATTGTCCTAACAAGAAGGAGAAAAAGGGTACGTCTTAATCTCTTGTCGTTGAAACATGTTTAGCTACTTGTTCTACTTAGTCATGGGTAGTAGATACTGGAGCTACTGATCATGTTTGCATGTCTTTACAAGGGTTCTTGGCAAAAAGACAGCTGAGTGATGGAGAGATTTCAGTCTACATGGGCAATGCTACGAAAGTGGCAGCAGTTGCAGTGGGAGACGTAACCTTATCTTTTAGTAGTGATAGGATTTTAGTTTTAAAGGATTGTCTTTATGTGTCTGGTTTTAGGCGAAACTTGATTTCAGTTTCTAAACTTTTTATGGACGGATATTCTGTTTCTTTTGATAACAAGGTTGTTATCTTTAGTGATAAACATTTTATCTGTTCTGGTACATTGGATGGGCATCTTTATTTACTTAATCCTATGCAAAACACTACGCAAATGCATTTACTGAATACATCGGTCATAAACCCTAACAAACGAAAAGAACCTTCGGAAATGAATCAAACCTATATTTGGCATCTTAGGCTCAACCATATTAACCTTAAACGGATACAAAGACTTGTAAACGATGGGCCCTTGTCTTTATTGGTCCTAGAATCGTTCCCTTTGTGTGAATCCTATTTAGAAGGTAAAATGACCAAGCTACCCTTTAAGGATAAAGGGAATAGATCTGAAGAGGTACTAGATTTGATTCACTCTAACTTATGTGGCCCTATGTCAGTTCAGGTTCGGGGAGGGTACGATTATTTCATCACGTTCATTAATGATTACTCAAGGTATGGATACATATACCTGTTACGCCGCAAGTCAGAATCCTTTGAGACTTTCAAAGAATTCAGAGCGGAAGTGGAAAAATGTACAGGTAAAAGTATCAAATCACTACGGTCTGATCATGGTGGTGTCTACCTCTTGAATGAATTTAGGGACTACCTAGCAGAGAATGGGATTCCAGTTGACTGCGCCGGGAACGCCACAGCAGAATGGCGTGGCGGAGAGAAGGAACAGAACATTGTTAGAGATGGTTAGATCGATGATGAGCTATTCAGATCTGCCTATTTCGTTCTGGGGATATGCATTGGAAATGGCAGCCTATATTCTTAACGTGGTTCCATCAAAATCAGTCTCATCTACGCCCACAGAACTTTGGACTAGACGAAAGCCCAGTCTTGGACATTTTTGGATTTGGGGAAGTCCAGCACATGTGCTGGATAAGGAAGCTGATAAGCTGGCACCACGTACGGATGTTAGACTGTTTGTTGGATACCCCAAAGGAACGAAATGTGGTTTATTTTATAGTCCTAAGGATCAGAAGATCATTGTGAGTACCAATGCTCGATTCTTAGAGGAAGACTATGTGATAAATCACAGGCCAAGAAGTGAGATAGTACTCGAGGAACTTCAAGGGAAAAATTCGAATCTGACACCAACAGTATAAGAAGAGGAACCACAAATTACTGCACAACGTGTCATAGAAGTACAGGAACTGCCTCGTCGCAGTGGGAGGGTTGTACGCCAACCTGACAGATTCATTAGTTTGGGTGAATCTTCAGATTTTCCTGAAGGACTAAATGAATTGGATCCCAGGACCTACGACGAAGCGATCCAAGACAAAGATGCAGATTCTTGGAAAATTGCAATGGAGTCTGAGATTGGATCTATGGATCACAATCAAGTTTGGGAGCTTGTAGAACCATAAGATGGGGTAAAACCTATTGGGTGTAAGTAGGTTTACAAACGCAAGAGAGGAGCTGACGGGAAGGTTGAAACCTTCAAGGCAAGATTGGTGGCGAAAGGGTACACTCAGAAAGAAGGGATCGATTATGAGGAAACCTTCTCGCCGGTAGCCATGCTTAAGTCAATCCGGATTCTCTTGTCTATTGCCGCTCATTTAGATTATGAGATTTGGCAGATGGATGTTAAGATGGCTTTCCTGATTGGAAGTCCTGAGGAAAACATCCACATGAAGCAACCAGAGGGTTTCATTGCTAAAGGCCAAGAGCATTTAGTGTGCAAGCTTAAGAGATCCATTTATGGACTTAAGCAGGCGTCAAGGTCTTGGAACATCCGGTTTGACGAGGTTATCCAATCATATGGATTCGTGCAATGTCCGGATGAGAGCTGTGTGTACAAGAAGAGTGACGGAAACGTGGTGGCTTTCCTCGTGCTATATGTTGATGATATCTTACTTATTGGAAATAGTAAGAAAGTATTATCTAACATAAGGGTGTGGTTGTCCAAGCAGTTCGATATGAAAGATCTAGGAGAAGCCGGACACGTCCTTGACATCAAGATAATTCGAGATCACCAGAAAAGGATGTTGTGCTTATCCCAGATGACATATATCGACACAGTGCTAGCTAGGTTTAACATGTAGGATTCCGAGAAAGGTTTTATACCTTTCAGGCATGGAATTTATCTATCCAAGGATATGTGTCCCCACACACAGGCTGAGATAGATGAGATGAAGGGAATTCCATATGCTTCGGTTGTGGGAAGCCTTATATATGCTATGCTATGCACTAGACCTGATATATGCTATGCAGTCGACATGGTAAGCAGATATCAGTCTAACCCTGGACAAGGTCACTGGACTGCGGTTAAGAATATACTCAAGTACCTGAAAAGGACTCGAGATTATATGCTGGTATACCGCTCTGATAGTCTAGTGCCTTTAGGTTACACGGACTCAGATTTTCAATCCGATAAAGATCAGAGTAAATCTACCTCAGGCTATGTGTTTACCTTGGGAGGCGGAGCCATTGCATGGAGTAGCATAAAGCAGAAATGCATTGCGGATTCTACTATGGAGGCCGAATATGTAGCTGCCTCTGAGGTTGCAAAAGAGGCCGTCTGGCTCAAGAGCTTCTTATTGGACTTGAGCGTGGTACCTGATTTGCCTAAGAGTATCACGGTATATTGTGATAACTCGGGTGCAGTGGCAAATTTGAAGAAACCCATAGCCCATAAGGCAAGTAAACACATAGAGAGAAAGTACCATCTTATATGAGAAATCGTTAAGAGAGGAGATGTGGCAGTGGTCAAGATTGCATCGGAGGACAATTTAGCTGATCCATTCACGAAGAGCCTTCCAGCTAAGACCTTCTATGGTCACGTGGAGAAAATGGGAGTGATAGCCAGTTTGTTTTATATTTGAAAGACATGCTTCAAGTATAAGTGGGAGATTGTTAGTTTTGTATACTAGAAGACCTGTCTTTTGTATACATTATTGATGATGGTTTTATGATGATATAAAATAAATACAATTGCAGTCACTGTTTGCATTTAAATTGTTATATTTACATGCATGTTCCCAATACTTACATTGTAAATGACATGCTGTAGGTAAACACACGGTTAGATCATATCATCGGTTCCTTGTAATGTATTTAAAGGCTCACGGTCTAGATGGCACTGAACCTGCTATAGGTACGCCGTAGAATAATCTGATAGTTAGTTTGTCTTGACTAACTGATTATTCTAATACACGGGCAAGTGTATTGATGAGGATCTACTTAGGATTCTATTCTCTATTCTGACCTTAAATGAGAGAATAGGAATCCACAGAGTTCGGGTTCTTAACCCCTATATGTTGACGGACATATACGTGTAGTGTTTGCAACTTTGATTTATCAAAGGGTGAGATTCTTTCATAGGATCAATAATCTCGATATCTTGGGTTGTGACATTTACACTTATGATGGGTCATGCAATATGTAGGAGCACCGTGTCCTGGTGCGCCAGATTGATGGTGTCCCCTTGAGGAAATGCAAGTTCATGCTGAAACCCTGCTGGTGGAATTTATTCCGTGCATGAGTAAAGCTTGTATGGTACTACTCAAGGAAAAGATATTAATTAATTATAGTTTTCAGAAGCTTACATAATTAATTAATGGGCATTATATCTTAAACATGGGGAATGACTGGACTAAAGAAGAAAGCATATTCCAAAATATGTATTAAATTGGTAGGTCAGTATTATTTCTTTAGTGGAATAAAAATAATACTTAATTTATTTAATTATATCCTAAGTTTATTGGATATTGGATATTAAATAAATTAATGGGCCAATTTAATATTCTTCTAGATCTCTGTTGTAGCCTAAAAAGAGACTGAATTGGATTGGAGATAGAACAAGAGATAGAGATAGAATTCCAGTCAAACTGGGACACTAATTTCATCCACCCCCTTATAAATAAGAGGGTGGAGGGCACGAAATTAACATCATAAAATATCAGCCCTCTCGTGTTCTTTTGACCTCCACAGATTCCATACCGATCTAGTAGATTTCAGCCCACTCTGAAACTAGATTCAGTCCGGGAATACAACAGAAGATCAAGGAGTGAAATAGCATCAAGGGGCGCCTATTATCATTCATACAACAACAAGATTAGACCTTTAATCTTGTCCTCAACCCGTCGTTTATTTTGTAAGTCGTTTTTCGATTTTCTATATTTCCGCTTTAGTAGAATTGAAAACCGGTTATGCATGTTAATTAAACTCGGTTAATTAAAACATATGTGCTACATAAAATTATGATCTACATGACATTAGGATTAATGAACATCCAATTAGATCATGCGGTGGTTCAATTTAAAAAAACCCCAAGATGAAGGCAGTTAGGAACATCATCAAATATGTCAGTGGAACTACAGACTATGGATTATGGTACACATCAGACACAAATTCAAGTCTTATTGTCTACTGTGATGCTGATTAGGCAGGATCTCCAGATGATAGATAAAGCACATCAGGTGCTTGTTTCTTTTTAGGAAATAATGTTGTTTCCTAGTTCAGCAAGAAGCATAACATCATATCATTATCAACAACAGAAGCTGTAGCACCCCGTAATTTTATTAATTTATTTATGTCGATTTAAAAATTATTATTTAAAGCCTGCTATTAATTGTTTAAGTCCTATAAGTCGCGCATAGAGTAAATTTTAACATATGTGGAGCATGTTCATAAATACATTACAATTATTGCATTTTAATAATTAAAATTATATTTTACTTATATTTTTATTTTAGGCCAATGTCATAATAATTCATTTATTTTCTTAGCCCAGTTTGTAAGCCCTTTAATTGAGCCCATTTCACCAAAAGATGTAAAGAACCCTAAACCTAATTTTCTTACACAAGAAACACAAGATTATGGAAAGAAATCAAACCTCGATTTGTCACTACCATATTTATATCCTTGAACTTTAGTATAAATAGGAGTGCTATTTCATCTTATTCCTCACACCAACTCAAATCCCCTTTTCCCTCTAAACATTTTTTTTTGAGTTTCTTCTCTTCTCTGCATCGGAGTTTTGATGTATCTTACTTTCGTTTCTTTTTACATGTGGGGTTCTGCCAAGGAATAATTGTTTACTTTTATTTATTCTTCTTCTTTACTGCTCGTCTGAGTCATCTTGGGTTTGTGTCTTAGACAAAAGATGAGATATCTTCAATTATATTGTTTGTTTATTTATTTTGGTTTGGTCAACCCCAGTAATGTGTATAGTAATTTAAAGTTTTTTTACCCAGCATAAATCCATGTTTTCTGCACACACATCCACATGCATATATATACATTGACAAACGAGATTTTCACCATATTTCCGAGCATAATTTCGTTATCTAGGATGCTCTTTTACTTTATTTATCGCCTTAAATATCATTTTAGCTTTAAGTTGTTAAATAAATGCGTTTAACGTATTTGTTCACGTTTCAGGGCAAATCGAGCGGATCGAGCGTCTAAGGAGCAAAATGAGGCTCAACCTGGGTACAATTATGACGTGAGTACACATGCAAATAGAGGGTATAAAAGCTCGTTGCACGGCGCGGCCCGCGCTAGGGTGAAGAGGCGCGACCAGTTCGGTCGTGCCAAGAGACGCAACCTATGCAAGGTGCGACACGGATACAGGCAGGGCGCGACCGAGCATTGATTCAGAGGCTCGAAAAGCACACCAAGTGGCGCAGCCCAAGGTCGCGCCAGGAGGCGCGACCCGTGCGGACAAAATGAGGCGCAATCGACCCCGTGTCGTGCCTCCCAAGCCCTGTTCTGTATTTTCTTTTTTATTTTCATTTTAGCTTTATTTTTAATACCCGAAAATGTTGGGGTATATATATGAATCTTTGTTCAAAATTTTAGGGTAAGCCTCTTCTCCATCCCCAAAGTAGATACTTAGAAAATTTAGAAGCATTTTGGAAGGTTTTAGTGCTTTGGAAGAGTTATTGTACAAGAAGTTTGAAGTTTTGAAGATTTATCAATATTATTTGGGTTTACTCTATACCTTTCCTATGAGTTTTATTTATATTATTGATTTTTGTTGTTTTTCCATTCTGAGCATGAATAGCTAAATTCCATTGTTCTAGGGTGATGTAAATTGACTATGGGTGCTTGAAATTTGATATGAATGGATGCTTCTTTTCTCTCTCTCTTCTTCATAAATCAATGTTTTGAGTGTATTTTTCCTTGGGTTGGCCACCTAGGGCATGATTTTGTGTTGAATTATCTTTGAGAAAAGTGATTTAGCATGGGTAATTGATTTATGATCCCAATTTGGTGTTATAACGAGAGTTTAATGTCTAATTAATGTTGATGATTGTTTGAGCTTAATTTGGTGAAGTTAGAATTCAACCATAGAGATAGGGGGATCCTATTTAGCCAATTATGTTCTAGAGACTCGAGAGAGTTCGAGGATTAATTTTGTGTCAATTGAGAGTGGAAATTAGCATGTCGATTCATGTCAAGATGATTGTGCCTATGTTGATGAGCATTGCCCTAGAACCCCATTTATTTGTTAATTTATTCCTTAAGTTTAGTTATTTTGCAATCTCCTGTTGTAATTGATTTCGTAAACTATTCTTCTTTATGCTTAGTGTAGAAAATTCTAAAAAAAAATAAAAAATCGTTTAGTTTAACTTGTGGAACAACATGTGTATGGTACTTGTTTAGCTTGATTTTACCTTAATTCCCTGTGTTCGACCCGATTCCGTATGCTATGACATTGTACACTTGCACTATGGGGTTGGTCTTTTAAAACTTGTTTGACAATTTGTGTATCTTAAAGAAAAATCTCATTATATATATATATACTTATTCACACACACTCACACACACACATATATATATATATATATAATATACACTCACACTTATGCACAAACTCACTCACATATATGTATATATATAATATTATAAATATATAGAGTCATGTATATCTATATACATATGTGTGTGTGTACACTTGTGAAACACACACACACACACACTCACGTACATATGCATACAATATATATATATATATATATAGGGCATGTTTATATGTTTTGCGCCCGTGTATGGAAAGTTGTCCATGCATATATATTACTTAATAAAATACATGGATTTTCCATTAAAGTTACATTGTTATAAAGTTTTGAGGCATTATGTTAATTAATTATTAATATTATGCTAGGCGGCGCACGTGGATCTAATTAATTCTTTATTTAAGACAAGGTCAATGTGGGGTTTTATGTTGAAAATTGTATTGTTATCCTCTCTATATGTTCATACAAGAGTTATATGAAAATTCAATACAAAGTCTTCTAGACTATAAAGTACATAGTCTTATGGACTATAAAGTACGAAGTCTTTTAGACTATAAAGTACTGAGCCTAAGGGCTGATGCAAAGGTACATGTTACATGAACAAGTCTTTTCACATTTTTCTCTATTATATTTACAGTTTGGATAACGGTCACTCCTACTGAGTTTAAAGGAACTCACCCCAGTCTTTTATTCCTTTCAGGCAAGAGCTCGGGCGGTGTATAAGCGGACAAGATGTGATGATGGTGGTCAAATGGTCAAGCATGATTAAATGAGATTTTTATTTTATTTTTGACTTTATTTATGTAATAAATGTCAATTTATGATATGAAACTTCCGCTGTATTTCAAGTAATTATTTTATTACTGAAAAACACGAGTAACGTGTCCTTTTTCCATTAAAAGTGAAATTTAGGCGCTATAGAGTGGTATCAGAGAATGTCTACTCATCTGCATATTTTAAAAAAAATGCAAACATGTAAGCAAGTAATGACTATCATCACATCCGCCACATCGCTCCGAGAAGAGATAAAAGTTAAAGTGTTTGTTTTTTTTTCTCAATTTTTATGCAAGCATGACTATGTGAAACATATGTTTTTGAAAAATTGTTTATTTACTCCTAGAGATATACCATAAGGATTCTGTTACTAGATGATTAGAAATAGGTTGACTACTAGGGCACGCAGAAGGGTTTCAAGCTTTCAGTTAGTACGCGGGTCGAGTCTCGTGCAGAGAGGTCATGGCATAATTTTATGCAGTGCCAGAGGATTAGAGAAGTAAGAGTAGAGAGACATTTAGTAAGACTTTTAAGAATGTGGAAGATAATGAAACATGAAGGAGGCGAGCTTAAGCCAGTTATAGCTACTCAAAAGGTGGTGAAGATTATACCAGCAACTCTCAAACCTATAGCAGAAGATCTATACGAAAAGCTCCTTGATTATTCCTTAGGGATAAGAAAAACATTAGATTTTGTGGAGTTCATATGCAGCATTCTAGTAGAATGGGGTCGAAATTAATAGCAGCTTGAGATAGAGCATCTCTATGATTTCTTTATTACTAGTTTTCGTGGTTTCTTAGTATTAAGTATTTGATAAATCAAAGATGAATTAATGAAAACATCTATTTTTTTCTAATGTTTATTTACCAATATGCTCGTCAATAGGAAAATATCACCAAGGAGAAATCGAGAGTTGTCTCGAAAATATATGATGATGGTGGTCAAATGGTTAAGCACGATTAAATGAGATTTTTATGTTATTTTTGACTTTATTTATGTAATAAATGTCGATTTATGATATGAAACTTCCATTGTATTTCAAGTAATTATTTTATTAATGAAAAGCACAAGTAACGTGCCCTTTTTCTATTAAAAGAAACCAAAGAAAACCGCAATCCCTTCAGCGAAGAAGATCATCATAGCACTTGTTGCTCAAGCCCTTCAGAAAGAGCAGTGACCTACTGTTGATGAGAGTGTTGTGCTAGAAGATGTACTTATACAAGAAGAGGTACATGTTGCAGAACAAAGTGCTGCAAAGAAGACTTTACCAGAAAAATATGTACCTGAGAAGCCTACATCAGATCAACCAGTTACAACAGAAGGTGGCGATGCTTCAAAGGAGGCTGATATTCCTCTGAGCACTAGGATGAAGGTCCTAGCAGCTGTAAAAGGGAAGAAGAAGGTCATCAAATAACCTTTGGTTGCTGATCCAGAAGAGAAAGCTGATGCACAAAGTTCTTCCTCAGAGTCTACTGAAAAGACTCATGTTCCACCTAAAAAAAAGTTATTGGCATCTGCACAATATAAGGTCGATCTGTTTTCTGTTGGATCACATGTGAAGAAGAAGACTCCCAGGAAGAAGTCTTCTACTGAAGTGGTGAAGATTAATCCAAAAACACCTATGACAAGAAGTAGAGCCTCAGCTATACCACCATTCATAGCCCCATCTCAGAAGAAGATGAAAGCTATCACAAGTGTCGGTCCATCAAAGAAGGCCAAGAAGTCTGTCCATCCCAAACATGTACCTGAAGATGTTCACTCTGAGTCTAGTGAACATGATGCTGATCGTCTCAAATAGATTATCCATTTGCTAGATATCTCTAAACATGCTCTCTTCTGTTCTACGAAGAATACAGAGTTATGTGATAAGGTGAAAAAGATATCCTTGATTGCTGAAAAGAAGGTTGATAAGGATACCCTTCTTGCTACTGGGATCTACTCGTTATTAGAAGATATGGGTATGTTAGGAATTGTGTAGAGGATGCACGAGTTCATTCCGTTGGTTGTATCTGAGTTTTATTGCAATCTAACCAAAGAAATAGATGATCTTGACTCTGAAGACTTCCACAAAGTCTTTGTTAGAGGAGAGATACTGGACTTTTCACCAGAACTCATCAATGAGTTTCTGGATTGCTCGGTTGAGGGGGAGTTGGAAGAGATAGATGACTGAGAGGTGGTTGTTGAAAAACTGACCCAGGGCATCTATACCAAATGGCCCTCCAATCCTCAGACAATTCCATCTTCAAAGCTGTCTCAGAAATATGGTGCACTATTTAGCATCATGATTCACAACTGAATGCCAACCAAGCATAGGGTCACAGTCACCCAAGCTTAGGGAAGATTTTTGTTCTACTTGGGAACTGGAAAGAAGTTCAACTATGGGGAGTTTGTGTTTGGAAAGCTAGTGAGCAGTGCAAAGTCCAATGTGGTAAAAGGTCCTCTATGCTATCATTCTCTCATATATGGCATTATCAAGAAGCAGAAGAAAAATGTCTCTACAAAGACAGACAAAGTTATGCCTCCCAAGAAGCCTCTTGTCATCAAAGTTGCTCCTGAAATTGGTGATCATCATCTGTGCATACAGTTTAAAAAGCTCATCGCATTAAAGAAAGGTGTTGTTGCATCTACTGAGAAGTCTTCACCAAAAGATCTTGTGCTAAAATTTCTGGAAAATAGTCTGGAGTTCCATGCTCGATTGATATCTGAGCATACCTTTGAGAAGATGAAGATTCAAGCTCTGATAGCTGAACTCTTATCCGGAGAAGCATTTTCCTCTCTAGCAGCTGATGTACCTGATAATGTTCACAACTTGCACAAGCTTGCAAGTACTGTCATAGCTGCCACTTAAGAGAAATCTTCACAGACTGCATCAAAGGGTAAAGAACATGATGATCAAGAAGAAGAAGAAGCTGCAGAAGAAGAAACTACAGAAGAGAAATATGAAGTTGATGATAAAGAAGAGGCTGAAGAGAAAGAAGATGATGATGATGCAGAAGGAGGATCTGAAGATGAAGAAGAAGAGCAAGCATCTGACAAATCCGAGTAGTTTCTTTTTACTCCTTTGCCTTTCTCGGTGGCAAATAGGGAGAGTAAATACTAGATAATTTTTATAATCTCTCATGTTAATTTTTATTCTTGCATTCTGTTGGGATTGTATACTAAAAACATGTATTTTATGTACATAATTATTTCTCTTGAATTATGAATGAGAATAATGTTCACATATTTTGCATTTATTTTATATGATAAATAATAAAAAACGTCCTATACTTAATATTGAAGATAATATGGTGTGTGGAATGCACACAGAAGATCATATTATCGATTCCTTATAAAGAAAGTATGAGAAGTGTTGACAACTTAGATGGAGTTAGACGAACCATTGGTATAGTTGTTGTATGATTTGTGATTAGCCTATCTTGGCTATGGAATCATACTAGTGCATTTTTGTAGTATATTGGATTGCAGCGAGATAATTCTTATGGACTGACAGCATGTAAGAATATAAATCTCAAATACTCATAATTCTTAATCCTTATATAATAGTAGACATGTATATTTTAATGTACATTACTTTGACCTATCAATGGGTGAGATTCTAATTAAAAAATCAATAAGCCCGATAGATTGAGTAGTGACATTTCTATATATAATAGGTTCTTAATTATAGAAGGAAACCGTGTCTCGGTGCGCCGAGTTGATGATGTCCCCTGAGGAGCTCAAAAAGGATTATCATATTAAATCTTGCAAGTGGATTATTTTTAATCCAACATGATAATAAATATTGAGTAGTACAACTCAAGGAGGATAAGTGTGGAGATGTTGGCCCAATGATCCTTAAATAAGCTATCTAATTATTTGAAGCCCAATCTTCCTAATTAGCCTAAAACCCCTAATTATACCCTAAAGTCTTTCTTCTTCATGATAAAATGATTGAGAGCCGCTACTATTTCATTAAGCTTGAGTAAACACACTGAAATCGGGCTCTGCTATTCCCGATCAATCTCCTCACCGGATTCCCTGTTCACCAGTGTCCGGTTGGCGTCGAGTGTGTGCAATCTTCATGAGAGAGAGAGAGAGAGAGAGCAATGACTGATTTCTACCCTTGTTTTCTCCTCTTGTTCGTGACCTGTTCTTGAAGCCCGACTGATTGATTATTATTGCTGGAAGTCGATACCGTCGCCTTTTGGATCCTGAACCATCACCTTCTTCAATTTTTCTATTTTTTCCTTTATTCTATACATATATATATATATATATATATTGGTTCATCGTGCTTGTTAATTTACAGTCGTATATATATAGATATATATATATCGTACTTGGATTAGATACATCTATTTACATATTTATATATCAATCTATATTTAGGGATAATATGCATCTGTCGTTCTTTCAATTGACTAACTTCTCCTATTTTTGAATTATAACAGCACAGGTAGAGATCACCGGAGAAGACGCGGCTGTGCGCCGCTGCTGTTCAGGTTGTTGGGGAAGACGACTGAAGTTGTTCAGTCTGCAGGAAAACAATCGGAATCTCAACGACTCTCTGCTGCACCTCGACACGGCTGCTACATCTGTATCCGCTTAAGAAGACCGTCGGAGTCTCTTTCTTGAAGAACAGATCCAGAAACATGTTGTTGCTTTGTTGCTGCTCTGTTGCTGTAGCTGAACACTGTTGTGTTGCAGTCATTGAAGGTGGTGTGATCGAGAATAAGCATTGCGGCTGAGAAATTAGAGCTACAGATTTGCTTCAAAACAGATCCTCATCTCTCCCTTTTATTGCTCTATTTTAGATAGCTTATTATTACAATACATATATATATATATATATATATGAGCTTATCTCTGTTTCTTTCATTTGCTAATTAAGAGTTATAAAACTGATCTTTATTTCCCTCTTGTTGTTGGTACATAAATAAAGAAGGAGAATCGAAGATAAAAGTTGCTGCCACTGAACTTATCAAAGCCCAGGTGACCGTGTGGCTAACACGACGAGTCGGGAACCAAAAGGGTGAACTCCGATAGGGTACGAATATCCCACAGTGGTATCAGAGCCACAGGGACCTTACCGGGGCACCCTCTGACTCGCACCAGTGCACCCCGCCGCCATTGGCTGTGCCGTTTCGCTCCCGACGAGCAAGGGATACGGTAGGTCAGATTTCTCCCCTTTCTGGGAAGATCTGCTCTGGTAAAGTGGTGAAACTCTAAGCTCCTAGATCTTAGGCTTGGGTTATTTGTTATTTGCGCTGAATATTGGTGTTTTGAGGAGATTGGAGAATATTGGAGTTTTGTGGTGATTTTTTGGAGAATATTGGAGTATTGTGGTGATTTGTGATAATATTGTTAATTTGGGAGAATCTGTGATTTTTGTTAAATTTTTTTGGTAAAGTTTGAGATATTCTGCTTCGAATATATATATTGTTGTTGTATCTCTGCTATTTTTTGTTCGGTATCTTGTGATCCTATTAATTGCTTCTGCATTCTTGTTTTTCTGTGATATCTCTTGAGTGTTTTACCTTCTTGCGAATCCTAGCATTCCACGCTTGAGAGCTCTGTGCTCTAACTACCTTGCTTACGGTCCAGTATGTCTGGATTCCCCTATGGGTCTCTGGTGCGTCGTTTTACACCAAAAATAAAATGTTCCGACTGGTCTGTCGGTATGCCCTTACTGCAGAGTACAGCGGCGAGCAGGATCGTCTCCCAAAGGACCGACGAGTTTCACTTTTATTTTCCAATCTGTATAACCAACTTTAACAAGGGGAATTCGAAATTTATGAACTGGCTTGAACAGCAAAATAAAAGAACTAAATTAAGTAAAATAATTAAGCAATAAACGAGATTGACAATGATGAAGAAAATATCCCGGACTGCAAATAACTCCACTCTAGCTAACGAACCGATCACAGATGCAAAGATGAATTCAAATAAATCATGCAACCAGTTATAGACGCCGAAGACACTTACTGACACGTCCTTATTTCTCCGTATTTTATCGTTAACCAGGAAGACACTTCACCGATTAATTCCCTAATCGACGGACAAACGTAAAGAGACACTCTTATGGTTTTAATGCGTCGACAGCCTTGTGATCTAGAGAAACCCGATTCTAATCTACCCAACTCTGACACAGGAAGGATAAAATTAGACTGCTAATCCCCTGGTTTCAAGAACCGTTTTACCACAGATTAAACTTAAACCACGTTTACTTATGGCCGGTTTAATTGGCTACTAATTAATCTCGCGTTCCTAAATATTTGCAACTACTTAGAAAACACGAAACAATTAACAACAATAAAAACGAGATATAGCAGACACATGTATTCAAAAGAATTATAGAGCAGTTCGATCTCACAGTTAGTCGCTAGAGCTTCGTTGATTCGCGTCTGAGATATGCGAGTAAATTAGCTAGACTTCATGAAGTAGTATGATCGAATAGATTTGTAAAAGTCGAACACCATAAATCGAAAATAAACTGAAATAAACTTTGAATAATGTTGCGTTTCTGCTCTGTTGCAGCGGCGTTACTGTTCACGATCTACTGTTCACGTCTTTGAAAATAGAATAAATCCTAATATATCTAGTTACCAAAATAGAGTTCTACTCCAACTAGGAAACAAATATTAAAATCTTATCTAAACTAGGTAATTAACAAAATAGAATCCTAGTTGTATTTGGACACTCTAAACCGCCTCCAGCATCTTCAAAGTTATAAAAATCTCGCTGGGCCCGCTGGAGACTTCAAAACATGGGCTCAATCCATCAAAAACACTTCTCGGCCCATTTGATCTGTTCAGCAAAAATTCGGTTTCACTGGTATGCCCTTACGGCATGCTTTCTCCGCAGCATTCCCTTACCATTGATCCATACTTTGCAAAATGCACCTCTTTTCCTTTAATTGAGACTAACTACCTGCAAAAACTCAAGGCACAAAACTATCCACAAAATATATCCAAATGGTAGTTAGTCTAACACAATATACACTAAAAATCACCCTTAAAACATAGAAGATTTAGGACCAATCAGTCTCCTCGTGCGAGTAGCCTGGATAGCTAGTGTAGTGAAGGATTCGCCGGAAGTTTTAAGTTGTTGACTGGATCTGTCTTGATTCTCTTGTGTTTATTCATACTCTATGAGTATTTTTGGGTTGTGTTTGGTAGTGAAAACCTGGTGAAACTCCAATTTTTGTGAGTTTCTGAGAAACTGACTCCGGTACGACACAAGTTTTGGGGTTGTCCTGAGTGAATCCTTGCTCCACAGATAAATCTGTGCTAAGAACTGGGCTAGCCTCAGCACTTTATCCCCCGGGTGTACTTGTTTCTGTGCTTTGGAAGTGTTATCTTCCTGTTCTGTGAACTTTCTGCTGTGTTCTCTGTTTTTTGGGTGATTATTTACCTCCTTGATGCTTCTGTGACTGCATATAATCATGAATAATCTTCATATGGCCCCCTTTAATGATAGAGATGATTTTCAAGATTAGAAAACTAAAATTGAATGCATTTTGCTTAAGGAAAAGATTTATAAGGCCATCTCTACTAAAATAGATAAATCTGTGGATGATGAAAAATTGCATGAAATGAATGATAGTGCTAGAGCCACTATTTTGTTGAATCTGTGCAGTACTGTGGTTAGAAAAGTGTCTCATCATCAATGTGCCAAAGATTTATGGGATAATCTGATATCTTTATATACTGCTGCTTCTGAAGAATCTATGTGATCTTTGCAAAATCAATTTATGTCTTTTCAAATAGATTCTTCTAAGGATATTGATGCAAATATGGATGAGTTTTATAAATTGTTGCAAGATCTGAAACTTGCTGGTGATGATTCCCTTGAAAAGTATGCTCCTCAAGTTTTGCTTAGTTCTATTCCTGAATCTTTTGCTGAAGTTAAATCCGCTCTTAAATATGGTGGTTCTAAGGTGAATTGTGATATGATAGTCACTGGTTTAAAAGCAAAAGAAAGTGAAATGAGGAAAATGAAATCCCAGCCTTTGCATAATGAGTTCTTGTACGTGAATAGAAATAATAATAGAAATCCTCCACATGGCTTTAATAAACCTCTGAATCCTGAGAATCCAAGTGTGCTTGCTGCTGAAAGATATAGGAGGGACATACAATTAGGGCAAAACCAACATCATAATCAAAATTATGCTCAAAATCATAATCATGCTCAGAATCATACTTTTGACCAGAAGCCTAGGAAAACATGCTAGAATTATGGTAAACCTGGTAATTTTTCTAATAGATGTAAGCAACCAAAAAGAAATAAAGGTTATGGGAATTATGAGCCTAAACATCATGCTAATAATGTGTATGAGGATGATGGTATTTATATGGTACATGATGTATATGATTTTCAGTTCATCAATTACACTAATGATGTGTCAAAATCTGTTTCAAATAATGAATGGCTCATTGATTCTGGTTGCACTTTTCACGTTATTCTATTTAATCATCTATTTCATAACCTACATTATATGAATTCTGGACATGTAGCTCTTGCGGATGGTCAAAATTGTGATATTCAAGAAAAAGGTGATATCTGCTTGAAATTTGAAAATGGGAGCATGCTTACCTTAAGTGATGTCAGATATGTGCCTCAATTGAAATTCAATTTGTTATCTGTATCCAAAATTGCTGATAAAATGCTTGATGGTTCTGTGAATTCTGTGAGATTCAAATTTGAGAAAGATTCAGTGCTTTATTTTATTGCTCCCCGAAAGGGTGATTTGTATGCTGTCCATGCTGAGTCTGTGCCTTTGCCCATTGTTAATGTGATTCAAGAAGATAAGACTGCATTATGGCATGCTAGACTAGGACATATGAGCAATAAGGGTCTTGCAATTTTGCATAAAAATGGTGCATTTGGCAAATATAAAGTGTCTGCTATACCTTTCTGTGAACCGTGTGTTATGGGCAAGCATCATAAAACTCCTTTACCTGTCACTCTGCCTTATCTTAGGAAGCATGTTAGTTATGAAATTCTTGAATATTTGCATGCGGATGTTTGGGGCCCAGCCAAAGAGCCTACCCATGGTGGAAACAGTTTTTTCCTGTCTATTATTGATGATTTTTCGAGGAAAACATGGGTGTTTTTAATGAAGAATAAATCTGATGTGTTTATGCATTTTTCTATATGGGCTGCTGAAATTCAAAATCAAAGAAAAAGGAAAATTAAATGCATTAGAACTGACAATGGGCTTGAATTCTGTAATAATGCTATGGATAATTGGTGTTTTGATCAAGGTATTAAAAAGCATAAAATTGTGCCTTACACTCCACATCAAAATGGAGTGGCAGAGAGAATGAATAGAACTCTCCTTGAGAGAGTTAGGAGCTTACTTGTTGCCTCTGGTCTATCTAAATGTTTTTGGGGTGAAGCTCTCATGACTGTAACTTATTTGATTAATAGATCTCCATCTGTGCCCCTGCTTAGTAAAATGCCTGAAGCTGTCTTCTTGAATAAGCATGTTTGTTTGTCTAATTTGAGAGTCTTTGGGTGTGTTGCATATGTTCATCAAAAATTAAGCAAACTTGATCCTAGAGCTAGAAAGTGTGTGTTTCTAGGATATCCTGAAGGTATGAAAGGGTATAGATTATGGGATAGAAGTGTGCCTGGATTTAAAACATGTGTTAGTCGTGATGTTATATTCAATGAGCATGGTTTTCCCTGTCTACCTGAATCCTCACCTTATGTTGCTCCAAGTGAGGTGGAGAATTTGAAACACTTAGATAATAATTTATTTGATTTTATGTCTGCTCATCATGTTGCTCCAAGTAAGGTGGAGGATAATGTGGAGAATGTGACTCATATGCCGTCTGAACCTGAAAATGTGTCTCATGATTTATCTGTCACTGAGCATGAGTCTAATAATCATAATGTGGATGATTCTGTGTCTGAGCATGAGGCTAATGATGAGCCTATTAATAATATGCATGCGTCTGATTCTGAATCTAGTTCTAGCTCTGAGAATGAACCTGAGAATTTGAACAATTATCAACTTGCTAGATATAGGGTAAGAAGGAACGTGAGATTACCTGCTAAATATGATGATTATAATCTGTCTTTATATGCACTTAATGTATTTAGCAATGTTGACCAATTTGAGCCAAGAATTTATAATGAAGCTGTGAAATCTGATGAATCTGATAAATGACTTGCTGCAATGAATTGTGAGATGAAATCTTTGCATGACAACAATATGTGAATACTTATTGAAAAACTTGATGATTGTTCTATTGTTGAATGCAAATGGTTATTTAAAATCAAGCATGAAATTGATAACGTGCGATATAAAGCAAGATTGGTAGCAAAAGGTTTTACACAAAAGGAAGGAATTGATTATAATGAGATATTTGCTCTTGTTGTTAAGTTCACTATTGTGCGAATAATGCTTGCTCTTGGTGCTCACTTTAACTGGGAACTTAAGCAAATGGACGTTACAACTGCTTTCTTGTATGGTGAACTTGAAAACAACATTTACATGAAACAGCCCGAGGGCTTTGTTGATAAAAACAAACCTGAGCACGTATGTCTGCTAAAGAAGTCTCTATATGGTTTGAAACAATCCCCTAGGCAGTGGAATATTAAGTTTGATCAATGCATGGAAGGCATGAACTTCACTCGTTGCAAATTTGATCATTGCTTATACTTTATAGAGACTGATACTCCCATGTTTTTGCTATTATATGTGGATGATATGTTGCTCATTAGTCCTTGCATTAAAACTGTAAAACATGTTCAAAAATGCCTCTGTGATAATTTTGATATGAAAGACCTAGGTGACGCTAGGAAAATTCTTGGCATGAACATTGATCGAAATAGAGAGAAATCCACTCTTATGTTGCATCAATCTGCTTATGTGAAACAAGTGCTCAAGAAATTTAATATGGAAGATTGTAAGCCTGTTAACGTGCCTCTTGCTTCTCATTTTGTGTTAAGTGAGGATCAGTCCCCAAAGACTGATTTTGAAATGTTTAAAATGCGAAATGTGCCTTATGCCAATACTATTGGCTCTGTGATGTACTTGATGATTAGCACGAGGCCTGATATTGCATATGCCGTGTCTTGTTTGAGTAAATACATGGTTAATCTTGGTTTACCTCACTGGGAAGCACTTAAGTGGCTTCTCCGGTATTTAAAATCCACTATGAAGAGTGGTCTGGCTTTTGGCAAGTCAGCAAATGGTGTTAAATGTGTGGGTTATGTGGATTCAAACTATGCGAATGATAGAGATAATCGAAAATCCACAACTTCTTAATGTGTTTACCTTATGTGATTCGTGCATTAGTTGGAAATCTCAGCTTCAATCTATTGTTGCTTTATCTACAATAGAATCTGAATATAGTGCTGCAACTGAAGCTGTGAAAGAGGCTATATGGTTAAATAGTGTGTTGTCTGAGATTAAATTTATTGATGATAAGCCTATGGTCTATTTTGATAGTCAATCTGCTATTCAACTATGCAAAAATCCTGTGTTTCATGATCGAACTAAGCATATTGATGTGAGATTCCATTTTATTCGTGATGTTGTTGAAAAAGGGGAAGTTTTGCTTGATAAGATCCCCTCTGAATTCAACCCTGCAGATATGGGCACTAAGTGCCTTCCAGTTGCAAAGCTGACATCCTGCAAGAGATCACTGAACTTTGATCTTGGTTGAATTCTTTTATGTGAGCTTTATGTGATGGTATTCTAGTCTTAGGGGCTGGACACCTTATTTGTTTTATGTGATTTTTACTTATTTTTATGTGTTGGTTAGCCTTTCTCGTTGGTACTGTGCTAGGTTGCATCTCAGTCAAGGATAGTCATCAAGTGACTTGAGATGATTTGTAAAATGGTTGGTCTCTAGTGTTGAGATTGAGTTCAATACGCATAGTATTGTTCTCTTCATCTCTTGTCTTGTCTTCATGATAGACGAGAGTAAAAATAGGCGATGATGATATCCATGTTAAGGTGTGCGGTGTTTTCTTCCTTGGAGACTTAATGATTAGTGGGCCAAAGGTGGAAATGTGGAGATGTAGGCCCAATGATCCTTAAATGGGCTATCTAATTATTTGAAGCCCAATCTCCCTAATTAGCCCAAAACCCCTAACTATGCCCTAAACTCTTTCTTCTTCATGATAAAATGATTAAGAGCCGCTACTGTTTCATTAAGCTTGAGTAAACACACTGAAATCAGGCTCTGCTATTCCTGATCAATCTCCTCGCCGGATTGCCTGTTCACCGATGTCCTGTTGGCGTCGAGTGTGTGGAAGCTTCGTGAGAGAGAGAGAGAGCATCGACTGATTTCTGCCCTTGTTTTTCCCTCTTGTTCGTGACCTGTTCTTGAAGCCTGACTGATCAATTATTGTTGCCAGAAGTCGACGCCGCCGCCTTTTGGATCCTGAGCCATCACCTTCTTCAATTCTTCTATTTTTTTCCTTTATTCTATATATATATATATATATTGGTTCATCGTGCTTGTTAATTTACAGTCGTATATATATATATCATATTTAGATTAGATACATCTATTTACATATTTATATATCAATCTATATTTAGGGAGAATTTGCATCTGTCGTTCTTTCAATTGACTAACTTCTCCTATTTTTGAATTATAACAGCACAGGTAGGGATCGCCGGAGAAGACACGGTTGTGCCCCACTGCTGTTCAGGTTGTCGGGAAAGACGACTGAAGTTGTTCAGTCTGCGGAAAAACGACCGGAATCCCAGCGACTCTCTGCTGCACCTCGACGCGGCTGCTACATCTGTATCCACCTGAGAAGACCGCCGGAGTCTCTTTCTTGAAGAATAGATCCAGAAACGTGTTGTTGCTTTGTTGCTGCTCTGTTGCTGCAGCTGAACACTGTTGTGTTGCAGTCATTGCAAGTGGTGTGATCGAGACTAAGCATTGCGGTTGAGAAATTAGAGCTACAGATTTGCTTCAAAACAGATCCTCATCTCTCCCTTTTATTGCTCTGTTTTAGATAGCTTATTATTACAATACATATATATATATATATATATATGAGCCTATCTCTGTTTCTTTCATTTGCTAATTAAGAGTTATAAAACTGATCTTGTTTTTCCCTCTTGTTGTTGGTACATAAACGAAGAAGGAGAATCGAAGATAAAAGTTGCTACCACTGAACTTATCGAAGCCCAGGTGACCGTGTGGCTGACAGGATGAGTCGAGAACCAAGACGGTGAACCCCGGTAGGGCACGGATACCCCACAATAAGCAATTAATTAAATTGAGTTGTCAATATACTCGATTTAATTAATGGATATTCGACATCTTAAACATGGGGAATTAATTGAGTTGAAGAAGCCATATCCATAAATGTAGAATTAAGGTGGTAGTGCAATATTAATTCTTTAGTGGATTGAATTAATATTAATGGGCTTAAGTTATGTCTGGGCTAGACATGGGAACTTAAGGCCCGTTGAAGGCCCAACCTTAATTTTCTTCTAGATCCCTATTGTAGCCCTATATATACCTTATAAAGAGAGAAGAAAACCCTAGCCACCATAGATAACATTTTTGAAATTCCTCTTCCTAAAAGAAAGAAATTATCGAAAATTCTATTGTGCGGGTTCTTCATCTCTAAGCTTCTATAAGGTCTAGAGGATCATCGCCCACACAGCGTCTGGATCGAGGTTGGGTCATACAATAGAAGATCATGGAGTGGATAACATGAAGAATGAAGGATTTATAGATTTTATACTATATCTTCTCAACGGTGTCTCTCCGATTGCAAAGTAATCGATAATCTTCTTTTTCCACTGCACATGAGATTTAGATTCAGTTTTAGCATGCAATGGGATGTGGGATCATTTTGATCAAAATATTTTATTCAATCGACACACATCCAAATGATCCTCAGTTCCATCACATCCATGTTTTTGCGAGATATTTTTTTTTGCTTTATGTTCTGTAATATCAATTTATTGATATTATATCTTTTGGAACATATGTTTTTATCTGCAAGTTTATGATCTTTGTTTGCTAAAAAATTAAACTGCTGATCAGAAAAAAAAATAAGATAAAAAATGAAATACAGCAGAGCAGAAACATGCTGATAAAATAGTGAAAAAACAGCATGATCATATGATGTTCACAGGGACATTCAAGAATATTTTAAGGTACATGATTCTTTAGATGAAGATTGTGTTCTTTAAAAATATGAAGCTGATATACCAACAAATAAAGATAAATGAGGAGATTGTTAGTGCCATTTTACAACACTAAGTGTTTTTAGATTGTCATGATCTTTATGGCAATTCAAAGAACACAAAGGTTTTGGTTTTTTAAGTTTTGAAGACCATGTTCTGGACATTATGATATGAACATTCTGCTTTCAAGGGACGTGCTAAGCTGATTTCAAGGAGTTGAAGTTACCTTTTCAAGATGGACATTTCAGAATAAAAGATGTCTTGTTCAAGATAAAGATCAAGATGGAAAAGGGCGAGTTCTATTCAAAGAAGACTTCTAACTGGTTGAAGTTCGAATTAAACTAGAAAAGTTTCCTTTTAGAGTTTGATTTAAAATAGGACAATCTGATTACCTTGTTTAGGCTATGTCTTGTATTTATAAATATTCTGAGAATCAGACTAGTAAGAAAACAAGAGGTTTTATGAATACACAAGAGCTAGAGAGTCTAAAAAGACTTCAAGTTTGAAGCATATAGTATTCGGACAGACTAGATTTGATCCTTGTGATCATTGTGTGTCTAGTCTGTGTTTGAAATTCTTTCATACACACTTAAAAGAGTCTCGAAAAAGATTTCATGTGGGAACTAGATGGAGTCTAGGTTTTGAGGGGATCTCACAATTCAGTCCATCGAAAGAGGTTGTAGAGTATATGAAAGGGGTCGAGTGATGGGAGGTCATCATGTAAAAAGCCTTTGTCTTTGCAACGGAGTAGTGGATTATTTCTCACGGACTTGTGAAGTTCCGTTGACGTAGATCAGTTGATCTAACATGGTTACCAATCTCTTGCTATTTACTTGCTTTATATTTAACATTCTGACCTTACATGTTCGTAATAATGTTCATGTACATGATTAAGAACATGTTTCTATCCGCACGGTTTATGTAACTTCACATTCTTATGTCTTTCATTAATGACTAATAGTGTCCGTTGATCTTAAAATATTAATGGATATGATTTGTTCATAAGTTACACATGTTCACAAATGAATGAAACTCTCTGTCCCCCCCCCCCTCTCTCTCTCTATATATATATATATATATGGTGGTTCTTGTATAAATCATCCCTAGTGTGTAAACTATAAATCAATCTCTCACCACATATCCTTCAAAATCCAATGGTCAAGATTTAGTCAAAGACACAGTGACATTATAGAAAATAAATGAAACTTCAAAAAACACGGTGGTATTTTGCTATGTTTCGCATCTAGGTCAAAATTGAAAAAAATAATGAAAAATAGCAGACTTTCAGGATGCGGGCTAACAAAGACACATTTATATGCCGATGAACGCATAATCATATACTAACGAAGAAATATAATTTCATTCACGACACCTAACTTTAAATGCAAAATTGATTTTGTTAAAAAATTATCAAATGACGAGTTTTATATGGTTGGAAAGCTAGTCAAGCTTACTTTTCAACAAAAAATAATTTCAAAAAAAATATTAATCGTGGATAAAGTTATGGTTATTTGCTTTGTTAACATTGTGTAGTACATTCCTTTAGCATTACATAATACCTCTGTTAGCATACGACAATGCTAATAGCAGCAAATGATAAAATTTAATAAAATTAAAATTTTGAACTCTAAAATTGATGTGATAGCAATATAACTGATCATGATGCTAGCGAATAATCTATCATATGCTAACAAATCATGCTTAATTAAGATGAAAGTTATACCATGTTTATACACATATAATATTAAGCATATACGATTATGTTACCAGTTATAATTATACTACATTAGCATTATTATAATATTTTCGTTAGCATATGTCAATGTTAACGTTAGCAATGCATTAGCATTCTTATATAAAAAAATATCTTAATGCATTAATGTATTGTTCATTATCAATATAATTGATACTGATGAAACATTTGTCATGTGCTAATGAGACACATTCTAATTGTAGGATTAAATAAATATTTATAGCAATATAATTGAAGTCAATGAAACATATCTTAATTAAGATGTAATAAATATTTACAACAATATAATCAATGCTAATGAAATATTTGACATATGCTAACTAATCATGTCTAATTGGGACAGAAGTTATACAATGATTATACACATGTAATATTAAACACATATAATTCTGTTAATTAGCAGATATAACTACACTACATTAGCATTATTGTAATGTTTTCATTAGCATAAGGTGATGTTAATATTAGCAATGCATTAACATTCTCATACAAAAAAATCTTAACGATTAATGTATTTTCGATGTCAATATAATTGATACTAATGAAGCGTTTACCATGTGCTAACAAAGCACATCCTAAGTGAGATGAAATAAACTATTATAGCAATATAATTGATACTAACGTAACATATCCTAATTGGGATAAAATAAATCCTTATGGCGATATAATTGATGCTAACGAAATATTTGTCATATGATAAAGAAACATATATACCTAATTGTGATTGCATTAGCATTTACAACAACATAATTGATGCTAACAAAACATTTATTATATGCTAAAGAAATATTTATCGTATGCTAACGAAGTATTATGAGCTTGGATACGTGTGAAAAATGAAATTTTTATATTTTTCATTCATATTTTCTCAGATGAATATATGTTTCACTGATCTTAAATGAAAGAGGATTAAAATACCTTTAATTTAATATATTATTTGCATTAATCCAACAAAAAACAAACGAGTTATGATCATTTCAAGTTTTTAAGAATTTTTTGAGATGTTGAGTCAGCATGACATCAACTTTTTTAAAAAAAATGTGATGGAAATACCTTTCACAGCCTGAAAAACATGCGAAAATTACAAAATTATCACCGTGTTTTGCTTTAAATCTTGACCGTGCATTTTTTGAATAAATGGTAAGATATTAATTTATAGTTTACACACTAAGAAAATATTTTACATTTGATCCATGATGCAATCATGCATGATGGAGGATGAATCGTAGAAAAACACAAATATGAAGTTATATATATATATATAGGGGTGGGTTAAAATGAGAACCATACCCCTGTGTAGGAACTAGGAACCATTTATATCCACAGATCTTGACAATTTGAATGGACAAGATTGATTTGGAATTTTAGGGGTTAAATTGCAAAATAATAATTTTGTACCAAATTTAAAACATAATAAGGGTACTATGGAGAAACCAAATCACCGTGTATCTAGAAAGTGGAAACAATTTTCATTCATTAATATCAAATAAGAAAACCTAGAAAACAAATCAGAAACCGCCGCCTACGTCTTCAATTTCTTGCCGCCTCGTCGCTGTCTACCGCCTCTCGTCGCTCCCGCTCGCGCACCGGCGGCCAGACCCCTGTCGACTGCACGCTCTCGCTTCCGCCTACCGCCTGCACGCCACACGCCGCCCTACGCTGCAGGACGCCATACGCCGCCCAGACGCCTCCCGCACTCCCTACGCCGGAAGACACAACCAAACACCGCCACCAGACGATGGACGCCGGTCCTACGACGCCCGCCCTTCGCCACCCACATCCCCACTTTATTCGAATTTTATGGGTATTCAAAATTTTTTGATGTTTTTTGGTTATATTTCTGATATGCTTCTCGTAACTGTAGGCAAATGTTTTGGGTTTTCGTTTTTGATTGATTGTTATATTTATTGGTTTTGTTTTGTGGTGGTTTGATGTATTTAGCAAATTAATTAGATATGATTAGCAAATTATTAATGTATTATTAGCAGATTCGTAATTTATTCGAATTTCTAGAATTAATATTGCTGGTGTCAGACTTTTTTTAATCATGTTTTGTGAATCCTTTTTATTTGAGTTTGTTTGTTTGTTATGCTGGATTTGGATAGGAGTATTTGATTTTGATTCGTGAAGGAAATTTAAATTTATCAAAATTACTCCAGAAATAGCTAGAAACTTGAGTGATGGATTTTTTATCTGCTGTAAAAGTGTAGAATGGATTTATTCACATCACTTTGATGAATTTTAAATTGCCGGATCTGAACTGTACAACTCTGGAGTCAGCGGTGAGAATTATAGCAGGCACTGGATCAAATATGTGGATTGAGTATTAGCAAATTAAATGTTTATGATTAGCAAATTAGATGGATATACTTAGCAAACGTTTTTTATTTATTGATTCTGATCTGATTTGATTTGTATTGATACATTTAGCAAATAAGTAAGTTGTGATTAGCAAGTTAGTAATGTATATTTAGCAGATTAACTTGATAGGTTGTGGTTTTATGAATATTTGTTATTTATATCAAATTGAATTTGTTTATATCATATTTATATTTAGTCTATAGCAAATTTTGAATGTATAATTAGCAAATTGAGAGGCTGGATGATTATATAGGTGAAAAGAAATCATTCAGTCTTGCGTTCTAGCAACTTAGTACGATATGATTAGCAAATGTTGCATCTGTGAAATTTTGCTACTGGGATTCGTGTTTTAGCAAATTGATGTTTTGTTTATAGCAAATTAGTGATATAAGATTAGCAAATTATTATAGCATATTAGCAGATTAGTAAGATGCTTTTATGCGTATTGGCTATTAATAGGAAATTGTGTTATTTATATCAAATTCTCATTATATTTATAGCAGATTGGTATTGGTTTATAGCAACTTAGTAAAATAAGATTAGTAATATTTGCAAATGTAAATCTTCTTTTTAGCAAATTGATAATTTATTTATAGGGATTTGACATGTTGTTTATAACAATTTGACATGTATTTATAGAAAATAATTTATTGTTTTGCAGCCATTAGCAAATTGAGAGGGTGGATGATTATAGAGATGAAGAGAAATCGTTTTAGCAGATTAGTTAAGTAATACATAATTAGAAAAAATTAAGGATTTTGTTTATTGTGTAATCGTTTTATTCGTTGGTTTGGTTAGTGATACAAGATTAGCAAATTTTTGATATATTTTTGTGTTGTATAATGTTTTTTTTTTAAATAATGTTATTTCATAAAAAAAGTTCATATTTTTCACATAAAAAATATTATCGATTTGCTATTAACAAAAATATAATGTGCTAATTACAATTAAAAAGGTTGCTAAACGTCGTACACACGCGTTACTAACAGATTCTGCCCATATTCCCTACACCTACAAAGATACATTAATGGATAATGTAATACTTGTATCTTGTATAATCAGACGATAACCGGCGTGATAATAATATAAGATGGAGTAAGAACTTGTGAAAATAAAATACGTTCTTATTTTACACACAACAATTCATGCCATTTTTTTTTCTTAATAACTTGAAAACTTCGACAACTAAATACGAAAAACATCTATCGTCTATCATAAATATGAAATGTCCATACTCTGCAAACATCTCACTATCATGCAAAGCACATTGAAACTATTTTAAAAAAAAAGAGACCATCCTATCATCAAAAAAATAAATCATATTTTCACATAAAATATTACCGATATGCTATTAACAAATCTATAATTTGCTAATTACGCATAACCAATTTGCTAAATGTCAGACATAGGCGTCCCTACCAGATTCCACCCATATCCCTACGCATACAAAGATACATTAACGGATAACACAATACCTGTATCTTGTATAATCAGACGATAATCGGCGTGATTATAGTATACAATTGAGTAAGAAACATTAACAGATGACACAATATCTGTATCTTGCATAATTAGACGACAACCGGCGTAATGCTAATATAAGATGGAGTAAGAAATTGTGAAAAAAAAAAATCTTATTTTACTGGCATTTTAACTTTTTTTCTTTTTTTTTTCTAACTTGAAAACTTCCACAACCAAATACAAAAAAACATGTATCATCTATACTAAATATGAAATGCCCATTCTATGCAAACATCTCACTATCATGCAAAGCACATTGAAACCAATTAAAAAAAATCAAATTTTCACATAAAAATATTACGGATTTGCTATTAATAACACTATAGTTTGCTAATTCCGAATAACAAATGTGCTAAACGTCAGACATACGCGTCCCTACCAGATTCTGCCCATACATCTACGCATACAAAGGTACATTAACATATAACACAATACATGTATCTTACATAATCAGACGATAACCGGCGTGATGATAATATAAGATGGAGTAAGAACTTGTGAAAAAAAAAATTCTTAGTTTACACGCAACAATTCATGGCATTTTTACTTTTTTTTTAATTGCTTAAAAACTTCTACAACCAAGTATGAAAAAACATCTATTATCTATAATAAATATAAAATGCCCATTCTTTGAAAACATCTCACTATCATGCAAAGCACATTGAAACCAAATTAAAAACAAATTCGAGTTTTCACATAAAAATATGCCGAGTTGCTATTAAAAACTCTAGAATTTGTTAATTCCACATAAAAAATTTGCTAAACGTCATACATACGCGTCCCTACCAGATTCCACCAATATCTCTACACCATTAATGGAGAACATAATACATGTATCTTCCATAATCAGACGAAACCTGCAGTGAGACCGACGAAATCCAACGACTCCTTAAACCGTAATAGACCCAATCAATAAGAATTTTGAACAGATTTATGATTAATTAAAATATGAAACACCGATAGATACAACTCTGTAGAAAAAAGAGTTGAATCTATCGTCCAAAAAATAAAAATAAAAACGTCCAATCTAAAAAAAACCGCTCAATATAATCCCACTATATATGGAACAGATATATTTACTGCAGATAATTGATATCCAATACAATGACATATATACCCTTAACTTAATATAACTCTTAAGATATTGCACTTTTGACCCCATTTTTTTGAGATTGATCTGAGCCTTAGAAAATCATTGATCCAACGCTCCATATTGATTCCTAATTCCTACACAGGGTATTGGTTCTCATTTAATCTCTATACTATATATATATATATATATTCTTATAATTAACCACACCGTTCCAATATCGCGGAACAACTTTACGTGTGATTGAAATATTTTTCTTTAGCATGCAATGCAAGTGGGGAGTGGGAAAGCCCTACTAGAATTTGTTGAAGAGAAGAAAAGGTGGTGACTTTTTGCCTTTAATTGTTTTTTTTAATAATTCCAAGCAGTGGGACCATGTGGTAATTAGATCCTATGAACAAATAAATATATTCTCTCTCATCATAGTTCTCCCCACTAGCTATAGCTACAGTTTTGGTTTAGCTTTCTCCAATTTCTTCTTCGATCGAGTTTGAGATGTTTGGTGTTCCTTAATTGTATTCTTGTCGGCCACGTGTCTTGTCGGCTACCGTCTGATCATTCATAAGGTGTTGATTGGACTGGTGGATATATATATATACACACGCACAGTGGCGTGGCGGATTCACGCAGTGACGGATTCAGACGGAAATTCTAAAGAGATCTCATTACACTGTGTATGTATATATATAAAAGATCATAGTCGTAAGTAAGTGGTCCAAATCAAACCAAAAAAGGAGTGGGTGGAGTGGGGTGGGGGGAGCGGAGGACAATGCTCCTAACCTCTCTGGATCCGCCATTATATATATATATAGGGTATGGTTCACATGAGAACCAATCCCTATGTGAGAACTAGGAACTAATCTCAACCACACAATGTTTTAATTTTATTTAAACTTTAAACATCCATAACTTGCTCATTTTTCATTAGATTAACGCAAATTATATATAAAATTAAAGCTCTTTTCGTGCTCTTTCATTTAAGATCCATTGTTCATATGTTTATTCGAGAATATATTTTTTCGTCCATAATAGCGTGATGTTAAACTCATAATAGCATGACAAAATATTCACGATAACATAGAAGTATACACATAATAACATGAAAAAATATTTATAACAGCATGAAAAATATTCATAAAACTCATAAATTTTACTCATAATAGCAATAGTAGTGTTCGTTAATAGTAAGACATTATATGTTCATACTAGCATGCATATATATATATATATTCATATTAGCATGTATATATGTTCATAATAGCATGATAGTACTCTCATTTTAGCATACGAAATTTATAAGAATAGACAACGGTTTTAAAGTGTTGTCTATATGATTTTCGAAAATAATGCTCAAATATTACAACTTTGCCACTCCGCCTTTGACCAAAAGTTGACCAAATCTTAGCCATCGAAATCAAAACAATGGATGGATGAGATGAGTTCCTAGTTCCCACATGGGGTATAGGTTCTCATTTGATCCATCATATATATATATATATATAGGTTTTGGTTCAGATGAGAAATATTTGTTGGTGTGAGAAATGAGAAAATGTTTTTCTTATTGTAATTTATTGCTTAATAGGTATAATTTTATTGCATAATTATTTTCTCCCACGTGTGCAATGAAATTATAGCAATTAAGCAATAAAGTATTTAAGCAATAAAATTATGGCAATTAAGCAATAAAATAGAATACGATAAGCTGATGCACTATTTATTATGCAATTAACTGCAACTAACACAGATCATGCAATATAGCAAGTGAATCGAGTATCGTATCCATAGGGACTGAATATTTGACTACACTGAGTACTAAGCTAACAACTCTCTATTATCCAGGCCACCTAATTTTTAGGTTTACTAAAACTAGACACGAATATAAACGACAATTAAAGAAAAGAAAACAGACCCAAAAGACAATTAAATCAATTTAAACAACTCAACAAATTCAATCAATTAACGAGATATTAATCCTAGGGAATGCAAATTACATGTATCAGCTATGCATTAATCCAATCCTAATAATTCTCAATTTAATCCGATTATCGGTGAAGAAACAGAAATATAACTACCTATCTCCGCCAGGTCTCAAGGTAGCAGTAGATTAATAAAATACCTATCACTTTCGTCTCTAGATAAATTATCAACTCCCTAAAACATCAGATTAATCTCCTACAGATTCCGTAGAACGTATATCAAAATGTTCAATTAATCTCACTAGTTAATTATCTCCGTCAGGTCTCAAATTAACTAGCTAGCATACATAAATTATGGCCACTAATCTATGCATGAAATAAAAGCACTTGAACGATTGAACACAATAATCAGATGGGAAAAATAACAGGATTAAATTAACCACATAGTTTCAACATGCTTGCAAACCCTAGAATTAATTGTAAAATTACTCACTCATGACAAAAAGAGGAAAAGAACAATTATAATAATAATTGTTGACATAATATAAATTTGCAATAGATTAAAAGAACCGGAATGATGTTTCGTTGAATAAAACTTCAAATCTTCAATATTGAATGTCGCAGGTGAATCTCGAATCCAAAAATAAAAATAGAATTCTCAACTAATGAAATAAAGCCTGTCAAAATCTATCTCAAGAAGTCTATTTATACTAGGAGACTAAAATAAAGCCCAAAAGAAAATAAAAACGGAATAGGAAAATAAATTAGCACAAAAACTGGCGGCCCATCAATTCTCACGCCATTCTTCATGAATTTTTCTTGCGCCACCCGCGCAATATTTCTCTTCTCAGTTGTGCCACTCGCGCAATGCTTCAAAGTTAAATTTTTTATCTTTCTCCACTTATTTGATGCTCTTTAGCTCGTCCACTTGATTCTTCAATATAAAAATTAATCATCGAGCTACGAATATCTCTAAATCACTCAAATCTGCACAATAACACATGAAACTATACCAAAACATGAAATCAACTCAAAACATTAAAATGTAACGAATGATACTACATTAAAGCATAATTCTCTTCAAACGTGCATCAAAAGCCAACTAAGAACTATGCAAAATGAGTGTTTATCATAAGCATTTTTCTCATTTCTCACACCAAGATCTTTTCTCACCTGAACCCAACCCTATATATATATATATATATATATATATATAGGGAAATGATCAAATGAGAACCCTTCCCCCAGGTGAGAACTAGGAACCAATCATAGCCCTTGTTTGGCTCAATCTGGACGGTCCAGATTAAATCAGATTTAAGTGGATGAGCGGTGGCATTTCTGTAATTTTCGGTAACTTTCTGGATGGAGGGGTAATATAGTAATTTAATAATTCTTCCCTTTTGTTCTGAGGCTAAAATGAGAATCGCATGAGACTAAAATGAGAATCACATAATGCTAAAATTATCGAAGTAAGAGGCTACAATTGATTTGACATTTTCCACTATGGTTCACCATTCTCAATTAGAGTTTATTAAGTTCCTGATCCCAACTAGTAATTATGAGATTCCCATTAGAGTTCATTGTCCCCAAATAGGGTGTATTGCATTTCATTCCAATGAAATCATCGTTCCATTTTTGTTTATCAACACATGCTAAAATGAGAAATCCATGAGGCTAAAATGTGTGAAGTCAGATGCTAAAATTGAATCTGGGCAATTTCTGAGTTCAGTTCCGATTTTATCCTTAATGAGACGCGCGAATTGAAGATTTTCGCGATAATTACAAAAATGCCACCGAAAATCTGGATGGATCTGGGGCATCGATTTTGCAGGATGGACGGATGGGATCGGTTCCCGGTTCTCACTTAGCGACCGGTTCTCACCAGATCCCATCCCTATATATATATATATATATATATATATATATATATATGGAGTTGACAATTAATATATTAATGATATGTGTATATTTTGAAAGCTGATCGAGATGCCCTTGCACATATATATTGTTGGTGGTTTTGGAGGCCACCCTAACATGCCACTACCTTAATTTCCTTCTAAGCAATCCAATTCACTCGCTTCTTGGTGTTATGTATGTTGTACCAAACCTTAATTAGATGAGTATATTTATCATCTCGTATTTCATTTTAATATGTATATATTTCGCGTGTTTGAAGTATATATATTATATTATTGTTTCTGTTGAATTATTTGTGTGGAATTAAGATATTATTAACATGCATCTTGAATAATCATAATTAGGTAGCTTGAAGATGTAATGATCTCTTCATTATCCTTAGCATCAAAATTAAGATAATACTATGATGACAAGCAGGTTGATGAGGGGGGCATGATGACAACAATCATATGAATAGCATGATCATCATCATGCATATAATTATATATACATAATAGTTTCAATTCCCGGTTAAGATTTTGTCATCATTGATGCTTATTTAATTTAATTATCCTTTTCTTTAAAAGATATATAAATCATGTGCTTCCCGCCCCCACCCCAAAAAATTGAAACCACTATTAAATAGGTGTGTTTTGGGTTCATGATATTTCCTTTCTATAAGACCTCTAAAGTGGTAGAGACTCGGGGGTAAAATATAAATATCTCCATTTTGAGATCTACAACTCTCTCCATAAAAAAATTCAAAACAAAACAAGAAACCATATACATAATTAGCAGGGTGGTAAACGAACCGAATCAAGGTGATCACTCTGATGTTCGAGCTTGACTCGTTAAGGAATATTCAAGCTCAACCTTGATTCGAGCTATTTTTCTTGTTCAAATTCGACTCAACAAATATTTATCATGCTTGAATTCGAGTCGAGTACGATCGGCTCGTGAAATACTCAAAAATTTAATAATCGGGCTTGAGCTTGAATGTTCGAAAAAGGTTCATTTAACTTATATATTTGAGCTCGAGCTCGAAAAAAAAGAGTTTATTTAATTTATTAGTTTAAAATATTTATAATATTCATGAACATGTTCGATTAAACTCGAGCTCGAATATGTCCGCGAGCTTGCCGAGACGAATACTACTATATTTGAGCTCGACTCGATAAATTTTCAAGCTCGCTTCGACACTCGAGCTTGGCTCGTTTAGGAAATGAACGAACTTCGATCGATCGAGTTTTTTTCGAGTCGAGTTCCGAATAGCTCGCGGGCGGCTGTGTTCATTTACCACCCTAAATTAATTACTAGGAATTGATAAAGCTGGTCCAAACAAAACGTCAAGTAATCGATATATAATGGAAGGGTAAATAATTGTGATATCGATCGTACAAACATCAATTTTGGATGTCAAATGAAGACTCTCTAGTATAAAACTTGTAGAGCAGATAAAAATTAATTGTTTTTATGAAGGTGAGAGTAGCTGTAGAATCGATGCTTATTATGCCAGAATCTCGTTTTCGGTCCCTACTCCCAACCCCATAGTCATGAGAATGAGGTGTGACATTGACGATGGTGGCATTCCTTCAATAATGCAGCAACTAAAAGTACTTGTGACGTGATCCACACGACCATTAGGCTGGTCTAGTGGTGGAGTAGCCGACTTCGCAATATTATTGAACTTGAATTCTGTAAATATTTAAGGTAGAGCCACATATGCAGAGCGATTTTTTTTTTTTTTATCACCTCGTCAACCATAAGTATAGTTGAGTGCTACGCTATTTATTTTCAATGTTTCAATTCGTTTTAATTAACATATATTTCAAACATTGAAAATAATTCCTCAAAAATGTTATGATTGAAAAAGGGAGATGGTAGTAGTCAGTATCCCACTTGAGGAGATGGGTGTGTAATTTATGTAACTAAGGTTGAGTTGGTGCCACCACATTTCCAATGTTGTGCTGAAAAATTTGGCAACGTGGGCTCACACGTCTTTAATCTAAGATACCCATGTCGCATTTCACACAACCAAATATTCCCTTGTTTCTTGATTTGTATTTTCTTCTTCTTTAATCCTTACAAGCAAGGAATAACATTAATATTTGTCCGAGTAGGTGCAGTCTTGCAGAGAGAGAAATTAAAATAATTAATGTTATGCAATTCCAAAAAGCATTGTGGATTGGAGAAATTAATGGCTTGCCTGGTTTATATAATTCGCAAGATCAATTAAACTTGAACTATGTTATCAAAGTAACGATCGATGTATATATTGTTATCAGATGTGCGCCCAAAATTCCACGTTAGGACAAACATATATAACGAGGTCAATATTTGTAGTTACGTGCAATATATATGATATCTTCATTGACACGAATCCATTTAGAAAGAATCTTGAAAAAATAATAATGATGATAATTTTATAGTCAAAAGTGGATGATAAATAGCATTATGAGATTCCGAGCTTCGAATTGCAGTGAAAAAATGATTACTGAGGTTTCAATTGACAATGAAATTTACGAGAACATGGAAATCGTTTTGTAAGTAGACATTATGCCATGAATTATGGACCCCACAAGTTTCTAGGAAAATCATGTACCAACTATTCACCACTCCCAAAACAGCTCAAACCACCACCACAATTCACAAATATATTCCCCAAACAATCATGTTTCCACCATATTTCAACTTTTATTATTTATTGTTTTTATTTTTATTTTTGGCAACAAAGATTTTCTTGCAATACCCGTTTCTGGGTATTCACGGTAAGAGCAAATGCAAAATTTGGATGAATTAAAAAATCGAATGAATAATATAATGATGAGAACACTTGCATGCACCACTTCTTATATAAAGCAATATCAGAGGGACGTGTGGCCCACATGAGCGGTGCGGTACGTGACTTTCACGTGCCCGTTTAGAATTTTTTTTTCTGTATTTTTGGGACGAATTTTTTTGATTTTTTTTCAATTTTTTTTTTCAAAAATTTTATACCCTAAAATAAAATAAATGCAACCTAAAAATTAAAGTGAATTGATTTAATTTGATTGAAATAAATATAAATTTATACCCTAAAATAGAATTAATAAATCCTAAAATAAAAGTGATTTTTTTTTTTTTTTTTTTTTTTGAAATCCGATGCTAACACGTGGGCTCATATATTGTGCTCGACAATTAATTTTTCCAACTTAAATATAGCCCATAATTGAGATTAATAAAACTTTAAAAAAAACATAAAACCCGAAAAAACAAAAAATAAACCATTAAAAAATACTAAAAAAACCCTAAAAAATCACGAATCCTAAAAAAAATCATAAACTCCTAAACTCTTAACATTAATTGGAATGAAAATAAAAACATAATTTGAACTAAATAAACTAATATAAGATGACTACCAGACCCCTTACCTTTTAATAATACAGGTGATACTTTTGAGTGATATTTTTTTAATGTAATATTGATTTTGACGATTTTTTTTTTGTTGCGGGTTGATGGATCAAGGCGGGTTGGCCTGTTTGAAATAACCCATTTATAACTACCAATGCATGCAAATGTTTGTGTATAATGATAAGAGTATGTATAGCATTTTTGCCCACACAAAACGAATGACATGCACAAGAAATACGTGTATAAATATGTTGATGGAACACACCAAAACCTTCTTTGATACGATATAATGCCAATGCCTCAGGAAATAAATTGATGAAAACAACCAACCCTCAAAATTTATGCATAAAGTTGATTGATTGATATATTTCTGCATTTGTTAATGATTTCTCAAGATCAGAATAGCGATCGAATGCACATTCAGATGGAGCTTAAGCCTACCGATAACAACACATGTAGCTCGGAATCTCATGAAGTCTTTGACGATCATTTAGAAAAAATAGTGCAAGAATTCAACGAATTCCAAGGGAGAATGTCAGAGAAATGTTGCAATGGTTCCATGAGACTGGAAGACCTAATCGACATGTATATCAACAGTGGAGGAGTGATTGTGAATTCACCTGTAGATTTAACCGAGTCTGAAAGCGATCAGGTGCAATCTGCACATGGCTTCAGCATCCACAGAGAAATTCAAGAGAGTGATATTATGATCGATGAAATCATGGTGCGTGAGGACACAAGCCAGAATGACACTGGAAACTTTCCAGACTCCTCTGCGACTGTGAAAACACACTCCAGAGTCGGAGCAGGAGGCAACAACCTCAAGGTGACGCACATTAGATATGGTGACCTGAACTGTCCTGGAGTAGCTGATAGTGTTATTGGCAGTGTCTCTGGCTGTAGCGCTGAAACTGTGTTTCGATCAGTCATGAAATCTTTTAGAACTCCTGCAGGTGCCGGTGGGAAGAACTTGTGGCAGCAGGTAGGTGTAAAAGAAAGTGGCGGCGGGACTACTAGCAGGGAAATCATCAAGAGAAAATATAAACAGATCACAGAAACTGAAGAGGAGACTGCTAGCCGGATGGAAATAACGACTAAAGAACAGAGAGTCATCTGCTAAAGCATGTGCAAAAAAACAGTTAAGTTCTAATACCACTACTTTCAAGTATTTATGAATTACTAATTCGACAATGTAATCAATAATTTTATAATCTAAAATCAGAAGCAGCTAAAAACTAAGTCATTCATGTTATGTGTAAGTCTTGAAACCAAAAGGATGAAAAAGTGCAGAATTTAAATTAATAATTATTCGCATCCACCAGATAGCTGCGGCTTTAATAGCAGACTCATACCGAGATAATCAGCACGGAATGAACATTAAACAGCAGCAAATTAGCAAACACTACTAATTTTTTGTCTTAGTCTTCTTCACGAGGCCCATAGCACCCATATACGATGCCAGCTGTTAAAGCTTCGTGAGAAGAATGAACATCTGAGAAAATCAGTTACAGTAAGACTTGCTAAATTTGCACTTAGCACTTCTCAAACTCATAATCATGGCATATTCTCATTCCTAATCTGAACAGTTTTTGGAAAGTCAGAAGAGGATCAATCTATGTCCAGAACCACTGAGAAGGACCATCTCCAATCCTCAAGGACCTCAACAAATCTTGTTCATAGATATTTATACATAAGTTCCTATGAAGGGGTGCTGCGCTTGTATGTTATGACTTGAGATGAATAATGTACAAAATATCTAGCACGTATTTGCACAATATAAATAGGTCTGTAGATATAGGGTTAATATCAGGAACATATGTGTGTGTGTGTCCACAGAACTCTGGACCTTGTTAGTATTTATGCAGTCCGTTTTTACTGTAATGCAGAAGAGGTCCTCTTCTGTTTAAAAAAGAAAAAAAAAACTAATGCACTTGATTATAAGCCATAAATTATCTTAAATTGACTGCCTGGAATGTATATCCGTGCATTATGCTCCAGTCATAGCAAAACCATTGCCTCAATTTAAAACTACCCTTGAAACTATATTTACTTAAGCATTTAGAACAAAAGAAATAATTATACAAGTAACTGGGCTAATTAGGTTTAAAATCTGCTTCATTCTTTATGTGACAGCTTTACTTAATTAACACCCATAAGACAGCCCCAAATTAAAACGAGAAAGCCTTTGGCCAATAAGATATGACCAAGCTCAAAACATAGCATGTAATGCTTCCTTTTAGAAACCTCCAACTTGGACAGCTTTGAAATCTATTCTATGGTAAGTCGAGCAAACTGTGAAAAAATTCACAGCACATGACAGTTGATAGAAGAGATGATATCATACAACAAAAGGGAATTCCATATATGGAAAGAGAGATACCTGATCCGGAACAAAAATAGTGTTCTTTAAGGAGAATAATTGTAACCCAAAAAATAGGCAATCTGCTTAGCCAAATAGATCGTCATCATTATCATCATCATTGTAAACTAAATTACTTTCAGATCCAGAAGTATTTCCTGCAATTATACTAGGAGAAGCTTCCCTACTACCAGATGCAACAGGTGTATGTGCCCAAGAAGAGCCGACTTTGACAGAAAATGACTCTCCATAAAGATCATCATATATACCACCACTCTTGGCAGGAGCCTTGACCTTGTTCAAGACTTGTTGAAGTTTCTCCGTGACACCTGTTTCGGAAATGGAAGTTTGCTTCACATGGGACCGTTCCTTCCCTTTAGGTATTACTGTGATCTGTACGAGCGATTCATACTTCCCAACTAGACTTCCTTCTTTCACACCCGTAGGACCAGGTTCCGTCTCTACATCAGCTCCATCAGAAAATCCAACAATTTCAACCAGATCTCCCCCAACCTGGTCCTTAAATGCAACTCTTGTTCTTCTGATTCTCTTGGACGCTCTCTCAGTTAGCAGTCTGTCATCCTTTGTAACTGATGAACTACTTGAATTTGTCGATTTAGATAATCGGTTAGGTGTTGTCAACCCATTCAAAGAGCGATTAATATACGTATTGTAAGCTAAAACTGCTTCTTCATCTGAAGGATCTGGAGGAGGTGGCAAATCAATCTCTGAGGGTTGTGGAGGTGCAGGGAAAAGAGCAGCATTATTCTTCCTTAAGACATATGATCTGGTCGAAGCAGCAAACCGCAGAGACTGCCCCACCTCTAGCTCCATAGGGGAGTCTTTGGTCAATCGTTCATTCGCAACAAATGTACCATGTGCAGAGCCTAAGTCAATCACGTATACGCTGCAAGCAACATATATTATGACCATCAGACCTCAGAGCATGTTGGAAATATAACGGAAAAGTGCATTTAGCTATAAAAGTTCAGGGGGGCAACTGATAAAATTAGCTCCTCCAAATGCAAGATATAAGAAAGCCATAATCACTTACTAAACAGACAAATAGTTCAACAAAGCTAAATGCTGCAAAATCACGTAGAAAAATCAATGACACAAACAAAAGGACATAGCCAAGCAACCAACCTAATCAAGCCCAACTAACATTGCACAAAAAGAGTTGCGACTTATCACGTCAAAGCAATATAATCCAAATGAACAGAAGGTTACCCAATTTTACCAAAGCATACATCTTCTTAAATAGGAGAAGTTGGCAGGTCTAACAAACAAAGGGGCATCTAAACTTTCAATTGGCATTTCAACAAGGAAACATATTATATCCAACTACTGGAAATCAAAGACTGCATGTTTAGTATATATTTTTGGGAGGCCATGGAGGCACGAGGAACACTTTCCTAATTACTCTTTAGATCAGAACCAAAAACACACCTGAAAACTACAAGTGAAAGATGAAAGATAATCATATCAGAGCATCGAAAGTTGATCATTCCATACCTTCCATTTTTGTGTGGAACGACAGCTGCATGCTGGCGTGAGACAGACTGATGATCAAGCACAAAATCACAAGCATGGAACTGCCGGCCAAAGATATGCTTTTTCTTATCCAAATTAACCCGATCAAGAACCTCCCCGTCCTTTAAAACTTCAAGATAATAAACACCAGCACGAGGTTCAATTGCCCAATCAGGAGGCTGCCAAGTTGACTGTCCCCCTCCAAACTGTGTCACTTGCTGAGTTGGAACCGAAGTTTGGGGCACATCAGTTGTTAAAGACTTTTTGACCACATTCTGATGATTTAGATATTGGTTCTGCAGATATGTTCCTTGAGCTTGATTAGCTGAAACTGCTGAAGGATGGACAGCTTCTCCTAAAGCAGGTGGTGTGGCTGTTGTGGCGGTAGAATTTGCACTGACTGAGAAAGGTTCTGAAGACTGGGCTTTCTTGAAACGATCAAGACCCGCTCTTCCATACATAGCTTAATGCTCTCTTATCGTACAAATTCTTCTCACAATTCCGGCCAGGCACTAAGGATGCAACATCGCGGCACCACTATCCAAACACTAACTCAAACAAGATTTCAACATACAAATAGATTTTGCTCCCCTTTCAATGTCAACCCACTCCAAAGTCGCAACTCCCAATGATACAGAATTCTAGCAATGGGAAATCAAATGACGATATATAAAAGTCCTAATGTGCGTCATAAAGATGAAGAATATTGACATTACATTCGAATAAGAAGTACAAGCAACACGAGTCGAATTACAACTACGTTCAAAATAGCCAGACATTAACTTTTGTTTTTAAAAAAAAAAAAAAATTCACATGGTAGACATCAGTTAACCAGTACAGGCAGTAGTTGCTTAGACCTAAGCACTCGAAACGTGGAGAGGCGGGGATGGTGGAAAAAGGAAAGGACTGGCAGAAACAGGTTTTTTCTAACAAAAAATCTAACAAATACAAATTCAAGGAAGGGAAATCAGCAAACTTGTGTAAGTTGGATGTACAATGATTCCATCCTTTCAATTCTCTATTTGGTCAACAAAAGAACTAAGTAACCCTACCTGTGACTGTGAGATAAACTCGCTTCTCGTTCTTTCTATGGATGTTGATGAACCCTAGAAATTGTGGAATTTCGGATGAATGCTGTTGAAATCGAATATCGAGAGTGGAAAAGAGGGAGATTGTAGATCGACATAAAGCGGAACGAAATAGAGGGAGAATGATTGAATGAGAGGGTAAGGGAGGAAATTTCATATTCGAGCCGGGCTTCCTACGACTATTCATAATTTATATCGCTATATCCTTTAGGCCCATTATAACGAAAAAGATAAATATATATATATATATATATATATATATATATATGTTCAATACGTTCATTCTTATCATATTTACCACAATTCGATAAATATAAGTAATTATTAAAAATTATTCCATTTGATTAAACATGCAGTAACTACAGTGGATTATGCTTCAGCTACGAAAGATGACAAGTACCGGTTGATTCTTCAATTTTAAGATAATCGAAATTGATGTCATTTTATATAACACTTCTCCGTTTTGTTTTAATTGTAGTTTTAAGTATTTTATTTTTTGTCAAAATGTTTGTTGTTTTAGATATTTTTACAGCATTTCTTCCAAGTTTAACTCTATAAATATATGGAGAAATAAAATTTGGGGAGATTTTAATCTCAAAAATTAATTATTAATTCTAAATTAAAATCATAAAATAACAAACAGTATGAAACGGATGGAGTATACGTTAATAAGCGCAAAAGTGGCGACAGAATATTGCCGAAACTAATTTCTCAGATAATTTGAAGTAAAAAAAAACATTCCAAAAACTTGCATTTTAATAATTTGCAAATTGCAACGCAGACATGAAAAATATTACAGATAAATGTACTGTTAAAACAGGTAAAACTATGATTTCTACTCACACTGCTACATACAACAAATTGGATTAGATAATAATAATAATAAATCAATAATACACTTGGTGATGTTAGATTTGGCAACCCCAAAAGTGGTCATGTTTCAGTTCTCCACCAAAACTGCTCATGTTAGATATTACGGGTGGTCCAGTGCAGCGCAGTCAAGTTCGTCACCGTATATACACAGAGAAGCCGGTTCAATCGCTCTGAAGTGCAAATGCACCATGATCGTTGACGACTCCATCCGTGCACGTCGAGCAGCTTCCTCATTCGTGCCGTGGAAGAACTATAGACGCAGAAAGGAGATGTAGCACCACGCTTGCATCTGAGGCATTGGCAATGTCAATATCGGAGAATCTAGCTATGTCCCCGAAACATACTCCTTCTCCAATACGCTGAACATCACCTTGAGGCGCTCCTGCAGATTTGACACAATGTTTTTCGTGATCCTTTTCTGATGCCTCGTGTATTTCAACCATGCAATGCCAAAGTATACTTGAACGCTGCAACCTACGGACCTTGAAGGTAAATCTTCGACCTGGTACCTCAAGTGAAGCTGCAGAGAAGCACCACGTTTCAGTCAAATAGGCCAAACAAGAGAGAAGTACTTACTGGATCAGGCAGAATAATGAATGTCCATACCGTGAAATAGTCGCCAAGTGGAATTCCGTGGAGTGTCATGATCTCTTCTATGAGCCACCCGTGTCTGCCAGAGAGGCGGGATTTTTGCTGTGTGCTTGTCACTTCTCCTCTATAACGGGATATTCGTTTATCAAATTTGTAGTAAAGTTGTCTCTGATACACATCCGGCTTTTCAGATTCCCAAGCGCTGTGAGAATAGTTGAGGCATCCAGTTCTCTCCATCACCCTTTGGTCGATTTCACTCCCTCTGAACAACTCCATAAAGAAACTAGTCTGAAGTGACAAACCAAAAGTTTTTCAAGTCAGCTGAAAATTTAAATGATAAAAACTCCCTACTTCTGTTCGTCTGTGCAGGGAAGAAATGAGTGGAGAAGGTACTCACAGGAAGAGAGAGTATAGAAGAATAAACCAGAGACATATTAACATCCTCGACTCCCAGAAAAGACCCACTCTCCTCGGTACGTAGGCTTTTGGCTTCAGAGTCTTCATCTACTGTTTGACTTTTAGCCTCAAGTTCCTCATCTGTAGCTGGGAGGTTTTTGGCTATGGCCTCCTCTTCACCAGCAGCATTAGCTTCAGATTCTTCATCTGCAATTTGTACCTTCTGTTCGGGTGTCAAGGCTCTTGCCCTCCATAGCGCCATGATTGTTCTGGGAAATATATACACACAAGATTAATTTGGAGAAATTATATATCAAAACATAAAAAACACACAAGTAGCAAACAAAGTCGTACCAAATATGCATAAGAATGTCTAATGAAAAACTTATAGCCTAGGCAAGGATATTCTCATTTGCTTCGACATCCGGACCAACTAAAATAGCAAAACACATATAAATAGAATGCTATTTCAATCCTATTGTAATGCACTAAAAACTCTGAAGTAATAAATGAAGGTCATGAAGCATTCATATATTAAAGTCTCATATTCAAACCATTCCAAAAGTAATTCTGCTGCTTTTGACAACTATTATAACTGTTTTAGTGGAAATACGATACTGTATAAGATTCCAAATATTGTAGTCACAACAACAGTAAGAAGGAATGAGACCAGAAACACTGGTGCATAATTTAATACATCTAAGTTTTAACGATATTTGCTGAAAGCTATCACAAAAATCACTCATAGACTAAGTCATAATACTCATTTTGGTGGTTATCACAAGGTACCATCAAATTGTGCTAAAAGGTTCAGGTTAAGTATATGAAAGAAAATCAATAGAAAAAAGTATGTTTCGAGTTGAAGTAATGAATCAAATTTTGCTTAATTTAATGCTGAATTACCTCAGTTGCAACATATATATTTATTTTACAAAATCTTATTCGATATTCCATCATATGATGTCAGAAATGGAAGAACCAAAAATTTAATTTCACAGTGCGAATTTGTACAGAAGTAAATGGTTTATTCTTGAAGTTACCTGTGTGCCACATTGTAGGACACAAAAGAATGAAAATGAAACTTCAGCCTGCCTTCTTCATCCTGTGTCCTTGCTCCATGCCGTGCATCAAATCCTTTTCCAGGCCATAGTGTGATGATTATGATTGGGCTTCCCATTGATGACAGTGTCGGAGGTATGACTTGAATATCTTCTATATCTTCCCAGAGAAAGAAAAACTTTGTCTTGTGACCAAATAGATCAGCATGAAACCCAATTATTCTTGCTGACAGAAATAGACGGCCCTGGCATCAGAGTAGTAAATCAGTAACCCATATATAAAAGTTCAAAGAAAATTAAGGACTTAAGCATGTGTAATCCATCAATTAACACACCTATCTAATTCTATTAATATAGGAATGCAGGAGAAGTCCATATAAAGTAAACTAATGTAGGAAGTCACCAATTTTCAGTTTACATAACAAATAATGACAATTTCTAAGTGACCTAGGGTAAATTTAAAAGATAAATAGTATAACCGTAAACCTTATTATATACCTGGAGAGGCATTTTCCGTTTCAAATGACAAGCAAAGTCATTGATGAGAAACTCCTCAGGAGGCAATGCAAAAAGCTTCTGGAAAGCCGAATTTGTTTGAGGAGAACGCAGTCTAATCTGCAAAAGAGAGCATGCTGTTTTAACAAGCTCAACGGATGTGAATGCATAATAACAAAAGTGTTATTAGCATAATGAAGTGAATGTGTAGCTAAGTCATTACCTTCTTGCCCACTTCCTTCTCCATCTTTGTTAAATAATCTGTAACAACATTGCTACCCCTGGTATTGTTCAAGAAGATTCTTAAATGTAATTTTGACTGGCATGCCTGAGCCAGCTTTCCCTGTAAAGGAATCCAGATGTCTGACAGATCTGAAATATTAGACTTTAAGAAATTTATTTCAGCACGTCCAAGAGATGTAGCTTCATCAAAAGGGCCATCAAAATCATAAACTTCCACTTCCAGAACAGATGGAGGCTCATTCATTGCATCAAATTCAAAAATTTCTGCAAGCAACCAATAATATCAATGAGGACCTCATTCCAACACATTTGCTTACCAAACTCCAGATGACCTTCTTCCATTTTAGCAAGAAACATGACAAATTACCGAAATAACAAAATTGAAGTTAAATATACCATTCCAATGAGGTTTAGATTTCTGAAACTTGATGGAGCTCGTTCTTGTTTTTCCGTTGCAAGTGAACACCACATAAGGATCAGAGAACCCACTGGTGTCAACAGCTGCCAAATTGCTCCCTTCAATTAAGGCAACTGTGAGCAACCAGCCATCCCCCTGCGCTTTGACTCCATGATCACTACCTGTGGCCAACAATAAAAGTGAATCAAATTAGTTATTCAGAGATACTTAGATAGGTGGACCAACTTTATGTGCTGAAATCATGGTATGTAAATAGGATGTTAAATTAAACCACATTCGAAGATTTCCTAGATAAACAGAAAGCACATTGTGCATATTTACTATGCACCTATGTCTGATAGTGCATATGGAATGTATACAAGTAAAGTAAATTCAGATGCATTATGCATACTATGATGAGATTACTGTAACCAAAGATTATTCAATTACTACATATGATCCATGATTGTTGGGTGCACAAATTCTATATCAGGATACCTTTTTGACCCCTGGCCTGCATAAAGCGAGACATCAACTCCAGGACCCGTTTCCCTTGCAGGACCAAAACACCACACACTATCAACTCACCAATAGAGTCAGGCAAGTCTAAACCAACAAATTCAAGACCCTGAATTGTGCTAGGCATAGCCAGCCATATATGTGTGAGCGCATATAAACCCATCAAAAAGGTAGAAACAACAGTAAAATTAGCAAAGTACTGAACAGCCAATTTCCAGTCAGGTTGACGCTCAACCTCGAGAGAGGCCAAAAGTTGATCTTTCTCAGAACCTACATCTTTAAGATCAAGCGGCTTCACATTCTGAGATAGCAACTTTCCATATTGCTGAAAGCTGTCCTTTATACCTTGTCTTGCTCCACCTTCAATCATACCTTTCATCATAGTGCTCTGCAAAAAGTTCACTCTCCACGACACTTCCAGTCGAGAAGACTGCTCTCCTGATGACTGCTCAGGCCCTGGAGTAATGCAGTAAAGCACTTCTGCCTTAAAAGTTTTCCCATATGGAGCATCTGGAGTGCTCACACTAGATAAAACAGCAAACGCCTTAGCATCAGCTTTCAAATATATGTGGTCCTCTATGGCTTTCAAAGCTTTAATCAATTTACTTGCTGCTTTAGTATAACAGACCACTCTTTTTAAGCTCTCGCCATTATTTTCATATTTCCAGGGGCCTATTTGAAGATCTGTAGATCCCTCTAACTCTGCAAAGGATTTCAAAAAGTTTGATTCTGGTGAAAACAGTAACGAATTCAACTCCCGAGGCGACGTCCCATACAACTGGTCTAGAACTACCCCACCTGGTAAACTACTTGGAACTTCACCTCCTTGATCTTTCATCTCCATATTTTTCATCAATTCTTCAAAATCAACTGATGAATTTTGCTCTACAGGATTTTGCTGTGAATCCATTGAATCCAAGGCTTCAGATACCTCAGATACATCACTTGGTTCAACCGAACCAACAGAAGTTGAATCCACATTCTTATTGAAAATCTGTGCAATCCGACCAGCTAGTGTTGATGCATTCCATTTCTCCTCCTTTTGAGGGACAGCATCTTCTAATCTCATAGGAGAGGGAGGCGCCCTACGAGGGGAAGACCTTGAAGATGGATCAGTTATTGTATCAGCATACTTTCTTGGCAATGTTACAGGATCATTGACAGGTGGCACATCAAGTAATGTGTTATTTTGTGAGAAACAAATGGTTAGAAGAATCTCGCCTGTAATTGAATAAAACATTCGTCGATCAGGAGAAAACAAACCAGACCAAAAGTACCAACCAACAAAAAAACTATCAACACTTCCATCTCCAGGAATTACAGGGGGGGGGGGGGGGAAGCATGTGGGGATGATGACTAAACTATTCATTTCATAAGCTGGATGAATACCAAAACAGACAAATCATTCAACAACATTATCTGGAACTATTCTCATGTATAAAACAACTAATCAAGTCAAATTTGGAAGTCCAACTATAATCATAACACATAGAACCAACAAAAATCTCAAAGAAATGACAGAGAAAATAAAGACTGCATACCACAATCCTTGTTCTTGGCCTTCTTGGTTTTGGGCTGCAGCGTGTACCAAGCAGTGCCGAGGGACTTATCTACCGCATCGAAAACCTGAATGACAGGCACTTTGATCTGCCCAACAAAATCGTCATTGAAGTACTTGTCTTCATCCAAAACAGATATGAGAAGCTCTTCTTTCAAGTCATCAACTTTAAATATGAATTCCTCACACCATGATGGATTCAAGCACTTCTTCACAACTTTACTCCTAAACCTCTGCCTCCCCAACTGCAGTTTTACATAGGGATCGCTGAATCCATTCGGGTCCAGCGCCGGTATGTTTTTTGCTTCGATCACTCGAACTAATAGCTTCATATCTTGCTAAAATTAGGTGCCAATTTCACGGTTTTTCTTAGCTCATCAAAGGAAAACAAAAATGCCTCAGTCTTGAAACAATTAATCAAGAATTAATAACTGTGATCAACGAAGGGCATCTGCATTCATTGCTCGAAAACGGAAAACCGGTTACCGCATTGGAAGAACTTTGAAGGGTACGAAAATCATGAAAAAAATATTTATTGAAAAGAATGGACTTATTAAAAATTGAAACTATGTGAAGAGACAAAGATGCAGAGAGACGAAATGAGTCAATAAAGAGATCGAGAAAAAACGAATCTTGGAGCAAAAATCTCCGATCTCTCGGAAAAGATATGGATAATGAATTCGAACTGGGAGTAAATGCCGAAAATGAAAAGGCAGAACAACTGAAACAAAGCAGATTGTAACTAAGGATTGATGGATCAAAAAAGCAGCTAAATTTGAAGTCGGGAGAAGTAGAGAGCTGTTAAAACCCCAGTTAAAATAAATTGAAATCAATTTTGTTGGTTCGTAGAATCGATAGCTTCTCTCTCATATGTTAGAAAGAGGAGAGAGAGGGGGAAATCTAGTTGGAAAAATATAATAAGAAAAGGCATGCAGACTTTTCTTTGTTCTTCCCTTTTATTCAATTGCAACTGCGCGTGTTGTTAGACTCATTGACTTTGTTAACTAACAAACTAACAATTAATATATATTCCATTTTATTTTTTAATTAAGTCATGCGAAGATGTATCTCCTAAACTTGTTATAATTAATCATACCTGTTATTACGTCTTTATCTGTGTTAATTCTTATACATTATTAATTTAAACAAGGTGGATATAATCTAGTTTAAACTAATTATGAATTTATAATAGTATTTAAGATAAAATATGAAGTAAGAAATGGAATATTTTGACTGGATAATTTGTGCAAAACATTTTATTACATTAGTTGCTGGTGGGTCATAGTCAAATGGATACAATATTACCCATAAAAAGTTAAAATTAAAAAAAAAAATCGTACACATTTTGACGGAGTCAATTACACTAATTTTACTATGTTTTCTGGATTTTTTAACCTTTTCTTTTGTAGGGGAGTTTTTACGGTTTGGGTGTTCGAGAACTTTTGTTGTTATCCATAATCCTATTTTCGATGGAAAAACATAAATGATTAAGAACATGTGGTTTATTGCAAGTATTCAAAGACTTATCGTGATTGAATTCTTCTAGAGACCTAAATTGAATATTTCTCATTGAAGTCCTTAAAAGGACACGAATAAATTGATGGAAAGGAAAATATCGAATAATATAAATTATATAATTATTTGATAACTTAATAATAATTAACAACAAGTTACATGGATTGAATTATTATTGTTGTTATTGTTGTTGTTGTTATGTGAAAACTATAACCGTCACGTGTAACAATTGCCTTTAATTTCTTCTTGCAAAATAATAAGTACTTCCCTATTCCAATTATATAGTCCCTAATACTATTTTGCGGTGTTCTAAATTATATATACTGTCATTCTATAAGTAGTATTCTTTTTTCATAGTATTGTACAAATATGTCCTTATTAGGTCTTGGAAATTTTAAAAAATAATCACTCAAGTTTTTGAAAGTTGTACCCTCCGTTCCAATAAGATATACTTGTTTTCCTTTTTTGGACGTCCTAATATATAGGTTGATTTCTATATATATTTAGCTAATTTACTAATATATACTCCTATTGAATATATTTACATTAAACATTAATTCATTGTTAAAGAAATAAATAGGGGCACATTAAGATTATTTTTTATTAATTATAGTGTCTTCCTCAATTTTTTTCTTAATCCTTATGAAAATCTCAATCAAGCTATCTCATTGGAACGGAGGGAGTAAATCTTAAATATTGTTTTTCAAATAGGAGAAGAATCAGCATGTAAATTGAATTTGGCCAATTATATATGCTTATATTGTATGTTAAGTGTTGATTTACATCATTAATTATATTTTGTCTTTGTTTCGTAGAATACATTAAAGTTGAGCTAAGATTATTATGATTTTTATTCTTCATTAGCTAAGAATAATATTGGAAGTTTGACTTTTATATCTTATTTTCATAAATATTTTTAATCTGCGTATGACCGTGCGAACAGAAAAAATGATTATATAATTAGGACGGAGGAAGTACACTTTAAAAGAAACTAGCTATTCTCCCGTGCGATGCACGAGTATTAAATACTTAGCTTATTTTTTTTATTGTTGTGGTGTATTTTACAACAATTTATTATACGTAGTAATTAGTAGAAATTAAGAAATATGTGGGAAAATTAAAAATATTCGTCATTTAGCCATTAAAAAAATTCATATTATATATTTTTTATTGCACAAAAGGAAATTAATAGGAAAATCTTCAATTAGATTCCTCCACCTAATGTACACCAAAAGTCCAAAACCACAAAACTTAATAAAAATACAAATCTTCAATTTCATTTGGCACGCGTTGAATCACTCATTCACTAATACTTGAATGCACAAAATGTCATTCCGTGCTAACAAAATCACGTCCATGAAGACTTCAAACAAAATTAAAATTTAAACTAATACGCCTTTTACATTCATTTAAAAGTGCTTGCTTCATTCGACCCACCACCAACACCACTAGGTGTGAGCCTATCACACCTGTCTTGCCAAGTGTGGTTTACCTTCTCTGTGTAGGTTTGCGGGCTATCACACATGGACGAGGTTTATCCAGTGCGCACCACGATAGCGGCTGGGGTTACCCTCGACATAAAAAAAGTGCTTGCTTCATCTATGATTTATTAACACACATAAATCACTCAACCTACCAAACAACCAAACATCACAAAAAGAAAAAAAAACTGACAGAAATCTTCAAAATTATAACTTTAGAATATCAAAATATAAATTAATGTCAATCATTTACATATATATAAAATTATTATATATATCTTCATATACTCTCATGTCATAAATGTGTACACATCTATTTCAATAACTGTTTACAAATAAAATCGGTAATTGAGTCTCTTCCATATTTTTGCCAATCAAAAAACACGTGACATCCGCCAATAGACCCATCCATGACTTATGTCTCTAAAAAAACACCCTTTACAAAAAATATATCGCAACGAACTTGTAGCGCTTGTGAAAATATGTAGCATAAAAATCACAAAATTAGGAGCTTCATAATTTAATTGTTTTTCAAAACTAAAGAACGATGAGCATCATAGCTAAGTAATTTGTAAAATTTAGAATAGTTATATATATAGAGAGAGATAGAGAGTGTGATATTTTTGTAAAATTTAAATTCTAAAATATGAAATTTCAATTCAATAGTCTGAAATTTAGGCCATAGTCTTAATTCATATATAGGTTAAACATGGATGATTGATGGTAAGTTGATTTACATCATACACATATCAATATATTAATTATGGAGAATAGAATATAGATTGGTGTAGTTGATATAATATAATATAATATAATATAATATAATATAATAAATTGTGTTAGGGTAGTCGCAATGCAGGTTTTTGGCCAAGTTTCAAGAAGCTGGAATCTATTTAAATTGCATTGTGCAAGACAGCGTGGCAAAGTTCTAAGAAATTGGCTTCCCCATGAGGAAGCCAATTTCAAACAGTAAAAGTAACCATTTTGCTGCAAAATGAACAGACCTTGTCGGCCATAACAAACATTAATTTTTTTTATTAAATTTGGCATGAAAATTGTTCCATATATATATATATATCACACATTAAACACTACAATATGCGTATATGCATATATATATTACCGTTACTATAATATATATTGTCCCAGCTAATTTTTTTTAATTAAAAATGCCAACGGCTATTTTTAAAAATTTCCTATAAATTGAACTTCAATTAACTCATTTTTTTTCACAATTCACACATTATTTCTCTCTTTATCACCACATTTTTTTATCTTTTCAAAAATTTCAATCTAAAGATGGCTGACAAATATAGTGGTCAATTTTCAAATTATTTTGGTTCGTCAAATACGTAGGAAAATTCAAGTTCTCAAAATTCTGAAAATCATCCTAATTCTCAATCTTCTCAATTCCCTTTCTATATGCCACATTTTTTTCAAAATTTTCCCACTGCTCCTCTGTGTTTCATGCCCTCTTCACAAAATAATGCAGCTTTGTATTTCATGTCTCTAACGTAATTATTATGCAACAATGGGTGTCAGTTTATGTCACAACCTTCTCAAATATTTTCTCCTCCACGGTCAAATGAATCCAGACGATCGAGTCGCGGAGGGTCTGCATCCGATAATGAGACAACACCACCATATGGCTCTCAATTTTCACTACACTCTACACAAACTTGGCTAGAGCATATTAACTTTGAAGATAAAGATAAAGTTGTTGATAACAACAACGAATGTGTTGGTGGATCTCATGGCCAAGTGAGGATGATGTGGACATAGGAAGAGGAGATTCGTCTTGCAAATTCTTGGAGCACCATCAACACTTGCTCAAAAATTGGCAATGCACAAAAGGATAAACAATTCTGGGAAAATACTGCTGCGTACTTCAATGAGCATCGGTTTGCGGGTGCTCCTACTCGAGAATGGAATAAGTTGAAAGCACATTACTATAAGGTAATTCGTGAAGTTACCTTATTTTCTCAATAGTACAATAATTTTTATAACAATCGAGCTAGTGGTCAGAGTGATGATGATGTGTTAGAAGCTACAATTGCACAATGGCGCAATGCGCATACAAAAAAAGACTTCAGGTATATGCACGTGTGGAAAATAATGAAAGAGTTGGAAAAATGGGTTCCCTAACAAATGAGCTCTAATAAGAAGTCCAAAACATCTGACACTAGGAAGAATAGTTCAACAAATCCAGATACAGATTGTGAAGCACATCAATCTCATCCAATAGGAACACAAAGAGCAAAAAAACTTAGCAAAGCTAAAGCCAAAGCAAAAGTTAATAAAGAGGGTGAAAACGATGAAGCATGGGAAAAAATGCAACAACTTCTCGAGCAAACAATTAAGCTAAATGATGAAAAGATAAAATAGAGAAATGAAGAGATAAAACAGAGAAAACTCGAGGCGGAGCTGCAACAAATTGAACTAGAGCATAAGGATTTTGAACTCCTCATGATGGATATGAGTGGAATGTCAGAGCCACAATTAGCCATGCATTTAAAGAGAGTTGAACTCATCAAAATTAGGCGTGACTTAATCTAAATTGTGCATTTTATTTTAAAATGTTGATTTAGGTTGTAATTCATTTATATTATTGTATTGTTGTAATATTATATTAATGTGTGCATCATTTATTTTTAATAATACTTTTCAATTATTATTAAAAATACTAGCTTTACTTTCTGCTGTCGGCAAAGAAATAAAATAATACAAAAGTAGCTATTGCCAACTAGCCGTTAGCTATAATAATATTATCTTTACTTTCTCCTGTCTACAGAGAAATAAAATAATACAAAAGTAGCTGTTGCCAACTAGCCGTTAGCTATAATAATACTATCTTTACTTTCTGATGTCGGCAGAGATGTCGGCAGCTTTAGTTTCTAATATCGGCAAAGATGTTGGTATACAGAAATAGTTGTTGCCAACTAGCCGTTAGCTACAATAATTATTTCATCTATAAATTCAAGTTCATTTTTCTGTTCTTTTCATTCTCAATCAACTCTCCACTCTAACTTTAGCTAAATTCTTTCTACAAAAATTCTCTTTTGTCATCAAAATGTCTTTCAAAAAACAAATAATTCGTGATTTTGTAAGGAATGAGATACTGGAAGAAAGAGATGAGCTCGAATTGATGATGCTTGATCATCTTGAGAAAAAAGAGCAGCGACTTCATGCAGCTCAAAGTTCTTCAAAAAGAACCAGAAGGTATGTCGATCGAGACCGTGAAAAAGGTCATGCTCGTCTTGTCCGTGATTATTTCTCCGACGATCTGATATTTACTGATAATATATTCCATCATAGATTCCGAATGCGAAGAGAGTTATTCCTTCATGTTGTCAATTCCTTGGAAAATAATTCAGATTATTTCAAGTATAGGGAAGATGGATTGGGCAAGAAAGGTTTATCTCCACTGCAAAAGTGTATGGCAGCTATCCGTCAATTAGCATATAGTTCTCCGGCTGACTCTCTCGATGAGTATATACGGATGGGTGAGAGAACTGCCTTGGATTGTCTATCCAACTTTTGTCAATTTGTCATTGAAATCTTTGGAGCTCGATACTTGAGAAGCCCAAATGTTGCAGACACATAACGTTTACTTCAAATGCACGAGCAAAGACATGGATTTTCTGGTATGTTGGGGAGCCTTGACTGCATGTATTGGGAATAGAGGAATTGCCCAGTTGCTTGGAAAGGCCAGTATACTCGAGGTGATCATGGAGTCCCAACAATAGTTCTAGAAGCGGTTGCATCTACAGACTTGTGGATATGGCATACTTTTTTTAGTGTAGCTGGATCCTACAATGATATAAATGTTCTTCATGGATCGCCGTTATTCAACGCTGTCCTACAAGGAAATGCTCCGAAGTTTCATTTCACGGTAAATGACACATCATACAATCAAGGCTACTATTTGACAAAAGACATCTAACCGTTCATTAACCGTTTTCATCGTCCCTACCAAAGTTAGGGTGCATTGTATCTTCTATAGGTTCTTCTGTCGCCCTAGGTGGCTTGTCTTGTTTTTTCAACCAGTTTGAATTCTCATTTCATCATATTTACTGTTACATCCTCTGGCTTTAGATCATCCGTCTGGTTTTTGTACATAATTTGGCGGTTTCTGGGTGGTCATCATCAAATTCTCTCACGATAAAAAAGGTAAGACATTTGGTTGCTTCAGAGCAGGCTACCCTGGTTATCTAGGATTTTCTTCGTGTATTACGACAACAATGAGTAGGAGAATGGGATTTGATGAGGATGATGAAGAACTCATTCATATCCCACAGAATAATGATGTTCTAAATAGGGCGGAGACATTATACTTGATTGGTAAAGTTTGGACACAGAAACCATTTAACGTGTTTGGACTTCTAGATACTATGAAAAAATTATGGAATCCATCGAAAGGTATGATAGGCTGAGAGATTGAATCCAATCTTTTCTCTTTCCAGTTTAACAGTAAGAGGGATATGGAGAGAGTCCTATCGAGGGAGCCATGGCATTTTAACAAACACTTGTTGGTCTTGAAGAGAGTAGAACAAAATATGCAGTCTTCCACTGCCATTCTCGATTCGGTTCCATTTTGGATCAGAATTTCTGATCTTCCTATGGTTGGACGTGGAATTACTATGATTAAACAAATTGGAAACTGTTTGGGAGAATTTCTAGAGTTGGATGGCTCAACAAATGAAGGATTGAGTAGGAATGTTAGGATTAAAGTGCTTATTAATCTCACCAGACCTTTAAAACGGGGCACTAAAATCTGTCTTGCACAGTCTGATCCTGTTTGGTTACCGATCACGTATGAACGGTTACCTTCTTTCTGTTATGGATGTGGAATGCTTGGTCATATTATGTGGGATTGTGATTTATTGAATGATAGTTATCTACAAGATAAGAGAGATGATACAAATCTTCCTTTCGGTGAATGGTTATGGGCATCTTTTGTGAAATAGGCACGAGTTGTATTCGATGAGGGTTTTCAATCACGTCCAATCACAGCAAAAGATATATCACCTTCATCGACTAAAGAGTTTCTCTATGATAAAGATGAAGAGCATGTTAATTCTGACACCGACGCTCCAGAACCAGAAGATATGACAGAACTTACAAATACTCTACAAATGGTAGATATGAGTGTATCTCCTACCCATCAGATGCTGACACCATCCCAAAACCACACAACACCTACTCAGCCTTCACAAATCTCCCAACACATATCAGTAACCCATCGTAATATCCAAATTACCCATTCTGTAACAACAACATACCACCTCCCAACATTTCTCCTTTAATACCTACAAGCCAAATCATTGAACTCAATAACCCGAAACTCACAACCATTTTATCACCTCCCAACAATTGCTCATATATACACCCTGCAAATACAACAAACTAATCATCCTTTTATACACAAAAACATCACTCTTTGACTATTACACCAGTTCGTTCTCTCCACCAATATCCCAATCCTCACACCCTTGTACCAATACCAGACTGTCTTCAATCTACTAGCACAAATCGAAAGTGGCGACGGACAAAACATATAATAACAGCCGACTCCAATGCCTCATCACTATGTATTACTGGCAAAAGGAAAGATGATCAGCTAGACTCATCTGAGCATGATTGGAAACAGAAGAAACCTAAATTTAATAATTCTAGCAAACAAGTGTTTTTAACGGTGGAGACTGCGATGCAGTCCCGCCGATCATCATAAAAACATTAAGCTTGAACTGCCACGGGCTTGGGAACTCGAGGACAGTTCAAGCTTTAAGAAAGATCCTATCAAGCAAGCAACCAGATATTGTATTTCTTATGGAAACTAAACTGAAGACGATTTAGATGAATAAAATTAACAGTTATAAATTTCATTTTGACAGGTGCTTGCCAGTTGATTGTGAAAGAGAAGGGCGTTCACGGCGAGGTAGATTGTGTATGATGTGGAGGAAACATATTGACCTAGACCTGTTTTCTTTCTCAACTCACCACATCAGTGGGAAGGTTTTCAATGAGAATCAGAAATGCAATTGGTATATCACTGGTCTTTATGGATGGCCGGAACATATCAATCGACAACTAACATGGAATCTTATGGATACGCAAAAATGGGACTCTTTTGAACCATGGTTGTGCCTCAGGGATTTTAATGAGATCCTGTGGACATCTGAGAAAAGTGAAGGAAATATTAAAAGCTGGGAGTCTATGAATAAATTTAGAGACACCATCAACAAATGTGAATTAGGCGATTTAGGATTTACTGGTAATCCGTACACTTGGACAAATGGTAGGGAAGGATCCTAAAATATTCAAGAAAGGCTTGATCGTGCTCTTGTTAACCGAGAATGGCATATTTTATTCTCATCTTATAGAGTGCAACACGTAGTAAGATACAAATCCGATCATACTCTTTTAAGTATTGAGCATGCCACAGATTCTGAAAACATTAGTGGCCATCATTATCGCAAGAAGCCTTTTCGATTCGAACACATGTGGGTTAAACATCCAAACTTTAATGATATTCTCAAAAATATGTGGTCTGCTAGTCCTGCTCTCAGCGATTTTGGAGAGAAGACAAAGGCTTATGGAGAAGCTTTGACTGTTTGGGATAACATAGAATTTAATGTGAGATACCGAATACGTGAGCTGCAAAAAATTCTCATTGGGTTGCAATCCCAGAGCTAAACTTAGGCCATGATAACACAGATTAAAAGTACCAAAAGAGAGCTTGACAAAAAACTAATACTTGAGGAAACTTTATGGTATCAACGGGCTCGCACATTATGGATTCAAGAAGGGGATAAGAACTTGAAATTTTATCACCATAAGGCTTCTCAAAGGTGCAAGAGAAATAGAATTGAGAGGAATAAAGGCGAAGATGGACAGTGGATAGTGCAGAAAAATGATTTAACAGAAATCATTGTAAGCTATTTTAGGCAATTGTTTCATTCTGATGGTGTGAGAGAAATGGAAGATGTGGTAAATACCTTAGACTCCAAAGTGTCTGCTGAAATGAATGAACTTCTTGCACAACCATTTACTGTAGTAGAAGTTTACCATGTTGCCCGTCAAATGCATCCATCAAAGGTACCGGGACCTGATGGTATGACTCCTCTATTTTTTCAAAATTTTTGGCATATAGTGGGTAATGATATGGTTAAATCCGTATTGGGAGTTCTTAATTTGGGACTTGATCCTTCCTTGCTAAACCATACCAATATTGTGCTTATTCCCAAGATTAAATCACCCAAATCACCTAGAGATTTTTGACCAATCAGCCTGTGTAATGTGATTTTTCATATCCTCACTAAAACTATTTCCAATCGTTTGAAACTGATCTTACCTAATGTCATATCTCCAGTACAAAGTGCTTTCCTTCCGGGTAGAATGATTACTGATAATGCCATGACTGCTTTTGAAATATTTCACTCAATGCATAAAAAAAAGGGTAAACAGGGCGTTATGGCTATGAAGTTAGATATGTCTAAGGCATATGATAGAGTTGAGTGGCATTTCCTAAGGTCTGTCATGAGTAAATTAGGCTTTAATTGTGAGTGGTTTGACTTGGTGATGCGGTGTGTAACCACAGTTTCTTATTCAGTTCTTATAAATGGAGAGCCTACATCCATTTTTACCCTAAGCAGAGGTCTTCGTCAAGGGGATCCTCTATCATCATATCTTTTTCTTATATGTGCAGAATCATTTTCTTTCTTACTAAAAAGAGCAGAACAAGAATGACGGATACATGGTTACCAAGTAGCTCGTCAGGCACCGACAATCTCTCACCTTTTCTTTGTAGATGACATAATCCTTTTTGTTCGTGCCAATGAAACAGAGGCTAATGTATTTCGAAACATCATTCATACATATGAGATGGATTCGGGACAATGAATAAACATGGAAAAACTGAACTCACAGTCAGCAGAAATGTCAGTTTGGAAAAAAGGAAGGAACTCAGTCAAAGACTTGGGGTAACTGATGTGGACGAACACAAGAAATATTTAGGTTTACCTACTCTTATTGAGAGCTCAAAGAGAAAAGTTTTTGACATTCTAGTTGAACGTGCTAGAAAGAATCTTAAGAAAAATCACTTTCAAAGGCAGGGAAAGAAATCCTTATCAAAGCTGTTATTCAAGCTATCCCTTCATACAATATGAGCTGTTTTCTGCTTCCCATCACACAGTGTCAAGAGATCAAACATGTATCTGCACAATTTTTCTAGGGTACGAGAGGTGAAACTCGGGCTACTCATTGGGTCAAATGGACAAATATAACAAAATCTAAAGTAGATGGTGGTCTTGGTTTCCATGAACTTGACTTGTTTAATCTGGCTATGTTGGCGAAACAGCTGTGGAACTTTCTTAACAACCCAACATCTACCAACTATCAACTATTGAAGGCAAAATACTTCCCACATAATACACTTATGGAGGCACAATTGGGATATCGGCTAAGTTATCTTTAGAGGAGTCTTTTAGCATCGCGAAACCTGGTTAGTAATGGAATGGCATGGAGAGTGGGAAATGGACAACAAATTCGTGCTAAGAAAGACTGTTGGATCGGAGTAAATAACCAGACAAAACCATCTAGTTGTCGAGTTGAGGATGAGCGTGTACAACTTAGTGAACTGATTAACCCAGATACAGCCGAGTGGAATGTGAATAAAATTCACCATATTTTTAATGAAGAAGAAACAGAGCGCATCTGCTCTATCCCTCTAAGTACTAGGATGTCTGCAGATCGTTGAATTTGGAGATTGACAAACAATGGCAAGTTCACTGTCAAATTTGCATATTACTTGGCAGTCTCTACTATATCTACGATAGCTGCATCACGCCCATCATCAAGCTATAAAGTCAAAGAATGGAAGCCGTTGTGGTGTCTCAATGTTATCCCGCGAGTCCGACATTTCGTATGGAGAGCTTGTTTAGATTCGTTGCCTACAAAGGAAAAACTTTTGCGGCGAGGAGTACTTGCGGATTCAATTTGTACATTGTGTAGAAAGGACGTGGAATCACTCAGTTACCTTATGTTTAAATGTAGATCAGTATCCATGATATGGTATCTTAGTCCGCTTAGATTTGACACTACGCAAATTCTTCATCCTTGCTTTAAACAGGTGCTTTGGGGCCTTATGGAAACACACCCAATTGACTTTGTGGAATTATTCTGTTACATTATTTGGGAAATATGAACCTGCTGTAATCGCGCCATTTTCGAAGGAAAACAGGTAGAATTGGATGATGTTTTGGAGAAAACACAAAAGATATGAGTGGATACTTTGCATGCAAATAACAAGTTGGGTCAAATGAAACCGAGTGAACATGCTGGTTTGCGTTGGTCTCCTCCACCTATTAAAGTCTGCAGCTGCCCTGGACACGTGTTGGGATCCGAGCCGACATGGGACACCTGTCGGGATCTGCAGAAGGTAACTCCTGGAGGGCTTAATGGCAAAGCTGTCCAGGGGGTTACAACACCTGGTTTGAATGCCCTCAAACCCTAGCTGTCCCCTGCAGTGGAGATGTGCCTATAAATAAGACATCCTGCATGGATCCAAAGGCCACATTCTGCATAAACGATCACACATCATATTGCTGCATACGAATCATTTCGAGTCAAAGCTCCCAGTTCTCAACATTGTCTAGTTCGCCGGAACCTTACCGGATTTGTGGTGCTACTGCCGGAAGGACGAAGCCGTTTCATCTTTGAAAGACAACCGCCAAACCGTGAGCACTAGCCGGGGCGTATTTGTCTTGCGGAGAGAGGTCCCCTCGACTCGGCTTGCCGGAACACATCGGTTCTTTACTTTATTTCAATTCAGTTAAATATTATAATTGTTTGTTCCTCTACACTTCTACCTTTCTGTACTTCCTTTGTAATTCCAACAAGGTTCAAATAAGACAACAATCGCAAGACAAATATTAAGACTAAAAGTAATCAACTACCTTTGCTGGAATGGCGTCTTCATCCAACACCGTTACATCGTTGCTCCAAGGACCATTCCTCATGGCCAAGCCGAGAAGTCGGAAAAGTTCTCCAGGTTGGACTTCAAGAGGTGGCAGCAGAAGATGCTCTTCTACCTAACCACGCTCGGAGTTGCTGGATACCTCAAGGAGGAGGCTCCTGTGGTCGAAGAAAATGAGCCGGACATCAACAAACGAACGGTGTACGATCAATGGCGATTTTCTTTGTAAAAAATTATGTTCTTAATGGCTTAGTAGATAGTTTATATTCTGTATACGGAAATGTAACTAGTGCTAAGGAACTGTGGGAAGCTCTAGAAAAGAAGTACAAAACTGAGGATGCCGGAACTAAGAAGTTCGTGGTGGTAAAGTTCCTCGACTATAAAATGGTGGACACCCGGTCAGTAATGGACCAAGTGCAAGAGCTTCAGCTCATTGTGCACGATGTTCATGCTGAAGGGATGGTCCTTCCTGACTCTTTCACCGTTGCTGCGGTGATTGAGAAGTTGCCACCGTGTTGGAAGGATTTCAAGAGCTATCTCAAACACAAACGAAAGGAGATGACTCTTGAAGATCTTGTGGTTAAGCTTCGAATTGAAGCCGATAACCGAAAGGCGGATCCGAGACCACGAGTCCCGATCGAGGCCAAGGCTAATTTGATGGAACGTGGTGGACCATCAAATAGTAACAAAAGGAAGCGCCCGGGTCAAGTTGACAAAGGGAAGAAGCCAATGACAAAGTTCAACGGCAATTGCTTCAATTGTGACAAGCCGGGGCACATGTCCAAACATTGCACGGCTCCAAAGAAGAAACGTACTAACTATGGTGCGCATTTGGCAGAACATAACAACAAAGGCAAAGGCAAGGCCCGACAAGATGATTGGGATGACGATGATTTGGCTGCCGTTGTGTTCGAGGCCAATCACGTGGACAACCCAAGAGAGTGGTTCGTCGACACCGGGGCTACTTGTCACGTTTGCTCGGACAAGAGCTCGTTTGCTACCTACAAAGTTGTTGAAGGTAGAAAGTTGCACATGGGAAACCAAGCCTCGTCTGAAGTGGTTGGTGTGGGCAACGTGGTTTTGAAGCTGACTTCAGGCCAAGAGCTGACTTTGAAGGATGTGCTGCATGTTCTGGACATCCGCAAGAATCTGGTTTCAGGCTCGCTGTTAGTCAATCATGGTTTTAGACTAGTGTTTGAGTCTAAAAAGTTTATTTTGAGTAAGTACGGAAGGTTCCTTGGTCGGGGCTATCTCGCCAATGGACTTTTCAAAATGAATGTAATGGCGATGCGCCGTGTGGCAAAAGAAAATGCTAATAAAATTGCTTCTTCTATTTACTTGCTTGTTGAGTGCTCGGATTTGTGGCATTGTAGATTAGGACACGTTAATCTAAATGCAATAAAACGTTTAGTAAATTTAGATTTGCTAAAAGTGAACCAATTTAATACACAAAACAAATGTGAAGTTTGTGTTGAAGCTAAATTGGCTAAGTTACCATTTCAATCGGTTGAACGGAGCACTAAACCTCTAGAGTTAATTCACACAGACATGTGTGATTTAAAGTTTGTGCAAACTAGAGGCGGTAAAAAGTACTTTATTACTTTTATTGACGATTGCACAAAATATTGTTATCTTTATCTTTTAAGAAGTAAAGATGAGGCGATTGAAGCTTTTAAAAACTTCAAAAATGAAGCTGAAAATCAACTAAGCAGTCGAATTAAAGCAATTCGAAGTGATAGAGGTGGAGAGTATGTTGCCCCGTTTGAAGAGTTATGCGCAGAGGCGGGTATAATTCATCAAACTACGGCACCGTATTCCCCACAGTCTAATGGTGTTGCTGAACGCAAAAACCGAACTCTTAAGGAGATGATGAATGCTTTGTTGATAAGTTCGGGATTACCACAAAACTTGTGGGGGGAAGCTGTGTTGACAGCCAACTATATGCTAAACAAAATTCCACTTAAGGGTAAGGATGTGACGCCTTACGAGTTGTGGAAAGGACGCACGCCGTCTTATAAATACCTCAAAGTGTGGGGGTGTTTGGCTAAGGTTGAAGTGCCACTTCCTAAACAAGTTAGAATCGGCCCTAAAACAGTTGATTGTATCTTTGTTGGGTATGCACTTAATAATAGTGCATATCGTTTTCTTATTCATAAATCGGAGATTCCTGAGTTGACTGAAGGAACGATGATGGAGTCGAGGAATGCTATATTCTTCGAGAATGTCTATCCTTGTAAGAACAAGGATAAGACAGAAGGTAGTTCTGAGAAATGATCCTCTGAAGCTACTACTAGTTCTGATCCTGTGGATGAAGAACCGAGACGTAGCAAGCGAGTTAGGACGGCTAAGACCTTTGGTCCGGATTTCATCACCTATATGCTAGATGATGAGCCAAAGTCTTTGAAAGAAGCTCTATCTAGTCCAGATGCTGCGTTCTGGAAAGAAGCTATCAACAGTGAAATTGATTCCATCATGCAAAATCACACTTGGGAGTTGACAGATCTCCCAAGTGGGTGTAAGCCATTAGGATGCAAATGGATCCTAAAACGAAAATATAAGGCAGATGGTTCTGTTGACAAGTATAAAGCTCGTTTGGTTGCCAAAGGCTTTAAACAAAAAGAGGGGTATGATTTCTTCGATACCTACTCACCAGCAAGGATGAAAATATCGCTATCGCAACATATATCGCAACTTCAATTTTACGGATATATCGACGGATATATCGATATCGCATATCGATATCGCAGAAAATTGAAAAAAATGACGGAAATCATATTAAAATCTTGGAAATTTAGCATGAAATTTTAGGAACTATTATGACATATTATTATGCACATATTCCACTAATTTTTTTGATAGAATTGTATTTTGAAAGCAAATATATTAATAATACATTATATAAATACCGCCTGAGACAATACATTTGACAAAATAATACATAATACAACATAAAATGACTAAATAAACATTATAAAGTATAATTAATACCAAAATGAGGATCTATGAGGTTCAAATATAGTAGATGGAATGTCATCTTGTTCTAAACAATATTGGTACCAACTTATCATGTTCGAGTAATTATGGATATAATTATGCACATGTGCTTGATATGTTTCTTGATTTATTCCAACAGCTTCACCATGAATTGGATAATGTCCATTGACCCAATTATTTTGTTGATACACATTTTGAGTAGTCCAATCAATTTGTGAACTCCCATATGTGTAAGAAGCATATGAATCTTGGGACATATCACTATGATCAGTGCTACCCATATTCGTAGAATCAAGATTGGCAGAAAGTTCTTCAATATCAGTCCGTGGACTTTCTTCTTGAGTCCATGCATGTCTCCTTATGTATTCCTTTCCTATTGCACCTATTCCAGAACCTCTACCTCTACTTCCGTGGTCCATATCTTGTGTTGCATGAGTGAAGTTGGCCTCACAACTGAATGGACTCAATAACGTATGGCTTAAACCATAATCATCTTGATTTTTCCCACCATTTCCACTACCATCATCATTTCTACCACTTCCATCATTTCCTCCATCACTATTTCCCCCATCCTCTGTTGAGCTATCTGTTTTTGAATCACGAAAAGTATTACCCACTTCTTTTTATAATACTTGATTCACATTAATGCCATAATCACGAGTCATAGCAGCTATTTTTGGATCAGGATTTCCCTCATTATCATCTAAGTGTGCAGGGCGAATCCATTAAAAAAGTGGATTTCCTTTTTCATCATTTTCATCATCTATTATATCTACCAGATCTAGATATTCTTGCTCTACAACCTTATAATTTGTTGCAAAACGTGTAGCTCCTGGGCGTACAATATCTCCTCGACACATCTCCCGCATGAGTGCAAGTAGCCAACCATGATTATAAATGTAATTGGTTAATTGTCTAGCCTTTGCAATTATCTCTGCAACAGTCTCTTTTTTTCCAATATTTTCAAATATTAAGTCGATACAGTGAGCAACACATGGTGTCCAATACATATCATACTTACTCATGAGTTTTTTTCATGCTTTCAAAAAAGCGGAACCATTATCAGTAACAATCTGTACAACATTCTTAGAACCAACCTCCAGCACCACATCCTTTAGCAAACCATATATATACTTATGATCCTTGATTATATTGGATGAATCTCACTATTCTTTCTAAGACATGCGTTGATTTCCCGATCTTCTTTCTCTTATATTTTTTTTACAAAGTGAAATGTCTTTATAAAGCAAATAATATTGGAACTCAAATAATTACATTGAAGACCTAAAAAAGATCACAAAAATATATAGTATTAAATAAAAATCAAAATATATTATAGAAATAGTAAAAAAATCGCGATATATTGCGATATCTTGCGATATTTTGCGATATCTTGCGATATATTGCGATATATTGCGATTTCTCGTCGATACTCGGGAAAAAAGATATTCCCCTCAATATCCGTATCGCAATGTCAATATCCGCAATATATCTGCGATATATCCGCGATATTTCGCGATATTTTCATCCTTGCTCACCAGTAACAAGGATTACATCTATTCGGGTGCTCTTAGCGATTGCTGCTTTGCACAATCTTGAAATTCATCAGATGGATGTAAAGACTGCGTTTCTGAATGGTGAGTTGGAGGATGAAATATACATGGAACAACCTGAAGGGTTTGTTGCACCAGGGCAAGAATGAAAGGTGTGTAAACTTGTTAGATCATTGTACGGTCTGAAACAAGCACCTATTCAGTGGCACCTGAAGTTTGATAACGTGATGTTATCAAATGGTTTCAAAATCAATGAGTGTGATAAATGTGTGTATATAAAGAGCAGTTCTAATGGCTATGTCATAGTCTGTCTTTATGTAGACGACATGTTAATCATAGGCAGTGGACACCAAGTGATTATTGAAATGAAACAAATGTTGAAATAAAATTTCGACATGAAAGACATGGGCTTAGCCGATGTGAGTCTAGGGATCAAGATAGTACGGACAAATGGTGGAATTGTCTTAACACAATCTCATTACATAGATAAAGTGCTTAAGAAATTCAACGCTTTTGATAGTCCGCCGGCTAAGACCCCGTTGGAACTCAATGTACACTTGAGCAAAAACCGAGGAGAACCGGTAGCTCAAGAAGAGTATGTAAGGGTCATTGGGAGTTTGATGTACATCACTAACTGCACTAGACCTGATCTTGCATGTTCTGTGAACAAGTTGAGTCGGTACACGAGCAATCCAAGCAAAGAACATTGGAAAGCTCTAGTACGAGTTCTAAGATACTTGAAGTATACTTTGAACTTCGGGCTGCAGTATACAAGGTTTCCTCCTGTACTTGAAGGGTATAGTGATGCGAATTGGATATCAGACACAAAAGACTCATTTTCGACTAGTGGATTTGTTTTCACTATCGGAGGTGGAGCAGTGTCGTGGAAATCCACGAAACAGACTTGTATAGCCCGTTCTACCATGGAATTTGAGTTTATCGCTTTGGATAAAGCGTGTGAAGAAGCAGAATGGCTTCGCAACTTTCTAGAAGACATTCCATGCTGGAAAAAACCAGTGTCGTCATTGATGATTCACTGTAATAGTCAAGCCGCTATCGGAAGGGCACACAATGCTATGTACAATGGTAAGTCTCGACACATACGTCGGAGGCATAATACTGTGAGGCATATGATCTCAAGTGGGATTATCTCAGTTGACTATGTGAAGTCAATAGATAATCTAGCGGATCCGCTAACCAAAGGGTTAAACCGAGATCAAATGGCTAAGTTGCTAGAGGGAATGGGTTTGAAATCCACACTCTAAGAGTGCTTGTAGTGGTAACCCAACCATGATGACTGGAGATCCCAAGAACTTGGTTCAATGGGAAAACTAAGCTACAAACATTCGGTTTGGTAGCACTTGGAAAATCATAAGTGTACATTTCCCTGTGAGCAAACCAAGTGCACACCTGTCAATGTGGTGAGGATAAGTCCTATAACTTTTAATGATTCCTAAACCTAATGAGGTTGAGTATGGCAGGATACTCGGAAGAGGAGATCACCTATATAAGTGAGAAGTGGGGCCGCTTCTAAAAGAAATACTTATGAACTCAAAAAGGTTGTCCATGGCCTGAAAAGGACACAAACGTGAGAACAGATAATGTTTGATATACAGCTGTTTTCAATACTATTGTCTCGGTATACACTAAGGATGTATATTTCAAGGCATCATGTCCACTAAACAGCCGGTATACTCGATAGTGTTGGAAGATGGAAGGTTCAAAGTCACAAGCTACCTATCCTGGTGCAGTTGTGTTTCTAAGAGAACTGGGCTGCTTGTCTGCATATATGCATGCACTATTTCCACTCATGTGGGGGATTGTTGGAAAATAGGATTTAATAAAGTGAGTGTGACTCATTTTATCCGATTTTTCATGACCGGGATATTTAATTTTGGAGGAATTAAATACCGTACGATTGCTCCATGTCGTGAGTAGATAATCGTAGTATTTTTATTTGCTCAAATCCGATTTTCGGTGAGTGAGAAATAAATGGTTAAAGTTGGTCACACGATTGGGCATTTATGGTGTGTGGGATAATGTGTTTAAGACACATTAAATAATCCCACATTGATTTCTTAATCAAATTAAAAAGTGTATTTAAGTGTATTAACACTTAAGTGGAGTAATCAAGTGCACAAGGATGTGGGCCATGAGCCCACACGCGCGCGCGCGCCCGTGCCCGTGCCCAAGCCCGAGCTCGTGCCCGGTGCCCGTGCCCCGTGCCCGTGTCCTTACCCGGCTCGTCTCGTCTCATCCTCGTCCTCGTCCTCGGACTTGGATCTTGGCAATTGGACTTTGGGTGGACTTTGGGCGTACGTGGGCTTCCGGGACTTAGCCGTATCAGTTTTACGGTACAGAAACAGTCGGGTCGTGGAGCGGGTCAGCGGATTGACTATCCGGGTCTATAACGGCTGTGGACCGGGTCGTGGGTGCACATGGTGCATGTCCAGCTTGAAGGGTGTAACTCCCATGAGTTAAAGAGCCTTCAAGTGAGTAACTGCCACTGGAGCTGGTGGAGCCTTCAGGTAACTGCCATCTGGAGCTGGTGGAGTTAGTGGGCTGGACAGTAACCGAAAGTAACTCCTGTCGGGAGTCAAAGTCTGCAGCTGCCCTGGACACGTGTTGGGATCCGAGCCGACATGGGACACCTGTCGGGATCTGCAGAAGGTAACTCCTGGAGGGCTTAATGGCAGAGCTGTCCAGGGGCTTACAACACCTGGTTTGAATGCCCTCAAACCCTAGCTGTCCCCTGCAGTGGAGATGTGCCTATAAATAGGACATCCTGCATGGATCCAAAGGCCACATTCTGCATAAACGATCACACATCATATTGCTGCATACGAATCATTTCGAGTCAAAGCTCCCAGTTCTCGACATTGTCTAGTTCGCCGGAACCTTGCCGGATTTGTGGTGCTACTACCGGAAGGACGAAGCCGTTTCATCTTTGAAAGACAACCGCCAAACCGTGAGCACTAGCCGGGGCGTATTTGTCTTGCGGAGAGAGGTCCCCTCGACTCGGCTTGCCGGAACACATCGGTTCATTACTTTATTTCAATTCAGTTAAATATTGTAATTGTTTGTTCCTCTATACTTCTACCTTTCTGTACTTCCTTTGTAATTCCAGCAAGGTTAAAATAAGACAACAAGAAGAACATAGAGCCGAGTTGTTGAAAGAAATTGACAAAGTATTCTGGACAATGTACCACACCACGAATCTTGACAGTTTCCTTCTATGGGCTGATTTGCTTCCATGGCGATTTTGATCAAGAAGGAATGTCTTGCTGCCTAATCCTTGTAGAGATTATGCTGAAAATTCACCCTCAACTCAATATGGAAGATCTCTATTCAAACAAGGAAAGTTCTATGCCAATTAGGACTTGACGATCTACAAGGACAACTTCTCTAGGGTTTGCTTTTCGGATTTTCAAGACCTATAAGAAGACCTCTACGTGCAAGATGAAGAGGTGTGACTCAAGATGTAGCTCATAGGTTTTATTAATGTATTTTTGGTGAGCTTTTGTGAGAGCATAGATATTAGCTAGAGTTATTCCTTAAACTGTTCAACGTGATAGTCTAGCATAGTTAGTGTTTTATCACCAAACACTTGAGGGAATTGTGTGCGAAATTATACGTGATCTCGGGAGAGATCATAAGTGAAGATGTGGGTAGCTAGAGTGAGTCTAGTGTTATGGTTGTGAGAGGATCTCACAATTTAGTTCATCAAATAGTTCGTGAAGAAGAAGGAGTGGCATAACGAGGGATTCTTGTATGTGTAAGTTTCCTCAATAGTCTTCATGAAGGAGTAGTGGACTATTGTTCAAGTTTGGGCGAAGTTTCCCCAGAGTAGGTTGATTAACCGAACTGGGTTATCAATTCTCATGTCGATTTACTGCTTCTATTTTATCTGTTCCCGAATTTGACAAGAACAAACTTAGGAACATAAAGCAGAACATCATGATTAAAATTGCACAGATTATGTTTTTTTCAATTAGTATCAAAGCAGGTTACCAGTTTAACGGTGTTGTGATCCTAGTTTATACTAATCTGTGTGTTGTTTATGATGAGAACCCCATGAGGATATTGGAGTAGTTTAAGCAGAATAGATGAATGGACACATGCTTTTGTCGTCTATTTGATGTTGAAAGCGTGAGTTTTGTTGAAGATGTTCCTGAAGCTGTTCTGGACAATGCTGCTAACATAAAAGGGGAGACGACACAATTTTTTGATGATCTGTGCTTTTTTTTTTATCATCTAACCCCTCTATCCGTGATTTAGGGGGAGACATTTCTATGCTCATCGCGAGATTGTATTGCCAAATTAAATGTTAAAGGAGGAGATTGTTAGTGCCATTTTCAGGCACACATTTGTTGACATATATTTATAGCAATATGTTTGTTTGTGGAATTGTCTGAGAAACATGTGCTGATCCGCTGTGCTGAAAGAAGAACACAGAGCTGCGTTGTTGAAAGAAATTGATGAAGTGTTCCCAGAAGTGTTCCGGACAATGTACCACACCGCGAATCTTGGCAGTTTTCTTTTATGGACTGATTTGCTTCCATGGACGATTTTGCTCAAGAAGGAATGTCTTGCTACCTAATCCTTATAGAGATTGTGCTGAATATTCACCCTCAACTCAATATGGAAGATCTCTATTCAAACAAGAAAAGTTCTATACCGATCAGGACTTGACAATCTACAAGGAAAGCTTCTCTAGGGTTTGCTTTTTTCGAATTTTCAAGACATATAAGAGGACCTCTACGTGCAAGATGAAGAGGTGTGACTCAAGATATAGCTCATAGATTTTATTGATGTATTTTTTGTGAGCTTTTGTGAGAGCATAGTAATTAGCTAGAGTTATTCCTTAAACTGTTCAACGTGATAGTCTAGCATAGTTAGTGTTTTGTCACCAAACACTTGAGGGAATTATGTGCGAAATTCTACGTGATCTCGGGAGAGATCATAAGTGAAGACGTGGGTAGCTAGAGGGAGTCTCGTGTCACGGTTGTGAGGGGATCTCACAATTTAGTTCATCAAAGAGTTCGTGAAGAAGAAAGGGCGGCATAAGGAGGGGTTCTTATATGTGTAAGTTTCCTTAATAGTCTTCATGAAGGAGTGGTGGACTATTCTTTAAGTTTGAGGGAAGTCCCCCAGCGTAGGTTGATTAACCGAACTGGGTTATCAATTCCCGTGTCGATTTACTGCTTTTATTTTATCTGTTCCCGAATCTGACAAGAACAAACTTAGGAACATAAAGCAGAACATCATTATTAAAATAGCACAGATTATGTTTTTTCATCATATATTAAAGAAATCAAATGTTCTTTAATATTGGATTATTATACATTGCTATTTATAAAATCATGTCGTTTGAAATATTCCAATTCGATCTTTTTAATATGGATTTTCATTTAGTTCCTAAAATTTAATTTAATTTTTATTTGTCGTAACTACACAAATTGATCTTCTTATCTAATTAATTAACGCGTGTGCATATCATTTTATTAATTTTTATAATAAATAATCATAGTATTACAAATCTAAAAAAATAATAATTATTTGTGCATCGCACATGAGAAATATTGATTTCTTACACAAAATAATTAAGTATAAATACACATAAATTATTTAAGTCAATTTGCATATACCTACTTAAAGAGCGTACGCTACTTTAACTCGATTCAGTTTGGCTCAAATTAGTAACCTATTTCGATCTTGTTTACTAATTTTATAAAGTTTTTTTTTTTTTTTTTTTTTTTTTAAATATTCCAAATCAGAGCACTCACCCCTAAATCTAGATAGGGCAAGCAATGTGCCAACCTAAGAACTAGTTTAATATGAGGAAAAATAAAAATTAATCATGTAATTTGGGTCCTATATGTATTAATATTGCGCAATTTGGGCCATATGTGTAATTAATCTTGGGTCGTATTAGTATAAGGTAAAGATTAAAAAATAAATAAATGTAATTAAACATTTGGCAATTTAGTCATCAAAAATAAATTAAAAGCTGAATTGTTACAGTTTTGGATAATGAGGAGAAAAGTCATGATAGCCACAACTCGTGAATATGCTCTCTATTTGCAAGGCCGCAAACTATATATAAAATCACTACTTATTATCATTATTTTTGGTTTATTGCAAATGAAGTATTCAATAATTGGGATTGGGACTTATAAGGCAGCATGCGCTCTATTAATCGTAGACCAATTATATATGATTCTATGCATAGTATTTAGGGTTATTAATTATAAAACAGTAGTATTAGGGTTAATTATGAAAGTATGAGATGGTTGGCTCAAATTACGTTTTAAATCAAGTTTGTTGTGTATGAAATATGAATTACTCAAACGTGGCGAGGGATTTACGTTTAGGCCATGTGGGCCGGATATGGCAAGTAATTTAGTCAATCTTGACTTCTTCAACGCCCAAAAAATTATGAAGTCGGTGATGAGTGATGAGTGATGACTATGACATTTTTTGTAAAAAATCATAAAATTTTGTAGCACGTACGATTTATAAACTGTAGCAATTGTAATACTGCTTTTATGTTTTTGGTAATTAATTGAAGCATCGATCGGATTTTAGGTAAAAGCTTTAAAGTTTGATTGCATTCTGAATAAATGCAATAAATTTCAATTAAAGGTTGCACTCTGAATTATACCAAGAAACTAAAGTTCAGAATGATAATAATTATGTAATGAGGGAGAAAAAAGAAGAAGAAGAGAGATTCAGTTAGCTGCTAATCTTCGTTATCTTTCTTCTTCATTGAAAAAGAGCTTTTAAGTTTTACCACTTAAATAAAGCAAACCCAGATTTTTGTTAGGATTTGAATTTTGAATCGTTTTTGCAATATCTAACATCTTTATTAACCTTCTGGGAATCTCTTATAGTATATATTTTAATTATCATTCAATATCTTCTTAAGAAAAAGTTATCATTAAATAATTTCTTATTGCATAAGATTAGCAGTTAACGGTGGTCACGGCCGGGTTACTAGAAAACAGGACAAATTCGTAATTAGCTGGTTGAGCAATATTTCATGTATAAGAGAAAATTTCACTTTTGGTCTCATAGGATACGCCTTGCTCCTCTTTTGGTTCCAACAGTGTCAATTTTGGTCCCAAAAGTTACGAACTATCAATTTTGACCTTGGCGTTACGGTTTCCGTTAAATATGCTATCAATTTTGGTTTCATTTCACTATCAATTTCGGTCCCAAATGAAAACTTAACTAAATTACAGTAACATTCATTGGAGAGAATTGCCACCCCCCCCCCCCACAAACACAATAAACATCATATCCAAACAAATAGCACTAGCCTCTATGATTTGGAAGTGTAATATGCTCTATTTTGCTATGTAATGACACTAGCCTCTATGAATGAATGCAAGACACCAACATCAAAGATAGTCGAAAGAATTCACAGCTCTTCTCTATATCTGTATTAGAAGAAATGAGAAGCAATAAATTTCATTTTTCATAAGTTCAAACAAATTTAGAACAATACTATATCATGTAATGTTCATCATCCAGATTCCTCTAGGCATCATGTGCAGCCGAAGCAGCAATCAGCTGCAGTACACCTATCTTAGTGAATATATATATCATGCTTCTAGGAGATTTTATACAGCATCATGTGTCCATAATACTGTTTTTGTAGTATTGCATTGTTTAGCTTTATATCACTAGAGAAAAAATAAATGATTCTTGAACATCTCAAGCATTGATTCTGAACCAGAGTCAAATAATTTGATAAACTGGAGCATAAAACGATGGGAAATAAGACAGCTTTATATTAATGACACCTGGAACAAGTTTTTTACATGAATCAATCAAGCAATCATAATTCACAACTCTTCTCTATATCTATACTTGAAAAAATGAGATAGAGCATATCCAGTTTTTATGAGTTCAAAATAATTTTAAAACACTAGACCATGTTAAGTTTATAATCAAGATTTTTAAGCAGAAGCACGCGTCTTCCATCACACTCTTTCTGTAGTATGGCATTCGTTTAGCTCTAGATCTACTAGAGAAAAAAATCAAGAACATCTCAATAAAAAACTTGTGCAGCAAAAATATCCATAACAATCTGCTATCAGGCCGCTGCAGAGGCAAGTGGGCCTAGAAAGATGTACACAAACAATCTCAAAAGAGGCATTTTCTGATGGGACGAATTCTACTGGTACAAGGAACAAAATATATGTGTAGTAAGCGAAAATTTAAAATATTATATATAATATATTTATTATTTTTTATATATTTATTTAGTTTTGAAATCTTATGAAATCCAAAATTAGATAAAGTATTTAAATAAAAAAGATATTATTATATGATAAACATCAAGATTCTTTGGTAACAAATAAATATCTTTCAAAAGATATATATCAATTTCCAACAGCCAATGAGATAATGTCACATCAGCTCCAGATCTCTTTCCCTACAACTATAAATAGGGACCTCCATATCAGTTGAAAATCACACAAGAAGTCATTTGAAGAGTTCAAGAATTTGAGAACTTCCATAAGTGAAATTCTCTCAGATATTTAAGGCGTTCTTGTGACATTCAAAGACGTTCTTCACCAAATTCATCCCGAAGACGACGTTTGATCCATAAGCAAGGCAGTCAAAGACATTCTTCATCAAATTCATTTCGAAATTAGCGTTTGATCCGGAAACAAGGCGTCAGCCCTCCGAGTTAACGTTATCAAGACTAAAGATCAAGTCAAAGAAGATCAAGGATACAAATCTTCCCCGAAAACTTCAAAGGTCAAGTTCAACCAACAAGTTAAAGAAGATCGAGGATATAAATATTCCCCAAAAGCTTCAATGACCGTTTGAAAATCAAGTTTTGAAGAGAAGAATCAGAGGAAAAATAGAGATTAGATCCATAAATTTATATTTTTGATCTGAAATCATTTTATTGTACACCGTTTTGTGTTTTACCAAATTAAATACAAAAATTTGTGTTACAAATTTTGGCATGCCCAGTGGGACAATCTTTACCTCTCATCTCTTCTCTTCACCAATTTTCTCAAGTATCAAGATGTCTACAATTCTGGAAGAACAAATTGTAAATTTAACGAAGCTGGCCGAAGGACTTGCCAAGCGAATACAAGAACATGATACTCAAATCTTGAAGCTGAATAGAGAAATGGTTGTTGATTTTGGTGGCGAGCAAGTGAATGAAGATGCTGAAGTTGAGATATCTACAAAGCTACATGCCAACAAAAGTGAAAAATCTACAACCAAAGAAATTGAAATCTCATCTGATGGCTCAATACGAGTTGATCAACTCAAAAATTTCATACTGAAGACAATCAAAGACAAGTCTGGAGAGAGCCATAAATCACTTTGGACTTACAACAAGCCATATACTCCAGGAATTGACAACTTAAAGATGCCAGATGGCTACCAACCGCCAAAGTTTCAACAATTTGATGGCAAAGGAAATCCAAGACAACATGTGGCTCACTTTGTAGAGACCTGTAATGATGCTGGGACATACGAAGATCACTTGGTGAAGCAATTCGTTCGTTCTTTAAAAGACAATGTGTTTGATTGGTATACCGATTTGGAGCCAAATTCAATTGATAGTTGGGGGCAACGGGAGAAAGAATTTCTTAACCGCTTCTATAATACTCGAAGGACGGTTAGCTTGGTTGAACTCATAAATACAAACCAACAAAAAGAAGCATCCGTCATTGACTACATCAACCGTTGGAGAAACTTGAGCCTGGATTGCAAAGATCAATTATCAGAAACTTCAGCGATTGAAATGTGCATCCAAGGCATGTGTTGGGGTTTTCGATATATTTTGAAAGGGATTCAACCAAAGACCTTTGAGGAATTGACCACTAGAGCTTACGACATGGAGTTAAGCATGGCTGTAAATGAAGTTCAAGAACTATCAATGCAAAAGTATCACAACTTTGAAGAAGAGCCAGAAATAAATGATGGGGACAAACCTTTTGAGGAATCTCCAAGTGAAGAAGAAGAAGAAGAAGAAGAAGAAATGGCTATAAATCTCGCCACGTGCTTATTCAAGTCTTCCAATACATGTCAAAATTTATATAAAAAAATCAACGCTCCTTAATAAGAGCCTAAACTATCTTCAAAACTCCTTGATAAGAGTCAAAACTATCTAAGATTTTCAAAATGCAACGCTCCTTGATAAGAGCCTAAACTATCTTCAAAACTCCTTGATAAGAGTCAAAACTATCTAAGATTTTGAAATTCCAAAGCTCCTTGATAAGAGCCAAAACTACCTAAACTCTTCAAAAAATACCAAGACTCCTTGACGCGAGTATAAAATATCTACAAAGTCAAATTCAAATCTAAGACTCCTTGACACGAGTATAAAATGTCTACAAAGTCAAATTCAAATCCAAGACTCATTGACACGAGTATAAAAGGTCTACAAATTCAAATTCAAGACTCCTTGACATGAGTATAAAATGTCTATAAATTCCAATCTAAGACTCCTTGACACGAGTATAAAATGTCTATAAATCCAAATTCAAATCCAAGTACTCACAGACACGAGTATAAAAGGTCTACAAAGTCCAAATTCAAGTTGAAGGCTCCTCGATATGAGCATAAACTATCCAAGTTCAAGAAAAAGCTCCCTGAGATGAGCATAAACTATCCAAGTTCAAGAAAGCTCCCTGATACGAGCATAAACTATCTAAATTTAAATCCAAATTGAAGGCTCCTTGATATGAGTATAAACTATCTAATAAATCCAAATTGAAGGCTCCTTGATACGAGTATAAACTATCTACTAAATTCAAGTTCAAGACTCCTTGATACGAGTTTAACTCTAATAATTTTTCGAGACTCATTCATTTCAAAGGATAAGTCGTCCATGAACAAGTCTGGAGGGGGCATTTGTAGTAAGCGAAAATTTAAAATATTATATATAATATATTTATTATTTTTTATATATTTACTTAGTTTTGGAATCTTATGAAATCCAAAATTAGATAAAGTATTTAAATAATAAAGATATTATTATATGATAAACATCAAGAGTCTTTGGTAACAAATAAATATCTTTCAAAAGATATATATATCAATTTCCAACAACTAATAAGATAATGTCACATCAGCTCCAGATCTCTTTCCCTACAACTATAAATAGGGACCTCCATATCAGTTGAAAATCACACAAGAAGTCATTTGAAGAGTTCAAGAATTTGAGAACTTCCATAAGTGAAATTCTCTCAGATATTTAAGGCGTTCTTGTGACATTCAAAGGCGTTCTTTACCAAATTCATCCCGAAGACGACGTTTGATCCATAAGCAAGGCAGTCAAAGGTGTTTTTCATCAAATTCATTCTGAAATTAGCGTTTGATCCAGAAACAAGGCGTTAGCCCTCCGTGTTAACATTATCAAGACTAAAGATCAAGTCAAAGAAGATCGAGGATACAAATCTTCCCCGAAAACTTCAAAGGTCAAGTTCAAACAACAAGTCAAAGAAGATCGAGGATATAAATCTTCCCCAAAAGCTTCAATGACTGTTTGAAAATCAAGTTTTGAAGAGAAGAATCAGAGGAAAAATAGAGATTGGATCCATAAATTTATATTTTTGATCCAAAATCATTTTATTGTACACTGTTTTGTGTTTTACCAAATTAAATACAAATATTTGTGTTACAATATGTTCTATATAAAACTTTCCACATATGGGAGAAATGCAAGATAAAACCTAGTTGTTAGCACCCTACATAGTTTTGTTAGCCCATCTACATAAGGAAAAGTAAGAATAATCAAAGTATAAAACCCACCCCCGCCTACTAGGAATAGGTGAAATTCACAAGCCATAGAAGTGTCAAAATATTGTAAATCATACTACATTTGAAAGAACTAAAAGGCTATTTTCTGAGGACAACAGAGGTGGCCTGATTCGACAGCCACCAAATCCAACAACCTAGGGACAGCTAAGGATCATACAGGACTGAAGCCAAAGTACAACATTTTTTTTAATTTTATCATTGCTTTTCTTATTCATTTTTCTTTCCATAGCCTCCTAAGAACCTTGCCCTGAATTGAGCACACGGTATAATATAATCATTTACAAGGAAAAACCTCCTAAAAGAGAAGATACTGGAAGAAAGCAATTTTACACACCCTTTTATTGCACATTTTTTAGTGAAGAATACTATCAGATTAAAGAGTAAACAGTACAGAACCCTATTAGCTACCACAAGAAACCATAAAGATATTACCCTCATTACTAAGAAAACATAATCTTATCCTTCACTTCACCTAGTGCAACATAAAAACCAGATGAGGATGCCTTAAACAACAAAATACATTAAACACCTATGTTTACAAATACAACAAGTTGGCCAAAGCTCCAGATCAATGTATATGAGAAATTGAAAAAATCAGAAAAAAAAGAAATAAAAAAGCACTACTTGTCTACTTTGAAGATACGAAACATATTGCACTTATCAAATTAGGATGAGAGGCAGATGAAGAAAAGATAATTGAACCATATTGAGACAGCCGCATTGTCTCTAAGCTCACAATCGGACATCGATGAAATTGAGAATCTAATAGGATCGTACCTCTCCACCATCCTCCCGGATCATCCACTGTCACCGACACGAGTCTCCATCCCTGTCTCCACTGCCCCCATCACCCCCGACTCCGAAGCCTAGCCTAGCCACCCCGCCAAAGCCCCCGATCAAATTAGGACGCAAATTAGGGATTCGAATTGGGTGGGAATTTGGGATTTCCCTTCAAATTTTGGGTGTGACTTGTGAAATTAGGGATTTGGTTGTGTTGGTTTAGAATCCCAACTGAAAAGAGGTGCACGTGAGTCACGTGTGACCGCCTCCATTAATTCGTCTAACAGACGTTAAATCTCCAGGGACCAAAATTGATATTGTCAAACCTATGAGACTAAAAGTGAGTGATTTTTTGAAAAAGGACCAAAATCGACACTGCTGGGACCAAAAAGGGAGCAAGGCGTGTCCTATGAGACTAAAAGTGAAATTTTCTCCATATATAATTATCAAGGGTACGTACATAGATTGATTGGGATATTAAATTGAATATGTGATTTTGAGTTTTGAGTATCATTTTAAAAACCATTTAATGAATTAACTTCATTAATTTCAAAATACGAGTAGGCCAAAAATTAGGTCAATGTTTAGTATAGGATGAAAATTCTTGTAGCTAATTCCGTACCCCAACCAAATTAATTAAAATCCTAGAGGGGATTACGACACGAGGGTATTCATGCTGGCTAGTCTTTGCATCTTTTTTCTTCTTCTTCTTTTGAGGAGGATGAAATAGTCTTTGATCTTTGAAGATAGAGTATATACTTTAGGGCTGGAGAAACATACCGCCATACCGTACTTACCGTACCGGAAAAAATATTGGAATACCGAACTTTAAGGTATGCCGGTATTTTTAGTAAGGTATGATACCGTATCGAGATTTTTCAGTAAGGTAACGGTATAAAATTTTAAAAACTGAGGTATACCGGCATATACCGATACCGACGGTATACTGAATTTTTTAGGTATATACCGTTAATTCGGCATATACCGTTAGTTCGACATATACCATTGGAACGGTATATACCGTTGGTACGACATATACCGTTGTACTGGTATATACCTTTGGTGTGGTACATACAGTTATAATGGTATACTGGTATATTTGTGATGTTATATAAATATATGTATGTGTGTGTGAATTATAGATACTTGAACTTGATATATAATACTTAGTAAATATGATATACATATGTAAATATCTAGTAAATTTAAAATATCTAACACTTATAATTAATCTTATGTTATACTTAATGCATAGTAATGATAATTAAATGTGATTTTAATTAATACTTAGTAAATAATTCTTACGATTTCTAACTAAATAATTTAAAATTTGTAATATATAGTGAGTGTATAATATTTTATACAATTTATATTAATTATAAAAACACGATTGATATATAATACTTAGTAAATATGTTATACATTTATAAATATCTAGTAAATTATAATATCAAACACTTATAATTAATCTTATGTTATACTTAATGTATAGTAATTCTAAATATATTCTTAATTAATATTTAGTAAATAAATCTTAAGATTTCTAAGTAAACGATTTGAAATTTGTAATATATAGTGAGTTTATAATATTTTATACAATTTATATTAATTATAAAAATATGATTGATACATAATACTTAGTAAATATTGTTATAGTAAATATGTTATACATTTATAAATTTCTAGTAAATTTACAATATCAAACACTTATAATTAATCTTATGTTATACTTAATGTATAATAATTCTAAATATGTTCTTAATTAATACTTAGTAAATAATTCTTACGATTTCTAAGTAAACGATTTGAAATTTGTAATATATAGTAAGTTTATAATATTTTATACAATTTATATTAATTATAAAAACATGATCGATATATAATACTTAGTAAATATGTTATACATTTATAAATATCTAGTAAATTTACAATATCAAACACTTATAATTAATCTTATGTTATACTTAATTTATAGTAATTCTAAATATGTTCTTAATTAATACTTAGTAAATAATTCCTACGATTTCTAAGTATATATTTTGTTTTATTGGAATTTAAATATCGTGGCTTGAGAAGATTTATTTTATTTTGTTGAATCTTGATCGTTATTAGGGGTGTTTCATATATTTAATAAATATATTAGATATATTGTAAGATAGTAGGATAAGGTATACCAATGTCGGTAAGTTATACTGACATATACGGTACACCGATATTGGTAAGGTATACCGCCGTCAGTAAGGTATACCGAAATAAAGGTACAGTAAAGGTATGCCATTTTTTCATACCGAACTTAAGGTATACCGAATGTTAAGGTAAGGTAACAATATGGATTTTCTCCAGACCATACAAGTAAGGTAAGGTAAAGATATGGTGAAAAAAGTAAGGTATACATTACCGTCCCACCCCTAATATACTTAAACCGATAATGTCCAACTTTGACCTCAAATATAAATACAATAAAACCTCTATATAGTAATACCATTGGGATCAAAGAAAAATATTACCATACGGAAATTCTTAAATACATATTTACATACAAAAATTATGTATAATTAAAAAAATAATATTCATTATACGACATTTGAAAATGTATCCCTTCATATTTAAACAACATGAATTTAAAAGATATATAAGAATCATGGATTTTAAAAGAATAATAATACACGTACATCATGCATGTACATTGTGCATAAATTAGATTTAGAAGATTCATTCGTGTACTATGACTGTAATGACCCAGATCTTTTTAAAATTGGTCGTTACCTTTTATATAAAATGTTGTTCGAAAATATTATTTATTAGTGCTTGTTAATTTAAAATATTTTGTTACGTTCTTATAAGTCGCGCCTACATTATTATGTTTTCATTACTCATTATTTTTATTATTATTATTATTATTATTATTATTATTATTATTATTATTATTATTATTATTATTATTATTATTATTATTATTATTATTATTGAGCTTAGTGGAACTTTTATATCTTTTAAAGTTAAACCTTTTATTTAAGGCGTTCCGTATTTTTATTATATAGTATTGTTGCATTGAATAATTATTTAAAATTGTACATTTATTATTTATCTATTTTATTTTGTAATGCTAATTGAATATTTAAATATTTTAAATGAGTCCATTAATTATTTAATTATATCTTAATGAGACAAAGTATTTAATTTTGAACCTAAAATAAGGTCATTTGAAAGGTTTCATCTTCACATGAATTATGAAATTGGAGGAAAAGATATTTCTCTACAAAATTATAATATTTATTGAACTCTTTCACCTTCTCAAAAAAATTGAATTTTTCATTTAATTGGTGATTATTCATCCTTCAAAGTTTTACTATAAAAGGAGCATCAATTTTGTTTTAACACACCACACACCTTTTGTTTCAAGTATTCAAGAGGTATTTTTTCACAAGTTTTTCATGCATATGCATAGATGGATGTGTGGGAAAATGAGAGGGTGAGTTGAGGGAAGAAGAAAGAGAATAGATGTTTGAGAGAGAGAGAGAGAGAGAGAGAGAGAGAGGTTATAGGAATGGTGGAATAGGAGAGAGAGAGAGAGAGAGAGAGTTTCATTTCTTTATTTTGTTGTAGGGTTTTGGTTCATGCATCATTATTTCAAAGGTCCAAATTATATTATTTCTTTAAAATCATATTATTCATGCAAAATATTTTAAAGTTATTATAATTATTATATTATATTTGATGTTAGGCTGCGCGCATGGATCTAACTAAGTTTATTTTTAGTCAAGTCGAGTTTCTAAAGTCAAGTTTCAAGTCAAGGTTAAGGTGGGGAATACGATGTGACGCACATTATTATTTATCCTTGTTAAGCTTTTATGCAGGTTCACAATTATTAACGTACGGGTTACAATTATTATTATTAGCTGACAAGCTGCATATGTCCCGATATATTAATTAGCCGCGGGCTACCCATATTATAATTTGTTATAATTGTATAGTTTGGATAAATGTGTTCACCACTTAGTCAATAGCACTCACCCCAAATCTATTATTTATTTCAGGTTGATGATTTACTCGGGCGATGTGCATAATGACGATACTTATTTATTACTGTAAAGAAATTATTCTTATATAGAGTATTTTTATATAAAAGTTTTACCGCATACAAAAAATAGTTCATATTGAAGCCTTCAGTATTTGCCTCTTGTAATTTAGCTTTTGGATATTTGAATCCAGTTTTAAGTTTACGAGAATTTGCCCAAAAAAAAAAAGTTTATGAGAATTTAATTAGTGAGTAAAGATAAAGTCTAAGTCAACTTGATAGTTCTAGGGCAAGTCTCTTGTACATAAGATGTACATCAGACGATCAACGTGTTGACCGGGTCATCGCGTATGGACCCGGTCAAGCTTTGACCAAAAAATCCGTCAAAATTAGTATCATTCATAATATTGAAAAGTATCATTTCAAAGACCCAAAAGTATCATTTGTATCAATAAAAAATATTGGTTAGAAAAAAAAATAAAGAAAAAACTATTAAGATCAGTATCAATGGAAACACTAAAAAGTATCATTCAAAATTAAAAAAAAGTATCAATTGTATCCCTAAAAAGTATCACCTGTTTTAAAGATTTTTTTGGTCAACGCGCGTTGACCTAGTCAACACGTTGACCATCTGATGTACATCTTATGTACATGAGTTTTTGCGTAAGTAGAAAAGTCTAGAAAAAGAGTGAATATATTTTTCCTCTGATCACGATTAAGAGTACAATTACGAGTATTGAGATTCTGATAATAATGTTTCAGTGCGATTCTAAAGCAAATAGTCGTAAAGTTCATGCTACAGCTAGGGCTGTAAACGAGGCGAGCCGAGTCGAGTGTCACTGAGCTCGAGCTCGGCTCATTTAACTGCTCGTGAGCTCGAGCTCGGCTCGAGAAGAAAAATTTGTACTCGAGCTCGGCTCGTTTAACTGTTATTCGAGCCTAACTCGAGCTCGAACTCGAGTTTGGGCTCGAACACTCGACTCGAGTTTGAGCTCGAACACTCGACTCGAGCTCGAGCTCGATTACTCGACTCGAGTTTGGCTCGTTAATGATATATTCGAGTCCAACTCGAGCTCGACTCGTTTATGTTATATTCAAGTCCGACTCGAAATTAAGCCCGACTCGTTTATCTGGAACTAAAAAAATCGACAATAATAACCTTGCATATTAACAAAATTCCTAAAATATTTCAAACAAAGTTCAACATACGTGACAAAGTCGAATATGATTATATTAGAAAAAATTATAATTTTGGTTTATTTCAAACAAAGTTCAACATACATCATATATTATTTTTGTTAGCATTAGTCATTATTTTGATTATATTAGACAAAATTATCATTTTGGTTTATTTATATTTCTAACTTGATTGAATGAGGAATATTAATTTGTCAATATTAGTCTTGATTTTGTTATTTCTTTTTTTTTCATTATTATTTAAGATATAATTTGAAATCTAGTTAAGATGGATTATATATATAATGTTAGTGTTAATATTATCTCGAATATATGATATAATAATACTACTATGCTAAGTTGCTAATTACTAATTAGTAATTACTATGTATATATGATATAGGATGTAGGATATATTCAATAATTTTGACTTTTGTTTATAAAAGTGTTAGTATTGCTCCTTAATTTGAAATTTTGTCTTTGAAAATATTAATTGAGAGATGACAATTATTGATTTCAATTAACATTTCAGGTAAAATATATTTTTTGTTAGTATTAGTCATTATTTTTAATATTAGATAAAATTATCATTTTGATTTATTTTATTTTTATTACTTAATCGATTGAGGAATATTAATTTGTTAATATTAGTCTTTATTTTTTTTATTTCTTTTTTTTTCATTATTACTTAAGATATAATAATTTAAAATCTAGTTAAGATAGATTATATACTCCCTCCGTCCCAATTATATAGTCACATTTCTCCCCGCACGTAGATTAAAATATTTAAGAAAACAAGATATTAAAGCTAAACTTCCAATAACACCCTCATTGAATATTTATGACTTTCAACTTTTAAGTTTAAAGGGTATCTTTGCATAGCCAGGGGTTCAACTCTTATTTTCCTCCTCTTCTGTTCACCTCACGGTTGCTCAAGCAACCTAGAATGCCTCAGACTTTTGATTTAGCGATTTTTCTCTTCACTGGCATACACAAAAGGCTCAGAGTTAGAGGAATTTCAGAGAACACTTTTCTTCACAGCCTCCTTCTTCTTCCACAGGTGAGTAACAGATCTGTAGAGATAGAACAAATTAGGGACTCACAATTAACAATATCAGAAAAAGAAGCGAGAAGAACATAAAATAAAGAACACAGAAAGATAGAATGAGGGAAAAATGTGTCTCAAGACACAAGTCGGCTCAGATTTTCCCTCCGGCAACGGTGGTGACACTTCTGGTGACAGAAAAGACCTTAGACCACAACGGAGATGTGGGTAATGGCCTGAAGCGCTCACTAGTCCCTCTGCTATCAGAGTTTACTCAGCAGACCCTCAACTCACGGCCAAATCAGGAGACCACAGACAGGAATCCAGCCAACAACTCAGAGAGAATGGCAAAGGTTGCTCTGAAGCAAGTAGGGTTAGAAGAGAATGGTGTGAGGCTTGGTCGGGGAGGTGAAGAGGCGCAGCCATTTGTAGAGAGAGAGGGAGAGATAGAAATGGAATTTTAGGGTTAGGGATAAGTATATAAGGTAAATTAGGTTAGCGAGTGGGGAAATGGGCTTAGCAGCTGGGCCGCGGTAAATAAGGTAAGTGGGCCAAGACAGAAAGCCCAAATAGGCCAATATACCACATATCCACCTTTGGTCCATTTGGTCTTTATGTCTCTATGGAAGTGCCTGCCACAAAACAGGTAGAGGTTATCATCACAACCTTATTTTTACTCATTTTCTATCACTGAGACAGGGCATGAGAGGGAGAGAAAAATGCTATGCGCATTAATCTCAATCTCAACACAAGAGATCAACCCAATAATAGTGACACGTCTCCAGTCATTGACTGTCCTTGAACACGTCACAACCTAGCACAGTACCAACTAATGGGAAATAACCACTGCCTAAGAGGCAGAGCAGGTATTCAAGCACTATGGCTTGAGATATCATTTACTCCTTTTGGTTCAACCCAGATCCATATTTAAGGATCTCTTGCATGAATCTAGCTTTGCAACTGGAAGGCACTTAGTGCCCATGTCTGCAGGGTTGAACTCTGAAGGGATCTTGTCAAGCAGTACATCTCCTTTTTCCACAATGTCCTTGATGAAGTGGAATCTAACATCAATGTGTTTAGTCCTGTCATGAAATACAAGATTCTTGCATAACTGAATAGCAGATTGACTGTCAGAGTATAACAGAGGTTTATCATCAATGTATTTAATTTCAGATAAGACACCATGAAGCCAAATGGCTTCTTTCACAGACTCAGTTGCAGCAATGTATTCAGACTCAGTAGAGGATAAAGCAACAATACTCTGAAGTTGAGATTTCCAACTTATGCAAGCACCACATAAAGTAAACACATATGAAGTTGTTGACTTCCTCTGATCTCTATCATTAGCATAATTTGAGTCAACATATCCCACACATTTCACACCATCAGAAGACTTAGAAAAAATCAAACCACTAGACATAGTGGATTTCAGGTATCTCAGAAGCCATTTCAGGGCTTCCCAATGAGGTTGCCCGGGGTTAGCCATGTATCTACTTAGGCATGAGACAACATAAGCAATGTCAGGTCTTGTGCTAATCATTAAGTACATTACAGACCCTATTGCATTGGCATAAGGAACATCATGCATATTATTAATATCATACTCATTCTTAGGAGATTGATCCTTACTTAGAATAAAGTGAGATGCAAGGGGCACAGAGACAGGTTTACAATTTTTCATATTGAATTTTTTCAGAACTTGTTCAACATATGAGATTGTGTTTATTCCTATATCTGTCAATGTTCATACCAAGAATTTTCTTTGCATCACCAAGGTCTTTCATGTCAAAGTTAGAACATAAACAAGTTTGCACATGCTTAATAGTTTTTAGACAGGGACTTATCAATAGCATGTCATCCACATAAAGCAAAAGAAACATGGGCACTTCAGATTGCATGTAGTACAGACAATGGTCAAATTTTCTTCTAGTAAACTTCATACTTTGCATGCATCTATCAAATTTAATGTTCCACTGCCTGAGAGACTGTTTCAGACCATAGAGGGATTTTTTCAGTAAACAGACATGATTAGGATGAGATTTATCAATGAAACCCTCAGATTGATGCATATATATGTTATTCTCAAGCTCTCCATGCAAAAATGCAGTAGTGACATCCATCTGTTTCAATTCCCAATCAAAGTGAGCAGTTAATGCAAGCATGATTCTGACAGTGGTGAATTTTACTACATGAGCAAATATCTCATTGTAATCAATGCCCTCTTTCTGTGTGAAGCCTTTTGCCACAAGCCTTGCTTTATATCTGGTATTTTCAAGTTCTTGTTTAATTTTATAAAGCCATTTGCATTCAACAATGGAGCAGTTATCAGGTTTTTCAACAAGGATCCAAGTATGATTATCATGCAAAGACTTTATCTCACTATTCATAGTAGCCATCCATTTGTTAGAATCAGAGGAATTCACAACTTCTTTGTATGTTCTAGGCTCAATTTTATCCACATTATTGAACACATTGAATGAATATAGAGACAAGTTATAGTCATCATATCTTGAAGGGACTCTAGCATTTTTCCTAGGTCTGTCTCTAGCTAGCTGATAGTTTTCAAGATTTTCATATTCAGGCAAAAGTTCAGGACTAGCTTCATGCTCATTCTCAGAATTAGAACTGGTATCAGTGTCAGAAACAATCATGTTATCAGATTGATCATTATCAGAGTTATAATCAACACCATCAATATTAGGTTCATTCATGGTATTACCATTGTTATGCATATCAGACTCATGAGGCACAGGATTAGGAAGAACAGGTATGGGATCATCCACCTTATTAGAAGCAGTAGAATCAAACATGAAACCAGGCAAGTTCTCCACCTCACTTGGAGTAGCAGAGTGTGAGGATTCATGAAGACAAGGGAAATCAAGCTCATTAAAGGTCACATCTCTGCTAATACAAGTTTTAAACCCAGACAGGGTCTTATCCCAAAGTCTGTAGCCTTTTACACCTTCAGGATATCCAAGGAATATGCATTTTCTAGCCCTATGTTCAATTTTACTTAATCTTTGATGAACATAAGCAGAGCACCCAAAAATTCTTAAATGAGACAGGCAGATAGGTTTATTCCAAAACACATATTCAGGAAGTTTTCCTAGCAGAGGTACAGAAGGAGATCTGTTAATTAGATAGCATGCAGTCATCAGGGCTTCCCCCCAAAATTGTTTATCAAGACCAGAGCCAGCTAATAGACTTGTAACTCTCTCAAGGAGAGTTCTATTCATTCTCTCAGCAGTCCCATTTTGTTGGGGATTATATGGCACAGATTTATGTCTTGTTATACCCCTGTCAGAACACCAAGTATCCATAGAATGGTTACAAAATTCTAACCCATTGTCAGTTCTTAGACACTTGATGTTTTTCTTTGTTTGGTTTTGAATCTCAACAGCCCATTTGGAGAATTTTTGAAAAACTTCAGATTTATTTTTTCATAAGGAAGACCCAAGTTTTTCTAGAATAGTCATCAATAACAGACAAAAAGAAGACATTTCCACCATGAGTAGGGACCTTGGCAGGTCCCCAGACATCAGCATACAGATATTCCAGGATTTCAGTGCTCACATGTTTTTTGGGGTAAGGGACAGATGTAGGAAAAGGAAGCTTGTGTTGTTTTCCCATTAAACAAGGTTCACAGAATGTCATGCTTGAAACTTTATCATTTTTAAATGCACCAGCTTTATTTAATATATCAAGACCTTTGTTACTCATGTGACCAAGTCTAGCATGCCAAAGAGCAGTTTTATCATCATGCACAATGTTTGCAGCAGGGATAGAAATAGATACAGCTTGCACAGCATATAGGTCACCCTTTCTGGGTGCATTACAGTAAAAAATGGAATTCTTTTCAAATTTAAATCTTAAATAGTTTACAGATACATCAAGCATCTTGTCAGCCATTTTAGACACAGATAACAAGCTAAATTTCAGTTTAGGGACATATCTGACATCATTAAGGGTAAGCATGCTTCCATTCTCAAATTTTAAACATATATCTCATTTTCCAATAATTTCACAATGTTGCCCATCAGCCAAAGCCACATGACCAGAATTTAGATATTGTAAGTTGTGAAACATGTGCTTGTGAGGAGTGACATGGAAAGTGCATCCAGAATCTATTAACCATTCATTTTCATGCATATTTTTAGAGACTGCATTGGAGTAATTGATAAATTAGAAATCATATGCAGTGTGAACCATATAAATACCATCTCCATCATAATAGTCATAATTCACAGTATCTTCATGCACATTATTTGTTCTATCATAAACATGATTAGCATGGTGATTGTAATTTCCAGAAAACTTATTCTTTTTAGGCATTTTGCATCTGTTTGAAAAATGACCTGGTTTACCACAATTCCAGCAAGTTTTCCTAGGTCTCAGGTAAGAGTTTTGGTTTTGAGGATGAGGGGTATAATTTTGGTTTCTGCCAGCATGTTGGGAGGAGTTTTGGGAGTAAATTTGAGCAAGATTATTGTGTCTGGTATGAGGGAGAAGATTGTGAGCAATGTTCATTTCCCTATTATGCCTTTCTGCAGCTAGAACACTTGGGTTTTCAGGATTCAGAGATTTAAAACCATGATTGGTGTGTTTGTTCAGATACATGATCTCATTGTGCATTGGTTTGGATTTCAATTATTTCAATTCATTCTCTTTAGCTTTCAAACCAGTCACAATCATATCTGTAACGCCCCAAACCACTCCGTTTGGCCACGTCACTTAACATACTTGTAACGCCCCAAACTACTCCGTTTGGCCATGTCACTAAACATATAATTCATTTACATGCGTTTGCGTTCTCTTAATAGATTGAGCGGAAGCTAAGGTCAAATTTCATTATGAGAAAATAACATCATAATTCTGAATATAAATTTTCTTCCACAATTATAACATGTAACCCATCGAATCTACCCTGTCACACAACATGAATTCAAGTAGAAACATCTAATAAACCTATCAACATCATTCATACAATCATCCAATCTATCGGGCTCATAGATCTTAAACAACCCGCCCGTCTAGTACCCTAAATTAACAAACATAGCATAAGAATTCAACAACCTATATTTACACAACATAGGCTCCTAGGTCAACCGACCCACCTTTAAATCATTGACATGTTATATCGAGTTAAACATATCATAACCACAAAAGATCGGGCTATTCCCATCCCCAATAATCGTTGTTCATAAAACAGAAAGAATGATCAATGTAATAATACTAATAATATGCATATTCAAAAGCAAGCAAAATTAAACACAAGCTTGTGGGGTTCTCTTGTGTTCACAATGCTCCTACTCCGGCTTCGACTCCTCAACCTGAAAATTCATTGAATGAATGGGGTGAGTATTTAACAACATACTCAGTGGGGAACACTGTAAACAGTTATAGCCAATTGCACAAGTGAAAATATAACATATGAACTTTTCTTTACTTTGTGGAGACTAGTCTCAACCCCGTAGGGTCTAAACATCATGATGCCCCCGTTAATGAACATCTTTGGCCCTGTAGGGATGCCCGCACACATACTACCCCCAGGGAGGACATTAACAGGTCTATATTCGATCCCAAAAGATCTCTGCCCCGAAGGGTCTCTTTGTCGACCCCGAAGGATCTCTGTTATGCCCCGAAGGGTCTCTTTTATCTCTGGTCCAAAGACCCTTCATACTTATACAATCAAAGCACAACAATAACTATAACCTTACACGTGTTCACAGTTTAGAGTTACCCCACCTTATGAGACGCTTTCACAATTTCTCAACCTTTGAAATACTCCTTAGCCGCGCATAAGTTGTCCACCTCGAGCCCCAATACGTCACCAAGCACCTTTCAATTCCCTTTTCACTTTAGATGTCGAGTTATACAAATAAATCATAACTTTGACCAAACTCATGCTATACTTTACTTTAAGGTCTTCATACATCTTCATATGCATAATCATGGATATACCATCTCATAATACGATTTTGGACTCAAAATATACATTAAAACTCTTTAAAGCATTTAATCAAACATGTTATGTGCACACATTTAAACCACAAGATCAAGACTCAATTTAAATCCTTTAAACCAGATATTTCAAATACCAACACCTTCATCTAAGGGTTGTAGCATACATGAAAATCAACTCCATAAAGGCATCACAACACCTCCAACCAAACATCAACAAAACAAGGGAAAAATAGGGTAAAAATCCAAACCCTAGCAACAATGAACCATAGGAATTCGATATAACTTCACATATAGCTTCAATGGAGTAAATAAACCATATGTTTGAGATATCAAAGCATGAGAATCATTAGAATTGAAAAATCCTATTTTTTTGGGATTTAAACCCTAAACTCAAATCAACAAAAATGGAGCTTAATCATCAAGATGGAAGTGGTGTTAGATTACCTTAGATAATGGATGATGATGGTAGAATCCACTCCCAAAAGTTGAAGAACTTCTTGAGAGAATTTAGGAAGAAATCATCCAAGAGAAGAGAGAAATGAGGGTGAAATGGTTAAGTGGGGTATTTAAAGAATAAAAATTCCCAAACGGGGCGCGACCAAAGGTGGTAGCGTTTTGGGGTCGGGTTTTAGCCAAAGAAAAATGGCTCTCTGAAGCTGGTGACACGCGACCGAGGGGGTCGCGTTTCATGGTCATGCTGTAGACCCCTCAGAACGCGACTCGAATGGGGTCGCACTTTCTGGTCGCACTCAGACTGTAGATTTTTGAAAGAGCTTCGATTTGAGTACTTATGGGCCTCGTGGTTCCAACCGAGTCAAAAGTTATGACCTCCGGACGAAACCCTATCAAAACTCAGCAAGACCCTCGATTTATGCTATTTTCGAAAACACATACAATACACAACTTAAATTTTTAAAAGATAATCACTACTTATTTAATGCACATACCAAAATTACATAAAATTGAGGTATGTCAAATCAAAATTAAATATAAACACACTCATTCATTATCATATAACTCGACAATTTAAATGTTAAATTTCAAATTCCATTATGCACTCAGCATAGTGTAACCGTGCTATGACGTATCAGCTCGAGTGGAACAACCTGCATTAAAACAATGACATAATATACAAACATACTCACATGATCAATATTCAAACAATATTAATTAAAATTCATTTTCCAAAATTATAATTCATAATTTAGAAAAAGAGACGGGGTATCACAATCTCCCCAACTTTTAAAAATTTCATCCTCGAAATTAGCCTAACATCTCTGATAAATTTTGATATCGAGCTATAATATCAACTTCTTTCTTTCAAGTGGCCTCTACGGGTCCACTTCGACTCCGCTGCGCTTTCATTAGGGGAACCCCACGGGTTCGAAGAATGTGAACTCTTCAATCTATCACGGAAACTGGGACTTCTTCATACATCTTATCTTAAGAGACTTGTACTGTGTCATATGAAATGACATGACTGGGATCAGACACGTATCGTCTAAGCAACGACACTTGGAAAACATCGTGCACACCTGCCAAAACCGGAGGTAGTGCTAGGCAATAGGCAACTTCACCTATTTTCTTCTAGAATCTCGAATGATCCCACATAACGTGGCTACAACTTACCCCCTTTTCCCAAATCTAGTCACTCCTCTCATTGGTGCAATCTTCAAGAATACCTTGTCACCAATCTCAATGCTCACGTCTTTTCTCTTTACGTCGGCATCGGATTTCTGACGATTTTGAGCTATCTTGATTCTTCTTCTTATCTTCTTCAAATCTTGAGCATCTTCTATCTTTTCTTCATTGTGAAATCTCTCTCGAAACATCGCTTAACATGATCTCTTTATAATCTTGCATTCAAGCGGACCTATAGAAACTATTCGAGCAACAGAATAAAAGAAAAATTCACTAAACTTGCTCCTTGAGCACTGGATGTGCGGTCTCAACGAGTCCATCCTTCTTTTATCTTGCTTGGCTTTACTTTTGCTTCTGACTATACTTCTCTCAGCTTTTAGAAACTTCAATGAACTTGAACTAGACGCCAAACTCGAATAATCAGGCACTTACATCGATGGTTCCTTGCACATTCTATCACGTTGAAAACTCGCTTTATCTCCATCTTACTTCCTGAGGTTCGACTTCTTTGTCTTCTTGGGACGTACTTCGTGATGTGCTTCTTAAACTCTCAACGCAACTTAAATCTAAACTTCTTCGTCGCAGTTGCCTCTTTTCCTTAGAGTAGTCGTCTGACTTCGTGGCTCCTGCTGGTGGTCACCTTTGCTTGCAGGCGTAACGATTGCACGTCTGGACTTTTAACTACGTGCTCGGAACTTACACACCGACATTCCTTAGATCCTGATGAAGACTCATATTCGTACTTTTTCCTTTATCTTTTTACACCCTTTTTAAGTGTTTAGTATAGAGTTTAGTCTAGTTTTGGGGGTAAAGCTGATTGCAGGAGGCTGAGGGCACAAAACCACCACAATAGGACAGACAGGTGCTATTTATACTGAGGGCACAAAGGACTGATTTGCCTGCCGAGGACCCAGTCAAAGTTGTTGCGAGAATTACGCAACAGAATCGCGGGACAGTTCCTATATACACGTGGACATGATGTGGCGGTCAGTTCCGAGTCTTGGGGAGGTCCAAACACGTTGGGAACGAAGTGGGGACATCAGAAAGCTGCTGGAGGCGCTAGGGTTTGTTGCTACCACTCCTAAAATCAAGGAAGAACATGGAGCATGAACATGAGGAAGTGGAGGAGTGCAAGAACCCCTGCGTGGGTTAAATCTGGGCTGCTTGAAGCCTTAATTCATTTGCTATAAATACTTTTATCTGTTTTCATATCAGAACACGCGTACACACACATTCTGCACCTCGAAGATACAATTTACCATTTTTCGTACTTAGTTTATTTCCTGGATATTCTGTCTGCCTGAAGCTGGCGGTTTGCCTACAGAAAGGTAGTTCAGTTATTTTGTTGGCAAAACTGGGGTTGGGCCCAGAAGTTAATCGAGTTATTTTCTTTCCAAGTAAGATGTCTTTTATCATTTCTTTTATTTCCGTTTCTATGTTTAGTGGCTAAGTATCCACTGTTCAAGTCAAAGTAATAGTCTAAGGGTAGAATATGTGCATGAGGTAATCAGACTTAAACGTCTTAAGGGTTCACAATCTTAACTTGTTTTTCACTTAGACATAGGTAAAGGGTGATTGGAGATGAAAACGCGCATTTCTGATTAACTGGTACTAGTGTTAGTTACGTGGGAGTGTATAGGTGACCCATGCCTCGATACCCGCATAGTAACAAGTCCGGAGGTGATAGCCTTGGTAGTTAAGATTGAGTGGTATATGCAGGTACAAGACCGTGTCAAACCTACTAGAATCGGGTCGCTTTTGCCCTCAAAGCTGCTATGCTTGCAAAACCTTTGTGTGATTCTCTCCTTAGGTTCCTGTATAGTTAGGTCCCTAGGTGCCGATCGTATCATCTAGACGATATAATGTAAGAAGTGATTGGGAAGTGGCCGATCGTATCCATTTTCTATAACCGGTTAACCCTCAAAGTGACAATTACCCATATTTGGCAATAGGGATTCGATTTTTGATCTTTCTGCTAGTGTGGGCACAATGGGTAGTAGCGGTAATTACATGTGTTTTGCCTGGGATTGCGCATACCTACCGAATGACTTGATGCTTTGACTTGAACACTTTTATTACTGATATTTTCTTTTGTGATTTCCTTTTCAGCATTTAGTTAGTTTAAGTTTATTAGTAAGGTTTTTAGAGTGACACTGAAGACCCAAACCAAAACTAAGAAAAGACAGAAGGTTATAAACACTCCTCGTGGGATCGACAGCCGTCTTCACCAGCTATACTAGCCGTTGAGGGTAGATTAAGCATTTTCTGGACTATTTGCCCGCAAGTGTATTTTGCACACTAAAACGACGGTGTGCTAAAATTGGCGCCATTGCCGGGGAGTTTAAGCGCACTTTTCTGTCTATTTACTGTTTTACCTTAGTATATGCTTCTTTCTAACCGCGCAGGAGATTTACTCTACGATCCGGAGATAGAAAGGTCAGCGAGGGCAAGAAGGGCACAAGCTAGGGCATTTTTGAAAAGGCTGCAGGAGGATAATCAAACGGAAGGATCCAGTGACGATTTGACCTCAGGCGGAGAAAGTCAGGCGAGCAACGAACAAGCTGAGACAAGCAACGTCAATCCACTCTATTCCGAAGAAGAGATGGAGGACGATCAGATATCAAACCACGAGGAAGAAGAACAACAAAGACCACCACCGCACACCCTTACTTTGAGGCAGCTAAGTTTCCCTCAAACCATGAACATGCGTCCCACGGACATCGTTTTGCGCACAACTACTGGTAACTGGGAGCTGAGGGCAAACTTCATCTCGATTTTGATTCCATGACCATCCAGGGAAGGATCCACAACGACATCTACAAGATTTTGAGATGGCATGTGAGACGCAACGTACACGAGCTAATGGGACAGGTGAATACATTCGCCTGGTTTCTTTTCCTTTCACCTTGCAGGACGGAGCTCGAGAATGGTTATACACTATTCCTGCCAGGACTGTAACCAACTAGAGTCAACTTCAGCAAAAGTTCCTGGAGAAGTACTTCCCCACATCAAGAGTGTAGAGCATGAGGAAGAAGATCTCAACCGCAAAAGCTGGTCCCCACGAGAGCTTTTACGACTACTGGGAGCGTTTCAAACAATTGCTCTCGAAATGCCCACATCACCAGATTCCAGATCATAACCTGGTGAACTACTTTGTCTCGGGGTTGAGAAGCGAGGATCGAGCCCTACTGAATGCAGTATGCGGAGGATCTATCCTGAATAAGAGGGCAGCTGAAGCTCTAATACTTATTGGAGAAATGGCCGAGGAAAATAGAGACGATTCATATGAAAGAACAAGTGTTGCCGCTGCGGGCAAAACTATCTCTGTGCCTGAAACTGATGACCGAATCGAACAACTCCGCAATAAGATGGAGAAGATGATCACCATGTTTTCCGCTAATACCTTGTGAATTTTTGGGGTATGTGAATTGATGGGGCACCACTCTGACCAGTGTCCACAATTGAAGGAGAAGGAAGAAACGGTCAACGCTATGGATGAAGGGCACAGAAGGAGGCACAATCATTTTACCCCCAACTACAGTCAGAGGCAGACAGCACCATACTATCCTATGCCCGCAGCAGGACCGTCTTTATCAGACATGGTTCACAAGATTGTGAATGAAACGGTGGAGGTACAAAAGAAATCAGAAGCCTTCGAGCAGGAGACAAGGAATGGACTGAACTATTTGGGAGGACAAATATCCCAAATTAGTGATGCAATCGCAAGGATGGAGAAAGCTAAAGGAATTCTGCCCTCACAGACAGAACCACAAAAAAAGGCTGGGGTAAATGCAATAACACTGAAGAGTGGAAGGCAACTGCCTGCACCGTATCCAGAGACTGCAGAGGATGATGCCCACAGTGATGATAAGCCCACAAAGAAGGAAGCAGAGTTGCGGGCAAATGACGAACCAGAAACAGTTGTGCCCAAACCCATCCTGAAGAGTAATATTCCAAAAGAGATCGAGGTGCCCTTACCATTTCCAGGGAGGATGAAGCGGAACAAAAAAGAAGCAGAAGATAGAGATCTAATGCACATCTTCAAGAAAGTGGAAATCAATGTTCCCTTACTGGACGCAATCAGGCAGGTGCCCCGATATGCCCGTTTCCTGAAGGACTTATGTACAAAGAAAGTGAGATTCACAGAGGAGGCACAAGTGGTTGTGAATGAAAATGTGTCAGCATTATTGCAGAAGAAGCTACCTGAAAAGTATGGAGACCCAGGGATGTTCTTTATTCCCTGTGAAATTGGAGGACTTCGAGTTGAGAGAGCTATGCTGGACTTAGGGGCATAGATCAATGTTATGCCCCTAAGCATTTTTGAAGAGCTGACCTTAGGACCGTTCAAGGACACAAGGACCATTATTCAATTGGCCGACCGTTCCAATGTTTACCCCGAGGGAGTGCTTGAAGATGTCCTAATCAAAGTGGAGAGTCTGATTTTTCCAGCAGACTTCTATGTGCTGGATATGGGCAAAACCAATCCAAAGGCTACCTGTATACTTTTGGGCAGACCATTTATGAAGACGGCACATACAAAGATTGATGTCGATAAGGGCACATTGACGTGCGAGTTCGATGGAGATAGAGTTACCTTCAACATCATAGAGGCAATGAAATACCCCAATGACACTAAGGGTGTACATATGATCGACATTTTTGAGCCTATGATCCAAGAAGAAATGCCAAGGCTGCTGGCAAAGGATCCACTTGAGTGGGTACTTCAGAACTGTAAGATCGATTGGGATGCTGAAGAAGAACGAGATAAGCAAATCAAAGAGGCAATTTTGCAATTGTATCACATCGAAGCCAATTTTTCAAGGGATACACGTCTGCCTTTGCCCATAACAAGGCAGAGTGATAAACTGGTGCGGTCTATCATTAAGCCACCCAAGCTGGAGTTGAAGTAGTTGCCCGATCACCTCAAATATGCCTATTTGGGTGAAGGAGAGAATTTTCCAGTTATAATCAGTTCATCGTTAACCATGAAGCAGGAAGTCAAGTTGATAGCATTATTGAAGATACACAAGGAAGCAATTGGATGGACCTTGGCCGACATCAAGGGCATAAGTTCCACCATTTGCATGCATCGGATCCAGTTGGAAGAAGGGGAAAAACCAGTGCAAGATCCCCAAAGGAAGCTGAATCCCTTGATGAAAGAAGCTGTGTTAAAGGAGATTCTAAAGCTGCTCGATATGGGCATTATCTTCCCTATGCCCGATAGTGAGTGGGTGAGCCCTATTCACGTTGTGCCTAAAAAGTCTGAAATCCAGGTTGTGGAGAATGAAAATAAGGAACTTATTCAGATGAGACTGCAAACTGGATGGAGAGTTTGCATTGACTACCGCAAGTTGAATGCAGTTACAAAGAAGGATCATTTTCCTTTGCCTTTCATCGATCAGATGTTGGAGAGGCTTGTGGGAAAATCGTACTTCTATTTGCTGGATGGGTATTCTGGTTATATGCAAATCGTAGTGTCCCAAGACGATCAAGGCAAAACGACATTCACTTGCCCCTTTGGCACATTTGCCTACAGAAGGATGCCTTTTGGCCTTTGCAACGCTCCAGGCACATTCCAATGGTGCATGATGAGCATATTTTCTGATATGCTTGAGACTTGTATTGAGATCTTTATGGATGACTTCACGGTTTATGGAGATAGCTTTGATCAATGTCTTGATCATCTGAGCAAGGTACTTAGCCGCTGTGTGGAAAAAGACTTGGTGTTGAATTATGAGAAGTGTCACTTTATGGTGAGAGAATGAATCGTGCTGGGACATGTAGTATCCGAGCGAGGAATTGAGGTGGACAGGGCAAAAGTGGAGGTCATTGCCAAATTGCCCTATCCCATCAATGTCAAGCAGATTCGGGAATTTCTAGGCCATGCGGGTTTCTATCGTCGATTCATTAAGGACTTCGCAAAGATTGCTCAACCACTCACAAACCTACTACAACTGGAGGTAAAATTTGACTTTGATGATGACTGCAAGAAAGCTTTTCATACATTGCAGAATATGTTAGTGTCTTCCCCTATTATCCAACCTCCGGATTGGGGAATGCCATTTGAGGTGATGTGTGATGCCAGTGGATTTGCCGTGGGAGCAGTTTTGGGCCAGAAAAGAGGCAAAGAGAGCTATATTATCTATTATGCCTCCAAGACATTAAATGCCGCGCAATGCAACTATACCACCACAGAGAAGGAGCTGTTAGCAGTAGTGTTTGCCTTTGAGAAGTTCCGTTCTAATCTGCTGGGGGCACAAGTGATTGTTTACACGGATCATGCAGCTCTGAATTACCTACTATCTAAAAAGGAGTCAAAGCCAAGACTCATAAGGTGGATATTGCTCCTACAAGAGTTCGATGTGCAGATCAAAGACAAGACTGGGGCAGAAAACCTGGTTGCAGACCATCTCAGCCGTCTGATGGTTGAGAGCAAAGAGGAAATCACTGAGAATTTTCCAGATAAGCACTTGTATAAGGTTGCGGGCAAAACAGCAAAGGAGCCATGGTTTGCCGACATAGTGAACTACCTGGTCGCAAGGCAGTTTCCAGTTGGTTTGAGTGACTATCAAAAGAATAAGATGAAGCGTGAATGCAGGTTCTATCTCTGGGAAGCACCAACTCTTTGGAAAATTGGAACTGATCAAGTCATAAGGAGGTTCGTTAGTGATGATGAAGTTCTAGACATCTTGAAGTTCTGCCATAACAATGCATGTGGAGGTCATTTTGGCCCACGTAGAACAGCAAGGAAGGTATTAGATGGAGGATTTTACTGGCCTACATTATTCAGGGATGCTTATATATTTGTGAAGAAGTGCAAGAATTGCCAGATGACTAGGAATATTTCTATTCGGGAGGTCATGCCACAAACACCTATCATGCCCGTGGAAATCTTCGACATATGGGGCATAGATTTCATGGGACCATTTCCCAAGTCAGGTAATAATCTCTATATTATCCTGGCTGTAGATTATGTGTCCAAGTGGGTGGAGGCAAAAGCCACTCCAACGAACGATGCAAATACAGTGGTGAAGTTCCTGAGGGCAAATGTGTTATGTTGTTTCGGAATGCCCAAAGTCCTGATCAGTGATCAAGGGACTTATTTTTGCAACTCAGACATAAAGAAGATGATGGTAAAGTATAGGGTCACACACAAGGTTACTACTGCATATCACCCCCAGGAAAATGGACAAGCAGAAGTCTCAAACAAGGAGATCAAAAATATTCTGGAGAAAGTTGTTTGACCAAGGCGCAAAGACTGCAGCAATCACTTGGAAGATGCTCTGTGGGCATATCGCACAGCCTACAAGACACCTATTAGGATGTCTCCTTACAGGCTGGTTTTTGGAAAGTATTGCAATTTGCCCGTAGGAATGGAGCATAAAGCATTTTGGGCAATCAAGAAGTTGAATTTCAATAATGAATGCGCTGGAATTGAGAGGAAGCTACAGATCCAAGAATTGGAAGAGTTGAGGTCCGATGCCTATGATAATGCTGTGATGTATAAGGAAAGGACCAAGAGATACCACGATGCGCTCGCAAGGGGCAAACAGTTGCTCTGTGGACAAAAGGTACTCGTGTTTAACTCAAAGCTCAAATTATATGCGGGCAAATTGAAGTCAAAATGGATGGGCCCCTATCTGGTGCAACATCAACACCCAAGTGGAGCAATCGATCTGGTGAATCCAAAAGATGGATGCGAATTTCGAGTCAATGGACAGAGGGTGAAACCATATTGCGAGCAAGAGAAGGAAACTTGGGCAGAAACCCAAGTTTTGAGCAGTCCTAAGTACTACTGAAGGCACAACACGGTCGAGCCAAAGACCTTAAACAAAGGCCCTGGACAGGAGGCAACCCGGTTTGTTTACTTGCTTTAATTTCAATTATGTTTGTTATTTATATTTTGTTTGTGAATTAACGCTGCAGGAAGGCAAAGACTGGAAACGTATCACTGTGGGCAAAGTAATGTGTAGGGCACAGCAAGGTTTAGGTGTGCGGGTGGGGTACTGTGGCAGATTTGACTGATTGGACAGGAACAGTAGCTGCAGAGATGGTTGGTTTTCCCATGCAAGTATCGATAATGGTTGAAAATTGAGGCCGAAAAAAGGGGAGTGAGGGAGAGATGATATATCCATATCATTATTTTGAATTATAAACATATCTCCTTCCCCAATTCAAAAATCCCCCAATTCTCTCAAAATTAGGCACAACCGATTCCTAAATTCTCGGCCACGATCTCTCTGCACAAACCCACCACCCTCACAACACCCCACGTCCCCAGAAGCATTTCAAATACCCCCCTCCACCTTCGATTTCTCACAAATCGAGCAAGGCAAACCCTACTTCCCAAATTCCTCAAAGAAAAAAATGGTGAAGGCAAAGAAAACCGGAGAAATTGCCAAGTGAGGCACACGTCGCAGTGCCCGCAACACCGGTGAATCATCGCAAGAGACGACGCAGACCACCCAGTCGACCCAGCTAGAGGAGCCGAAACAAAGCACCGAACCCGTTCTCAACCCCTCACCAATCCAAACCATTCTACCACAACACCCACCACTCCTGCCGCCGCAAGCAGAGAAAAAGAAACGAGCACCGCCGAAGGCTAAGGGCGGTGCATTGAAGAAGAAGAAAGTTGAAGCTGATAAGGGCAAACCTCAGAGCCCACCACCAGCTGGGTAAAACCCTGACCCAACACCTACACCTGAGAAGCCACCAACCCCTGAGAAGCCGCTGACACCCCAATCCAGCGAAGAAACAGGCAATTCTGAGCCTGAGAAATAACCAGAGAAGGACGGGGAGGATGATGGTGAACCAGAGAAAGAAGAAGAGGCGGATGAAGAAAAACAAAATGGCAGCGGCGATGAAGAAGAAGACGGCGATGAGGAAGAAGGGGATGAGGAGTCTGAAGGTGAGAGCATGGAGGAAGACGACAAAGAGGAGGATAAATTAGAGCAAGATGATCAAGAGGAGAAGGAGAAAGAACCAGAACCGGAAAAAGAGAAAGAAGAATCGATGGAGGACGACAAAGTTGCCTCAGAAGGATCTACATCTGAGAATGCCCACAGCCAGTCTGAGCAATCAAAACTGGCACAACCCGATCCACCCGCAGAGAAGAAAAAGTCGAAGAAGGCAAAACCACAGGAGGTCTCGAAGGAGGCACAGAGGGAACCAAGTCAAAGCAAGGGTCCCGATGTGCCCGAAAAGTCGAAGATCAAGTCGAAGGGAACCAAGCCAGTCAGTAAGGAGTCGAAGAAATAAGAGAAGCTACCCACCAAGAGGAAGCTAGAAGTGGAGCAGCCCAACAATGAAGATGAAGAGAAGTCGGTGCACAGCGAGGAAGTGGAACCGGAAATCCAAATCATCCCAGCTCCTGTTCAATCCTATGTGCCCGCAAGGGTGAAAAAGGGCACAAAAAGCAGGGTGCCACTCAGAACTCTCCCCCGCCTCTCGGCGAAGGAGGAAAAGGAGGATCCAAGCAGCTCAAGACAAGGAATTGCCGAGAGATTGAACAAGAAGAAGCATCTGCCCTTGTACGTTCTTCATGACAGCACGCTGAACACACTTGGAGTCATGGACCAAGTGTATGAATACTTTGCCAACATCGGTTGGGAGCAAGTACTTGGCTGGAGGAACACGGTACGCCCTTCTTTAACCATTGAATTTCTTTCTTCATATGAGTTCAAACCAGTGTAGGGATTTGGTCTAGAGACACCCGGAGTTGTGAACTTCTACATAGCTGGAGATAGCTATAGCATGTCAATCTCAGGATTGAATCTGCTGTTGGATTTCATCCAACCAAAAGATGTCCATTCGAAGTGGTACAAAGAAGCAGCAACTAGCGTTGGCGACGACTGGAGTCGAAACATTCAGCAACGGTGGGAGGAAATTGGAGGCAAAGGCTTCTATCTTTCGGGCTCAAGCAAGGACAAGCACATCTCTGACCACGCCCTCCAGATTTGCCATAGATGGATGGCATTCAACCTTTATGGGCGCAAGGATGGCATAGGCCAAGTCACGCAGCAGGAGGTATTCCTATTATGGAACATGGTGTACAAGCGGAAGGTCAACCTCGGCTACATTCCGGCGATTCAATTGCAGGCTCAGACCAGCAACACCAGAGCAACTGTTGTAGCTTTGGGCACGTTCGTGGCCAGAATATTTGAAGGTTTGAAAGGTGGCGACCTCGATGACGTCTTTGAGGGGTACCCAGAGCTTGACGAAGGGATAGAGTATCTCGATGCCCAGAGGCTGGAGCGGATGCAGCTAGTTGGGTTCACTGAAGAGAACACCCCATACTTCCTCCCTTTTGACGAACCAACATACTTTGACAAGAGAAAGGCCCCCAAGGCACAAGAAGGATCGCCCAGGGCACAAGAAGGACCGAGCAGGGCACAGAGCAGTGCAGATTCAAAGAAGCTTGAAAGAGTTGAGAAAGCCCTGCAGAGCATTTGTGTTCATCTCGGGTTAGACTACCCCTCCTCTCCTTAAATCATGTTTTATCCCCAGTAGTTTAGGATTTGTTTTTATTTTTGTTTGTGTGTTTAGTGTCTATTTTTGTTTTTGTATATTTGCGTCTGTATATATAGAGTCTGTTTTGGGCATATCTAACCCACATTACTGCTTATGCCCGCAAGGGTACTTTGCACAGCAAGTGTGTGGGAGGGATATGCCTAGGTCGTTGTGTTTGTATGTTTTGTTTTATTTTGTGTGTGTATGTTGAGTCTACAGCATATGAGTCATAGATTGACATTGGGCATATATGGACATAAATTTATTGTTAGGCAGATGGAATTAATCAATCGCATGTGAAAGCAATATATAACTACCCAGTGAGCTTTGAGCCCAAATTCACATTTACGACTTCTTTCTGAGTGTTTAAATTCTACCACCTCATTTGATGCTTACTTGCTTGTGCCCTGTCAAACTTGATTTCATGCATGCTTAGATGATTAAGGCATTTTCTTTCATCGTTATTTGACCATATTATTCACTGATAAATGCTTCTCATTGCTGCCATTATTTGAGCCTGCTTATTTGTTCATGACCTACGTTCTGAAAATCTCTCTTTAAAGAGTATCTTATGACTGGGAATGAAACCTTTATGCTCGTATTGGTAGCATGTTTAAGCCAAATAGTGACAGGATGCCAGAAATGGGCACAAAGAAAGAAAATAAATAAAAAAAAATAAAATAAAAAGTGTTTGAATTTTATTTTCCCCAGGTTGTTATGTGGGCACAAAGCTGCCGGTGCTGATTTTGCCCAAATACTATTGAAGGTAGCCAGTTCCTAAATATTTCCAACCTTGATCCGCATGCCCCATTACAACCCTCACAAGACCTTTTGATATGCATGCATGTGAATAACGTAAATTGTTTATACAGGGTATTTGCAAGTTTGTTGATGATGATTTGGTGGAATTGTTGAGAGTAAACACTTAACCTAAACACTCGAGAAAAAGGCGAGCTGAGTGTACACTACAATAGTAGCCTGAGTTTGATTGATTCGATTTGCCTGCATCATTATGTTCAACTGTTATGCCCTTTATCAACTTATGATTCATATGCTATATTGTCTTGTTTTGAGTCATTTGAGTCTTCTGTTTTTGTTGGTTCGAGTTAAAGTTGCATTCATACTTGAGGACAAGTATAGTCCAAGTGTGTGGGTGTGATGAAGACTCATATTCGTACTTTTTCCTTTATCTTTTTACACCCTTTTTAAGTGTTTAGTATAGAGTCTAGTCTAGTTTTGGGGGTAAAGCTGATTGCAGGAGGCTGAGGGCACAAAACCACCACAATAGGCACAGACAGGTGCTATTTATGCTGAGGGCACAAAGGACTGATTTGCCTGCCGAGGACCCAGTCAAAGTTGTTGCGAGAATTACGAAACAGAATCGCGGGACAGTTCCTATATGCACGTGGAGGTGATGTGGCGGTCAGTTCCGAGTCTTGGGGAGGTCCAAACACGTTGGGAAGGAAGTGGGGACATCAAAAAGCTGCTGGAGGCGCTAAGGTTTGTTGCTACCACTCCTAAAATCAAGGAAGAACATGGAGCATGAACATGAGGAAGTAGAGGAGTGCAAGAACCCCTGCGTGGGTGAAATCTGGGCTGCTTGAAGCCTTAATTCATTTGCTATAAAGACTTTTATCTGTTTTCATATCAGAACACGCGTACACACACATTCTGCACCTCGAAGATACAATTTACCGTTTTTCGTACTTAGTTTATTTCCTAGATATTCTGTCTGCCTGAAGCTGGCGGTTTGCCTGCAGAAAGGTAGTTCAGTTATTTTGTTGGCAAAACTGGGGTTGGGCCCAGAAGTTAATCGAGTTATTTTCTTTCCAAGTAAGATGTCTTTTATCATTTCTTTTACTTCCGTTTCTATGTTTAGTGGCTAAGTATCCACTATTCAAGTCAAAGTAATAGTCTAAGGGTAGAATATGTGCATGAGGTAATCGGACTTAAACGCCTTAAGGGTTCACAATCTTAACTTATTTTTCACTTAGACATAGGTAAAGGGTGATTGGAGATGAAAGCGCGCATTTTTGATTAACTGGTACTAGTGTTAGTTACCTGGGAGTGTATAGGTGACCCATGCCTCGATACCCGCATAGTAACAAGTCCGGGGGTGACAGCCTTGGTAGTTAAGATTGAGTGGTATATGCAGGCACAAGACCGTGTCAAACCTACTAGAATCGGGTCGCTTTTGCCCTCAAAGCTGCTATGCTTGCAAAACCTTTGTGTGATTCTCTCCTTAGGTTCCTGTATAGTTAGGTCCGTAGGTGCCGATCGTATCATCTAGGCGATATAATGTAAGAAGCGATTGGGGAGTGGCCGATCGTATCCATTTCCTATAACCGGTTAACCCTCAAAGTGACAATTACCCATATTTGGCCATAGGGATTCGATTTTTGATCTTTCTGCTAGTGTGGGCACAACGGGTAGTAGTGGTAATTACATGTGTTTTGCCCGGGATTGCGCATACCTACCGAATGACTTGATGCTTTGACTTGAACACTTTTATTACTGATATTTTCTTTTGTGATTTCCTTTTCAGCATTTAGTTAGTTTAAGTTTATTAGTAAGGTTTTTAGAGTGACACTGAAGACCCAAACCAAAACTAAGAAAAGACAGAAGGTTATAAACACTCCTCGTGGGATCGACATCCATCTTCACCAGCTATACTAGCCGTTGAGGGCAGATTAAGCATTTGTGGACTATTTGCCCGCAAGTGTATTTTGCACACTAAAACGACAGTGTGCCAGATCCCCTCTAAACACAACGAGCTGAGAAATTTTCTTGGAAATGCACATCCTAAACTTTAGAGAATACCATCTAGCGCTTACTTCGATTCTACTTTCTACTAGGAAATAATATCTCTTATTCCTCCAACCTTGACTAAAAGGAATATTGCCATAAACTCTCTGCTCTATTCCGAGGTCCACACTTGAGTTCTATGAGCGAGAACAGAATAAACGAATGCCTCAGAGTGAGGGCTTTATCTTGATCAACAATTCTTTAACAAGCTCAAAAACTGAAAGAGATATAACACTAGGTTATATATGTCAAAAACATTGCCTTTTTAGAGGACTTATAAACTTGAAGGGTTCTTGCATATGACAAAGATATGAAGGAATCAATGGTTAACAACTGAAAACCGTGCTAAAATATTTTCACAAGGGTGACATCATAGCCTATCAAGGAAATGCCATTACTAATTCTTGATGATCAAAGAAGTATCATTCAAAAGATTGCAAATTATCCCAGCGGATATAATCAAAGAATTTCAAATGGTACAAATGGAGAATTTCAATTGATGCGAAGCTATTGAAGGGCAATTGATTCAATTATCAAGAGGACAAATTAATTCCAAAAGAGAATGAACAAATCGATTCTATTAACACGAGAATGAATAAATAGACTCAACAAAAACTTCTATCATACTGAAACTCTCAATCTACCGAATACTAGGTCTATCTTCTTAACAATCTTCTTATTCGAGTCTCCTCTTTCTTGAGCACCACGTACCTTCTTCTTGGCGAGGTTGCTATGGAATGGCACACGTCGGTTGAACTTCAAATGGCTTCGCTTGGTTGGAAAATAGCTCTTTCGGCTCAAAACATCAGCTAGAACATTCGCCTTTTCATGATGATATAAGATCGTACAGTCGTAATCCTTCACCAACTCCAACCATCTTCTTTGACGCAAATTCAACTCCTTCTAGGTGAGGAAGTACTTCAAGCTTTTGTCATCGGTGTAAATCTCGCACTTGCCTCCATAAAGATAATGCCTCCAAATCTTCAATGCATAAACTACAGCAGCTAGTTCGAGATCATGCATCGGATAATTATACACGTGCACCTTCAACTGTCTTGATGCATACGCCACTACCTTTCTATTTGCATCAGAACACACCCAAGTCCTTGCTTCGAGGCGTCACTATAAATGACAAAGCCTTCAGTCCCATCAGGGATGATCAACACTAAGGCTGACACGAGACATCGCTTCAATTCTTGAAAACTTTGTTCACACTTCTCAATCCCTTGGAACTTCTCATCCTTCCTTGTTAATCTTGTCAAAGGACTCGATATCTTCGAAAACCCCTCAATAAATCTTCCATAGTAGCCCTCCAGTCCTAGGAAACTTCGGACTTCATTAACATTCGACAGCCTCTTCCAATTGCTATGGCTTCCACCTTTGATGGGTCTACTTCGATTCCATTTGATGTCACCACGTGGCCAAGGAATGCCACTCGTTCTAACCAGAACCCGCATTTTGAAAATTTTGCATACAACTCTCATTTCCTTAGCGTCTCCAATACGATTCTAAGATGCTCAGCATGCTGCTCCTTGCTTCTTGAATAAATCAAGATGTCATCAATGAAAGCTATCATGAATTGGTCGAGGTACGGATGGAGCACTCGATTCATCAAGTCCATGAAGACTCCCGGTGCATCAGACAATCCAAAAGGCACCACCGTGAACTCATAATGCCCATAACGCGTTCTAAATGCTGTCTTTGGAATGTCACTCTCCTTGATCTTCAGTTGATAATTACCGGATCTTAAATCGATCTTCGAAAACACACTGGCTCCCTTCAGTTGACCAAACAAATCTTCAATTCTCGGCAGTGGATACTTGTTCTTGATCGTTAACCGGTTCAATTCTCTATAATCAATGCACATTCGCATTGACCCATCCTTCTTCTTCACGAATAGCACAGGTGCTCCATATGGTGAAGCGCTTGGTCGGATTAACTTGTTGTCAAACAACTCCTGAAGTTGAACTTTGAGCTCTTGCAACTCCTTTGGCGCCATTCTATACAGAGCCTTAGATATTGGTGCCGCACCTGGCACAAGGTCGATGGTGAACTCGATCTGACGATTATGAGGAATCCCTGGCAACTCGTTTGGAAATACATCGGGAAATTTATTCACCACTGGCACGTCTGGCACTTGCACCTTAGTGGACCTTGACTTCACTATGCTAATGATAAATCCCTGACATCCTTTCTTCTTCAACAACTTCATTGCCTTCATTGCTGTAATGATTCTCTGAGTTGATCTCGTTCTTGCACCATAAAAGATTAACTCAGGCTCTCCCGGAAAATCAAATTCGACCTCATGATCACGACATCGAATCGTGGCATGATTCCCACTCAACCAATTCATACCTAGGATTATGTCGAAATCATGCATCTCCAAGACATGAAGATTTGCTCTCAGCACTTTATTATTGATTTCTGGCTTCAGGCCATACTCCAACTTGCTAGAAGAAACTTTGTTTCCCGAAGGAATATTAATCTCTTTAACAATTCACCACTATCTTTGCATGAAATGCTAAGCTCGGAATAGCTTCATGGCATACTAGCTCGTTAAGTTAATGTCATTCTTAAGGCTAATTCGAGGACTATTAAAGCACTTTTCATCATTTCATAATCAAGAAAGCACACAACTTTCAAGATTTCATTTCTTTAAAGCGTATATCGGGAATTTTTAAAACATCGTAGTTGATCGTGACAGCAGATACAATTCATTCATTTTTATTGTCCAACTTCGGACCATTCTTTTCTTTTCTTTTGTCCAACTTCGGACCATTCTTTTCTTTTCTTTATGATGCTATCACGATTTATTCAACTCTTTAACTTCTTTCCCGACACACTCTATAATACACACCCACATTCCATATTACTCATACTTGAAAATCTTTAAAAGTACATACCTTAGGATCGGAGTCAAGCCGAGTAGCCGTCGTGAACAACCACCCACATTTCTCACACATAAAGCAAACACATACAGAACAAGTCTACAGGAGCGTAGACCTGCTCTGATACCAATTTGTAACGCCCCAAACCACTCCGTTTGGCCACGTCACTTAACATACTTGTAACGCCCCAAACTACTCCGTTTGGCCACGTCACTAAACATATAATTCATTTACATGCATTTGCGTTCTCTTAATAGATTGAGCGGAAGCTAAGGTCAAATTTCATTATGAGAAAATAACATCATAATTCTGAATATAAATTTTCTTCTTCCACAATTATAACATGCAACCCATCGAATCTACCCTGTCACACAACATGAATTTAAGTAGAAGCATCTAATAAACCTATCCACATCATTCATACAATCATCCAACCTATCGGGCTCATAGATCTTAAACAACCCGCCCGTCTAGTACCCTAAATTAACAAACATAGCATAAGAATTCAACAACCTATATTTACACAATATAGGCTCCTAGGTCAACCGAACCGCCTTTAAATCATCGACATGTTATATCGAGTTAAACATATCATAACCACAAAAGATCGGGCTATTCCCATCCCCAATAATCGTTGTTCATAAAACATAAAGAATGATCAATGTAATAATACTAATAATATGCATATTCAAAAGCAAGCAAAATTAAACACAAGCTTGTGGGGTTCTCTTGTGTTCACAACGCTCCTACTCCGGCTTCGACTCCTCAACCTGAAAATTCATTGAATGAATGGGGTGAGTATTTAACAACATACTCAGTGGGGAACACTGTAAACAGTTATAGCCAATTGCACAAGTGAAAATATAACATATGGACTTTTCTTTACTTTGTGGAGACTAGTCCCAACCCCGTAGGGTCTAAACATCATAATGCCCCCGTTAATGAACATCTTTGGCCCTGTAGGGATGCCCACAGACATACTACCCCCCAGGGAGGACATTAATAGGTCTATATTCGATCCCAAAGAATCTCTGCCCCGAAAGGGTCTCTTTGTTGACCCCGAAGGATCTCTGTTATGCCCCGAAGGGTCTCTTTTATCTCTGGTCCGAAGACCCTTCATACTTATACAATCAAAGCACAACAATAATTATAACCTTACACGTGTTCACAGTTTAGAGTTACCCCACCTTATGAGACGCTTTCACAATTTCTCAACCTTTGAAATACTCCTTAGCCGCGCACAAGTTGTCCACCTCGAGCCCCAATACGTCACCAAGCACCTTTCAATTCCCTTTTCACTTTAGATGTCGAGTTATACAAATAAATCATAACTTTGACCAAACTCATGCTATACTTTACTTTAAGGTCTTCATACATCTTCATATGCATAATCATAGATATACCATCTCATAATACGATTTTGGACTCAAAATATACATTAAAACTCTTTGAAGCATTTAATCAAACACGTTACGTGCACACATTTAAACCACAAGATCAAGACTCAATTTAAATCCTTTAAACCCGATATTTCAAATACAAACACCTTCATCTAAGGGTTGTAGCATACATGAAAATCAACTCCATAAAGGCATCACAACACCTCCAACCAAACATCAACAAAACAGGGGAAAATTAGGGTAAAAATCCAAACCCTAGCAACAATGAACCATAGGAATTCGATATAACTTCACATATAGCTTCAATGGAGTAAATAAACCATATGTTTGAGATATCAAAGCATGAGGATCATTAGAATTGAAAAATCCTATTTTTTTAGGATTTAAACCCTAAACTCAAATCAACAAAAATGGAGCTTAATCATCAAGATGGAAGTGGTGTTAGATTACCTTAGATGATGGATGATGATGGTAGAATCCACTCCCAAAAGTTGAAGAACTTCTTGAGAGAATTTAGGAAGAAATCATCCAAGAGAAGAGAGAAATGAGGGTGAAATGGTTAAGTGGGGTATTTAAAGAATGAAAATTCTCAAACGGGGCGCGACCAAAGGTGGTAGCGTTTTGGGGTCGGGTTTTAGCCAAAGAAAAATGGCTCTCTGAAGCTGGTGACACGCGACCGAGGGGGTCGCATTTCATGGTCGCGCTGTAGACCCCTCAGAACGCGACTCGAATGGGGTCGTGCTTTCCGGTCGTGCTCAGACTGTAGATTTTTGAAAGAGCTTCGATTTGAGTACTTATGGGCCTCGTGGTTCCAACCGAGTCAAAAGTTATGACCTCCGGATGAAACCTACCAAAACTTAGCGAGACCCTCGATTTATGCTATTTTCGAAAACACATACAATACACAACTTAAATTTTTAAAACATAATCACTACTTATTTAATGCACATACCAAAATTACATAAAATTGAGGTATGTCAAATCAAAATTAAATATAAACACACTCATTCATTATCATATAACTCGACAATTTAAATGTTAAATTTCAAATTCCATTATGCACTCAGCATAGTGTAACCGTGCTATGACGTATCAGCTCGAGTGGAACAACCTGCATTAAAACAACAGCATAATATACAAACATACTCACATGATCAATATTCAAACAATATTAATTCAAATTCATTTTCCAAAATTATAATTCATAATTTAGAAAAAGAGACGGGGTATCACAATATCACAAGTTAATTTTGACCCTCCATATTTCAGAGCAGATTTGACTTCAGAAAAAGACTCAGGAATGGCTCCAAGCAAGATTTGAGGAGCATATTTTTCAAGAGTATGATCACCAGCAAGCTTTAAATCTTTCAGTAACTTATTAAATTCCTCAATATTAGTGTCAATATCTTTAGCTGAATCCATTTGAAAATTCATAATTTGATTTTGCAGAGAGTAAGCAGATTCTTCAGAAGTTGCAACATACAAAGAAGTCAAATTATCCTACAAATCTTTAGCACAACGATGGTGTGACACTTTTCTGACCATAGTGCTGTTTAAATTTAATAATATAGTAGCTCTAGCACTAGCATTTATCTCCTGCAATTTTTCATCATTTTTAGATTCATCAATCCTTTTATAAATAGCTTGTTGAATTTTTTCTTTTGTCAAAATACATTCAATTCTAGTTTGCCAATTACCAAAATCATCTTTACCATTAAAAGGAGCAGCAGTCAGAGTATTCATGGTAAGAATACACAGAAACAACCACAAAAAAACCAAGGAATCACTTTAACCAACACAGCAGCTAGATCACAGAGGCAATTAACAAGCTCAATAACACTCAAAACACAGGAGGATACCTCCTCAGGCACTAGAACAAGTGCACCAGGGGGATAGAGTGCTGAGGCTAGCCCAGTTCTCAGCACAGATTTATCTGTGGAGCAGGGGATCACTCAGGACAACCCCAAAACTTGTTTTTAGTAAGAATAACTGACTTGCTGCACAAAGTCAGTTCACAGGAACTCAAGAAACACAGAGTTCCACACAACTCTCACCAGAATCACAGAGAGTTTAAGAACAGGGATTACCAGAAAGAAAAACACCCCACAGAGAACAACTCACAGTGGAAAGCAAGTAGAACACCAGAAACACTCTCAAACCCCCTTTCCTAACCCTGATATCCGGGCAACCCACTTTGAGGAAACCCACAGGGGAGTCCAGATGGTCCGGACCGTAAGCTAGGGTTAGAGATGGCTTGGAATACCAAGGAGATTCAAGAGAAGTAAAAAAACCGGATGCAAGATATGAAGCAGGATCGCAAGATACCACAAATAAGAGTTTTAGGGTTTTGAAGCAATACCAGAGCCGGCTCTCCCAGGCAGGGGAGAGGCCGGACTTACTGTTTAATTTTGAGCCCGTCGGAGATGAAGCGGTGCGGCCCTTACCGGCGGCGGGGTGAGCTGAATGGAGGCAGGAGGTTGCCCCCGGCTAGGAAACCAGGCTCTGATACCACTTAAGGGTATCTTTGCCTAGCCAGGGGTTCAACTCTTGTTTTCCTCCTCTTCTGTTTACCTCACGGTTGCTCAAGCAACCTAGAATGCCTCAGACTTTTGATTTAGCGATTTTTCTCTTCACTGGCATACACAAAAGGCTCAGAGTTAGAGGAATTTCAGAGAACACTTTTCTTCACAGCCTCCTTCTTCTTCCACAGGTGAGTAATAGATCTGTAGAGATAGAACAAATTAGGGACTCACAATTAACAATATCAGAAAAAGAAGCGAGAAGAACATAAAATAAAGAACACAGAAAGATAGAATGAGGGAAAAATGTGTCTCAAGACACAAGTCGGCTCAGATTTTCCCTCCGGCAACGGTGGTGACACTTCCGGTGACAGAAAATATCCTAGACCACAAAGGGGATGTGGGTAATGCCCTGAAGCGCTCACTAGCCCTTCTGCTATTAGAGTTTACTCGGCAGACCCTCAACTCACGGCTAAATCAGGAGACCACAGACAGGAATCCGGCCAACAACTCAGAGAGAATGACAAAGGTTACTCTGAAGCAAGTAGGGTTAGAAGAGAATGGTGTGAGGCTTGATCGGGGAGGTGAAGAGGCACAACCATTTGTAGAGAGAGAGGGAGAGATAGAAATGGAATTTTAGGGTTAGGGATAAGTATATAAGGTAAATTAGGTTAGCGGGTGGGGAAATGGGCTTAGCAGCTGGGCCGCGGTAAATAAGGTAAGTGGGCCAAGACAGAAAGCCCAAATGGGCCAATACACCACAAAGTTGTTATTTTTTTAATTTTCAAGATTGAACAAGGGTTTATTTGTACATTACTATGAAAATTAATAATAATTATAGTAATGAGACTATATAATTGGGACACCTCAAAATAGTAAAAGGGACTATATAATCGGGACGAAGGGAGTATATAGTGAATTAGTGTTAGAGTAAATATTATTTCGAATATAGGATAGAATAATATTACTAATTACTATGTATCTATAATATTGATATATGATATATTCAATAATTTTGTCTTTTGTTTGTAAAGTGTTATTATTCCTAATTAATTTAAAATTTTGACTTTGAAATATTAGTTAAGAAATAACAATTATTGATTTCAATTAATATTTCAGTTAAGTATAATTTTCTGTTAATATTAGTCACTATTTCCATTATATTAGTTAAAAATATAATTTTATTTTATATTTATTTCTTAATGGATTAAAGAATGAAGAATATTAATTTGTCAATATTAGTCTTGATTTTTGTTATTTTTTTTTCATTATTACTTAAGAAGATATAATAATTTAAAATCTAGTTAAGAAAGATTATATATATATATATATATATATATATTTAGAGTATATATTATCTCGATTCTCGAATATATAAAATAGAGTAATATAAATATATAAATTACTATTTACAATGTATATATGATATATTACTATTGATTTTGATAGTATTGTTAGTTGTTACCAACTTATATTGACTTTGATCAAATAATTGATTTTGTTAATATCAATTAAAAATTATTAATTTCAATCAATATTTCATGTAAAGTATTATTTTTCATAATATTTAGTTAATATTAATATTTATTTTGATAATATAGTATTAAATAAAACTATTATTTTATTTTATATTTATTATTTAATCCACCTTGATCGATGCACACATATCATATTGTCAATGAATTGAAATATTATTTCATTTCATAGTTTTTATTTTATTAATTGAGAATTTTTAAATCTAATACCAATAATGTATATTACCATTGATTCCATTTTATTATTAATTGAAAATTTTAACAAAAATAAATTTTATTTTAAAAACATTAGAAAAAATAAAAAAATATATATTTTTCGAGTTTCAAATCGAATATAGTTCGAAAGTTGTATCATGAACCAACTCAAGTAACTACTCGTGAGAATTACTCACGAGACCGCTCGATTAACTACTCGTGAGACAGCTCAATTAACTACTCGTGAGACAGCTCGATTAACTACTCGCGAGCTTCATGAGCCGAGTAAGCTCACGAGCTTCTCGAGCCGAGCACCCCCAAGCTCGAGCTCGGCTCGACAAAAAGTTCGAGCTCGTTTAGCGAGCTCGAGCTCGACTCGTTTACGAGCCGAGTCACATTCGAGCGAGTTTTTTTCGAGTTGATCTCCGAGTATCTCATGAGTAGCTTGGCTCATTTACAGCCCTAGCTACAGCCCCTCCACCAAGTACATAAAGTGTCACAATAGATAATTAAGTACAATAATAAATAACTAATATAGTAGTTAAGTATTACATTAGGGATATGATGCATTGCACGGGTTGTAGTACGGACCTTACCAGCAAATAATTGAAAGTTGGTCAACTCTGTCAAAATATTTTTTTTTTGAACAAAAATAACCAAAATTTTATTCCACCATCTCCCTTAACCAGTGAGAAAATTCTGAATTCCATATAACCATCCCATCATAACTTGCCCCATATCAGTCAAGTGTATGAGCTACCTTGTTTGTCTCCCTATACATATGACAAAAATCTCTAATATAATCATTACTAACAATCTCTGCCAGAATCGACAATTTAATATCCAAATATGAGTCATCGCCCTCCCAATCTGATAACATCTATATAGCTAGAAGTGGATCTGTGTAAATCACAAACGATACCAGACCTTCCTGCAAGCATAGCCCTACACCATATTGTTGGAATTTTTTCGAATTAAATCACCACAAGATCTATTTGGTTGCTCATTAATCCTATGTTCATGTATATCAATTTTTATACATTCTATGTAAATAATTAAACCGAGTGAATTATCATGTATGACAATTTTCGATTCCACTTAAAAAGTGGAAACATATAACTCAAAAATCAACTTACAAATTGACGTCGGGTTGATGACAAGATTAAAGGTTTAATCTTGTTGTTGAATGAGTGTATGATCGGCGCCCACAATTGTTGCAATTCCAATTCTCAATCTTCTGTTGTATTCTCGGGCCGTGTCTAGATACATGGTGGATTGTATACTACTAAACATGTGTGAATACTATGAGGATCAAGAGAGCACAAAGAGGGGTTGATTTCAAGCTTAGAATTTTCGTCCCCCACCTCTCTATTTATTAGAGAGGTGGGTGAAAATAATCACTCAAACCCTAATGGATTTTGGTCTCTCACTCTTGTTACATCCCTAGTCCACTAAGGTCATATTGGGCTACAACAGGGATCGAGAAGAATATTAAATTGACCTGCTAATTCATTTAATTTCCAATATCCACAACTTAGGATATAATTAAATAAATTAAGTACTATTTTTATTCCACTAAAGAAATAATATCGACCTACTAATTTAATACATATTTACAAATATGTTTTCTTCTTTAGTCCAGTTATTCCCCATGTTTAAGATATAATGTCTATTAATTATGTAAGCTTCTGACAACTATAAATAATTAATAATATCTTGTTCTTTGAGTAGTACCACACAAACTTTATCATGTGCGAAATAAATTCCACATGTAGGATTTCACATGAACTTTGTGCTTCCTCAAGGGGACATTATCAACTCGGCACACCAGGACACAGTGGCCATATATATTGCATAACACATCATATATGTAAATGACACTGTCCAAAATATCGAGGTTGTTGATCCTATCAAAGAATCTCACTCATTGATAAATTAAAGCAATGACATAACATATATATGTCCACCAATATATATGGGTTAAGAATCCGAACTTTGTGGATCTTTAATTTCTCACTTAAGGTCAGAATAGAGAATAATATCCTATCGTGATCCACTTCAATACACAAACCACTGTACTAGAATAATCAGCTAGTCAACATAAACTAACTATCAGATTATTCTACAGTGTACCAATAGGCCCACTACAAAAAAATTGAACTTTTAACCACACATATAAATGTGGCTAAAAATACTCTTATGTGTGAATAAAACTATTTACCCACACATAATATAAATGTCAGCATGTGTCCCTATATTTCTGTAGAAAAAGAATTTCACCCACACACATATATATGTGTGGATAAATCATATAATATTACCTACACATATATATGTCACTAAAAGTCTAAATTATATGTGTCTAAAAAATAGCTCACATATAAATTATAATTTATACCCACACATAAAAAAATATCACTTGCAAATAATATTAATTTATACAAGTGATATTTTTTTATGTGTGGGTATAAATTATAATTTATATGTGAGCTATTTTTTGGTGATTTAATAATATTAAAAATTAATATTATTTGTAAATATAACATATGTACTATGTGTGGGTATAAATATATTTTTTAAATTAAAATATGATATTTAACTATATATATATATATGTGAATTGAAGATAATATCAAAACCATAAATATGGATTTTACTATATAAAGCCATCCAATCATAATAAAGTGAAATCATATATGAAAAACACTTATCTCTTCAAAAATCTCATAGACAAAAGTTTTCATTTTCTCCCAAGTATTGCAATTAATCGAAAAAAATAATAAAAAGGCTTTAATTTAAACTTATAATGTAACAGCCCAGTCCCGAAAATGGTAATTAGGTGGAGGATGGGGTGTTAATCCAAAGAGGATTAATTATTTAGAATATAGTTAACACGCGAGTAGACCAAAGATATGATATGCTTTCTGGAAAATCGGACAACATAACCTCTGTAACTATAGCAAGTCCCTATTTATAAACGGCTTATATGAGAAGAATGGAGCCAGAAACAATACGATAAGCCCATTTATAAGCCATAGAGAAATGAATAAATAGATACCAACAATCAATAGACCCATTCATAGGTCAACAAAAATAAAAAATGCTAACATGCTGAACAAATGAAGCATTTCCGTAGGCCAAAGGAAGTAATGAAGTAGGCATAACAAAAGATGGGGCTTCATCCCCTTAGATTAATCATATAGGCATCATGTAGTTAAAGCATAAAAACATGCTATAACTAGAGGGTCAAAAGTGTTTAGAATTAGAATAGCAGAATCAAAGTTTTAACCATAGTAGCATGATTCATCAGAGTAGCAAAAAACATAGTGGGAATGATAATATAATAGCAATATACGAGCTCAGCAGTCAACCCACTTTACAACCACCATCGATCTCCTGCATTTCAACCTGAAAACCATTGAAAAAGAAGGTGTGAGTACTAATGCACTCAGTGGGGTTTTACAGCAGAACCTTGTAAACAATTGAAATATCCAAATCCCTTTAGCGGCATATGGGAAGCAAAACACAAAAGCCCTTCCCATATTTGCAAAATATTATACATGAGTATGCAAGGGGATTACCTAGCAGTGACCTTATATTGATCAGAAGACCACAACCTAGTGACCTGAAAGCCACCACCTGATAACCCGAAGGTTACAACCTATAGATATGAGTATGCAAGGGGGTTACCTATCATTGACTCTCCATAGATCCATAGATACTTAGTGATTTAAGATCACTTCCTTGAGCTCAATTCCTTGTCCATCTTTGTATTCCTTGATGTCCCTTAGTATCCCTTGCTATAATTTGTGCTAGCAACAAGTCACAACCTAGTATATCTTCTAGGTCTAGTTCCTTGACCAATCAATACCATAAGATCATCTCTTGAGCTTATTACCTTGGTTATCCTTAGGATACCTAGCTACAAATTCTGCTAGAAATAAATCACAACCTAGAATATATCTTCTAGGTCTAATTCCTTTATCAAACAATATCATGTGATCATCTCTTAAAAGAGGTACTATAGCTACCACATAAAATACCATGCATCTAAGCAATACTTATGCAACATGAAGTCGATTCCTTGGTCAATCAAAACTCAATACCATAGCATTTCATCCATAAGAGATACTGTAGCTAGCTCATAAACAGTTATACATCTAATCAATGCATCAAATGGATACCAAAATTATTCTATGATCATGATCATCTATTCCTCATAATAAAGCATATCATATCATGCTCACAATACTAGCATTTAATCATCTCATGCTTAAGCTCATTCCTTTAATCCATAGATCAACAATCCCATAGTATATCAATATCATTGCACAGAGATAAATCCAGTTGAGCATAGAAATCATATATTTGGATATTCTATTTTGCCCTATCATGCCTCTAGAGCTCATTAGCTCAAAACCGTAAGTAATGATAGTATCACCCACCTTGATCACTATTCTCGAGGCAAAGGAATGGATGCAACTCCCTCCTTGATTCCTTCGGAGTTTGACTTGTCCTACAAAGTCGATTATAGACTTAGCGATCTATTCAAAGATCCTAGAACCCAAAATCATAAAAATAGAATTCCTTGACTATGATTCCATTGCGGATTGCATGAATTTAGACACTTTTAATCAACTAGGAATAACATGAAACATGCTTAAAATAATAGTTTAAGATCAACTAGGTCAAAATATTGGTGAAAGACTATGCCCCATTGTCTCTACCTTTTTTCGACATTTTTATCAAAATCTAACGACACTTTTAAATTTATCCAAAAATCATGAAATAAATCGAGTATATCCCATATCATAACAGTAACCACTTATATAATTTGAGATTTTTCCGACGACCTTGATTTAAAAATAAAATCCGAATAACTTTAACATTTTGGGAAAAAATCCAAATGACAGGATACTCGAAAATAAAATTCAACGACAAGCTATCCAAATGTAAAATAATATTTCAAACAACTTTCCAGTTGAAATTTTTTCGATTCAGGACCTTGAAATGCCCTGAAATGGCAAAATAGGAAAATTAATCGGTAACCATAACAATTTCTATTTTCCGGCAATTTGACCTATTTCTGGCCACCGGATGATATCGACATCCAAAGACGAAATGTAGAGAACTTAAAATTACATGACATATTAAAATTTTAGCTCTATAAAAGAAGAAATGAACCGAAATGAGACATCGAAAGGCATCAGCTGCTTGGAGGCGATGGGCTGGCCGGTGGCAGAGGCTACTCCGGCGACGGTGGCTCAGGCAGTTGGTGCAGGTGACTGGAGGCAGAGCAGCTCTCTCCCTCCCAGCTCTCTCTCTTGGATGATCTCTCTCAATTGAACACCTCTCTCTCGATCACCTCTCTCTCTCTCTCTCTCTCTCTCTCTCTCTCTCACTTTCCCCATCCTTTCTTTCTCCCCAAGTTGGAGAGTGTGGCTGTCAATGAAATGGAGTGATAAGGCGAGAGGATCAGCTCATATATATAGAAGGAAAAGGTGGAAAATATTCGGTATAAAATCCGGATATGAAATACTGAGAAAGTGCTTTTCGGATTTAATTAAAGTTGTTTTATTCAATGGCGAGGTCCAAATGACCTCCGATGCAAAATTCAAAATTATTGGGAGATTCGTTGGCTTGAATACTATTGAACCAACCAATTGAAGAAAAATAAGGAGTTCGTTCAAAGAAAATCGAAGAAGGGTTGACTTTTTGAAAAGGAAGTTCACTATTTCGCACTTTTTACTGAAAAAGCTCCCGAGCGTTCGTTTGACCTATGATTGAAAATCCGGGAATATGAATAGATTCGTTGGGTGATTTTCAATGGAGACGGCTTGTCAAAACAAGTCTCGAATCAACACACAAGATTTCAAAAAAAAAATCCAAAAATCACATCTTTTAAAAAAAAAAACAATATTCACAAGTTATCTCTTTACATTTTTCAACACCGGGACTCCCATATACCTCATATTAAAATTTTGAAGATACCGACAGGCTCTTTGGAACGAGCCTAAAATCGGCTATTTCCCGATATCCGAAACAAAATTCAAAAAGATATTTTTACAAACAGGACCCCCAAATTCGTGACTTATATCCGTTTCTTTTAATTATGATCAAATTATTCAAGAAAAATTCCTAATCGTTATTAGGAATTACTTAATCATGCTTAGAAAATCTGGGATGTTACATATAATTTTTAGACAATGACATTGGCAGCAAGCAATCTTAAGCCACGACAACATATGAGCGCACTCATTTCCGATGGGGCCGGTGATGGTAGAACCTTCAATTACCAAAAAATAGGAGTGAAGCACAAGATATAATGAAAATCAAAGCACCATCAAATCGAGTGAGATACAACTTTAATCCCAAACTCTTTTAACCAATATACCTTTCATTTTACCCTTTCGATTTACAATGACCTCAACATTGTTTGCATGTAAATGAAACAAGATATCAATTATGCACTCAAGAAATAAGAACATGTACTAGCTTAGAAGAAAAATGAATATTGTCATGATAAATAAGCATGAAATGACTAAATAGAATACAATGCAGTTCATATGCAAGGAATTAGTAAACCAACAACTAAATGGCATATTAATTCAAAAATCATCCAATAACTAGAGAAATCACTTGAAACCCTCCACATTCCACGACCATCTAAAACAGCTAGCACAAATTAAAGTTAAAATTCAATAAAACCCCATAAGTAGTTGAGAACATTTCTTATTCTATTACAGAGAAATGAGAAAGACCATTCTACCATCAATGAATAATTCCAAATAGTCGTCTAATCAACATGCTAACAATTTAAATATTATACCTAAAGTTTGATGGGGCAACAATAGTGTAATATCTCCTTAAAGAGATCTTCATTGAATGTTGAAAATACTTTCAAATTTTCCTTAAGAATCTTGACATCCCTCACATGATCACACCAGTCACATTAACAATAATAAATTACACCACACACACACACACACACACAATGTCATAGTCTCCCGCCAACAACCACCAACTTAATTAGATAAGAAAAGTCTAAATAAAAGAATTAATTTGTACTTATCAAGGGCTTCTGTTGGATAGTTATGCTTTTAGATCTTAGAGAAAATTTTCATAGAGTAACGATTTTCATCAACCTTAGTAAACCCTGACAAATACTTATCCACCTTCTCCCACTCTCCATGAGTCACCAACATCCTCAAAGTATCTCATGATGAAGAAAAACCCCTAATTCTTCTAGCTCTAAATTCTTTTGAACGAAACTTTGCTCCAATCCCTGAATTATGTGAGAACCTACAATTTAAAATTGTAGATGCAAGGTAAAGGGCAACTTTAACCTTTTCGGTTAACAATGCTAAATATATTGACCATAAAATTACTAGGTTATCCACCAGATAGTACGTTACTTACACACACACACACACGCACACATATATATAATATTTTATATCACTATGAAATATTACAAGTAATTAACGTGAATTGCTACCAACATATGCAACAAATATCAATAGAAAAATGAGTTAATCATCCTCTCTGGCTCAAACTATATGGTTTTGGATTTTTGCATAAAGATAAATAAATTAACAAAAAATTCAGTAATAACTACTGCCAAATAAAGGAAAAAAAACCTAACTAGAATAAGATTTTGCCTTTTTACTTATGCTCCCATTATTCAACTAAATCAATATAAAACAAACTTAACATGGTTGAAAGAAAAGCCAATGTTCCGCTAATGAAATTCATTATGAAAAATACATACATTAAAATAAGATAGCATGAAAAAAAAATCACAAACCAGAGCCCATGGATTCAAGATGAGACTTACTATGTAATTCAGGCCACGAGTTGAAGTAATTGTACTTTGTGTTTCCTCTTCGCCAGGTCTCCGTACTTCAACAATCATCCACTGCTCCAAAGGCATCACGATTGATATTAAACCCGACTATCGGATTCATTAGATCTTCCTTCATGTACTCAACAACTGTAATCGAATCACCTCTGAACTACAACCAAAACCAAAAAATCTTAGAAAAACTATAGATACAATAAAAACTACATTGAATTTCAGGTCATATGAAATACCTCTATTACGTTCTTAATTTTTTTAACAATCTCCGAATCAAACGACTAACTATGCGAGTTCGCTGTATCATAACTGTAGAACTCGTATTTGGCAATTAATAAGTTTGGGATCCGGGCTCTGGAGATCTACAAAATAAGAGAAAATCTAAGTAAAGCCGAAAGACCATCGGAGGGTGGATGATCGATTGGTCTCTGATGATCAAGTCAGAATTCAACCTTTTTTAATAATGAAATGCAGATTCAATAAGGAAGAAATATGTAGTTTAAAATCAATGAACGTCTCTTAGTCATACGAACTATCTGTAAGGCTTCATATGGTTAGGTGTATCCTTCTCCTCTTTTTCTGCATTACCACCGCCCATCTTCATTAGTTTATATAGGGCTCTCAAAATTTCCCTCCGACTTTTCAGGAAGGGCTAATCCATTTTTTTAGGGTTTATTCTAGCCGTTATCTTATCTCCTTCAGGATTTTGACCTGGCCCCATCTTTCAAATTCCTGACTGTTATTAAGGTATTTTAGTCTCGTCTCTTATGACGCTATCCATAGTTTCGAGATTAATGACCTCTGACTCCTATGTTTGAGTTATTGGGCTTTTCACGGAAAAGAACCTCTACAATTAGCTCCTCATTACTTGATCTCTTATTTTTTCAGGGATTGGGTAAATGAATTTCTATCTCATCAATTTATTTAATTGTGCCATGGTGGACTAGATCCGGAGAATAGTTTCGGGGAGCTTGTGAGAGTGAACTTCATGGAGCTCCAGACTTGAAGGTAAGTCCTGGAGGAGCTTCTGAGGTCATGAGAGCAGACCTCGTGGAGTTCTAGACTTGAAGATAGAAAACAGATCGTTTAATTACAAATGACTTTTCTGCTTTCCCTAGACAACGATTAAATTTTCAGCCGTTAGATTAAGATTTCTTGAATGAACGGTCCAGATTTACTCCAGTCATCTCCATCAATTTCGAATTTCAAAAAAGAGACTTCTCCCTCTCTCCACATCTTCTCCGGCGAATAAATCTAAAAACCCCTACCGTGCACGATTCCTGCTTCCATGACTAGATTTGCTCAGGATTTAAGTCGAATCTCATTCGAATAAGCACTACGCGACTTCCTGCCTTTAAATATAATCTCAGACCAAGTTAATTCTCTTGCTCTCTTATTTTTTAATTTTTTAAGGTTTTTTGAGCATTGGTTTTTGCAAATATGAGTGAGAGTGAGCAATCTTCAGCCGGCGAGGAAGGAAGGAGTTAGGGTGACGGTAAAGAAATTAGAGGTGTTGGATTCCGAGCATACGGATGTCTGTAGTCAGAAAGTCCAAGTTTTGGAAACCCCGGTTGCTAAGGTTTCCAAGAAAATAGGGTCTGCGGTTATCCCGCAGTCTAACGGCGGTGCTGTACTTTCCAAACGCCCGGTGTAGGAGAAAGGGGCAAACTGACAGGAAATAAGAACTGGAAGCACCAAGTTGGCCGACTGCTGGAAGGAGCATTTAGGGCGGAGGAGATTCCTCCTAAGGTCACCGCTAAGCTTCTGAAGCGTTTGGTCTCCCTTGCTATCTCAGGGGGAGAAGTCGAGCTTCTGGTTTTATTGCCTTCTATTCCATCATGACGGAGAAGGGGGTTGGGCTTCCTCTTCATCATTTCTGTTGGTCCCGGTGTGAGTATATGTCAGTTTAGAGAGGGGTGAATAAACTGACTCAAAAAATTTAAACTGATTGCGGAATATATAGGGCCCTGACTCGCTTTAGACAATTAATCTGTGCACATATCAGTTGAGTGAGAGAGCTTGACAAGAGCTTAGCTTATGAGCTGATCAGTTAAGACTGATAGCTTGAAGACTTAACTTATCAGTGCAACTTGTGTGCTTTTAGTGTGCAGTTTAAGAACATGCAAAAGCTTAGAGCATAAAGTACAACACATAAGATTTATAGAGGTTCGAAGATTCCTACTTCTACGTCCTCTCTTCCTTCCGCAGAAGGGTAATCCACTATGCAAGTGTAAAGTTTCTTTATTACAATTACACAGTGAAGAATCTCATTGGACCTGAAAACGGCAATCTTCAAACCGAGCACGGCCTCCTTTCCAACTATTGTTGTTCTGAAAGAATGGATCCATCAGTACACTCCCCTCCTCAGCCAGTTTCTAGGTCGACAACTCACACTTACCGGTCCCAACTGCTAACTGAGACTTTAGGTGCTATTTTCCATCTTTACAAGATTTTAGATCTCTCTCGATCTTCAAGATGGCTGATTCAGCTATGTGATTTGATAGAAAATCAGCTGAATAAATGATGCATTTATCTCAGCCGTCCACTTGGATTTTTCACTTTTGATCTAGTGGCTGAGATCTAAGGGATTTTGAAATCTGGGTGGTTCCCATAAATAGCAGAATATTTGGCAGAAGATTTGCTATTTATATTGTTAGAATTTGTTGTCTGAAACAATGTGAATTATGGATGTAAATTGCAAAGTTAAATGAAATGCTGAATCTAGTGTTACCACATTATCTTCAACATGCAGCGGAAACGTAAAACAAAACTTTGCACAAAATAAATTTTAAATCACACTCCTTACGGTGTGTGATTGCCTCAAGGCGAAATTCACTAACATAAGTGATAAACAAAAACAATGCTGATGTTATCTCGGTTCACTCCCTTGACAACACTGCATAAAACATACAGAGGACTATTCTAACTTCACTCACTCGAATAATCACTCAAAACAAACCTATCTAAACACATAGATAGATTACAACAAGTCACTCTAAATCCTAGACTTCTCAAAGTTGACTATCTAACCTACACACACAACTGGAATGAAAGTCTCCAACTGATTGGGACGCTAGGCAGATGTCTGGGAAGATGTCTTGGATTTCAGAGTTGACACTAGATGCAAGATTCAGAGCTTCTCACAAACCATGGTGATAACCTACTTGCATAAATGATTTTAAGGTCTAAGGAGACCTTGAATACTTTCTCTATCTTGTCTTGGCAGTTTCTTCATGATCCTAGATGACTTGGATTTGAATCAACCGCCTTCCACTACCCATTGCTGAAGTGGACTTGAGATAACCGTCTTCTGCATTGTGTGGCACACGTTCTTCAACATCGTGCAATAGTAGCGGTTACTCCAGTGGCCCACGATCTCCTGCAACAGTTAGAGTCCAAGAAGGAGTAGGAACATCACGTCCTAAGGAAATCCAGAACATATTTTGAATAAGTCAAAATCAAACATTATCCACGTTTTAAATGAAAATAAAATATCTAATAATTCCCTAAAAACGTGGAAAATCAAATGTGACAAAAATCACAATTTATTCAGATTAATTTAAAATAAATTAATCTAAAATACTAGGAAATGATAAGATTAATAATCCGAGTGTTATACTCGATGTGATTAAAATACTAGCATTAGTTTCCTTGTGCCCAGTCTCTTTCCTTCTCCTCTCAATCACTCTGGGGTTGTTATGGGCACGATCACAAACTTCTCCTTCAGCTTTTGCTGGAATGGTGGGCGATTTCCGCCAGGCTCGAGAGAGAGCTTTCTTCTGAGAAGTTGTTGCCCATCTTGGTATCATTGGCACCATTGTGCCCTCCAGAAGTGATTCTCCTGCCTCCTGCTGCCCCTTGTGCCCATTCTGGCTCTTTCCGACTCAAAAAATAGAAAAAACAAAGGACAAAAGAATGAGAGAAAGACACAAAAACACGAGAGAATTTGGACTTTTCACACCCACCCACTTTAGTCATACTTGCCCTCAAGTATGTGGGTACAACGTTCCCAAAAGAAAAAAACTAGAAAATAAAAGGAGGAAAAGGCAGACTCAAGATAAAGACGCAACAAATCAAGCATGTAAAAGAAATCCCTTGCGGGCATAGAGACCTAGGTATCTGATCACACTCAACAACATATAAACAGTAAAAACATACATAATGCCCACTGCAAATCAAAATGACTAAGTTATTGGTTCTCTCATGCTTGCCCCACTCAAGTGTTTTGGCTAAGTGTTTACGCTCAAGGAAAGACATAATTGAACCGAGGGTTACTATAGGCTTGCAAATGCTCTTGTTCCTCCACCACTATTGGTATAATGGGCATACCTATGCTAAGAACTTTAAGGTTATAATGAGGCTATGGGTTCAAGGTAGGAAATATTTGGATCTGGCTCAGTTTTTAGTCGAATTTTCCCTTCGGGAGACTTCTGTTGGCTCTTACTGGCCTTTGCCACCGTGCCCATTTTATTTAAGCACATGTTCCATATTTTTTATCTTGTGGGCATTTTGTACTTTTATTTTCTTGGGGTTTCTTTTTCATTTTTTTTCTTTTTTTTTTATTCTGACCCCTTCTTTTTTCTTTTTCTTTCTTTTTCTTGGCATTTTATGCCTTGTACACACCAGATTTATCCTCCCCTCATGCCCATGGTCTTTTTTATGGTTTTCAAGAAAGAACATGACCAGAGCTTTATTCATTTTCGGCTTAAAAGGCTACAAGGGATAATATCATGGTTGTTTTATTTGGCTTTGTGAGCTCAGAAAGAAAATTTGCCTAAGCATTTCAGTAGCATACCCAAAATTCCTTGTGACCTTGGAATAGAGCAAAAGCAAGTTCTCTTTCACGAGTAAGTCTTTTTGCTTGTTGTGCCCTCCGTGCTTCTGCTCTCCTCCTCTTCAGAGTTTTCTCAAGTTCTAGATCGTACGAGCAATCTCCTGTAGAGGTATTGGGCATCTATCGGCCAGGCTAACAAGTTGGTTTCAAGAACCAGCTCCCCGGTAACGGCACCAATTCTGATGCACGGTCGTTTCGCGGTCAGAATAATTCTCAAGAGAGAATTATCCTTATGCCCACAGCAAGGCGTAGCAAGCTTATGTGAGTAAAGGTCGATCCTACGAGAAGCTGCGAATTCTATCTTCTAGTGTCACTTTTCCAAAAGAGTTGAGGATTGTTGTGGTCTCTGTACTTGTATTTAAAAACTGTAAACTAAAATAACAAAACAAAACAAAACAGGAAAGGAAAATATTAGTAGTAACGTATTCCGGATTAGAACTCAGATGTCGAACTTAACAAACACTGGACCGATCAGGGGTACACCGATTACTTATGTAAACCTAATTATCTGGTTAAAAGTACCGGATCTCTCTCAACGTACACAATCTATCATTTTAGTTTAGCTTAGAGGTGATCTCTCATCCCCTAAACCCTAACTTGTTGCAACCCCGATCTCTCATATGATTGTAAACAACAAAGCAGCATTATGCCCTAGACAGACCCAGATTTACCTAGACAAAGATCTCTCTTATGCCCTCAGTACCCATGATGCATCCCATCCCTTCATGACCAACACACAGCTACGACTCATTGACCATTTATAGAGATAGTGAATACACTTCTAATTAACGAGTGATCAGCCACGATTAACTAGCTTAGCCTACTGTATAATGCAACAAAGAAAACGACTACACGATAGAACTAAATTTACACAGTTTATGCCCATAAGCCTCATGGTTCTTACGTGTTCGTTAAGTTCTTATCTTTATTCAATCCGGAATAACGAGTCTAGCCACTCATGCTAGACTTAGAACAATAATAATAATTGAAAGAAATAAAAGAAAACATAATATAAATGAAAAAACTTACTTATATTAATCTGCAAAAGAATCCAACACTAACGTTGGATTGAAGAACATAAAACAGTAAAATTCTAAGTGTCTGCGGACATAAGGCCCGAGACCTATTGCAGAAAATAAAACTAAAAGCAAAAATAATTTGTTTGTGCTATGGTACGTAAGAGTTTTTTGTTTGCTGCTATGAGATCTACTTATATAGAAGTACAAAGACACAAGGTAAACTCCCCGACAGGCCGGGAATCTTCAGCCCAATACGCAGCCGCCATGCCCAAAACTTTCCATATCTGGCAGATTCTTTCCTAATGTAGAAGATCCCGAGTCGCAGATTCTATACTTACCGTGCCCTAGTAGCGTCGACATAGTAACTTTCCTTGTAGAGCCGAGCATCTTTCTGGAAGCGTCAACTTGCCTTCCGCGGCTCCTCTTTCCTTCGGCGGCTAGGGTGCATTGCTCCTGCTATAGCTGGCATTAGTTTTCTTGTGCCCAGTCTCCTTCTTTCTCCTCTCAATCACTCTGGGGTTGTTGTGGGCACGATCACAAACTTCTCCTTCAGCTTTTGCTGGAATGGTGGGCGATTTTTGCCAGACTCGAGAAAGAGCTTTCTACTGAGAAGTTGTTGCCCATCTTGGTATCATTGGCACCATTGTGCCCTCCAGAAGTGATTCTCCTGCCTCGTGCTACTTCTTGTGCCCATTTTGGCTCTTTTCGACTTAAAAAACAGAAAAAACAAAGGATAAAAGAACGAGAAAAAAGACACAAAAACACGAGAGAATTTGAACTTGTGGTCTTTGACTATGAACCCTTCTCCAATGGTTTGGCTCTTTGAGTTGTCTCCAAAAGTGACTAGTGGTCCCTTAACCTCTTTATAACCGTTGAGATCATCTTTGTCTCTTGTCATATGCTTGGAGCACCCGCTATCCAGATACCAAGTATCTTTGCCCTTTTTCTTGGATAGGATGCTCTTTCCCTGCAAAACAAAAATTAGTTTTTAGGTACCCGCATAATATCGGGTCCTGAAAGGTTAATCAAATACTTGGAAATCCATATACGCCACACTTTTTGCTTTCCATGGTTAAGAGATCCTTCAGAATTTGATCTCCTAATCAATTTTCACAACAACTAAGACCCATCAATAGGTTAGAGGCAAATAAACTATTTTATATCCCATTCATAGGACATAAGCAATTAATCAACTTTAAGACCCATTCATAGGTCAACTAGAAAATAAATAGAATCAAAGACTCAACCAAATATGACCTATCCATAGGTCGAAAACTGTAAAGAGACATGCTTGGATCTATGGAAAAGAGATGGGACTTTATTTATCATGATTCAAATGAGGTATACAATTTAGATAAGCCCAATAATAAAACATAATATGCAATCATACTATGAGGCAACTCTATCAGAGTTTAAGCAGAAAACAATGGAGTAATATTGTATCACATAACATATTCATGAGCAATAATTTAGTCTGAACAAGACAACAATGCATGATCAACCCACAATAGTACATCGATCCATCACCTTCAGCATCTCAACCTGTGAAAAATATTTTGAAAATATTTTGGGCGTGAGTACTAAAGCTCTTAGTGGGTTAAAGTTTTAACTCAATCTTTAATAAAAACTTTAACAGAATATCCAAAATATAAATACAGATAATGGAAAGCAAAACGCGAAATCCCTTCCCATTTCTGCAAACCTTTACTTCTCTTTGGTACCCTGTAGCTCCTTCTGTCATCTACTGCACTCTATGACATGTCGCTGATAGGAAAAGGGAGGGATTACTTTGCTAATCCGAGAAGAGTGTACCAAGGATCACCTAGCATTGACCCTGAGTATACTAGGGGTTACCTAGCATTGACTCCTTATAGTGATACCCAGATCATGTGTATATGCAAGGGTTACCTCACAATGACACCTTTAGTGATTAACATCACAACTGCATGAATCACAGTTACAACCTATTTTTGTGTCAAGAAAAAATGGGAAGTAATTAATAATCGTGTAGTGTTTTCATTTTTTTTATCTATCTTTTTGAAGTAATGATAACTAAAGCATCCTTTAATAAGTTTCTTAATAGGAAAACACTTGCATTCATCATGATGCAAATAACACTATATGAGACAGGTTAGTCAAACCCGCTTTTGACCCAGTCAACATGGGTCAACCTGCGCTTTGACCCGGTCAACACGGGTCAACCCGCTTTGACTGGGTCAACCCATAAAAAAAACCTGTCCAAAGAGAGTATCAACCTTCCTATTAAAAAGTATCACAAAACATTCGAAAAGTACCATCTGTATCATTAAAAAGTAAGGGGTCTGCTAGTTATTTTATATAAGTTTATTTAGTTCAAATACTGATTTTTTTTTTCAGTTTTTATATTGTACGTGTTGAGATTAATCTAAAACAATCATCATTCCAAGAATTTGCAAAGGAAAGCAAAACGGAAGTTCGGTAAAGTAAAAAGTGCCATGTGGTAAGCAGAAAAGTATCAAGTACGATAAAGAAAGGTATCAACCTGAGATTAATACTATCATCATTCCAACTACAATAAAAAGTACCATGTGCCATGTGGCACGCCCGTGTGGGGCCACGTGGCCACCTGAAATAAGCGAAAATAACCGCTGTTGCACGCAAGTCCACCTCTTCTTAATATGATTTCTGTTTTTTAATTCTTGAAATAATTGAAAATTATTTTTTAAAACTTAATAATTAAAAATTAAATAATTAATAGGCATATATATACACAAAAAATTTGTACTCATCACACCAGATTTATATATATGCTACAATTGATTATATATGTTTATTCTTCTAGAAAACTAAAGCTTTCATCAGCAAGTTTTAGATATATAAATCTTGTATAGTAATGAATTAATTTCTTCTTTGCAAGTAGGTACTGAATAATAAACTAACTTAAAGCATTATTGACATCTTAATAAAGTGCTGATTGCCCTTGAAATTAATTAATAATCTTGATTAATCTGGATTAGCAACTGAACAATTTTATATTGCTACTCCTTTTTTTGGTAATGGATCAGTGGAGAGTTGAATTGAGCTAAATGAATTAATTTGAATTTAATAACCTGAAATCAATATTTTTTATTTTTTTTATCACAATCCCATCTTCACCTACTTGGTTAGAGCATAATCTACAGTTTTACTTGCCTAAGCTGTCTTAACTTCCTACTTCGCAAGATTAGTGTCCAACATCTAGCAGAATAAAAGCACTCAGAATAAGAAAATAACTTCAGCAGTAAAACAGGGTATTAGTGCTAAAGCTCGACATTTATATCCTTTTAGCAATATAACTTCTAATAGGAACATTACTTTGCTTGACTTCATAATAACAAAAATATCATCAAAGCAACATCATATTACCGAGTTAAAGGTTACCATGTGAGCATAGATAAATTTAGCATAATATAACATGCTCGAGTGTTTCAAGTAATTTTTCCATAATTGAACACATTACTTTGGGTATAATGATAAGGTCTACGAACACTAACATACACAATTTTTTTTTTGTCATCAGAAGAAATTCGACTTCAAATCAAAGACACCAATGTTTAGTTTTCCCCATAAAATATTACACTACAAATTTATCCACACAATCACAATAATAAAGGTCAAAGAAGCATATTCACAAACAGATGATGCTAAAACCGGAGCAACCAGCTAAGTTAATACAAACAAAGCGGCAATCGATGATTAGTAAACTTTCTCGAATCATACCTCATACTCCAAGTAAAAAAAGGAACATATAATGATGGCCATGAATTCCAAAATTCAAGTTCTTCAACATATGGGAATTTCACAAAATCACAAGCACACAATGTACTGAAAATGAGTGATCCTGATCTATACATACATTAATCATCTATTCGTTCGAAATATCGGAAAGCAAGTCAAGTAAAAGTTGAAGAAAATTGAGCAGTAAGCCATCAAAAATCGAGAACTACGACTCAAGATCTGCAATCAGAATTGAATGAACTAAACGGTACCTTGTAGAATTGAGAGAAGTGGGGGTTGCAAAAGAAAGCTTTTGGCCGGTAATCCCACAAGAAATTGACTGAATTAAAGCTGAAGAACCCAAAGAATATATCACACATCAATTGTGGCAGTGATGGATAGACTCTGATGCAGTGATGTTTTCCCATAAAAAATATGCAACGATGCAAGAAGAAGGAAAACTTCTCGACCATAAGAGAAGTTAAGCAAGTTAAATTGCACTAAGGAAAAGACAATAAGAAAGGCATTTGGAGGTACCGATAGATTACCAACATCACCAGCTTGTAGGTGCATTGACTGTAAATTAAAATCACATATAAATCATCTTCTTTTACCCAAGAAAGCCAAATTGAGGATCAATATCTAAATAGGGAATCATGTTTTCTTAATTATGCAGCTTACGGGGGAAATGCTGTATGTACTCTAGATTTCTGAATCTTTCACAAGAAATATGAAGCCAGAAATCCTTAAAATACAATACCTCGACCACCTTATTGACCGGAACATCTGCCACACCATCCTTCCTGACATTTTCCAAATCTTTCTTCTCCTTCACCATCAAAGCATCACTCTTCTCCACCAATTTCCTCAAACACCCCTCTCCCTCCACCGAAATCAGATCTACCGCCTTTCCCTCCTCCTTCTCCCCTTCTTCCTCCTTCAAACCCCCATTTACCATAAATCCAGTATTAGAAGAGGGATTATTGACTCGATTACCACCACCAACTTCACAGGCAGGGCTCGAATCAAAATCGCCACAATTAGGGTTGGAACTTGGGTCGGGAGCAGGATTAGGTTTCGAAGTTATTGGCACATCGGAGGCGGAGGTGGTTAGGCGGGAAGGGCTCTGGCGCGGTGGCGGAGGAGGATTTTGAAGTCTTTGAGTGAAATTTTGGGGGAGGAGCGCGACCATCGATAGGGGTGCGTTGGGAACTTTGTGGAGGTTGCCATTGTACTCGATATTGAAGAAGATGTTTCTTTTGGGGTGGTTCAGGCATGGTAGCCATTAGGTAAGAGGGAAGGGGAAAGAATTAGGGCTGGAAGTTTGAGGAAACGATTAAGAGAGATGAAGTGAGAAGAATCCTTTTTTGTGTTAGTCTTTTAATTTTGTAAAATGAAAAAATCAAATCATTGGTGGGAAATTTTCCGCTTAAAAATTTCGGATTAATAATTTTGACTTAAAAAAATAATAATTAATACATATACATAACGGATATTCATAACGATAAATGCTACCATTATATAATGTGTTTAAACATAACACAAAGCATAACGGTACCAAATGAGCGTTATAAATGTAAATAATATATAACACTCACAGATAACGTAAGACTCGAAAACGTTATATATGATCGGACATAACGCATAACACTTCTCTCGTAACGGATTTTTGAAATATGCGTTATCTATACAAAAAGGCGCTCATACATAACGCATATTTGAAATGTCCGTTATGTATGAAGTGTTATCTATGAGAGTTTTTTTGGTAGTGTCTATTCTATTTAATTATGTCGAAGCATAATCTATATTCTTTTATTGTGCTAAATCAAAATCTATTCTCCATAATTATGATAAAGCATAACTTATGTTCTTAATAATTATACAGCAGTATAATAATATGTTCTCATTAATTATACAATAGTATAATACTATTACTCTAGCAGAGACTTGAGCAGATAATTCCATAAATATTTTATTTGGATATTCTAATTATGACTATCACATTTATGAGTTAATAACTCAAATATAGATAGATTTTGCAAATAAACTCACCTCAATTAGATCAACTCAGGTGATCAAACTACTCGATATTCATCCGTCAGCTTCTCTGACTGTCTCAACAGATCCTACAAGGTCAAACCTTATTTTAGGACTGCTACTCTAATTTTCAGAACTCGACTTTAATTTAATTGTAGCTTTTATTTACTTTAATTATATTGCAATTAAGAATGCGCGACTCTAGAGATCTTGTGAAACTTCCACACAGAAGGAAATAAATTCCAAAATATAATTTTCAATTCAATGGGGTCAAAAGATTTGACAGAGGTCACTTTTTTGTAACTTGCCATTTTACTCAAATTTTTTCACAGCTAACCTCGATTGCACTTTTCACTTGTCTAAAAATTATGAAAATAATCAAGCATGATCCCACATATATCTTTATTAAAGTATACAATTTTTGAAATTTTCCAAAATCACATGCTTTAGTTATAAAAATAACTGCTTGATTAAAATAATCGACTTTAATCAAAACTTATCGGATAATTATGAAACTTGGCAGCCTTATAGGAAATAATATTTCGAACAACTTTCTAGTTCAAACTTTTTCGATTTGATGACTTGAAACGGGTAAAAATGGGCAAAAATCAAAACTGATCGGTGTCCCCTTTATTTTCAACGTTTTCCAGCATTTTCGCCGATTTTTGACTACCGGGCGACGACGCACTCAACATACAAAATGAAGTACTATTTAAAATACACAACATATTAAAATTTCAACTATAAAGGATAAGAAATGGACAGAAACAAGACGTCCGAAGTGGCGGCGCGGCGGCGACACGACGACGGTGATTTTCGGCCATCCACGGCAGTGGCGGCTCTCCGGCAACCTCCTAGCTCTTGGCAGCTGCTCCCGCAGTAGCACCCCCCCAACAAAACATAACTTGGGCCTGCATGCGCGATTTACTCGGCGCAGGCCCAGGTTTCTCTCGTTCGTCAACACGAACGAGAGAGAAAGAGAGAGAAGATAGAGAATGAGCAAGGAAAATGAGCTCCCCCTCTTCTATTTATAGAAAAATCAAGGCTCGGGCGGGTATAACTTTTTCGGATATAAAATACTGATAAAGCATTTTTCGGATTCAATTAACGTTTCTTTATTCAATAGCGAGGTTCAAATGACCTCTGATACAAAATTTAAAAATACCGAGAGACTTGTTGGCTCGAGTACTATTGAACCAACCCATCATTGAAAAATGAGGAGGTCATTTGAGGAAAATCGAAGAAAGATTCCATTTTCAAAAGTAGATTTACTATTCCACACTTTTTACTGAAATAAAATACAGAACATATTAAAATTTCAACTATAAAGGATAAGAAATGGACAGAAACAAGACGTCCGAAGCGGCGGCGTGGTGGCGACACGACGACGGCGATTTCCAGCCATCCACGGCAGTGGCGGCTCTCCGACAACCTTCTAGCTCTCGGCAGCTGCTCTCGCAGTAGCACCCCCCCAACAAAACATAACTTGGGCCCGCATGCGTGATTTACTCAGCGCAGGCCCGGGTTTCTCTCGTTCGTTAACACGAACGAGAGAGAAAGAGAGAGAAGATAGAGAATGAGCAAGGAAAATGAGCTCCCCCTCTTCTATTTATAGAAAAATCAAGGCTCAGGCGGGTATAACTTTTTCGGATATAAAATACTGATAAAGCATTTTTCGGATTCAATTAAAGTTTCTTTATTCAATAGCGAGGTTCAAATGACCTCTGATGACCTCTGATACAAAATTCAAAAATACCGAGAGACTTGTTGGCTCGAGTACTATTGAACCAACCCATCATTGAAAAATGAGGAGGTCATTTGAGGAAAATCGAAGAAAGATTCCATTTTCAAAAGTAGATTTACTATTCCACACTTTTTACTGAAAACGCTCCCGAAAGTTCGATTGACCTCTGATTGAAAATCCAAAAAACGAATGGATTCTTTGGCTGATTTTCTATACAAATAAACTTTTAAAACAAGACTCGAATCAATATACAAGATTTCATAATGATTCAAAAATCACGTCTTTACAGAAAAACACTATTCACAAGTTTTCCTTTTACGATTTTCAATTTCGGGACTCCTACTGAGGTCAGATTAAAATTTTGAAAGCACCGGTAGCTTTCTTTAGGTCGTTATACTTCAGAAAAGACCAATATGGACTATCTTTCGGCGGCAAACACAAAATCTCATAATCGATTTTGACATAAAATACATAAAAAAGTCGTGACTTAAATCTGTTTTACTTTATTTTAGTTCCAATTATTTTCTTTAGTCTTCAAAATAAATTTTGAAATTTCTCTAAACTTCTGGGATGTTACACTAAGGAGCTTGAGAATGTTGCTGAGGAAAGAAGGGATATGGCTGCCAGTTAGTCGGCTTTTGTGGACGAGAGGGATGCGGCCCGGGCTTCTACAGCTGGCGCTCAGGCTGTCCTCAAGAAGAACCTCGAGCTTTAGGCGAACATGCAAAGGGAGAAGTTAGCCCTGCAAGCTAAGTTGAGCGCCGCAGAGATAAGGATTGCGGAGTTCGAAGCCTCTTCTGCTGCTAGGGGCCAAGAAGAGAGGTTTTCTGACTTCGATGCCTTGGTTGATTCTATGGAGTTCGTTCCTTACAACGAGGCTTTCTACCAAGAAGGGGGCATGCAGTGGTCAAGGAGATCGAGGAGAGGATGCCTGATCTTGATCTGTCCTTTCTCGAGGTCAAGGATGAGGTTGAAGCTTGGGAGGAAGCTAGGGTCGCCGAGGTCGTGGTTGAAGCTGGGGAGGAGGCCACTGCTGACGAGGCCTGAAAATTTATGTAATTTGACAAGTTTTTTTTTATTCTCTTGGAGTAGAGGTGAATGTACTCATGAATTTTAGCTATATCAGTGAAGTATATTGCTACTTGTTATCCTGCTTTGAACCTGTTCATTTTTATGCATTATACGTTATCATATAAATTTTGAACTTACCATGCTTCTTCGACCACTGATGATATTTCGAGGATCCTGACTTAAGATTCTGTTAGGCACTCCGCCACTCAAGTTAACTTAATAAATAAGCTTTTAATTGATGAAATACACCGAAAAAAGGTTTGAGAGATTTATACTGGTGGATACCTTAGCTTTGGCTTCGTATAGCATCGGTCTTGGAAGCGAGGTCAGTGTTTAAGAAACTCACCGACTCTTGCTTCAAACTAGATAAGAATTATGGGAGGTCGGAGACCCTTGTGCTTGGGGTTTTGTTAGCTACTCCGACGCTCAAGTTAATAAACATATTTTGAAATAAAAATAAAGAAATAACAAAGGTTTCAGAAATGATACTGTTCAGAATGGAGTTCATCTTCGGATTAGACTTATTGTCACTGTGAGGGTCGGGATCTCTGTGCTTGGGGTTCTGTTAGTTACTTAGACGCTCAAGTTAGTAAACATATTTTGAAATAAAAATAAAGAAATAAATAAATGTTTAAAAAATGATACTGTTCGGGATGGAGTTCATCTTCCGATTAGAGTTATTGTCATTGTGAGGGTTGGGACCCCAAAGTTACTCCGACACTCAAGTCAGTAAACATATTTTGAAATAAAAATAAAGAAATAAATAAAAATAAAGAAATAACAAAGGTTTCAAAAATGATATTGTTTGAGATGGAGTACGTTCCAACTGTTGGCTATGGGTCGACCCTCACTCATCTGGATTTTATATGCTTCATTGCTGATGATCTTCATGACCTAGTAGGGGCCTTTCTAATTCGGTGCTAGTTTCCCAGCCCCATTTTCCTTCGTGTTTTGGAATACTTTTCGAAGTACTCAGTGTCTGTTGGTCCCGGTGCGAGCCTTTGTCAGTTTAGAGGGGGGTGAATAAACTGACTTCAAAAAACTTTAAACAGTTGCAGAATAGATGGGGCCCTGACTCGCTTTTAAGATTTATTTGTGCTGATTGATCAGTTGAGAGAAGCTGACAGAAGTTTAGCTGGTGAGCTGATCAGTTTTCAACTGATAGCTGGAAAACGTGGCTGAAGCTGTCAGTTCAGTCTGTGTGTATGAATGTGTGCAGTTAAAGAACTTGCAAAATTAAAAGACAGTGAAAACGGCACACACAGAGCTTTATAGAGGTTCGAAGCTTCCTGCTTCTACGTCCTTTCTTCCTTCCGCAGAAGGGTAATCCACTATGCAAGTGTAAAGTTTCTTTATTACAATTACACAGTGAAGAATTCATGTTGGACCTGAAAACGACACCCTTCAACCCGAGCACGGCCTCCTTTCCAACTGTTGCTGTCCCGGAAGAACGGACCCGTTGGTACATGCTCCTCCTCAGCCGGTTTCTGGGTCGATAGCTCACACTTACCGGTCCCAACTATTCGCTGAGACTTTAGGTGCAATTGCCCGTCTTTACACGATTTTAGATCTCGCTCGATCTTCAAGAGAACATTCTTGAATCTATTATCAACCTGGAGTGCTCCTTTCTCTTGAGCTGGGTGGTTGATCTTTGAAAGACTGTACTGAGAAGCTTTGCTCTTGCTGGAATTCTGCGTCAGCTTAGCAGCTTGCTTAACTTGAAGCACGCTTTCTCAGTATGAGACTTTTCACACTTTGAGAGTTATGAGCTTTGAGCTGTAGAGAGAGAAAAGAAATAGCTCGTTTTGCAAAATAGTAAAGTTAGATTGGCGAAAGTCTTGGCCAAAATTGATTTCACCCTCTTTAAAAAGATGAGTGAATTTTGACCGTTATGAATGGTGATATTTAGAAATCACCGACAACTTTTTAATGCTTGTAGCCGTTTGAAGCTCTTTTAGTGAATTAGCCATTTTGAGTTTAATATTCTCTGCTTTCAGATCATCAGGATCTTATGAAGATTTACTGGTAAGATCTTCATTAACTGCTTGTCAGTAAGAGCAGGTGATTCAGCTGACGGACTCTCAGCTATCTCAGCTTTTAGCTCTGGGATTGTTCAGTTGGCAGATCTTCAGCTGTCTGAGCTTCTATCATGATGTAGTCTAGTTCAGCTTTCAATTCTAGACTCATCAGTTGGCTACTGATTGAGATTTTACCAGTAAACTGATTTTTGATCAGTTTAGGATCGGCTCTGACTAATCTTTGATCAGATCAGTTTCAGCTTCCAAGCTGACTCTGTTCATCAGTCTATCCTGGCTTTTGCTAAGACTGATGATCAACTCATCTGTGGATGCCTACCAGTCTCCAAAGTTCTCTTCCCCCTTTACAACTTATCCCAAGCTTTGAAGAGTTTACTCTGACTGGTCTGATCAAGGTAACCTGTAAGCTGGTTGACCATGCTTCTGAATAGCTGTCTCTCATCTCAGCTTGAAGTCTTACTTGGTCATTATCCTTGATTTCCAGCTTATCATAACCTACAGTTTTTCATTAAATCATCACTCATATTTTGACATTTCATCAAAACCATCATTTGGGATTTTCCCAACAATTTTCCTAACAATTTCCCCCTTTTTGATGATGTCAAAACCAGCTGATTTGATGATGGAAAAACTGTGCAATGTTATCATTCATGAATGAGCATCTGAGCCTGTACCAGTTCTGGTAACAAGGCTGAAAATAGACTTCGTTCATAAGAACAGTCTTAGATGCTTTAGCTTTTGAAAGCTGACATTTTATTCAATCATGAGTATCAATGCTTTGATGTAAACATCAGAGCTTTGATAAAAGATGAGTTATAAGAGAAGAAGGAAGGGGCTATGGATAAATAAGAAGACAAGGAGATGAAATGAAGAAGTTAGAGAGAGAGTTTTATCTCTATTGAATATATTTTTCTTCTTCAACATCTCTACTGCTTTTAAAGCAATAATTTTGCATGCATTAAAACCGGAGCAATCGAGTGCTTACTGGCTAATCAGCTATTTGATTTGAAGGAAAGTTACCTGAATAAATGATGCATGCATCTCAGCCGTCCACTTAGATTAATGCTTTATGATCAAGCGGCTAAGATTTGAGGATTTGAAAATCGGAGTAGTTTCCATAAATAGCATAATATTTTGCCAGAAGATTTGCTATTTATTTACCTCAGAAAAATTCATCTCGTTATACTTTAATGCTAAGTATAGAGACTTAAATGTCAACTCAGATGAACAGTAAGCTTATTTTGAAAAGTTAGCAATAGCTTTTTCAAAAATAAGCTGAGAGGAATAGAGAGTAGAGAAGCTTATCAAAGTGGATTGATCAGGCAGCTGCTGAGAAGATGAACTTGGAGCTCAAGGCATCAGTTTCCTGCTGAACTGATGATGTCACCTTTAACTGATGGAATCAGTTTTGTTGAGCAGCTGCTGATTGACTCATTGTCAATTTCCTCTTCTTGAGTGGCCTAATGGGGCTAGCTTCACTACTTTCTTTAGAGCTCTTAGACCGTTTTCTTTTGGAAGCTGAACTGGAGATGTTATGGGGGAAATCATTTCCTGCTTGAGTCTCAGCATGTTGAAGTTGCTGAAGAGCAACTACTGAGGTGGTCAGCTTTAAGGAGGTCAGCTCTTTAATTCCTCTACAGGATGAGCTGGGCTGATTTACTATCAGCTTTGCAGCTCTTGAGCAAGACTTGATAAGTGGAGTGACATAACTTCTGGACAAGAGATCTAGAGATATAGCAATATCTTCATTGTCTTTGACTCTACTTTGTCCAGGATGTTGACTCCTTGGGATTTCCACTACTTGAGTATGAGAGAGATCTTTTTCTATTTCTTCAGTGGTACCCTCAGCTTGTAGATGTGCATTTTCTAATTGAATTGGATTAAGATTCAGTTGTAGGCAACATAGATCGACTGGATTGTTGGCACACTGTTTTTCAGTTGCAACTCCTTGCGATCTCAAGCTGGCTTGAACATCAGCGAGCAGGGCCTTAGCTGGAGGAAATGGATTTGAGGTTCCAATATTTGGAGGAAATGGATTTGAGGTTCCAATCCATTTGATGCTTCAAGTCTCTTCACATTGCCAAAAGCTCATGCCATGAAAGGCTATAAGCAAGAAAAGTGACTGGATCGACATTGAGTGTCTCTATTTATACTAGTAAAAGTACCGGTGCAGCTGTTTGAACAGCTGATTGTCTTACTTGGAAACATGCGTGAAGTGAGTGAGAAGGAGATTTGTTACATCCTTCTGAGCACTCTTGACTTCATATTCACCACTGTAGAAAGTGCGAACATTGTCTTCAGTCAGTTGGAGAGGAGGGCAGGCTCTCCTGAAGTATTCAACTCCATAATTTGGGTGAGGAATTCTAATGATGGGAATAAGCTCATCTGGATCAGTGCAGAGTTTAAAATCAACTGATGATCCATTTTTGGAGTGAGGAGAGGGAACTTCATTGGCATCTGAACTGCTTGAAGTTACATTGCTAGATTTGGCTTTATATCCTCTCTTCTTTTTGAGTGACTGAAGATGTGCTTTCCCTCTCTTGGGAATCCAGTCGGATATGAGGATTGGCAGTGCATCATCATTTGGAAGATTCATCATATCTTCCAGGAGCTTGCTTATTCTTAGAACAAGTCCTACTTTGGACTCAAATTTCCTAGTTCTTCTTGAGTCAGCGGCTTTGATGACTTGATGCTTGAATTGGGAGAAGACGAATTCTGCCCAATTAGCTTCCAATACTTCAACAAGGTTTATCATTACCTTGTATCTTTCATGAGTCAACTAACTCAAGCTTCCAATGGCACCGAACATCATCTTGTTCATAATATCGAGCATGACCCCATACTCGGGCTTCAAGTCAGTTTTAGCTGTGGTAAAACTAAATTTCTTGGAGCAATTTGAAGCACGCCATTTTCTCTAGTACGGTTCAGCTGAATCTTTCAGATCTTGAACCTAGAGCCTTTTCTGCGAAGTTGAAAGATTTCTGCAATCTTTCTTTCAGTGATTTTGAGTTTCTTTCCTTGAATCACTGATTGTGTGACCTTCCCATCTGTAGTGACCTTTGCGTGAAGCAAGAACTCACTTACCAAGTTTTATCAGAAGAATCTTAGAGGAGTTTCTAGGTAATATAGAATTTCGGTCTTGTGAAGATTGACCAGAAGAAAAGGATTGTGTGATTCTTGAAAAATCAGTTGAAATTTCTGTCTTCCCAGAAATTTATCTCTCATCATTTGCTCTTTGAAGGAGGTAAGAGCTTTTAAAGCTTGAGCCATTTTTGAAAAATTTGGCTGAATTTGAATTGAAGCCCCCTTTTTTTAGAGAAAGAGAGAACACTCTTTTTGAAAGAGAAGAGAAGTCTTCTTGATAGACTGCTTCTTCTTTCTTTAAAAATGCATTGGATGTTAAATGTATTAGTGTATTGTGTTCTCTTCAAAGTTTTGGCAAATGGGTTTTTATGAGTGAGGAAGGTGACTCATAAATGTGTTAGTTGAAAGAATTAAATTTCCTTTGTCGTTTTTAGTCGTTGGTTTGGACTGACCATAAATCATGTCAAAGTTTTGCCAACGGTCTGAACTTTCAAAATGAATGCTGACATGCCATGTACATTATAAAAATTTTGAAATGATTTTCATTTCTCATCTTTTCCTTTTTTTGAAAATTTTGAGGTACACTGAATCACAAGATAATAACTAAAGAGTCTTGAATCAGCTGTGCTTGATCAGGCTCCTAGTCTCGCTTGTGTTCAGTTTTTCTTCTTTTGGCGGCAGGTAAAATGGGGCTGCTTTTCTCATCATCAAAGCTAGAGGACTCACCTTCAGATGATTAGAGTCATGTGTGGGCTTGAAGCCTTCTGATCAGCTTCTCATGTCGCTTCAACTGATGTTGAAGGCTCTGAAGAAGTTCTTTTTGCTGAGCTGATAATTGACCTGATGACCGCCTAAACTGATCTTCGACCTGGATAGTTTTTGAAGAACTTGATTGATCAGTTGTAATGGTTAGCTGCAAATCACCCCCTCTGGATGATATTTCATCTTCGTCTTCTGTAGCCTTCAGTTCTTCACAAAGAACTGTTTTGGATTGATCAGCTGTTTATTCAGCTGTTTGTGCTACTAGCTGATCTGCATCCCCTAGTTCAATTGTGTTGTGACTTGACTCAGGGGGAGTTTCTGGATTTGCCTGGGTTTGAGCTTGAAGTGCTATCTGGACTGGATAAAAAAAGATCACTATGTCCTGCACTTTTGAAACTGATGTCAGCTGAACTGTTTGATTAGCTGAATCATTTGCAGCTATTTCTTCTTTTGCTGGTGGAGAATAAGCTTCTGTTAGAGCTGCTTGCGATTCTTGTGGGATAACTGAGAATGCAATATGTTTCTCAGTTGGTTGGGGCACATCTGATTGAACTGGTGATTTGAGTAATTCATCAACCTCTCCATCACTAACAGTTCTTTCTGCAGTATCTTTGGCATTTTCTGGTTTGACAGGTGAATCTAGAATGTGGATTTCATGCTCCATGACCTGTGGAGGAACTCCAGTTTAAAGTTCCTCTGCAGTTTCATCAATGATGTCATCGATTGGAGTCTCCTCTTCTCTCTGAGAGGAAGTTTCAGCATGACTCCTTAGCTCATGCTTCATTATTTCATCAAACAGCAATTTCTGCTTTATTCTGATGTACTTCCATTTTGTTTCGTCGTTCTTATCAGAATAAACAGGCAGTTGTATTCCTTTTAGCTTGCTCACTTTCTCAACAATTTCGAACATGGATCCTTTAGCTGGATTTTCACATTGTTTGCGGAGGTGAAGCTATTGTTTGAGCTCGTTCCTTCGTATTGCCCAGGCATTCTTGGTGCTTGTCCATGTTGAGCTCCATTCTTCTTCTCATTTCCAAAAGCTCATTCCATGGAATCCCATGAGCATTAGGAAAGAATCAGCTTCATACACGTGCCTCTAGAGAAGCTAGTAAACATACCTTAGTAAGGTGTTGTAGAGTTCTTCGTACCCAGATAGCTTTGCAGTGAAGTGTCGAGCCGTATACTGATTGGCTTGTTCTAGGGCCTAATTTTTTATGTTATCTCCTTTTGAGAAAGCTTTGATATTTCCTTTAGTTTTGGGCATGGGTGGGCATGTGAACTGGAAATAGTTTGCTCCAGCTCCTTGGTGTAGAATTCCCCGACCAGGAATGATGTCTCTTGGATCTGTGCATAACTCAAAATTAGCAACAGAATGATGTGTGTGTCCTCTAGCAGTGGTTCTAGGAGAGTCTGGTGAAGGACTTTGACTCCTTGTTCTTGAGCTTTCAACACTTCTCTTACTGAGTTGTTCAGTCATCATTTGAACTGAGTGAGGATCTGATCTTCTTGCTGATGAGTCGGCTGAAGAGCTTTCTTCAGTGATGATTGTTCTCCTTACTCTTCTGACTATTCGTTGTACTAAAGAACCAATCCCAGTTGATAGTGATCTGGCATCAACGGTTCTGAGAGGTTGAACATTCAACGACATGCCGAATTTCTTAGACAAAGGAATATCATCCTCAGAATCTGTAGATGTTTTACTTGATCCTTCAATGACTGCTTTCTTTCCTTTTTCTTTATAAGCAGTTTTCTTCTTGTGTTAGATATTTTGCTGAGTGGCAGACTCATTGATGAAGACTGACTTCATCTGTAGTTTTGGAATATAGTCTTGCCACGTGACAGTTGTGAAGAGTCTATCTTCCTTCATTAGGTCAGGAAGTTGTTTTTCCAGGATCAAGCTAATTTGGATGAGAAAATACATTCCATAAGGGAAGTTCTTGTCATTGTCGTTCTTCTCCCAGGAATCGACTAATCTTTTGAGTTGCCCGAAGAATAATTTTGCCTAGTTGATCTTGATTTGATACATGATTGCCACACAGACTTGATACTTGGAATTTGATATTTCTATCCAGCTTCCAGCAGTTCCGATGATGATCTTGGAGGCGATTTGGCCTAACACTTGAAATTCTTTCTTGAAGAGAGAGATAAAATGGTTCTTCTTGAACTTTGATGTTATGTCTGCTCATTTCCACAATCTGTAATCACTCTCTGAGTCTGAGTGAATATCTTTGAGATTAGTTCCGCTGGTTGGAAGGCTGAACATTGCTCCCAATGTTTCAGCTGTGACTTTGAATCTCTATCCTCTTAATTTTGTAGTAAAGAAATCCTCTTTGTTGTACCAATCAGAATTGAGGTAGAACTCGGCTGCGGGTTCTAAGTAGACTCTTGAAGGAGCTGCTTCAAGAAATATTTGTAGTTGAGCATCATATAATCTGGCAATGATTTCTCCACTCAGCTCTGAGTTCTTGCAGTTGTTGGAGAACACAGTTGGCTCAAAGAACTTATCCTTGAGCAGTTTGTCACAGAACCTTGATGAGTTTTCTCCGCTTAATTGGAAATTAAACTCTCTTCATTTACGATGAACAAGATTTTGGGCCATGATTTTGGTTTGAGAATTCTTTGGAATGACAGTGGGATTTTTGAGATGACTTAGGGTTTGCTTCTTTGGAGAGAGAAATACTTGAAGGCAGATAGTCTGAGGTTGGTGAGATAACCTTTAAACTTTAGCCAAGTTATTTATGAGGTGGGGTAAGTTCAATCCAACGGTTAGAAGATTTTGGCTTTAGTTGATCTGAACGGTTCTGATCACACAATGCCGAAGAGTCGGCTGAGTAAGGTGTTCAAAATCTATCCATTTTAAATTGATTGAGGGGAGAGAGAGAGAGTAGGTGGGGTCAACAGTAATATTTGAGAGACGTGTCACTTTACCGTTCAATAATAATTCAATTTGAACTTATCTGATTTTTGCTCTCCTCCAGTCTCCATGAGGCATTTGAGCTGCTGATGTCATCAGTTGCCTTCTCGACTGATGATCCTCTTGGCTTGGAGTGATCAGTTCTAGCTGGAGTCTTTTCAGCTTTGACTCCTTGTCAGCTTAAGCTGTCCTCTTCAGCTTTGCTCAGCCTAAGCTTGTCAACTGCTTCCCTCAGCTGTAGCTTTTCCTTCATCAGTCCGTTTCAAATTCAACTGCTCTCATTTAGTTGAATATGACTGGTTGAGAACTGATGTCTTCTGCAATCAGTTTACTTATTTTCAACAGCTTTCTTGCAGCCTTTTGCCATTCTTTTTAAAACTGTTATGGGTTGTATCAGTTTAAGCTCCAAGGCTTGGAATATTGATGCCCTCTTGAGTCAGTTCTCATCATCAGTAGAAGTGCTCTTTTTCACTCCTTCTGTTGGATGATCGCCATCCTCCTTTGAAGCTAATTCAAGCAATCCCAATTGGATGCATAGCTCAACAAATCTAGCTTCTGGCAATGGCTTGGTGAAGATATCGGCTATTTATTTTTCCGTGTTGACATATCTGATGCATATGTTTTTTTTCTCGATATGATCTCTGATGAAGTGGTGCCTGATATCAATGTACTTCATCCTTGAATGCAATACTGGATTTTGAGATATTGCAATAGCACTATTGTTGTCATAGTAGATTGGCTCTTCGGTCTCCACCTTGTAATCCTTGAGTTGTTGCTTCATTTATAAGATTTGAGCACAACAGCTTCCAGTAACTACATATTCCGCTTCAGTTGTTGATGTGGCAAGTGAGTGCTGCTTCTTGCTAAACCAGGATATCATTTTGTTTCCAAGAAACTGACATGTTCCACTGGTTCTCTTTCGATCAATTTTGCATCCTCCGAAGTCTGAGTCTGAGTAGACGGTTAGACTCAAGCTGTCATCCCTGGGATACCATAATCTAAGATTTATAGTTCCCTTGAGATACTTCATAATCCTCTTTGCTTCTTCAAGATGACTTTTCTTCGGATTGGCTTGGAATCTTGCACACAGTCTGACTGAGTAGGAGATATCTGGTCGACTGGCGGTCAGGTAGAGAAGGGATCCAATGATTCCTCTGTAATACATTTGACTGACTGATTCTCATTCTTCATCAAGAGTCAGCTGCACTGACGTATTCATTGGAATTTTAAAGAGCTTTTCCCTTGTCGGTTCCAAACTTCTTGACGAGCTCCTTGGTATATTTGGCTTGGTTGATGAAGATTCCATCCTTGAGCTACTTTACTTGGAGTCCTAGAAAGAATGTCATTTCTCCCATCATGCTCATCTCGAATTCACTTTGCATTAGCTATGCGAATCGATTGCAGAGGTCTTTGCTCTTGGATCCAAATATTATGTCATCAACATAAATTTGAACCATCAAGATCTCAGCTGATCGTTCTATTCTGAATAGAGTATGATCGATGACTCCTTTTTGAAACCCATTCTTTAGCAAGAACGTTGTGAGGGTTTCATACCAAACACTTGGTGCTTGCTTCAAACCATATAGAGCTTTCTTCAGCTTATAGACTTGGTCTCCGATTTCAAAGCCTGGAGGTTGTTCTACATACACATCCTCCTTGAGCATTCCTTGCAAGAATACAGTTTTCACGTCCATTTGACAGACCGTAAAATTGTTGTGAGCTGCATAGGTGAGGAATAGTCTGATGGCCTCCAATCTTGCAACTGGTGCGAATGTCTCATCAAAGTCGATCCCTTCACTTTGTGAGTAACCCTTGGCTACCAGTCTGGCCTTATTCCTTGTGATCATACCTTGTTCATCCAGTTTGTTGCGAAAGACCCATTTAGTCCCAATGACTTTTTGAGTTTTCGGCCTATCAACAAGAAACCATACGTCATTTCTTGTGAACTGGTTCAGCTCTTCTTGCATTGCTATAATCCAGTCTGAATCTTCAAGTGCTTCATTGATGTTGGCTTGTTCAATCTGTGAGATGAAGTATGTGAAGAGTGCATGCTCTGTTGACCCTCTGGTCTGGACTTTGCTTCTTGGATCTCCAACTGTTAGGAAAAACTATCAAGGAACCTCTAGACTAGGTTTTGATGAGATGTCAAAATTATTTATGAAAAACTGACTAAAATTCAAGTTGTAGATCTGAGCTGATCGATCCAGAGCATCAAAAAGGAACTCAAGTAAAGTCAAAGTCAATCAATCAGAAGTATGGTCTGCAAACTAAAGGATACGTCATCCAGTCAGAAGTCAACTCAACTAAGGAGTCAAAAAGTCGAATCAGTCGAAACTAACTGACAACTAAGTCAGCTAAGCTGAGGGATAAAAGAGTCGACTAAGACTGAAGGAACTGATAAGAGATCAGACTAGAAGTATCCAACTGATGGCTAAACTGAAGTAAACAAGACAGATCAGCTAAAGGTCAGAACTAAAGTCAGCCAGCTAATGATTAGTCAAACTGACAAGAAAGCTCAAGAGAAATCAAGCTGACAAGCTAGCCAAGAACTTGAGATCAATCGAATTGGAGAGACAAAGCTCAAAACTGCCTACTAAAGCAATGGCCAAACTGAGCTGACAAGCTCAAAACTGCTAACTGGAGTAATGGCCAAACTGAGCTGACAAGCTCAATACTACCAACTGGAGCAATGGCCGAACTGAACAGACAAGTTCAGTACTGCTAACTGAAACTCAAAAACTGAAGCCAGAGAACCCTGGAGTTATTGCTCAAACCGACGAATCTTGGAATAAATACTTCAACGAAGATCCTAGAATTAAATATCCAACGAAGATCGATTGGCAGAGTAACGGCTATTTCAACCAAAAGCTCCAGCGATCAATAAAGACCATCTGTCATTGATGAGCCAATAGAGCCACCGATCAATGGAACTCAACGGTCATAAAATCACTCTTCTATAAAAGACGAGTGAAATAAAGTTTTCAAGAGAACTCTTCGCCTTCACAACTTTCGCATATACATTTTTGAAATATTCAAGCAAGAGCTTTTCTTTCTCCCTCCCACCTAAGCTCAATTTAGCATTTGATAAAAACTGCGAGAGTCCAACTGAGAAGAAGAACTCAAAGAGTCAAGATATTCAGCCAGCTGTTGATGATCCAGCCAGGGCACCCTTCTTAGTTTCAGCAATACAATGATCAACTACTCAGCTTAACTAAAGGAGCACATCAGTTGATAACCCCCGTTCAAGACTAATCTCTTGAAGATCGAAAGAGATCTAAAACCTTGTAAAGACGACAATAGCACCTACCTTCCTAGCGAGTATTTAGGGACTTCAAGTGTGAGCCATCGACCCGCTGAGGTAGCGAGCAGTTACCAGGTTCAGCTAACTGTCCTTCATTGTGTAATTTGTAAAGAAAGTCAAGTTATATAGTGAAGTTGCCCTTCTGCGGAAGGAAGAGATGACGTAGAAGTTTGAGACTTTGAACCTCTATAAATCTCTTGTGTGCTGTATTGTTTTATTTATTGCATACCTTTGAATTGCACACAAACTCACACAAGTTGCACCTAAACTGCCTTAACTGATCAATAAGTTCATACATAGATAAGTTTCTCTAAAGCGAGTCAAAAGGGCCCCATTATTCTGCATTTAAAGTGAAATTTTTTAATCAGTTTATTTACCCCCCCTCTAAACTGATATCGACTCGCCCGGGACCAACAAGTGGTATTAGAGCGGTTGATTCTAAGGATCAGCCGTTTCTGCAGATCAACTGAATCAGATCTACTTATCTGTGGTAACATTCTAGCTATGGGAAACCATAAGCTACCTTTGTTTTCAGTTGAGAATTATGATAACTGGAGCAGGAGAATGAAGACGCATCTCTGCTCAATTCATGAAAATATGTGGGAAGTCATAGAAGATGGTCCAATCATCATCATGATGGACAATGATGCTCACATAGTTGATATCAATCAACCAGCAAAGATCCCAAAGCCAAATAATCTTCTCACCAGCGAAGAGAAGAAGTTGAAGAATCTAGAGTTTGTGGCTCAAGCTGCACTATTTCAAACTCTAGATGAAGACAGAATGAAGGACATAAAGAATTACACAACTGCCAAGGAGATATGGGACTTACTAGCAGATCTATGCCAAGAGTCCGAAGCCATCAAAGGAAACATGCTCCAGCTGGCTGTCGACAAATACGAGTCCTTCAAAATGCAGCCAGAAGAATCCATCTCAAGCCTTGAAACCAGATTTCTAGGCATCATCAGTGAGATGACCAACCTTGGGAGAAGTTATTCCAATTCTGAGATGAACTCCAAAATATTGGATAATCTCATTAAAGAATGGGACATGAAAGTGATAGCTACAAAAGAATCAAGAAATCTCAACAGCATCACTCCAAGAGAACTGTTTGGCTCTCTCAAAGCTCATGAGTACAGTCTAAATCGAAAGAAGGAGACATCTACATTGTCAGCTCAAGATGCAGCTTTCTATGGTGAAAGGAACCAGTTTAGAGACACTCGGGGAAGAAACAACTTCCGACCTAGGAGCTAACCAGCCTGAGAAAATCAAGGTGGTTCTTCAACCGAATAAAAAAGAGAATTAACTAAAAAGAATGAGAATCTAACTGAAGACATCAACGATCAAATCCAATCAGTTACCAGGTTGCTAGAGAAGTTGAAGAGAGTTCGGGATAAACAATCAGTTCCACCTCAAACTGATGAAATCCTAAAAGATGAGAGAACTCATCAACTAGCTGAACGATCAGCTGAACCATTCAGGGGTGGCAACCGAAATCAAGGAGAATGTTTTCACTGCCACAAACAAGGACATTACAGATATGAATGTTCAGAACTCCCTAAAGACAAGAAGGCCAAAGTGAGGAAAAGCTTCTTCAAAAGGAAAGTAATGGTTGCAAATTATGAAAATGTCGTGCTAGACGATTCAGACTATCCATCTGGAATTGATTCTGACGGCTACAGCTCAGACGATGAAGCGCTATTCTGCCTCATCTGACAATGATGAAAAGGTTAGTACAGCTGATTCTCAAACCTCTTTCTATCATATTAATGAAGCAACTGTTTCTAGCAATGAACTTGACATGAAACTTATGATGCTAGAAGATCAATTAGCTTTAATATCTTGCTTGCATGTTGAACTGAAAGATGAAAATGATGAACTGAGAAATAAAGTTAGAAAACTGAGCATTAATCATGAAAGATTGAATTATCTTGAGTCTCAGTTTATAGAATTTGAGAAATTGAAATTGAGAACTGCTGATCTAGAGGGTGAAAATCAAAAACTCAAGCAAGAGATCCATGAAAAAGAAAAAGTAACTCTGAAGTTCAAAAAGGGATCTCAAACTTTAGATGAGATATTAAATCATCAAAGAACTGGAACTAGCAGCTCAGGGCTAGGATATAGCAAGTTCACTGCCCTAGAGAAAGGAAAAGCAGTTGCCCAACCCAGTGATAAGGGAATCCTAAAAGGGTTCACTAGATCTCATGATCAGCTAGCTGAGTCAACCAAAGGAAAAGGAATATTGAAAAATCCTCAAACTCAGCCTAGACAATTTGGTCAGTTCTACCAAACAAAAACACCAAGCCAACTGAAGCCCAACTTCCAGCAAAGACCATTAGTTCAATCAAATCAATTCACTCGTTCAAAGCCTCCAGTTCAACAAAGACCACCATCTCAACAAAGAATGCCCTCAAGGCAAACTGATAGATCAGCCCTCTTTAGAAACAAAAATCAGTTTGGATCTCAAGCCTATCCTACCAAGAAGTTCAATCAGAACACCTATAGGAGAGATCAAAGAAACTTGTTTGAACCCTACCATCACTATAATGAGTACCTGGATTCCAGAAATGAGCCAAAAAGGTTCAATCCAATAAACTGGAAACATACAAAGCACTGGTCTGATCACAGTACTCAAAGGTCTCAAGACCAAAGCATTTTAGTTGAATTGTTTTATCCAACTAACTCTCAACGCAGGTATCACTCAACTGATTCAAATCAGAATAGAAGAGTTGAGAGAAAATCTAAACTGATCAGGCTATCCAAGTCAGTTGGATCTCTGAATGATAAGAAGCCAAAAGTTTGGCAAGTTTGGATTCCAAAGAATTTGATGTATCAACAAGGACCCAATATGAAACGGGTCCCTAAATGCTAATGCTTATTTGTGCAGGACAAGAGCATCCTATCCATGAAGAAAGTCAAAGACATTTGGTATCTAGATAGCGGGTGCTCCAAGCACATGACCGGAGACAGAGAAGATCTCGACGGTTATGAAAAAGTCAAAGGTCTACTTGTCACATTTTGAGACAACTCTAAAAGTCGAACCATTGGAGAAGGGTTCCTGGTCAAGGAAAAAGTTGTAGTAAATGGAGTCTCCTACGTGGATGGACTAAAACACAAACTACTCAGCATCAGTCAGTTGTGCGACAATGGCTACTCTGTTGACTTTACTAAAGACTCCTGCAGCATAAGAGACAAGTCAACTGGAGTAATTTTTCTCACTAGCATAAGAAGAGGCAACATGTATATTGTTGACTGGTCAACCAGCTACTTATAATCTTGCTTTCTTTCAAAAGGATCAACTGAAGCAAGCTGGCTATGGCATCGGTGACTGAACCACCTCAACTTCAAAACAATCAACTACCTAGTCAAGAAAGAGCTAGTTGAGGGACTTCCCAAAGAAATATACAAGAAAACAGGCGTATGTGGGCCATGTCAAAAAGGGAAGCAAGTGAAATCATCCTTCAAGAATAGGAGTCATCCATCAGGAATAACTGATTACTTCCAACTGCTACATATGGATCTGTTTGGTCCAGTTAGACCACAAACCCCAAAAGGCAAAAGATTCACTCTGGTAGTAGTTGATGATTTCTCAAGATATACATGGGTGGAATTCTTGAGGAGCAAAGATGAAACTTATAACAAGATAACGTCGTTGATCAGAAGGCTACAAACTGAAAAAGATAGATCAGTTCAAAGGATTCGCTCCGACAATGGAACTGAATTTGTAAATCAACAAATGATCAGCTTTTTCAACCAGCTTGGAATCACTCATGAACACTCAGCTGCAAGAACTCCACAACAAAACGGTGTAGCCGAACAGCGTAATCGGACACTCAAAGAAGCAGCTCGAGCAATGATAGTTAATGCCAGCATAGCTGAAGGATACTGGGCTGAAGCAGTCAACACAGCTTGCCATACTCAAAACCGAAGCGCCATTGTAGCCGCACATGATAAAACACCCTATGAGCTGTATAAGGGTCGTAAGCCTTCTATCTCATATTTTAAAATATTTGGCTGTAAATGTTATATTCACAACAATGGCAAGACTCAATTGAAAGCCTTTAGTGCCAAAGCTAATGAGGGAATATTTCTTAGGTATAACTCTCCTCATGCACAAGCTTACAGAGTATTCAATAAACGAACTCTTGTTGTGGAAATAACATGTCATGTGGTATTTGATGAATTTTCAAATGAGTACAAGAACAAAGAAAAAATAGACACATCAGTTCAAGTACTACCTAGTAAAACTTAGAACTCGCAGGACTATGTGGATCACATTGTTCCAAAGCGGCTTGAAGTTTCACTAGAAGAAGGCAATGAAACTGGTACTAAAGCAGTTGAGAACAACTTAGTCAATGAAGACAGAAATCGTGCTGAGACCATAAACCCCACAACTGAAATAGGGGAAAGAACTGATGAAAATGCCGAACCAACTGATGTAAGGGCGACTGATGACGTCACTACAGAAGAACCAGCTGAAGCTATCTTGCCCAAATGGCTCCGAAGCCATCAACCTGACAAGATAGTTGGTGACCCAAGAAGTCGAGTTCAAACCAGAAGTTCAACTGAGCATGCATTGTTCACATGCTTCATATCTCAAACTGAACCGGAAAACGTCAAAAAAAGCCTTAGAAGATTCAGACTGGATCATGGCCATGCAAGAAGAACTGAATCAGTTCACAAGAAATGACGTATGGTTTCTTGTTGATAGATCAAAAACCCAGAAGGTCATTGGTACAAAATGGGTTTTTCGCAACAAACTAGATGAACAAGGAGTGATCACAAGGAACAAGGCTAGACTGATAGCCAAAGAATACTCACAAAGTGAAGGGATTGACTTTGATGAGACATTCGCACCAGTTGTAAGATTGGAAGCCATCAGACTGTTCCTAGTCTATGCAGCTCACTTCAATTTCACAGTCTACCAAATGGATGTTAAGAATGCTTTTCTTCAAGGAATGCTCAAGGAGGACGTGTATGTCGAGCAACCACCAGGCTTTGAAATTGGTGATCAAGTCTTCAAACTGAAAAAAGCCCTCTACGAACTGAAACAAGCTCCTAGAGCGGGGTATGAAACTCTCACAATATTTTTACTGAAAAATGGGTTTCAAAAGGGAGTCATTGATCAAACTCTATTCCGAATAGAATGATCAACTGAGATATTAATGGTTCAAATATATATATGGATGACATAATTTTTGGATCAAAAAGTAAAGATCTATGCACCCGATTCGCTCAACTGATGCAAAGCGAATTTGAGATGAGCATGATGGGAGAAATGACATTCTTCCTAGGACTCCAAGTGAAGCAGCTGAAAGATGGAATCTTTATCAGTCAGGCCAAGTATACTAAAGAGCTAGTCAAGAAGTTTGGCGTTAGTAAAGGAAAAACTCTCAAGATTCCTATGAATACATCAGTTCAGCTAACTCTCGATGAAGAAGGAGAATCAGTTAGCCAAACATATTATAGATGAATCATTAGGTCGCTACTTTACTTAACAGCTAGCTGGCCAGACATCTCTTATTCAGTCGGTCTATGCGCACGGTTTCAAGCTAACCTAAAGAAAAGTCATCTTGAAGCAGCAAAGAGGATTGTCAAATATCTCAAAGGAACCATAAATCTTGGGTTATGGTATCCCAGAGATGACAGTTTGAGTCTAATTGGGTATTCAGATTCAGACTTTGGTGGATGCAAGATCAACAGAAAAAGCACTAGTGGCACATGTCAGTTTCTAGGAAGTAAACTGATATCCTGGTTTAGCAAGAAGTAGCACTCAGTTGCCACATCAACAACTAAAGCAGAATATGTAGCTGCTGGAAGCTGTTGTGCTCAGATACTCTGGATGAAGCAACAGTTGAAGGACTACAAAGTGGAAACTAAAGAAATACCTATATTCTGTGACAACAATAGTGCAATTGCAATATCTCAGAATCCAGTTCTATATTCAAGAACTAAGCACATTGTTATAAGACATCACTTCATCAGAGATCACATCGAGAAGAAGGACATATGCATCAAATATGTCAACACTGAGAAGCAGATAGCTGACATCTTCACCAAACCATTGCCTGAAGCAAGGTTTGTGGAGTTATGCATACAATTGGGATTACTTGAGCTAGCATCAAAAGATGAAGATGATCAACTGGAAGAAAAATGCTAAGAATCCATTCCAGCTGAAGAAAGAAACTGAACCAAAAGGCTTCAAACTCCTCATGAGCAGTTCATAACTAAAAAGGTCGTTGAACTGATCAGTTGGACACATAAGCCATCAGTTTGAAATAAAGCAGGAAGCTGTGGAGAGAAAGTAAACTGGAGCTGATCAGTTTACCCCATCAGCTCAACTAAATCATCAGCTCATTTGCTCAAACTGATGATCCAGTCAGCTATGCAGAACATACCAGCTGCAAATTGATCAAACTGATGAAGAAATTATATGAACTAGAATAAACTCAAAAGGAGATATCAGTTCAAGAGCCAGCTGAAGGAAAACAGCTGAAATGAGAAACAGCTGAATGAAGGTCCAAGCAGTCAAGACCAGTCAAGAACTAATAATAAGACATTTCAGTTAGAACTGATCAACAGAAAGATCATCAGTTACAGTCGAAGCTAACTGATGACGTAATCAGTTTCAAGCCAAGGAGAAACTACTAGAGAGAAAAGATAAGTTCAAAAATTTTAATAGTGGAAACGGTAAAAACACGTGTCACTCAAATATTACCGTTGAACTTTCTCTCTCTCTCTCTCTCTTCTCATTTATCCCCAATGGATAGAAATGAAAGGCCAATCGACGGGTCGAATGAATTAATCCAATCATTGAACTTGGGCATACGAAGCGACACAACCGTTGGATGAACCCCATCATCTCCTATAAAAAGGATGGCTGAATTCTCATTTTTACTTTTACCGATCCAAAGTTCAGTAAAGAATTAAAACCTTTCTCTTTCTTCATCTCTTGAAACTGTTCTGCAAAATTTACGAAAGTAAAAACTGAGTTCTAAAATTCAGTCAAAACCAAATTGTCCCTTCTGAACTATTCATCTCAAAAACTCAAATGGCTGATAGACGCACACTAACTATTTGACGAAAGTTCGACTTTAAGAGACCTGGTGAATCTTCACAAAGATTCCAGACGAATCTCTACAGAGACAAGTTCCTAGATCTAGTTGCTTATAGAGAAAGGTGCTCAGATTCTTTTCTATGCAACTCACTGATCACTAAGATAGAAGAAGCTGGATTGAAGAGTTTCACGGAAGATTATCCATCCAAGGTTTACCCAGAAGCCGTAGTTGAGTTCTACCTAAACTCAAAAGGCTACGATGACAGAATAGTAACTAAAGTTCGTGGAGTCGAACTGATAATAACTCCAGAACTGCTCGGAAGATTGTTTAAACTTCCCACTACTGGAACATGATTACAAGATGTAGAAGTTGATCAAGAAGAAGCCTATCGTCACTAGAAGCGAGTGGAATGTATAGACCCGTATAAAAGTAGTACACTCATGTCATGCTTTCAAGAAGAATACAGAGTTCTAGCATCAGTTGCAGCTAGAATGATTACTGGGACGACTGGGAGCCATGCAGAGATGTCGGAGCACAAGTATAAAGTCTGTGCAGCAATCATCAGAAGCATCAATGTAAACTGGGCTCAGTACTTCTTTGAGCAGATAAAGAAGTATGTTGATATTGTTGAAAAGCACTGGACAATAACTGAGTTCCATCAGAAGATGTGCTACCCCTGCAGGATAAGTTGCATATTGGAGAGCACTTTTAGCTCCTTGTCAGAAGAAACTGACACGCTAATGATCGATAAGCTGGATTTTATACCAGCAACTATTAAAAGACAACCAGCTGCAAAGTCAATAAAAATCAAAAGCAGTCAGCCAACTGTTGCCTTCTCAAAGAAAGCAGAGAAGCCTGCAAAAAGAAAAGGTAAGGAGATTGCTACTGAAATACCTCAAGAGGACTCTGACTCGGACAATAATGTTCCAATAAGTCAAATGATTGGAACCACAATCAAAGCTAAGCCTCTGCGACAAGTTCGATGTCGATCAACTATTGATTCACATGAAGAAGAGATCTTTATCAGGCCAGTTCAGATCAAGGAAAGAACTGGCAGATCAAAGAAGAAGCCCGCAGCAGTTCAAAACTGTCTCCTTATAACATCAAGGTGTTTGATGTGCCACCAGTTGAAGGAGATGACATTGTGCCTGACAGGGGAATTCCACCAAAGGGCACATAAGTCGATTTCTTCAGAATTGCGTGCCCCCGATGGGAGAGACTGAAGAGAATATAAGAGCTCTATCAAGAGCTGAAATCGTCAAGTGCTGGGCTGATGAACAAGTGCAGAAGTTCATAGCTGAAAACTTTATTGAAGATGTGATTGGCACTGCTGCTCTGTATGCAACTCTATCAAGGTACGTCTACTGGTACCTTTGGAGACACCACTTCAACTCCGAAGCCCATTTTCTCCTAACTGCTCTTCATGGGATGAGCTTCTGGAGAAGAGAAGAGAGGTGGAGCATGCAATGGGCTGGACAGGAGACTCCTGAGCAAAATCCAGTCATTACATTGAGGAGAATGCTTGCTATTCGAAGGAACCATCTCCACCCAGAACAACAAACTCTGTTGAACGTGATGAATGATTTACTCAACTGGGCCAACATCAGACTGCCACCTCTGCAAACTCAAGCTGAACAGCAACACTGGAGAAATCCTCAAGTTCAACAGCACCGGTTGCTCAAGGAACTGCATAACCTCAGACAACAATAACATCAAAAGGTGCAAGACCAGTTCAACAAAGAAGCTCAGAGCAGTCAGTAAGGGGTTGCAACTGCTGCCCTGAACAACACAAGGCAAACTGTCATAGCATCTGTGGCTAGGCAGTTAACATTCGAAGAATCCCCTCAAATTGATGACATCATCATTGATCTCCTTGATGATTCTCCTGAGGTGCAAACTGTTTACAAGCGAACAGCCAGCGATCTGGAGTTTGAAGAAATGCTCAAATCTCCTATCCTACCAGATCTTCCAAGTGATGAAGAGCCACAGAAGTTAACTGAAAAGACTCGACTGCCTGAGGAGCCAACTGAACCTCAAACTGCTCCTCCCCAAGAGGCAACTCCAGAGCCAGCTGAGTCTGACCAGCCAGCTGGACAGATTGCTCAAGTAGATGAACAACCTGCCTATCAAGGTACACTAGCAATAACTGTGTACATTGATCCAATTCAAAGAGCTCTTCAAGCTACCGCTCAAACTGCTGCACTAAAGATCTCATCAGAATCAAGTTATGATGAGACCATCATTATAGAGACGGACGACATATCTCACACAGTTCCTTGCGAGGAACTAATTGGAATTGAAGAAGGAGAGGAGCTGACTTAAGAATAGTTCAATTCGATGCTCAACCAAGCAGTTCAATGGTCCAGCTCCCTCCTTATTATGAAGAACTGATCCACACCCTTCAGCAACAGGTTAAACTGCACACTGAGCAGATCAAGCAGTTGTAAGCTCATCCAAGACTCAAGTTAGCTGAAACTGAGTCATCAAGCAGCGATGAGGATGAAGAAGATGACATCACCAACCGCTTGCCAAAAGGAAGAAAACTGATCACAAGAAGAACTAAGTGGCTGATCAAGTTAAGACTGATTAGAAAGCCCTATGCTTACTTCTTGTTAATCAGTTTGTAATTATTTATTGATATATATATATATATATAAAATATTATCCTTTTGTTTTCAAATAAATGTCGAACTTCACATTTATTTTTGAAAATTTTGACCGTTGCAAGATAATGACACTTGTTAAAGTCATTCAATGCCAACGACCAAAAGAGGCCAGGGGCTAGTACCATTCGAACCATTAGATCAATGAGCCTGTCCAAACACTCATAAAAAGTCCTTTCTTTCAAGCCTTTTAGAAATACTCCTCCTTTACTTTATAAAAAAAATTCTCTCTCTCTCTCTCCCCAAGCTCTTGAAATTCCTAAAAGAAAAAAAAAATCTCAGCCAACCCCAAAGATGGCCAAATTATCCAGATCTTCAAATTCCTTCAAATAGCAACTTACGAGACACAAATTCCTTGATAGGAAGAAATTCCAATTGATTCTAGATGAATCAAACAACTCACTCCTTCTGTCAAAATCTTCACAAGACAGAAATTCTTTACTACTTGGAAACACCACCAAAGTTCTTTAGACAAAATTTGGTGAGTGAATTTTTGCTTCAAGCAAAATTATCTGCAGATGGAAAGACAGTGTCATCAGTGATTCAAGGACGGCCACTTTAAATCACTGAAAGAACAATTGTAGAAGTGTTTCACCTTCCATAGGAAGGTTCATCCGTTCAAGATCTAAAGGAATCTGCAGAGTCATACTGGAGAGAATGGAAAGCTTCAACCTGTGATAAGCAATTCAGTTTTACAACAGCTAAAACTGATCTGAAGCCCGAGTATGGTGTTCTACTTGACATAACAAACAAGATGATGTTTGGGGCCATTGGAAGCCTGAGTCAACTCACCCAAGAGAGATACAAGGTTATGATTCACCTTGCTGAAGGGCGACAAACAAACTGGGCAGAATTTGTCTTTCAACAATTCAAGCATCAAGTCATCAAGGCCTCTGACTCAAAGAAATCTGGCAAATTTGAGTCCAAGGTAGGACTTGTTCTAAGAATGAGTAAAATGCTTAAAGACCTGCTGAAACTTCCAAGTGATGAAACACTCCCAACAATGTTCCACCTCATCCGCACCCGTGGATCCACCTTCTAGATCAACGAAGGAACATGGAGTAGAAATTGGATAAATCATCCACTCTCCTCGCCACCAACGCTTTCGGAGATAGTGGATTCGATGATCAAGTGAATCCAGCTCCGTATACCAGCCGATGCTCCCTTCCCGGACAACAAACCGGCCAACTCCTCAAGCACACCATTTCTTGGAGATCTACCCATCGCTTCAACTGATGAGATCTTCACAAACTTGGCCTCAATGAACTTCAGAGAGCACGAAGTCTCTCTCACCTCTGATCACAATCAGTTCATGACAACTGAAGACGCCTATGCATGGCTCTCCTCACCCATGCAAATTTCTTCAGTTCCCTCACTCCATGATGATAATTTGGCAGCTGCCTTCACCCTCTTGCTAGACTTGTCAATACCATCATGCGATCCACCCCAGCTTTTGGATGATGCCAAAAAGGGGGAAGATGGACAGTATGATGATGGATGCTTAACACTTTGGGATCAGATTCAAAGAAAAATTCATCATGAGGGGGAAGATCAGCTTCAGGGGGAGCATGGAGAATACAAGGAGTCCAAGAAAGAGGAGAAATGAGCAGAAAGAAAAGGAGCAGTTTCAGGGAGTAAATTAGTAATTTTAACTACTTTTGAAAATTGAAAGCCTGGATATAATATGCTTTAAGTGAAGATATAATACATAATGCAATTATTCAAATATCATGTCTCAAATCAAGTCTTGATTATGATTATAATACTCTGATACTTGAATGAAAGCATGCCAAGCCTGAATACTCTGATAGTTGAATAAAAGCATGCCCAAAATGAAAGAATGCTAAGTCTAAAAATGCTCTGAAACTTAAAGTCTAAGTGCTCCAATACTTGAATTTCATGCATACCTTGAATGCTTTGATACTTGAATAAATATCATGAATAAAATTTGCTCTGATTTCAAGAATCTGCTTAAGCAAACTACAATAAGTATATCAAATGTACATTTGCAGTTTTTCCATCATCATTGACAAAGTTTTGACATCATCAAAAAGGGGGAAATTGTTAGGAAAAACTATCAAGGAACCTCTAGATTAGGTTTTTATGAGATGTCAAAATTATTTATGAAAAACTGACTAAAATTCAAGTTGTAGATCTGAGCTGATCGATCCAGAGGATCAAAAAGGAACTCAAGTAAAGTCAAAGTCAATCAATCAGAAGTATGGTCTGCAAACTGAAGGATACGTCATCCAGTCAGAAGTCAACTCAACTGAGGAGTCAAAAAGTCGAATCAGTCGAAACTAACTGACAACTAAGTCAGCTGAGCTGAGGGAGAAAAGAGTCGAGTAAGACTGATGGAACTGATAAGAGATCAGACTGGAAGTATCCAACTGATGGCTAAACTGAAGTAAACAAGACAGATCAGCTAAATGCCAGAACTGAAGTCAGCCAGCTTATAATTAGTTAAACTGACAAGAAAGCTCAAGAGAAATTAAGCTGACAAGCTAGCCAAGAACTTGAGATCAGTCAAACTGGAGAGACAAAGCTCAAAACTGCCTACTAAAGTAATGGCCAAATTGAGCTGACAAGCTCAAAACTGCTAACTGGAGTAATGGCCAAACTGAGCTGACAAGCTCAATACTACCAACTGGAGCAATGGGCGAACTGAACAGACAAGTTCAGTACTGCTCACTGAAACTCAAAAACTGAAGCCAGAGAACCCTGGAGTTATTGCTCAAACCGGCGAATCTTGGAATAAATACTTCAACGAAGATCCTAGAATTAAATATCCAACGAAGATCGATTGGCAGAGTAACGGCTATTTCAACCAAAAGCTCCAGCGATCAATAAAGACCATCTGCCATTGATGAGCCAACAGAGCCACCGATCAATGGAACTCAATGGTCATAAAATCACTCCTCTATAAAAGATGAGTGAATTAAAGTGTTCAAGAGAACTCTTTGCCTTCACAACTTTCGCATATACATTCTTGAAATATTCAAGCAAGAGCTTTTCTTTCTCCCTCCCACCTAAGCTCAATTCAGCATTTGATAAAAACTGCGAGAGTCCAACTGAGAAGAAGAACTCAAAGAGTCAAGATATTCAGCCAGCTGTTGACGATCCAGCCAGGGCAGCTTTCTCAGTTTCAGCAATACAACAATCAACTACTCAGCTCAACTAAAGGAGCACATCAGTTGATAACCCCCATTCAAGACTAATCTCTTGAAGATCGAAAGAGATCTAAAACCTTGTAAAGACGACAATAGCACCTACCTTCCTAGTGAGCAGTTAGGGACTTCAAGTGTGAGCTGTCGACCCGCTGAGGTAGCGAGTAGTCACCAGGTTCAGCCAACTGTCCTTCATTGTGTAATTTGTAAAGAAACTCAAGTTATATAGTGAAGTTTCCCTTCTGCAGAAGGAAGAAAGGACGTAGAAGTTTGAGACTTTGAACCTCTATAAATATCTAGTGTGCTGTATTGTTTTGTTTATTGCATACCTTTGAATTGCACACAAACTCACACAAGCTGCACCTAAACTGCCTTAACTGATCAATAAGTTCGTGCATAGATAAGTTTCTCTAAAGCGAGTCAAAAGGGCCCCATTATTCTGCATTTAAAGTGAAAGTTTTTAATCAGTTTATTCACCTCCCCTCTAAACTGATATCGACTCACCCGGGACCAACACCAACAATTCTTCCTCTGCGCCTTCAGCTGCTTCATCAGTTGTTCCAGCAGCTGATCCTTCGGCTTCTTGATCAGTTGATTCTTCAGTTGCTCCTTTAGCTTCTTTCTCAGTTCCGGCTTGTTCTTCATTTTCACTGATTCTTCCCCCTGTTCCAGTTAAGGGGTTTGGGGTTTCCTGATGATTTATATCATCAGTGACCAAGTTATCTTCAACTGGTCTAGAATCAGTTTCTATGCCATCTTCTAGTGAAACTCCAATCTGCTCTGGGACAATGTGATCAACATAGTGCAACAGACTTTCACTAGGCAATGCTTGCTCTGATGTACAGTTCTCCCTTTTGTTTCTGTACTCATTAGAAAGCTCATCAAATACCACATGACATGTTACTTCCACAACTAGTGTTCTTTTGTTGAACACTCTGTAAGCTTGAGAATGAGGGGCATTATAGCGGAGAAAGATTCCCTCATCAGCTTTAGCACTGAAAGCTTTCAGCTGAGATATGCCATTGTTGTGGATATAACATTTGCAGCCAAATATCTTAAAGTAAGAGATAGAAGGCTTACAACCCTTGAATAGCTCGTAGGGTGTTTTGTCATGGTTGATGACAATGGCACTTCTGTTCTGGGTGTAGCAGGTTGTGTTAACTGCTTCTGCCTAATAGCATTCGGCTATGTTGGCATCTGCTACCATTGCTTTGGCTGCCTCCTTTAACGTGTGATTTCTCCTTTCTGCTACGCCATTTTATTGAGGAGTTCATACAGCAGAGTGTTCATGAGTGATTCCCAGTTCACTCAGAAACTTGATCATTTGTTGATTGACAAATTCAGTTCAATTGTCGGATCTTATCCTTTGAACTGATTTTCCTTTGTCAGTCTGCAATCTCCTGATCAATGTTGATAGCTTCTCAAAAGTCTTATCCTTACTTCTCAGGAACTCCACCTAGGTATACCTTGAGTAGTCATCTACTACTACAAGTGTAAAATTTTTGCCTCTGGGAGTTGGTGGTCTCACAGGCCCAAATAGGTCCATGTCAAGTAATTGAAGAATGTTAGTTGTTCCTTGAGGATGACTTTTGTTCTTAAATGACGACTTCACCTGCTTCCCTTTCTGGCATGGTCCGTAGACACTAGTTTTCTTATAAATCTTCTTGGGAAGCCCATCAACTAGCTCCTTCTTGGCAAGGTAGTTGATAGTTTTGAAGTTGAGATGATTCAGTCATCGATGCCATAGCCAACTTACTTCAGTTGAACCTTTGGAGAGAAAGCAAGTTTCTGAATAGCCGGTTGACCAGTCAACATACATGTTGCCTTTTCTTACTCTAGTCAGGAGTATGAATCCAGTTAACTTGTCTCTGATGTTACATAAGCTATTGCTGAAGTCGACTGAGTACCCATTGTCACAAAGCTGACTGATGCTCAGCAGTTTGTGCCTCAGTCCTTCAACATGTGACACACCATTTACGATAACTTTTTCTTTGACCATGAACCCTTCTCCAATGGTTCGGCTCTTTGAGTTGTCTCCAAAAGTGACTAGTGGTCCCTTAACCTCTTTATAACCGTCAAGATCATTCTTGTCTTCGGTCATGTGTTTTGAGCACCCGCTATCCAGATACCAAGTATCTTTGACCTTGATCTTGGATATGATGCTCTTTTTCTACAAGACAGAGATCAAGTTTTAGGTACCCGTATAATATCGGGTCCTGAGAGGTTAAACAGATATTTTGGAATCCACATTCGCCACACTTTTGGATTTTGTAGATTGAGAGATCTTTCAGAATTTGATCTCCTGATCAACTCTGGACTTTTTATAACTCTTCGATTGAGAGTTGAATCCATTGATCTGTATCTCCGATGAGTGTTAGGATAAATGATCTCAACTAATATCCTCTCATCTTGTGACTTTGTTACTCTTTGTCTTGGCCAGTTTTTAATAGACCTTTGACTCTGAGTTATTTGGCCTTTGTGGGATGGCCTTTTTCCAAGCCAGTTATGAGTAGGATTAGCTGTTGGTTGATCCCTTGAGTTCAAGTACTCATCATACTGGGTTGCAAAGTCACTTGGAGTGAATTCTTCTAGGGAGATTAATTTATATTGTTTTGCATAGTAAAATCTCGTGTGTATATTTCTCTTGGGATTTGAGGCTTCCCAGGTTGATACATAGGTGGCCTTTGAGGATAGGCATGCCTGGAAGAGGTTGTAGCTCTTGGTTGAGCTATTGATGGCATGTTTTGAACTGAAGATCTTCTCTGAAAGAATGACCTTAGGTGATCTTCAAATTTTGATTGATTTGAATATCTTGAGTGAGATGAAGGCTCTTGTTGAGAGTTTGGCCTTGGACGAGCTTTTGATCGACCAATAGATCTGGACTGCTGAGCTAATATGTGTTGAACTGGTGGCTTTGACTGAGAACCAAGTCTTTAAAAGACCGACTGTCTTCGAGTTGCCCTTCTCGATAGATCAGTCTGATCTCTGGGCTGAGTTTGAGGAGTTTCCAACATGCCCTTGTCTTTTGACTCCTCAACTGGAGGGAACTGAGCTGGTCTTGTGAATCCTCGTAGGATTCCATATTCACAGCTCTGTACAACTGTCTTACCCTTCTCTGCGGCAATGTACTTACTATATCCCAGCCTTGGGCTCCCAGATTCAGTTCTCTGATGACTCAAGATTTCATCAAGAGTCTGGGATCCCTTCTTGAATTTGAGAGATAATTCCTCTATTTCAAGAATTTCTTGCTTGAGCTTCTCATTCTCAGCTTTCAATTCTACATTTCTCAACTTCAGCTGATCCATTTCTATTGTCTGAACATCAAGACTTTTTAGTCTTTGATTTTCAGCGCTTAGCTCATCGACTTTGCTTCTTAGCTTATCATTCTCACTCTTCAGTTCAATATACATATTTGATATATAAGCTAATTAATCTTCTAGGATTATTAACTGTCTATCCAGTTCGTTCCTAGAGATCGATGCTTCATGTATATGATAGAATGAGGTTATTGAGTCAGCTTGACTAACATCTTCATCATTGTCGGCCATGAGGCATAATAGAGCTTCATCATCGGAACTGTAGCCATCTGAGTCTATTTCAGATGGGTAGTCTGAATCGTCAAGTACAACATTCTCAGAATTTGCGATCATTGACTGGATTTTTCTCACTTTGGAGAAGCTTCTTCTAACTTTTTAGCCTTTTTATCTTCAGGAAGCTCTAGACACTCGTATCTATAGTGTCCTTGCTTATGGCAGTGGAAACATTCCTCTATGTTCCTGTTTGCCATCCTGAATTGTTCAGCTGGGCGATCAGTTGGCTGCTGGTTCCTCTCACCTTTTGCAGCTTCATCAGCTTGGGGTTGAGCTGATTGTTGATCTCTGACTTTTCTTAGTTTTTCCAGCAATTTTATCATTGACTGAATTTGCTCATTCAAATCCTCAATCAGGATCTCTTTTTTATCGGCTGACTCTCTTCTTCGATCTGTCACCGATCCTCCAGGATTCTCTCTGACAGACGAGCCTCTTGGTCGGAAGTTGTTTCTTTCGCGGGCTTCTCTGAATCGATTTCTTTCAGCATAGAAAGAAGCATCATTAGAAGAGGAAGTGTATGCTTCTCTCTTTCGATTCAGGCTGTACTCATGAGCTTTGATAGATCTAAATAACTCTCTGGAAGTAATGCTATTGAAGTCTCTCAACTCTTTAGTAGCAATTTTTTCATATCCCATTCATCAGTGAGATTATCAAGAATTTTTGAGTTCATCTCACTGTTGGGATAGTTTCTTCCCAGATTGTTCATCTCACATATGATGCCAAGAAATCTTATTTCGAGGCTCGAGATTCTTTCTTCTGGCTGTATTTTGAAGGACTCATATTTATCGACTGTCAGCTGGAGCTTGTTTCCTTTGATGGCTTCAGACTCTTTGAACAAATCTGTAAGAAGATCCCAAATCTCCTATGTTGTTCTATAGTTTTTTATGTCCTTCATGCGATCCTCATCTAGAGTTTGGAAGAGTGCTGCTTGAGCAACAAACTCTAGATTTTTCAACTTCTTCTTTTCACCCGTTAGAAGATGAGTTGGTTTTAGAATCCTGGCCGGTTGGTTGACATCCATGATGTGGGTTTCATTGTCCATCATTATAATGATTGGATCCTCTTCGGTCACCTCCCACATATTCTCATGGATGGAGCATAGATGAGCTTTCATCCTCCTGCTCCAATTGTCATAATTCTTAACTGAAAAGAGAGGTAGCTTATGGTTTCCCATAGCTTAAGAGATTAGCACAGATAAACAGATCTAATTCAAATGATCTACAGAAACGGCTGATCCTTAGAATCAACCGCTCTGATACCACTTATTGGTCCCGGTGCGAGCCTTTGTCAGTTTAGAGGGGGAGGGTGAATAAACTGACTTCAAAAAACTTTAAACAGTTGCGGAATAGATAAGACCCTGACTCACTTTTGAGATTTATCTGTGCTGACTGATCAGTTGAGAGAAGCTGACAGAAGCTTAGCTGATGAGCTGATCAGTTTTCAACTGATAGATAGAAGACTTGGCTGAAGCTTATCATTTTAGTCTGTGTGCGTGAATGTGTACAGTTAAAGAACTTGTAAAACTGAAAGACAGTAAAAATGGCACACACAGAGCTTTATAGAGGTTCGAAGCTTCCTGCTTCTACGTCCTCTCTTTCTTCCGCAGAAGGGTAATCCACTATGCAAGAGTAAAGTTTCTTTATTAGAATTACACAGTGAAGAATTCCTGTTGGACCTCAAAACAGCACCCTTCAACCTGAGCGCGGCCTCCTTTCCAACTGTTGCTGTCCCAGAAGAACGGACCCATCGGTACACGCTCCTCCTCAGCCAGTTTCTAGGTCGACAGCTCACACTTACCGGTCCCAACTGTTCTCTGAGACTTTAGATGCTATTGCCCATCTTTACATGATTTTAGATTTCGCTCGATCTTCAAGAGAACAGTTTTGAATCTGTTATCAACCTGGAGTGCTCCTTTCTCTTGAGCTGGGTGGTTGATCTTTGAAATACTGTACTGAGAAGCTTTGCTTTTGCTGGAATTCTGCGTCAGCTTAGCAGCTTGCTTGGCTTAAAGCACGCCTTCTCAATATGAGACTTTTCGCACTTTGAAAGTTATGAGCTTTGAGCTGTAGAGCGAGAGAAAAGTAATAACTCATTCTGCAAAAAATAGCAAAGTTAAATTGGTGAAAGTCTTGGCCAAAATTGATTTCACCCTCTTTAAAAGGATGAGTGAATTTTGACGGTTATGAATGGTGATATTTAAAAATTACCAACAGCAATTTAATGCTTGTAGCCATTTGAAGCTTTTTTAGTGAATTAGCCATTTTTGACTTTAATATTACCTGCTCTCAGATCATCAGGATCTTATAAAGATTTACTGGTAAGATCTTCATTAACTGCTTGTCAGTAGGAGTGGGTGATTCAGCTGACGGGCTCTCAGCTATCTCAGCTTTCAGCTCTAAGATTGTTCAGTTGGCAGATCTTCAGCTGCCTTGAGCTTCTATCATGATGTAGTCTAGTTCAGCTGACTTATCAGCTTTCAATTCTAGACTCCTCCGTTGGCTACTGATTGAGATTTTACCTTTTCTCTCTGAACTGATCTATGGTCAGTTGAGTGAAGGCTTAAAGCATTTAGAGCTATTTTACTAGTAAACTGATCTTTGATCAGTTTAGGATCGGCTTTGACTGATCTCTGATCAAATCAGTTTCAGCTTTCAAGCTGACTCTATTCATCAGTTTATCCTGGCTTTTTGCTAAAACTGATGATCAACTCATATGTGGATGCCTACCAGTCTCCAAAGTTCTCTTTTCCCCTTTATAGCTTATCCCAAGCTTTGAAGAGTTTACTCTGACTGGTCTAATCAAGGCAACCTGTAAGCTGGTTGACCATGCTTCTGAATAGATGTCTCTCATCTCAACTTGAAGTCTTACTTGGTCATTATCCTTGATTTCCAGCTTATCATAACCTGCAGTTTTTCATTAAATCATCACTCATATTTTGATATTTCATCAAAACCATCATTTGGGATTTTCACAACAATTCTTCTAACAGTTCCCGACCTTGAAGAAACATAATCTCGCATTCTTGTTAAAATGTATGTTTATCATCTGTTTATATGTGGCCATTCTCATGGCAGCTTGATCTCAAAGTTTGTCCATCATGTCAAGGTTGGATTCAAGTTCTCTGTTGTTGGATTCGTCTGGCCATCCGATCTTGGCTGTTTCGATCTTGATCTCGGTGGGCAAGACTTCTTTTGACTCGTATGTTAATGCGAACGGAGTTTCTTCTGTGCTTGTTCTTGTGGTCATTCTGTAGGATCATAATACCCTGGAAAGCTGTTCGACCTAATGATTTTTGTGTTCAAAAAGCCTTTTCTTCAATGTGTTCATGATTGTTTTGTTAGTAGCTTCCGTTTGGCCATTCGTGGCAGGATATCTCAGGGTGGAGAAGAGAGCTTGATGTTCCATTCCTTGCAGAATTTCTGAAACTTTATGCTTATAAATTGAGACCTGTTATCTGTGACGATCTCTTTGGGAACTCCAAACCTGCATAAAACATGTTTCCATATAAAGTTTTGTACTTCTATGTCTCTGATCCGAGCGAAGGCCTCTACTTTAACCCATTTTGTGAAGTAATATGTTACTACTAGGATGAAGCATTTCTGGTTTCAGCCTTTTGGTAATTAGCTGATGATGTCCATCTTCTTTTCATGACGTCAAGGCTCGACTAGAGAGGCTTCTATATCTTGAATGGTTTCTGCATTCGTCTTCGTGGAGCTCGATCAATATATATTTGGCTTGTTTGGGGTCGATACACTTCAGGATCGGACCGGAGAAGGATTTTATGTATAAGGATCCAGATATCATCACAAACTTTGGTTCCTTGGCTCTAATTCTCCTTACCTTAATGGGGTTTTCTGGGAGCTAGTTCTCTATTATGTATATGTGGAGTGGGATCATCCAATTTCTTGGTTCGGTTTTGATTAATTGGACCTCAGGGTTCTTTTCTTTCCATACGGCGGGCCACTTTGTATAAATGAGTGGAATGTTTTTGGTTTCGGTAATCTCTATTGACAAGCCCAGGTTGGCCAGGGCGTCAACATACCTGTTATCCACTTTTGTGATGTGGCAGACTTCGATCTTTTCAAACTTTGCTGTTATTCTTTTTTCTATGGCTAGGTATGTAGTCATTCTTGAGTCTTTGGCTTAGAACTCTCTTTTGAATTGATTTATTATTAATTGGGAGTCACTCTGGACTCAGATTTTCTTGGCTCTGAGGTCGTATGCTAGATTTAGCCTAGCAATCAAAGCTTCACACTCCGCTTCGTTGTTGGTTGTTTTGAATCCACATCTGATCGAGCATTCGGTGTTTTCACTTGTTGGGCTTGTTAGGATTAGGCCTAATCCACTCTTCTTCGAAGTACTGGAGCCATCAACTCGGAGGGTCCAGCAGTTTGAATAGTCAGTGTTCTGGATGCTTGCTAATTCGAGCTCTACTTTGACGAGGTCTTCTGTGGAGAAGTCGGTAATAAAGTCTGTGAGAACTTGGGATTTGATGAAGGTTCGAGGGATGTAGTGGATGTTGAACTCCCCAAATTTGACCGCCCATTTAGAGAACCTTTCTGCTAGGTCTAGTTTTTGCAGCACCGTTCTGAGTGGGAATGTGGTGACCACCTTGATTGAATGACCTTGGAAGTAAGACTTCATTTTTCTGGATGCCATGATTAAAGCCAAGCCTAGTTTCTCGAGCTGTGTGTATTTGGTCTTCGCATCTATTAGGGAGCGGCTGGCATAGTAAACTGGATGTTGTCTCTTTTCATATTCCTTGATTAAGACTGCACTTACAGAGTTAGTAGAAACAAACAAGTATAAGAGTAATATAATACCTCTCCTGGGTGAGACTTTGAAAGTAGCAATGTGATGTGACCCAAACTTGGAGTCTAATCCGAATCTAGAGAACACGCGGAAGACTTATAGAATCGAACACACGTCAACTAAAGAAGGGTTCAACCCGACTAATAACTAGAGCAAATAAATGACTAAATAACGTGAAATGAGACTCCAATGTAGGCTGTAATAGACTCGATGATTAAGATACCTATGACACCTAGATTAATGACACAACTAAGATAAAACATAACTTAAATAAATAAAGATAAGGGGCGTATAGCAGGTTAGGGTTTGAACGTGGATGGTTTCGGTTTGGGCTAGAAAGTATGGATGATTGGAAAAACTTACTTGGATGAATATGGTAAATGAAGTACTCGATCTTGCTATGGAATTCTCGACCAATTATGGAAGAAAGGTAGCGAATGAATCATGACTTGTGGATGAAGGCAGATGGCGTCGATTGATGATAAAAAGGTAGAAGAAGTGGATCTTCAATCGAACCCCTTAGTTGATGATGAAACGCGACTACATCGAACTATTCCGGATTGTTAGCAACTCCCCACTCGATGGAACTAAAAAGAGCTTTGATAGGTCTAATGATTTGCTAGATCAATAGAACTTGTAAAGTTTGATCAACTAAAGGATCGTGAGACAAAGAGAAATAAAACTCAAATATTCAATGAATGTCTAAAGTTTAAAGTTCACAATGGATCCCAATATATAGCATAAGGGACGAAAATCCTAAGTAGAAAGCTAGAAGAATTCAAAAATAAAGAGTATCCTAAACTAGCTAGGATTCCTAACTTAATTAGAACTTTATTTAAGGTAGTTCCAAAAAGACCAAAAATTAAATAATAAAAATCTAATCTAGAGAAAATAAAACCCAACAAGCTTGGGCCTTCAAACTTGGGCTTGGAAACTCGAACATGGGTTGCACAAATTAAATCCATGCAGATCAAATTGAACTCCAAGTTGGCATGTCTGCGCACGGTCTGTGCGCTCGAGCATGTATGACCGCGCGGTCCGTGTGGGACCTTCTGGACGCGATCTCTTCATATCTTGCACGGGTCGTGTGGTGGTGGTGTTGCTATGCATGGGCCGTGTGAAATAGCTCCTTCTTGTCCTTTATCTTTGATGGATAGCATGGTGATCTATCTTGGACTACATGATTCCACAACTTGCTCTTCGAACTTCTTCCTCACAACGGCTTGTAAATAATCTTGCAATCTCTTAGCTCTTAGCCATATAATTGGTTCTCACAACTATAGCTCGACACCTTGTTGATCAATGCTTGGACCATGCTTATCATTCCCCACTGCTGAAAAAAATTCATCCTCGAATTCTCAGGCTCATCTTGCTCGAAATCATCTGCAGTGTAGAGAGATAAGTCAGCAACGTTAAATGTAGATGAACACTTATACTCACTAGGTAAATCAATGCAATATGCATTGTCCTTGACTCGGCTCAAAATGGTGAATGGTCCATCTCCTGGATGTTGGGGTTTTTTCAAATTAAACCACCGCAGGATCATTTGGTTGTTCATTAATCCATGTTCATGCAAATCATAATTTTATGTCACATGCATGTTTATCACGTCAAGCATAAAACCATGCAAAATGAATCTAACGAAGCGGAATACATAGATCTAAATTACTTACAATTGTCAGACGGTCTGAGGACAAGATTAAAGATCTAATCTTGCTGTTGAAGGAACACAAACAGGCGCCCCTTTTCCTCAGAAAAATCAGCCACTACACAATTCCACTCCAAGATCTTCTATTGTATTCCTGGATTGTATCTAGATTCAGAGTGGGCTGAAATCTACAAGATAGACTTGTGAAATATGTGGATAACTTTGAGAGACAAAGAGGGGCTGAATAATATTTGGTGAAATTTTCGAACCCACCAGAGGAGGTGGCCGAAAATTCAACTCCCAACCCTACTGGGTTTTGGCCTCTATCTCAAGTTCAATATCCAGTCCACTATCAGTCAATTGGGCTACAACAGGGATCTAGAAGAATATTAAATTGGCCCACTAATTTATTTAATATCCAATATCCAATAAACCTAGGACATAATTAAATAAATTAAGTTTTACTTTTATTCCACTAAAGAAATAAAACTGACCTACCAATTTAATACATATTTACGAATATGCTTTCTCCTTTAGTCCAGCCATTCCCCGTGTTTAAGATATAATGTTCATTAATTAATTATGTCAGCCTCTGATAGCTATAATTAATTAACATCTAAAACCTTGAGTACTACCACACAAGTTTTACCATGTAAGGAATAAATTTCACCTGCTGGGTTTCAATATGAACTTGTGTTTCCTCAAGAGAACATCATCAACTTGGAGCACCAGGACACGGTGCTCATGCATACTGCTTGAGACATCATGTATACATTGTTATTACCTAAGATATCGAATTCGATCTACGAAAAGATCTCACCCATTGATAAATCAAAGTAACAAACAACGCACATATATGTTCGTCAATATCACATAAGTTCAGAACCCGAACTCTGTGGATCTTTATTCTCTCAGAAACTGGGTCAGAGACAGAGAATAGTATCCTATCGTGATCCTCCTCAATACACTAACAAGTGTACAAGAATAATCAGTTAGTCAAGATAAACTAACTTATCAGATTATTCTACAATGTACCGATGGTGTGTTCAGGACCATCTAAGCCGTGAGCTCTTTAATACAATACAAGGTTTCAATGATATGATCTTACCATGTGACTCCCCACACCATATCATCTACAATGTAAGTATATGGAAAATTGCATAGAACAATTATAGAACATAATCTAAATGCAAACACTGACTACAGTAACTTTTATTTCATATCATCATATCATCAAAAAAGTATACAAATACAAGTCTTCCAGTATACAAAACTAACGCTCGAGGCATCAATTTTGATTTTCTCAGGTTTGGAAATCGATCGGGACTTCGATGAATCCAAACTTGATCTTCAGGATGAAAAATCAGAGGCAGTCTATGTTAATTACGGACAGTGGCTGCATGCTTTCCTCATTGCTCGATACGAGCTCACGCCTTCTCGTGCATCTCATTCACTTGTTCAACTCTTCTTGTACCTTTAACACTTGTTAGATGATCAACAGGTAAAGGTATTAAATCAGTTGGGGTTAATAGATTAAAACCATAAACAACCTCAAACAGGAACATATTAGTAGACGACTGTATCACACGATTGTCAGCAAATTCAGTATAAGGAAAACAATCTTTCCATGATTTCAAGTTGTTTTTAACCAAAGAACGCAACAAAATACCTAAAGTACTATTCACTACCTCAGTTTGACCATCGGTCTGCGGATGACATGCAGTAGAGAAAAGTATCTTAGTACCTAGCTTACCCCATAGAACACGCCAAAAATATGCTAAAAACATAGAATCCCTATCACTAACAATTGTTCTAGGAATTCCATGCAATCTAACAATATGTGCAAAGAAAAGGTTGGTGATATGAACAGCATCGTCGGTTTTACGGCATGCAATAAAGTGTGCCATCTTGGAAAATCGATCAACCACAATAAAGATAGAATCTTTACCTGTTCTCGTCCACGGCATTTCCAAAATAAAGTCCATGGACAGATCAATCCACGGTGAAGACGGCGCAGGTAAGGGTGAGTATAAATGATGTTACCCAGACAATGAATCTAAGCCAAATCGATATGCAAGTGAAAGACTTCTAGAGGACACGAACAACGTCAGCGGAATGAAGGATTCAATCTGACTAAACTAGATAATATAAATGAATTTAACACGAAGAATAAGACTCAATTATGAAGTGGAATTAGACTCGATAATTTAGACAACTATGACACCTAGAATGTGACACAAACTATGCAAAACACAATACCAAATAAAGGGACTAAGACAGACGTACGGTTGGGAGGCATTCGGACGAGTACGGCGATGGCTTTAGGCTATAAATGTTAGTTTTGTATACTGGAAGACTTGTCTTTGTATACTTTTCTAATGATGTGATGATATGAAATGAAAGTTATTATAGTCACTGTTTGCATTTAGATTATGTTCTATAATTGTTCTATGCAATATTCTATATACTTACATTGTAGATAATATGGTGTGGGGAGTCACACGGTAAGACCATATCATTAGAACCTTGTTTGTATTAAAGAGCTCACAGCTTAGATGGTCCTGAACACACCATCGATACACCGTAGAATAATCTGATAAGTTAGTTTATCTTGACTAACTGATTATTCTAGTACACTTGTTAGTATATTGAGGAGGATCATGATAGAATACTATTCTCTGTCTCTGACCCAGTTAGTGAGAGAATAAAGATCCACAGAGTTCGGGTTCTAAACTCATGTGATATTGGCGAACATATGTGTGCATTGTTTGTTACTTTGATTTATCAATGGGTGAGATCTTTTCGTATATCAACAAACTCGATATCTTGGATAATAACAATGTATACATGAAGTCTCGAGCAGTATGCATGAGCATCGTGTCCTGGTGCGCCAGGTTGATGAGGTTCTCTTGAAGAAACACAAGTTTATGTTGAAACCTTGCAGGTGGAATTTATTCCTTACATGGTAAAGCTTGTGTGGTACTACTCAAGGTTTTAGATGTTAATTAATTATAGCTGTCAGAGGCTGACATAATTAATTAATGGACATTATATCTTAAACACGAGGAATGGCTGGACTAAAGGAGAAAGCATATTCGTAAATATATATTAAATTGGTAGGTCAGTTTTACTTCTTTAGTGGAATAAAAGTAAAACTTAATTTATTTAATTATATCCTAATTTTATTGGATATTAGATATTAAATAAATTAGTGGGCCAATTTAATATTCTTCTAGATCCCTGTTGTAGCCCAATAGAGTGATAGTGGACTAGATATTGAACTTGAGATAGAGGCCCAAACCCAGTATGGTTTGGAGAAGGAATTTTTGCCCCCTCCCTATATAAAAGGGGGGGGGGGTTCGAAAGTTACACATCTAATATCAGCCCCTCTTTTGTCTCTCAAAGTTATCCACAGATTTCACAACCGTATCTAGTAGATTTCAGCCCACTCTGAATCTAGATATAGTCCGAGAATATAACAGAAGATCTTGGAGTAGAATCTGTAAGTGGACGATTTTTGAGGTGTTAGGTGGCGCCAATTACGTGTTCATTCAACAAAAAGATTAGTCTTGTAATCTTGTCCTTAGACCGTCTGACAATTGTAAGTAATTCGGATCTATATCTTCCGCTTTAGATTAACATGCATGTGACATAAGAATATGATTTGCATGAACATGGATTAATGAACAGCCAAATGATCCTGCGGTCGTTTAATTCGAAAAAACCCCCAACAATGAAAGATGAAGGAACGAATTGAACATACTTAGATAGATTGTGAAAGATATGTGACGAATAAATTGGTGGCTTGGGGATGTTGTTGATGGCATCGAGTGGTGTGGATGTAAGGTAGAGTATATAGTTCCAATATTTAGTTGAACCCCATCTTAAAAGATAAAACGCAGCTCCTTCGATCTTCACTTGTAGCAACTTCCTTAGAACGAGACGAACTAATGAAGCTCGATAAAACTTTAGATTTACTGGACCTAAAGAGTATTACTTTTGAACTAAAGCAATAAAAATTATTTGTTTAATAAACCTAAGGATCGTGAGACACGGAGATAGAAAACACAAATATCAATCAATGTCTAAAGTTTAATGTTCACTATGGATCCCTATTTATAACATAAGGCCACGAAATTCCTAGTTAAAAAGGGCCAAAAATAAGGCCTAAAATAATTAAAAGAATTTGTCCAAAGTGGACTAGAAAATTACCTAGACTAGAATTCTAATTAAGGTACGAAATTACCTTAAATAAAACCTAGTCAATCTATGACTCAAAGAATTCAAAAATTACATTAATTAAATACCAAAAATGACTCAAAATAAAATAAATACTATAGTATAAAATAATACTATAGCATAGGTACGAAAAACCCGAACAAAATAGAACAGGTGTTGAAAACTGCAAGCCGCACGGCCGTGCGCCAGTGAACCATGTCCGCAAGGGCCGTGAGGCCCCTGGTCGGATTTCCTTCATGCAGCCTTCATGCTGCACGGTGGTGTCTTCTGGCTCAGTCCTCTGCACGAGCCGTGCAGAGTCTTTCCGGTTCTCCATCTTCGATTGACAGCATTGTGATCCATCTTAGGCTACTCTTCATCAACTCTTCTTCTTCGAGCTTCTTCCTCACGATCAATTGTAAATAAACTTGCAATCTCTTGGCTCGGAGTCTCGTGACTGGGCCTTTGAATTGTAGCTCCTCATTTTCTTGCTCGATGTTTGGCTCGTACTTATAATTCCCCCCTACTGAAAAGAATTCATCTTTGAATTCTCAGACTCTTCATGCTTGATCTCATCAACTGCAGAATAGGGAGAAAGATCAGAAACATTGAAAGTAGATAAACGCTTATACTCACCTGGAAGATCAATGCGATACGCATTGTCGTTGACTCGACATAGAATGGTGAATGGTCCATCTCCTCTAGGTATCAACTTAGATTTCTGCAAGTTAGGAAATTGACCAGGACTCAAGTGAATCCAAACTTGATCTCTCGGCTTGAAGATCATCAGCCGATAGTGAACATTACGGGCGACGGCCGTGTGAGTGCCCTTGTGCTCGATTCGAGCTCTTACCTTCTCATGCATCTCTTTGATTTGCTCAGCTCTCCTTGTACCTTTTACACTTGTTAGATTCTCAATAGGTAAAGGTAATAAATCATTAGGAGTAAGCGGATTAAAACTATAAACAACCTCAAATGGGGACATGTTAGTAGACGAATGCACAACACACAAATTTAACATAAGGCAAACAATCTTCCCACGATTTTAAGTTATTTTTCACCAAAGATCGAAGCAAAGTACCAAGAGTTCGATTTACAACTTCCATTTGACCATCCGTTTGGGGATGACAAGCGGCCAAAAAAAACAACTTAGTACCAAGATTTTCCCACAAAACATGCCAAAAGTGTGCAAGAAACTTAGAATCCCTATCACTAATAATAGTTCTAGAAATACCATGTAAACGCACAACATGCACAAAAAAGAGATTGGCGATTTGAACAGCATCATCAGTTTTCCAACACGCAATAAAATGTGCCATCTTAGAAAACTGATCAACAACCACAAAGATAGAGAATCACGACCAGACCTAGACCTAGGCAATCCCAAAACAAAGTCCATAGACAAATAAATCCAAGGGAACGGTGGGGCTGGAAGACGCGTGTATAAACCAAAGGGGTGTGAGGTGAATTTCAACTTCTTGCAAGTAATACATCTTTCACATACCTTTTCAACATCATGTCTCATGCGCAGCTAATAAAAATGCTCATGCAACAAGTTTAACGTTTTAGACACACTAAAGTGACCCATTAAACCTACATAATGCGATTCTAGCACAAGTAACTCACGCATTGAACATCTAGGAATACACAATCTCGACTCCTTGAAAAGAAAACCATCATGCAAGTAGAAACCATTATGTGCACGAGATTTAGGTGAGCAAATAGCATATATAGATGAAAAATCAAGATCCGACTCATACAAGCTTTTGATTGACTCAAATCCCAACATCTTGGCATGCATAAAGTTAAGAAGTACATACCTTTGGGACAAGGAGTCCGCAATGACATTCTCTTTTCCTTTCTTATACTTGATGACGTACGGAAAGGTCATGATGAATTCAACCCATCGTGCGTGTCTCTTGTTCAAATTTTGCTGGCCTTTGAGGTGTTTCAAATCTCATGATCTGTGTGAATTACAAACTCCTTTGGCCAGAGATAATGATGAAACCGGGATGAGCACTGAGGAACTAAACTTGGAGTTGTAGCTGAGAGGTCCAGTGACGTGCTTACGTGCCAAGAAGCTGCAAGGATATTTACAGTGCTATGTTGGAAAGAAATTGGAAGATGATGGAGCTGAATTCCGACAGCACAAGTTGGTGAATTTGACGAGCATTGAGGAGTGAAGAAGCCGCGGCCATGTTCGAATTTATTTATTTATTTTAGTTTGGTCGTGTAGCTTTTATTATTTCTTAAGTTGTTTTATTTAATTGGACTCAATATTTTAATTTACTTAGAAGCCCAAATTATTGTTAGGAAAATTGGGCCTTAAGTTATTTATTTTATTTTCGAAATTATCAAGCCCAACACTTGATAATTTTGCCCTTAGGTATTTAGGATTATTCCAGACGTTGTTTACTCAGACTTGAATGAATGAAAACAACTTTTACGCTATTCTCTTGGCTCACACAACAAATCGGTTCTTCGGTAGAGTTTGTTGATCGGCATCTCCAAGCTTGAAATCTTTTGTCTCGTTCGGATATCCAGTAGTATCCAGGTTAGACAGCCATGAAGATTACTTCATAGGCGTCTTTCGGATTCTTGTCGATCCGGGATTCGTTTCGGGTAAGATTCATACCTCTCATTTCATTTTTATCATCAACACACCTCCAAAGCCATTATACATGTTCCATATCCACTCTAGCATCACCATATTCGTCCACATAGATTCCCAAGTCCAGAAACCCCAATACAAGCCATAGATCCATTTATAAACCCTAGACAGTCCGAAAATTGACTACCGTGCCAAATCAAAAACCACTCATGCATTTTTGCTGATTTTTGGATATGTTTTTCAACACTTCGGATTGTACATTGTGCTAAAATTGGAGCTTAATCCGAGTTGAATTTCTTAGGTTTCTGATCGAATCAATTTGGGGTTAAATCGATAGTTTTCAAGTTGTGTTTTGTGTTTAATTCTTGTCGAATTTATTTAGGGGTTTTAGGTCAGTTTGTTTATCATATTAATCTCCATATTTTGAGTTACGTTTGGATTGAATCAACCATATAGTTGTTGTGTGTTCTTTCCTTAGCTTCTGCATATTGATTGGCCGCATCAGATAATGTTGCCATGTCTCGAGAGCTCTCTTGAGTGTGTACAGCTCCTTGTCGTACGTCGAGTGATGCAACTTCTCACTAAAGTAGGCAGCGGGATGTTTTTCCTGCATAAGAACAGCTCCAATACCTTTGTCCTAGGCGTCACACTCGATCTCAAAGGTTTTGTTAAAGTTCGGCAAGCATAAAACAGGTGCATTATATAAATAATGTTTCAACAAGTTAAATGCGTTCTCTTGAGCTAGATCCCATTCAAACTTACAATTCTTACTCAACTCCGTGAGTGGCGTGGCTATGCTGGAAAAATCACGCACGAAGCATCGATAAAAGCCAGCAAGTCCGTGGAAAGATCGGACCTCAGACACCATGTAGGAGTCGGCCATTCCTCAATCACTTTGATTTTGGAACGGTCTACTTCTATACCGCGTTCACTAACAACGAAGCTGAGAAATACGACTTCACTCAAGCAAAAATCACAGTTACAAAAATTTTCATACAATTTTGACTTCCTAAGAAGCTCAAAAATGTGCCTAAAGATGCTGCATATGTGCATGTGTCAATTCACTATAAATCAAGATATCATCAAAGTACACGACAACATATTTTCCAATTACTTCACACAAAACATGATTCATCAAGCGCATAAATGTGTTCGGTCCATTTGTGAGACCAAAAGGCATAACAAGCCATTCATATAAACCATGTTTTATTTTAAAAGTGGTTTTCCATTCATCACCCTCTTGCATGCGAACTTGAAAATAACCGGATCGTAAATCTATCTTAGAGAAAATTTTCAAACCAACTAGCTCATCTAACATATCATCAAGGCGATGAATAGGAAAATGATACTTTATCGTGATCTTGTTGATTGCTCGGCAATCCATGCACATGCGTCATTTATTGTTCTTCTTTGGCACCAAGATAATCGGTACGGCATAGGGGCTAAGTGATTCATGGATTTGTTGCTTCTCCAACAACTTTTTAACATTCCTATCAATCTCCTTCACCTCATTCGGGGATGTCCGATAGGCTGGGCGGTTTGGTAGCATGGCTCCGGGTATGAAGTCGATTTGGTGCTTAATTTCTCGAATTGACAGCAAACCACTTGGTATGTCCTCCAGGAACACGTCCTTGAACTTGTCGAGTAGGAGCCGCACATCATTAGAAACAAAAGAGTCGTTAGTAGCACTGCCCTTAAATATAAGTAAGACAAGTGGCAAACCTACATTAATGGCCTTTTGAACTCCTTTGATCGAAATAAACAAGCTGTGTTGTTTAGGTGTTTTTGCAGCTTTTGCAGATATCAAATCCTTTTTGGGTGGGTCAAAAGAAGGTGGAGTGAAAGTAGAAGGAATGACGGATCGATCGGGGGTCGGTGAAGAAGAGCACGGGCCGTACGCTTGTTGTCCAGGACTGCACAGGCCATGCGGGAGATGCTGACCGATTTGGTCCGTTTTGTGAAAGAACTGGTGTTGAGATTTTTTCAAATTAAACCACCGCAGGATCATTTGGTTATTCATTAATCCATGTTCATGCAAATCATAATTTTATGTCACATGCATCTTTATCATGTCAAGCACAAAACTATGCAAAATGAATCTAACGAAGCGGAATACATAGATCCGAATTATTTACAATTGTCAGACGGTCTGAGGATAAGATTAAATATCTAATCTTGCTGTTGAATGAATGCAGAAATAGGCGCCACTTATGTCAACAAAATTGGCCACCATAGTATTCTACTCCAAGATCTTCTGTTGTATTCCCGGACTATATCTAGATTCAGAGTGGGCTGAAATTTACTAGATAAGTTTGTGAAATCTGTGGATAACTTTGAGAGACAAAGAGGGGCTGAATAATAACTGTGTAATTTTCGAACCCCCCTTCCCCTTTTATATAGGAAGGGGGCGAAAATTCCTTCTCCAAACCCTACTGGGTTTGGGCCTCTATCTCAAGTTCAAAATCCAGTCCACTATTAGTCTATTGGGCTACAACAGGGATCTAGAAGAATATTAAATTGGCCCACTAATTTATTTAATATCCAATATCCAATAAACTTAGGATATAATTAAATAAATTAAGTTTTACTTTTATTCCACTAAAGAAGAAAAACTGACCTACTAATTTAATACATATTTATGAATATGCTTTCTCCTTTAGTCTAGCCATTCCCCGTGTTTAAGATATAATGTTCATTAATTAATTATGTCAGCCTCTGACAGCTATAATTAATTAACAAATAAACCTTAAGTAGTACCACACAAGCTTCACCATGTAAGGAATAAATTCCACATGCAGGGTTTCAACATGAACTTGTGTTTCCTCAAGAGAACATCATCAACCTGGCGTACCAGTATATAGTGCTCATGCATACTGCTCGAGACATCATGTATACATCGTTATTACCCAAGATATCGAATTCGATCTATGAAAAGATCTCATCCATTGATAAATCAAAGTAATAAACAACGTACACATATGCTTGCTAATATCACATGAGTTCAGAACCTGAACTCTGTGAATCTTTATTCTCTCAGTAACTGGGTTAGAGACAGAGAATAGTATCCTATCGTGATCTTCCTCAATACACTAATGAGTGTACTAGAATAATCAGTTAGTCAAGATAAACTAACTTATAAGATTATTCTACAGTGTACCGATGGTGTGTACAGGACTATCTAAGCCGTGAGCTCTTTAATAAATTACAAGGTTCTAATGATATGATCTTACCGTGTGACTCCCCATACCATATCATCTACAATGTAAATATATGGAACATTGCATAGAACAATTATAGAACATAATCTAAATACAAACAGTGACTGCAATAACTTAAATTTCATATCATCATATCATCAGAAAAGTATACAAAGACAAGTCTTTCAGTATACAAACTAACAATCTCCAACTTATACTTGAAGCATGTCTTTCAAGCAAAATAACTAACTGGCTAACTCTCCAATCAAAACTATCAACTCAAACTATGTCACCAGGTCTACATCTTACTTCCATTTTCTCCACGTGACCATCAAAGGTCTTAGCCGGCAGGCTCTTTGTGAATGGATCAGCCAAGTTGTCCTCCGATGCAATCTTGACCACCTCCACGTCTCCTCTCTTAACGATTTCTCGTATATGATGCTTCTTCTCTTTTTGTTTTGTAGAACAGGAGCATCAAATCGTCCTTCAAATCTTCCAGCATCACCTCTTTTGTTAGTGCAACTCAACCAGTTAGAAAATAACTTGCACATTCTTAAGGTCAAAAGCAGGCTAAAATTAAAGGCTAAGGCTAAGTGTATAGTGGCTGAAATAAGAAAAAAAAAATTGGAATTTAAAGCTCAAACAGGCTTACTAATTGGCAATTCAGGGCATGGAATATTTCTTTAGGCCAAAGCGTGGGTAAATCCTAATTTCCTTAATCATTTTCATGCTTGAAACTCAAGAGAAACAAAATCGTGACAACAAAGCAAATCAAGTACTGATTAACATAATCTGACATACTCATCAAAGAAGGGTGAGCACTTTAAGGATAAGTCATGCTCACAGGCTCAAAACCTTACATTTATAAGCTCAAGAAAATATGATCAAGGCACAATTCATCATTCAAGAAGTCATCAAAGTATGGCATATTCCAATCACAACACAACAACCAACAATCCAGTTAAAACCAAGTTGCAACCCTCCTCCTCATACTCATCAATTCGTGGCAGCTATTACTTATCCAAAACAAGCAAAACACAAAAGTTTTTTTTTTATTTTTTTCTCGATTTAGAAAAGAATCCAGACACAAAAACAACAACTGTCCCGCCCACACTTAGACAACACAGTGTCCTCACTGTGTAGGAAAGAGAGTCAACACAAACGGACACAACATAAAAAAAATAAAAACAAAGGGGGAGAGAGGACAAACTTGCAATCAAGAGGAGAGACGGTCAGTAAGGGCATACAGACGGCTCCGGTGAGTATAGCGCTCGGATATCTCCTGGATCTCAGCAAGGGTCGGGGCAGAGCTGGAAGATGTACCTGCACTAGAAGGCTGTACTAGAATGTTTTTTTTTAAACGAAAATAAATAAACAACTAAATGAAATAAGAAAAACGAAATAAAATGAAAGAAAGTGATAAAAGCTCGGGTTGCCTCCTGAGAAGCGCCCTTATTTAACGTCTGAGGCTCGACACAAGTAGAACTCGATCATAAGACAATTTCGGAGGTAACAGATCTACCCCTGTTGAAAGGAATCGTTTCCATCCCCGCACCTTTATGTTTCTTCAAAAACTCGACCAACCTTGCTTCTTGCCCTTTCAGCCCCAACACAGGGGCCTTCACATGAGATAGTAAAGTCAGCTTCGAGTTGGTCAGTAAGGGCATACCGCCTGTCAGATTTCTGGCTGGAAACTCCTCGGCTACGTACAGCTACTGGACTATCTCGCGAATTTCCCTTTCTTCCTCCGAATCTGGGTCTTGACACTTTTGAGGTAACGTCCGTTGAATAACGGCTGAGACATTTTCTCCTACCTTGATTTTTGCATCATTTCCATATCTTATCTTCTTGGAGCATAGTTCTTTCAAGAATTTCGCGTATCTAGGGACTTGCTTGATAGCATTAATCAATGGTAGATTGATCTCGACTTTCTTGAAAAGCTCGAAGATCTCTTTCTCATCCTCCTCTTTCTTGTGCCTTGCTAACCTGGAAGGGAAATGAGCTGCATTAATAGGGTTAGAACATTTAGGTGGAACTTGTACCTCATTAGGGGCAAACGGGACAGCAGATTATTTTCCCTCTGCACTTGGTCTGTCTTCAGCTTCTGCAGTTTGCCCACACCGCGTGTTGCCTTTCTTCTTCTTTATTTCAACCTCAACCAATTCTTTGCCGCTTCGAAGGGTCACAACACTGATGTTCCCTTGTGGATTCAGCTCGGTTTAAAAGAGAAGAGACATAGCAGGTTGTTCATTCCTTTCGCTAGATTCCTTTTTCGGCCCTTCAGTATGCCCTTCCGGGTTCTTTTCTTCCTTCTTGGCCTCCAACTCGGTTAACTCCTCCGTACTTCTCAAAGTGACAGCGCAAACATGCACTCTTGGATTCATCTCAGTTTGGGATGGGAGTTTGCCTTGATTCGTCTGCATCTTGTTCACTTGTGTGGCGAGCTGCGTGATCTGCATGCCCATACTGCCCAGGGCAGCTTGTGTCTCCTGTTGAAAAGCCTTTTGGCTCTGCGCTAGACTGTTCACTAGGCTTGTGGTCTGCTCGAGACTCTTCATGATCTCACTTATAGATGGTGCAGATCGGTCCGTGTGGGCATACGGCTCACCCCTTGGGTACCCCGGTGGCAAATCAGCCTGTGCTGATGGATCTCCATGTTGTCTCCACCTAAAATTGGGATGACCTCTCCATCCGGGATTGTAGGTGTTGGAGAACAGGTCATAGTTTCGCTTCTGTCTTTCTCCGGGTGGACCATCTAAATATATGCCTCTAAGGGCATCCTGCTGTGCATCGCCCGATCCATAATAGGCTTGTTCAGTTGAGGGCCTTTGCAAATTGGGACACTCATCAGTGAAGTGTCCATTTTCAGAACAGACTCCGTAGCGGTTTGGCCTTGTCTGCGCCACAGCAAGGCTTCGGACCAGGGAAGTAAGAGCATCTATCTTTTCATTCATGCCCGACCCATCATCTCGGCCGAGTGCCCTTACAGGTCGATGTCTGCTGTCGTCTTCTTCTTCATACTACTATCCTCCAGAAGCCATGTCTATGATGAGCTGTTTGGCCTCGCCGAGGGTTTTGTTAGTGAGACATCCCCCGCTAGCCGCATCAATGATTTTTCTATCAAAAGGGGACATGTCACGGTAAAAGTAATTAATGAGTAATTGATACTCAGTGAAGCCATGGTCCGGGCACTTGCGGCACAACTCCTGGAACCTCTCCCAGTAGTCAGCTAAACTCTCATTGGGCTTTTGTTTAATGCTACTGATCACCATTCGCAGGTTTGCAGCTCGAGTTTCAGGGAAAATTTTTTGCAGAAATTGCCCTTCCATCTCCTTCCAGGTGGTGATCGATTCAGGTGGCAGATCGAAAAGCCACTCTCTAGCCTTACCTTGCAAAGTATGAGAGAAAGTTAGTAGCCTTAAATTGTCGGCTGTAAAGCCTTGCGGACGTAGAGTTAAGCAAACTAGGTCAAATTCAGTTAAATGATTGTGTGCACTCTCTCCCGGCAGATCACTGAATTTCGGTAACACTTGGATGAATGCAGGTCGGATCTCTGCATTGTTGGCAATCGGGGGCAGCACTATGCAGATGGGTCTGTTGCTCTAAAGACGGCCGAGTTCCCTGATGAGAGGCTCAGGTTCGGGCTTAGGATTAGCAAAGTTGGCATTAATGAGGGCTCGTCCTGCGGCAAAGTCTTGCGGGTTCGGTGGATTTTCATTATTGGCCATTTCAAAAAGTTGATCAATACCAAGAGTGCTTCGTTCAAATTCGAGAGTCCCCTTAAACTCCTTAGCAACTCTCCTCAATCGATGTAACGTTCTCTCTAGCTCTGGATCAAACACTAAATCTTTTTCTGCAGAGGAATGGGTCATGTACCAGAAAAAATAAAAAATAAAGCAAAGTAAATAACAAACTGAAAATTTCGAGTAATCACTATTTGAAACTGATCCCCGGCAATGGCGCCAAAATTTGGTGCGTCATTTTTCACCAAAAATAAATGTTCCGACTTTCGTCGGCAAGCCCACTCTGCAGAGTACAGTGGCGAGCAGGATCGTCTCCCAAGGGACCGGTGAGAATTACTCTATATTTCCAATCTGTATAACTAAACTTTCCAGAGGGTTTTTGTGCTTATATTAAACTGAACGAAATTAATAAATAAATAGAAAATAAATGCACGATTTAACAAAACGAACGGATTTAAAATATGAGAAGAAATATTCCGGATTTCAATTAACTCCACCCTAGCTTACCTAAACTGATCCTCGACGCAAAGATTAATTCAACTAAAACATACAAATCAGTTATAGCTACCGAAGACGCTTACTGACGCAGCCTAATTCCTCCGTAGTTTCTCGATAATCAGGAAGACGCTTCACTAATTATTTCCCTAATCGACTGACAACCGTAAGAGACGCTCTATAGGTTTAATGAACCGACAACTTTGAGCACTAGAGAAACCTGATTCTTAACTTCACAGACTCTAAAGCAGGACTGTTAAATTAATTCTGTTATTCCCCTAGTTCTGAAGAACCGTTTCACCACTTATTAAACCTAACCCACAACTACGTATGGCCGATTTAATTAGCTAGTAATTAATTCCGAATTACTAAATATGTGCACCTATCTAGCAATATCGAAACAATTAACAACTCGAAATACAAAGAATAACAAATGCATACAAATTAATTGAATGATAAAAGCACAAATAGATCTCACAGTTTAGCTAGGCCAGGACTTCGTTAGTTGTCACCGGAATAAGAAGAACTTATCTTGATTGCATAATTAAATCAAACCTCCAAAGTAGCGAAAAGCAGAACATGATGAATTAATCGAAGAAGAGAAAATAAATCTACTCCAGAGCGTTTCTCTGGTGCTGCGTTCTTGCATGAATAATGAATGAATGAATAATGAAATAAGTCCTAATCTATATATAATATCCTTAATTAAAACATTAGATAAGGAAATAAAATCCTAAATCAACCTAAACTAGGTAATTGCCAAGATAAAGACTTCTAGAGGCGGTGGGACTCCTTGCAGCCGCCTCCAGATTATGGCTGAAACAATAATCGTGTGCAAGCCCATAAAATTCGCGCTCAGGCCCAGTTTCTAGAACTTCCGCTCCAGTTTTCCAGCTGCAAGCCCTTACGGCCGGATCTACTCAGACTCGAATTTTGCTCTTTCTTCACTCAGCTTTTTTTTCTTGCACTAAAAACCTGCCATTTTCTCCAACTTTGTACGACATCCCTACACAACTCAACAAACACATCATTCTTCCAAAATACACAAGTATAGGGCACTTAATTAGGAGAAATGACACCAAAAGATAATAATAAAAATAAGTAAAATACGTCCTATCAAGTACCATAAAAGGACTCGAGATTACATGTTGGTTTTCCGCTCTGATAGTCTAGTGCCTTTGGGTTACACGGACTCAGATTTTCAATCCGACAAAGATCAGAGTAAGTCTACTTGCCTTGTGGGCTCTGGGTTCCTTCGAATTTGCCACTGCACTAGAGTTATCACAGTATATTGTGATAGTCTTAGGCAAATCAAAAACCACACCCAAGCCCACTAAGAACCCGCGGAGCCAGACAGCCTCTTTTACAGCCTTAGAGGCAGCTACATATTCAGCTTTCATGGTAGAATCCGCAATGCATTTCTGCTTAATGCTCCTCCATGCAATGGCTCCACCTCCTAATATAAACACATAGCCCGAGGTAGACTTACTCTGATCTTTGTCAGATTGAAAATCTGAGTCCGTGTAACCCAAAGGCACTAGACTATTAGAGCGGAAAACCAACATGTAATCTCAAGTCCTTTTAAAGTACTTGAGAATGTTTTTGACCCAAGTCCAGTGACCTTGTCCAGGGTTTGACTGATATCTGCTTACCATGCCAATGGTATAACATATATTAGGCCTAGTAAGGTATCATATGGTACTTTCTTCATTTTCTCTATCTCAGACTGTGTTTAGGGACACATTTCCTTGGATAGATGAATTCCATGCCTGTAAGGTATAAAACCTTTCTTGGAATCTTGCATGCCAAACCTAGCTAGCACTATATCGATATAAGTCATCTGGGATAGACATAACATCCTTTTCTGGTGATCTCGAATGATCTTGATGCCAAGTACATGTCCGGCTTCACCAAGATCCTTCACATCAAACTGCTCGGACAACCACACCCTAAAGTTTGACAATGCCTTCTTACTGTTTCCAATAAGTCAGATGTCATCAACATAAAGTACGAGGAATGCCACCACGTTTCTGTCACATTTCTTGTACACACAGCTCTAATCTGGACTTTGCACGAATCTATATGACTGGATAACCTCGTCAAATCGGATGTTCCAAGATCTCGATGCCTGCTTAAATCCATAAATGGATATCTTAAGATTACACACCAAGTGCTCTTAGCCCTTAGCAATGAATCCCTCTGGTTGCTTCATATGGATGTTTTCTTCAAGACTTCCGTTTAGGAAAGCTATCTTGATATCCATCTGCTAGATATCATAATCTAAATGAGCGGCAATAGACAAGAGAATCTGGATTGACTTAAGCATGGTTACCGGTGAAAAGGTTTTCTCATAATCGATCCCTTCTTTCTGAGTATACCCTTTTGCCACCAATCTTGCCTTCAAGGTTTCAACCTTCCAGTCAGATCCTCTCTTGCACTTGTAGACCCACTTACAGCCAATGGAATTTACCCCATCTTGTGGTTCTACAAGTTTCCAGACTTGATTGCGATCCATAGATCCAATCTCAGACTCCATTACAGTTTTCCAAGAATCCGCATCTTTATCTCGAATTGCCTCGTCATAGGTCCTGGGATCCAATTCATTGAGACCCTCTAGGAAATTTGAAGCCTCTACCAGACCAATGAATCTATCAGGTTGGCGTACAACCCTCCCACTGCGATGAGACAGTTCCAATACTTCTGTGATACATTGTGCAGTGTTTGGCGGTTCCTCTTCTTGTACAATCGGTGTAGGATTCGATCCTCCCTTTAACTCCTTAAGGATCATTTGACTCCTTGGTTTATGGTTTATGACATAGTCTTCCTCTAAGAATCGAGCATTGGTACTAACAATGATCTTCTGATCCTTAGGATTATAAAACAAACCACCTTTCATTCCTCTAGGATATCCAACATACAGCCTTACATCAGTACAAGGAGCCAGCTTTTCAGCTTCCTTGTCCAACACGTGTGCTGGGCTACCCCAAATCCGAATATGGTTCAAACTGGGCTTTCGTCCAGTCCATAGTTCTGTGGGTGTAGCAAGAACTGATTTCGATGGAACCAAGTTAAGAATATAGGTTGTTATTTCTAGGGCATGTCCCCAGAACGAAATGGGCAACTCAGAATAACTCATCATCAATCTAACCATCTCTAATAGTGTACGATTCCTTCTTTCCACCATGATATTCTACTGTGGCGTTCCAGGCGCAGTCAACTGGGATGTAATCCCATTCTCTGCCATGTAATCCCTAAATTCACTTGAGAGGTACTCGCCACCATGATCAGAACATAGTGACTTGATACTTCTACCTGTTCATTTCTCCGTTTCCGCCTTAAACTCTTTGAATTTCTCAAAGCATTCAGACTTGCGATGCAACAGGTAGATATAACCGTATCTAGATTAATCATCAATGAGATTGATGAAATAATCGAACCCTCCTCGAGCTTGAACTGACATAGGGTTGCACAGGTCAGAGTGAATCAAATCTAATAGCCCTTCGGATCTATTTTCTTTTGACTGGAAAGGATGCTTGGTCATTTTACCTTCCAAATAGGATTCACACAAAGAAAACGATTCATGTACCAAAGAAGACAACGGTCCATCATTTACAAGCCTTTGTATCCTCTTAAGGTTAATATGACCTAGCCTTAGATGCCAAAGATAGGTTTGATTCAATTGCGAAGGTTCTTTTCTCTTGTTAGGGTTTATGATCGATGTATTCAACAGTTATCTATGCGTAGTGTTTTCAATTAGTTTAAGAAAGTATAAGTGTCCATCCAATGTGCCAGAATAGATAAAATGTTTACCACTAAAGATAACTACTTTGTTATCAAAAGAAACAGAATATCCATCCATAATCAATTTAGAAACTGAAACCAAGTTTCGCCTAAAACCAGACACATAAAGACAATCTTTCAAAACCAAAGTTCTATCACTACAGAAAGGTAAAACAATGTCTCCCACTGCAACAGCCACTACTCTCGTAGCATTGCCCATGTAGATGGTGATCTCATCCTCACTCAGCTGTCTTTTTACCAGGAACCCCTGTAAAGACATGCAAACATGATCAGTAGCTCCAGTATCTACTACCCATGACTGGGTAGAATAAGTTGCTAAACATGTTTCTACAACCAGAATGTGAGATGCACCTCTCTTCTTCTTCTTGTTAGGACACGCCGCCTTCCAGTGACCTGGTTAGCCGCACTTGAAGCATTTAGTCTTAGATTTGAATTCCTCAAGAGGAATTGTTGCCTTTGGCTTCTTTGCCTTAGGCGCCTCATCTGCAGCCTTCTTAGGTGCATTTCTCTTCTTCCTTTTTCCACTAGAAGAAGACGCCTCTTTTTCAGCTATGTGAGCCTAAGGATCGCTCTTTTGGAGCAATTCAGTCACTTACGGATCTATGAGCAGTTCAGTCAGGCTGACATCCCTTTTAATCATGTTAAAATTCAGCCTGAATTGCTCAAATTTCGAGGACAAGCTATGAAGAACAATGTCGATTTGAGAATCGTCTCTAGCTCTCCACCCAAGGTCTCAATCTCAGATAAATACCCCATCATCGTGAGAACATGATCCCTAACAGGTGTGGAGTCAGACATTCTCGCATCCATTAGCTTCTTCATTGCCAAATGGCGTGCCGAGCGGTTCTGATAACCAAATAGCTGCCTGAGGTTGTACATGATATCATAAGCGGTTTTCATAGGCTCATGCTGATGTTGCAACACACTTAACATAGATGTCAAGATGTAACAGCGAGCTATCTCATTAGACCTAACCCACTTATCATATGCAACCTTTTGGGCTTCGTCAGAACCCTCATCTGGTTGTGGAGAACAAACCTCATCAAGCACAAACTTGTGTCCCTCAGTAACAAGAACTAGGTTAAGGTTACGAAGCTAGTCATTGTAGTTTTCACCGACAAGTTTGTTTTCTTTGAGGATGGAGAACAGATTGGAGAGTGTCATTGATGATATGAAATAACTGAAAATAAAACATGCAGTACAGTCACAAAACACGTTTAGGATAAATAGTATATAATCAAAAACCTCATAAAAATTATATACTTTTCCACCGACACTTTAAAAACAAAATTACGGTCATGTAATCGTCTAACTGATAAGGCACGATCGTGTGGACGTTTATCAATAAATTATATCTAAGTGTGCACACCATTATCTTCGCACCAAGAGCACTGTTCGAATTTAACTGCTCCAGATGGAAGAGTCAGTTAGTTTTAACAATGTTCTACAGCTATCCATTTAGGAGATCTAATTTCTAGAGAAATCTGTGATATGACACATCCGATATGGAGGAAGACCGATGTTAACGCGCATGCCCATCACTTCTCAATTAAACCAGATTTAATGGAGACCATATGAGATTTCTACATACTTTGGTATGAATCTCTCCCACTTAGTTATTTATGTTTGAGGTTTCATTTTATCCCATTATTGAACATGCAAACATCACATAAAATGATAAACATCCATTATATGCTTCAACATAATAAGCAACAGTAACATTCCAACTATCATGGCTTATATCTCATGTTGATTGATGAGATATAATTGGAAAGTCAGCTCCGAAAACAGGGCTGGATCGTCGCCCCCTTCACCGCGCCTCGCCGAAAATCCTAGCTCCATTTAGGGTTTCGGGACGTGAACCGGTGAACCTTCCTTTTTAGTGCTGAACCACTTTCATTCTTTGAATTGATCTCCGATCTTTATTCAATACAGACTATCTATTCCAAAAGGAAAAATCTAATATTGCTAGAATAAAAATTACAACTCAAAAACTCGGTCTAACAACTTTATATCTATTACATTAAAACAACGTAAAATAAAACCTAGACCTAATTCATGGAGTCTCTCATGGATTAAAATTACGTAGCCAAACCGGCATACGGCCAACATTCATTCAACATAAACATACATCACATAAAATAAAGGAGTCATGATAGTTGGTAAACTTGCAAATAAACACAGTCTACAAATCCAATAATCATGTATTATATGATCCACATAAAATAACATATGATATCTATGCATGAATATTAAAATATCGAATTTAACAATTAATTAAATTAATTAATTTGATATTATCCACAAGATAAAAATAGGAAATTAAAATAATTATCCACCAATTTAAATCTTGAAAGTTTTCGAAAATATCCTTAAAATAAATCTGGAAATTAATTATAATTATCCACCAAATTTATTTAATATTTTCAAGCCACCCTAATTAAATAATATTTGGATATATTGATATAAATCAAAAATCTAATCCAAATATTATCCATAAGAATCTAAATCTTTAAGGATAAGGTTTGAAGATTTGATCCATTTCAAAATCTTCCAAAACCTATCCAAAATTAAATTCTTATCACAATTGGATTTTGATAATTATTTGTATATATATCCGAAAATCACCTTATCCAATATTTAATCATAGATTTTCGAAAATATCCAAATAATAAATCTGGAAATTTGATTCACTTCAAATTCTTCCAAATTTAAAATTCTATTTTCAAATCTATCTAGATTAAAATTAGGTAAATTAGGATATACATTAAATAATATCAAATCTTAATCCAACACCCAAATTTTCGATCCACTCTAATAAATAAATTTGAACATTTGATTTTCATCAAAATCTTCTCCAAATTAATTCATTAAAAATCGAAAATTACACTATATTTCACATTTGGAAATTTTGACATTAATCAAAAAACTATTCCAAATAACATAGCTAGGTTTCGAAATTTTCAAGAAAAATAAATCTGGAAATTTTGATCCACTATAAAAATTACCAAATTTAAAATTCTAATTTCAAACCTATCTAGATTAGAATTAGGCAACTTTTGATATACGCCAAAAATTACATAATCTCATTCTAATCTATCAAAATTTTCGAACCACACTAAAATAAATCTGAAAATTTTGATGTTGATCAAAAACCATGCAAATTTAATTTCTATAGTGCCGAAAATTTTAAGACAAAATTAGGGAATTTTAATACATCAAATTTCAAAAAATTTGATCTCCAAATTTTCGAACCCCATGAAATAAAAATCTGAAAATTTGAAGAACATCAAATATCATCCCAAATCTTTATTACATGATGACCGAAAATTCACATACATCAAAACTAGAATTTTCAAATGTCATCAAACATTCATCCAAGTTTTGAATACCATAAAAATCGAAACACATGATAATTAAATCTGAAAATTTAAACACCATAAATTTATCATCAAATTTAATATGTAGTTCGAAATTTATGCCCGGATTAATCCTAGAACAGTGCCAAAACCCGCTCTGATACCAGTTGTTGGGGTTTTTTCGAATTAAACCACCGCAGGATCATTTGGTTGTTTATTAATCCATGTTCATGCAAATCATAATTTTATGTCACATGCATGTTTATCACGTCAAGCACAAAACCATGCAAAATGAATCTAACGAAGCGGAATACATAGATACGAATTACTTACAATTATCAGACGGTCTAAGGACAAGATTAAAGATCCAATCTTGCTGTTGAATGAATGCAGAAACAAACGCCACTTATGTCAATAAAATAGGCCACCACAGTATTCTACTCCAAGATCTTTTTTGTATTCCCGGACTGTATCTAGATTCAGAGTGGGCTGAAATCTACTAGATAAGTTTGTGAAATATGTGGATAACTTTGAGAGATAAAGAGGGGCTGAATAATAACTGTGTAATTTTTGAACCCCCTTCCCCTTTCATATAGGGAGGGGGTGAAAACTCCTCCAAACCCTACTGGGTTTGGGCCTCTATCTCAAGTTCAATATCCAGTCCACTATCAGTCGATTGGGCTACAACAGGGATCTAGAAGAATATTAAATTGACACACTAATTTATTTAATATCCAATATCAAATAAACTTATGATATAATTAAATAAATTAAGTTTTACTATTATTCCACTAAAGAAGTAAAACTGACCTACCAATTTAATACATATTTACGAATATGCTTTCTCCTTTAGTCCAGCCATTCCCCGTGTTTAAGATATAATGTTCATTAATTAATTATGTCAGCCTCTAACAGCTATAATTAATTAACATCTAAAACCTTGAGTAGTACCATACAAGCTTCACCATGTAAGGAATAAATTCCACCTGCAGGGTTTTAACATGAACTTGTGTTTCCTCAAGAGAACATCATCAACCTGGTGCACTAGGACACGGTGCTCATGCATACTGCTCGAGCCATCATGTATACATCGTTATTACCCAAGAAATCGAATTCGATCTATGAAAAGATCTCACCCATTGATAAATCAAAGTAACAAACAACGCACACATATGCTCGCCAATATCACATGAGTTCAGATTCCGAACTTTGTGGATCTTCATTCTCTCAGTGACTGTGTCAGAGATAGAGAATAGTATCCTATCGTGATCCTTCTCAATACACTAACGAGTGTACTAAAATAATCAGTTAGTCAAGATAAACTAACTTATCAGATTATTCTACCATGTACCGATGGTGTGTTCAGGACCATCTAAGTCGTGAGCTCTTTAATACATTACAAGGTTCTAATGATATGATCTTACCATGTGACTCCCCACACCATATCATCTACAATGTAAGTATATGGAACATTGCATAGAACAATTATAGAACATAATCTAAATGCGAACAGTAATTGCAATAACTTTCATTTCATATCATCATATCATCAGAAAAGTATACAAAGACAAGTCTTCCAGTATACAAAACTAACACCTGGCATGGCCGTGTGGTGGAGGGATGGCTCTGCACGGGCCGTGCAGAGCTGCTGGCTCCATCCGCGGCCTGTTTTACTGCTGCGATTGCTACCCATTTTTCCCGCTCTTCTTTAAACTTTTCTTGCATGCATTGCTGATTCTCGACAATGTCTTTTGGGGCCAATGGCTTCAAAATACAAGTACGGACATTATGTTTCACGGTGTACGTGTTTAGACATCCATCATGGACTGCACACCTATCAAATTACTATGGTCTCCCCAACAACAAATGTGCCACATCCATTGGGATGACGTCACACAAAATAGTGTCAGAAAACTTACTAATTCAAAAATCGACACTAACCTGGTGGAGAACGCAGACTTTGTCTCTTTCAGTAAGCCATTGCAGTCGATATTGCTTTGGATGCTTTTACATGGTCAGGACGAGCTTGTCTACGGTATATTGACTAATGGCATTGATGACACTGCCACTATCAATGATCATGGAGCACGATTTTCCTTGGATCATTGCACGGGTGTAGAAGATGTTTTCCTGTTGATGATTTTGCTCCTCATCTCGAATGATGCTCAAACTCCGGATTATCACAAGACTGACGTTTGGTACATCCGAGCGGACTTCTTCAGGCTTGGTATCATCTTCATTAGCTTCTTTATGCTTGGCGTCACCTGAGGCCTCAAATTCTTCCTCACTGGTTGATTCTATTTTATTATTTTTCGAAAGGAATAGAACATGCCGGTTTGGACATTGGGCTTGAAAGTGGCCCCAACCATAACACTTATAACATTGAACATCAAGGGATCGTGGAGGGGCTACATTAGATGGCTGGCTTTGAGGATTAGGCCATGTAGGTTACGACCTAGATTGTGCGGGTGGTGTAGACTCGGGTCTACGGCTTGGTGGTGGTGCAGTGCGATCAAAGCGTTGGGTGGGCTGCTCCGGTAGAGCTCTCAGCTGTGGGGTCTCATTGGCCGATGTGGATGTACTATTTTAACCCCAAGATTGACGTGGAGGGGCCGAGCTATGCATAGGTTGGCGGCGGCCTTCCCTCAATTGGCGTTCGATGATTGCAGCGTAGTGCACCATTTCCTCAATGCTTGAAAAATCCTTTAGTTTGACCTCACAAGAAATATCCGGGTTCATACCTTCGATATACCGGATTATGGTGGCGTTAAGGGACTCTTCTTTTCCAGCATGATTTAGCATCGTTTCCAGCTCCTTGTGGTACTCCTTGATTGAATGGGCTCCTTATTTGATCCGATTCAACTTCTTCTCTAGATCCCGCTCGTAGTGTACCAGAATAAAATGTCCTCTTAAGATGTCCTTTATCTCTTGTCATGTGTCAATCAATGGATATCGATCACGGCATCTCTTTTTCTGTTAATTTTCCCATCAATCGGCTGCATATCCCTTAAACTCAAGGGAAGCTAGTTGCACCTTCTTCAACTCAGAGAAATCATAGCATTCAAAGATCTTGTCGACCTTCCTTTCCCAATCAAGGTAGGTGTCTGGATCATGATGACCTTCGAACTCCGGAATGGTGGTTTTGACGTTATTTACCATGGTGTTGTCTTCATCAAATCAGGGCCTGTCGACGCGGAATGCGTGTCTATAAGGTGCTCTGGGATGATCACGGTGATTACCCCATCTTGGAGGTATGAATTTGTCTTCGAACTCCTCATAATCATCAGACTCGGGTCCAACATCATCATCTTCTAGCTCGGGCAGCAGCTGGGGTTGTCTGGCAACAGTTCTGCATGGAACTGCAGCTCCAACTGCGGCTCCTTGAGGCTCAACTTGCCTCTTTGCTACTCCTTGAGGCTCAACGGGCCTCTCTGCGGGTCCTTGGACTGTCTAAGCTTCAGTTGATTAAGTTTTCAGGCTCTCAATCTGCTCAGCTAACTTGGCTAGTTGATCACCAAGTCTATTCTCTAACTCTCGATTTTGACGGTTGAAATATTGAGTCAACACGTCAAAGTGGAACTTGGTGCCTATGCTGGTGTATTGGAATAGGATGCCTCATCTCCTAGTGTGAGGAGTGACTTCAGGTCATCCACACTGACCTGGGGCAACTCATTCTTATTGTCCTTCTTCATGGTACCTGTAAAACGAACAAACATGAAAGAAAAAAAATAAGGTGTAGGACCTCACGATTCCTCACAATTACTCAATTTGATGTACGCTCAGAATTTTACCACTCGTGTTTACACTCAATATATAGGTGTACGTGTAATAAGTGTATATGGAGTAGATTAATCGAAAATTTTGTGCTCTTTGATCAGCTCCTCTTAATCTTTATGCAAGCTCCAACTAGTCGATCACGAACCTTGGTAGAGTGCAACAGTGAAAGGAATGGAATCGAAGAAGTGGCGTGTGAAGTTGGATGTTCGGTATAGGTGTATGGGTATAGGTAGGCTAGGGGTGTAATTTTCGATCCTAATAGGCTGTAGGATTCGAAAATTATGGCTATCAGAAAAGATTATGGGTAGTGATAAAAGGATTAGGAAAGGGAAAAGAAAGATAAGGCAAGAATCTAGATAAATAAGGTAGGAGGGATTTGGATGTGTTTCACCTAGTGTGGACACAATCTAAGTATCCTAGAATATCTATCTATATGGTAGGAGTCTAAAACAACTAGGAAAAGAATAAAGAAATTCGAAAATTAAATCTGATTTTTTTTTACGATTCTTTTTTTTGTTGTAGGGCTTTCGACCCTTTGCTCTTTTCTTTTTTTTTCAATGAATAATCAAATGATACAACTCAATGATACGTAGACAGAAAATTAAACACACGTGCATGACACGTAGGTTAGAACTTGACACGTCGGATTGAACCACGACCAGCAGAACTGGCGTGGCTCTGATGCCAAATTTATGATGTGACCCAGACAATGAATTAAGCCAAATTGATACACAAGTGGAAGACTTCTAGAGGACTCGAACAACATCAGCAGAATGAAGGATTCAATCTGACTAAACTAGACAATGTAAATGAATTTAACACGAAGAATAAGACTCGATTATGCAGCGAAATTAGACTCGATAATTTAGACAACAATGATACCTAGAATGTGACACATACTATGCAAAACACAATACCAAATAAAAGTGACTAAGATAGGCGTTCGGACGAGTAAGGCAATGGCTTTAGGCTACGAAAGATGAAGGAACGAATTGAACTTACTTAGATAGATTGTGAAAGATATGTGATGAATGAATTGGTGGCTTGGGGATGTTGTTAATGGCGTCGAGTGGTGTGGATGTAAGGTAGAGTAATAGTTCCAATCTTGAGATGAACCCCGGGCTCAAAAGATGAAACGCAGCTCCTTCTATCTTCACTTGTAGCAACTTTCTTAGCACGAGATGAACTAATGAAGCTTGATAAAACTTTAGATTTGCTGGACCAAAAGAGTGTTACTTTTGAACCAAAGCAATAAAAAGTGTTTGTTTGATCAACCTAAGGATCGTAAGACACGGAGATAGAAAACTCAAATATCAATCAATGTCTAAAGTTTAATGTTCACAATGGATCCCTATTTATAACATAGGGCCATGAAATTCCTAGCTAAAAAGGGCCGAAAATGAGGCCTAAAACAATTAAAAGATTTTGTCCAAAGTGGACTAGAAAATTACCTAGACTAGAATTCTAATTAAGGTAGGAAATTACCTTAAATAAAACCTAGTCAACCTATGACTCAAAGAATTCCAAAATTATATTAATTAAATGCCAAAAATGACTCAAAATAAAATAAATACTATTGCATAAAATAATACTATAGCATAAGTACGAAAAACCCGAAGAAAATGAAATGGGTGTTGAAAATTACAAGCCGCACGGCCGTGCGCCAGTGAACCATGTACGCACGGGCCGTGAGGTCCCTGGTCGGATTTCCTTCATGCAGCCTTCATGTTGCACAACCGTGTCTTCTGGCTCAATCCTTTGTACGGGCCGTGTAGAGTCTTGTCGGTTCTTCGTTTTCGATTGACAGCATCGTGATCCATCTTAGGCTACTCTTCATCAACTCTTCTTCTTCGAGCTTCTTCCTCACGATCAATTGTAAATAAGCTTGCAAACTCTTGACTCAAAGTCTTATGACTGGGCCTTTGAATTGTAGCTCCTCATTTTCTTGCTCGATGCTTGGCTCGTACTTATCAACAAACCAAACGGATATGAAGTAGACTTAGATTTCCTACATGTAATGCATCTACTACATACATGTTCAACATCATGCTTCATATGCGGTCAAAAGAAATGTTCATGCAATAAGTTTAATATCTTAGCAACACCAAACTGTCCCATTAAACCTCCCGCATGCGATTCTAAAACAAGTAGCTTACGCATAGAAAATTGAGGTATGCACAATTTCGATTCCTTAAATAAAAACCCATCATGCACATAATATCCATCATAAGCTCGAGATTTAGAAGAACAAGAAGCATAAATTGGTACAAACACAAGATCACACGCATACAACTCCTTAATTACTTCAAATCCCAACAACTTTTCATGCATAAGGTTTAAAAGTACATACCGTCGAGATAATGCATCAACAACCACATTTTTCTCACCTTTCTTGTACTTGATGACGTACGGAAAGGACTTAATGAATTCAAACCAATGTGCGTGTCGCTTGTTCAGATTTTGCTGACCCTTCAAATGTTTCAAACTCTCGTGATCCGTGTAAATCACGAACTCCTTGGGATACAAATAATGTTGCTATATTTCGAGAGCTCTCTTGAGTGCGTACAGCTCCTTGTCGTACATCGAGTATCGCAAGGCTACATCGTGGAGCTTCTCGTTGAAATAAGCAACAGGTCACCTCTCCTGCATTAAAACAGCTCCAATACCTTTGCCCGAGGCATCATACTCGATCTCAAAGGTTTTGTTAAAGTCCGGTAAACATAAAACAGGTTAATTGCATAAACAGCACTTTAAAGTGTTAAATGCATGTTCTTGGGCTGGACCCTATTCAAACTTTCGATCTTTCTTACTCAACTCGGTGAGTGGCATGGCTATGCTAGAAAAATCACGTATGAAGTATCGATAAAAGCCAGCAAGTCCATGGAAAGATCGAATCTCAGACGCTGATTTAGGAGTCGGACATTTCTCAATCGTTTTGATTTTGGAACGGTCCACTTCTATATCACATTCACTAACAATGAAGCTGAGAAAAATGACTTCACTTATGCAAAACAAACACTTAGACAAGTTACCATACAATTTCAATTTCCTAAGAAGCTCAAAAACATGTCTAAGGTGTTGCATATGTGTGTGTGGCGTGTCACTATAAATTAGGATATCATCAAAATACACAACCATAAACTTTCCTTTAACTTTACACAAAACATGATTCATCAATCGTATAAATGTGCTCAATGCATTTGTGAGACCAAAAGGCATAACAAGCCATTCATACAATCTATGTTTTGTTTTGAAAGCAGTTTTCCATTCATCACGTTCTTGCATATGAACTTGAAAATAACCGGATCTTAGATCAATTTTCAAAAATATCTTAGAACCAGACAAATCATCAAGCATATCATCTAACCTAGGGATAGAAAAATGATACTTAATCATGATTTTGTTGATTTCTCGGAAATTCATGCATATGTGCTATTTATTGTTCTTCTTTGGCACCAAAATAACCGGAATGGCGCAGGGGATGAGAGACTCATGAATTTGTTTCTTTTCCAAAACTCCTTGACTTGTTTTTTTATCTCTTTAGTCTTATCGGGGCTGGTAGAGTGGGCTGGTCGGTTTGGAAGCACGGCTCCGGACTGAAAGTCGATTTGGTGCTTGACTCCTCGAATCGATGGCAAACCACCTGGGATCTCCTCCGGAAACACGTCACTAAACTCGTCAATTAAGGGTTACACATCACTAGAAACACAAGATTTGTTAGTAGCACTACCCTTAAACGTAAGTAAAATGAGTGGAAACCTATATTTACGGCTTTTTGGACTCCTTTTACAGAAATAAACAAGTTGTGTGGATTGGGCTTCTTTGCAGCTGATCTAGAAGCTAAATCCTTCTTGGAGAAGTCGAAAAAAGCCTAAATTAAAGGGGTGGAGGTGGCGGATACTGGTTGTACGGCAGCGGACCGAGGCTGCACGGCAGTGGATTTGTGGTCGGCAGCCTGTTTCACGGCAGTAATCACTGCCTGCTTTTCCTTCTCTTCTTTAAACCTCTCTTACATGTGTTGCTGATCCTCGGCAATGGCTTTCGTGGCCAATGGCTTCAAGATGCAAGTTCGGCCATTGTTCTTTATGGGGTACGTATTCAGACATTCATCATGGATTCCACACCTGTTAAACTGCCACAGTCTACCCAATAACAAATGCGCTGTATCCATAGGGATGACATCACACAAAATAGTGTCAGAAAATTTATCAATTGAAAATTCAACACTTACCTGGTAGAGCACGCGGACTTCGCCTCTCTCGGTGAGCCATTACAGTCTGTATGACTTTGGGTGCTTCTGGGCGGTTAAGACGAGTTTGTCAACATCATATTGACTAATGGCATTTATAACACTGCCACTATCAATAATCATGGAGCATGACTTGTCTTTGATCATTGCACGGATGTAGAAGATGTTTTTCCATTGGTGATCTTGCTCCTCTTCACGAATGATGCTCAAACTCCGGATTGTCACAAGGCTGACAACTGGTGCATCCGGAATGACTTCTTTAGGCTCAGCATCATCTTGCTTTTCTCCATTGTTGGCATCTCCTATGGGCTGTTCCAACTAGTCCTCACAGGCTGATTCGAGTTTATTTTGTTTTGACAGGAATAGAACTCGCTGGTTTGGATATTGGGCTTGAAAGAGACCCCATCCTTGGCATTTGTGACACTGGATGTTACGAGCTCATGTAGGGTCTGTAGTAGGCAGTGGAACTGTGTTGTTTGTCTATGTAGGTAGTGGTCTGGACTGTACGACGGGTGTAGAATCGGGTCTACGGCTTTACTGTGGTGTAGTGCGATCAAAATGTCGAACAGGCTACTCGAGAGTGAACTTCGGACGGATGGCTTCAGTTGGCATGAAATTGGGTGCAGTGCGGCTCCAAAACTTATGTGTAGGGGCTGCACTGTGCATCGATCGGCGCCAGCCATCCCTCAATTGTCGTTCAATGATTGATGCATAGTGCACCATCTCCTCAATGCTTGAGAAGTCTATTAATTTGACTTCGCAGGCTATATCCAGATTCATGTCTTCAACATACTGGATAATGGTGGCATCGAGGGACTCCTCTTTTCTGACTTGATTTAGTGCTATCTCGAGTTCCTTGTGATACTCCTCAATCAAACGAGTACCTTGTTTAATTCGATTCAGCTTTTCTCAAGCTCCCGCTCGCAGTGCACTGGTATTAAACATCCCCGCATGATGTCTTTCATCTCTTACCATGTATCAATAGGCGGATATCAATCATGGCACCTCCTTTCTTGTTAATTTTCCCACCATGTTGCTGCATATCCCTTAAACTCAAGGGATGCGAGTTGTACCTTTTTCAGTTCGGGGAAGTCGTAACACTCGAATATCTTGTTGACTTTTTTTTCCTAATCGAGGTATATATCAGGGTCGTGTAATCCTCTGAACTTCAGAATGGTGGTCTCGATAGGGTGCTCGGGGTCATTCACGGTGATTTCCCCTTCTCTGTGGTACGACATTAGCTTCGCACTCACTATCGGCATAGGACTCATGTCCTGCATCCTCTTCTATATGTACTTGAGGCTCAAGTTACCTCACTGCGGCTTTTTGTGGTCGTTTTTGCCTTGGTGCATCTCCTTGGGGCTCAGCTGGCCTCTCTACGGCTCCTTAGACAACTTGTGGCTCGGTCGATCGAGTTTTAAGCTGTTCCAATTGCTCTATTAACTTGGCTAGTTGATTGCGAAGTTCGTCCTTCAAATTTCAATTCTGTCACTCAAAGTATTGAGCCATAGCATCGAAGTGGTACTTGACATTCCACACTAGAGTGGACGAGTACGATGGATCCTCTAGGGTATTGGGTGACTTCAGTTTGTCATTTGGTGGAATCGAAAACTCGGGTTTGGTAGTGCCCTTCTACATAGTACCTGCAAAATGAATAAACGTGAGGAAAAACAAGGTTTGGACCTCACAATCTCACGATCCCTCATTTGTTTTCACTCTAATTTTTTCCCTCGTGTATGTCACTCAAAATTAAGTGCATGTGTGATGGTGATGATGGTGGTGTTGATCGAATTAAGTGCTTTTGATCAGCTCCTCTCGATCTTCTCGCAAGCTCAAATCAGTGGATTAAGAACCATAATAAATTAATGTAGTGATGGAGTGGTAGACAAGGTGTGTGGTGTATGTAAACTGGTTGTACGGTGTAGGTAGATCGGTTGGAACGGGTGTATGGAGTTGGTGTATGGGTGTATGGTGCATTTGGTGTACGGATATATGGACCGAATGGTGTATGGTACACACAGTGGTGCAGATTAACTAGGACTGAATTTTTCGATCCCTTAGTAATGGTAGGGTCGAAAATAATGGCTAAGGAAAAGATAAGTGAGGTGGAAAAAGATTAGGGTGAAAGAAAACTAGATAAGGAAAGAAAAAGAATAGATAATGTAGTATCTATTTGGATGTGTTTCACCTAGATGGACACAATCTAAATAGCCTAAGATATCTATTGAGGAAAGAAAGAGTCTAAAACAACTAAAAAAAGAAGAATAAAATTCGAACTCAATCTGATTTTTTTTTCGGATCTGTTCTCTATCTTTTTTTGTACAGATCTTTTTTTTTTACTAGGAATGAATTTAGATGTGGTTCATTTCTTTCTTTTTTTTTAATGAATGACTAGACTATTACAACTCAATAACACGTAGGACAAAATTGACCCGTAGGATTGACACATCGGATTGAACCACGACTAGCTATGTTGATGTGGCTTTGATACCAACTTTATGATGTGATCTGTACTTAGAGTATAAACCGAATCTAGAGAACGTGTGGAAGACTTATAGAATCGAACATACGTCAACTAAAGAAGGATTCAACCCGACTAATAACTAGAACAAATAAATGATTAAATAATGTGAAATAAGACTGCAATGTAGGCTATAATAGACTCAATGATTAAGAAACCTAAGACACCTAGATTAATGACACAACTAAGACAAAACACAACTAAAATAAACAAAGACAAGGGGCGTATGGCAGGTTAGGGTTTGAACATGGATGGTTTCGGTTTGGGCTAGGAAGTATGGATGATTGGAAGTACTTACTTGGATGAATATGGTAGATAAAGTACTTGATCTTGCTAGGGAATTCTCGACTGATTGTGGAAGGAAGGTAGCGAATGAATCGTGACTTGTGGATGAAGGTAGATGGCGTCGGTGTTGATAACAAAAAGGTAGAAGAAGTGGATCTTCAATCGAACCCCGTCATTGATGATGAAAGGTGACTACGTCGAACTACTCCAGATTGTTAGCAACTCTTCCTAGAACTCGATGGAACTAAACAGAGCTTTGATAGGACTAATGATTTGCTAGATCAATAGAACTTGTAAAGTTTGATCAACCAAAGGATCATGAGATAAAGAGAAATAAAACTCAAATATTCAATCAATGTCTAAAGTTTAAAGTTCACAATGGATCCCAATATATAGCATAAGGGGTGAAAATCCTAAGTAGAAAGCTAGAAGAATTCGAAAATAAAGAGTATCCTAAACTAGCTAGGATTCTTACCTTAATTAAAACTTTATTTAAGGTAGTTCCAAAAAGACCAAAAATTAAATAATAAAAATTTAATCTAGATAAAATAAAAGCCAACAAGCTTGGGCCTTCAAACTTGGGCTTGAAAACTTGAACATGGGATGCACGAATCAAATCCACGCAAATCAAATCGAACTCCAAGTTGGCGTATCTGCGCACGGTCCGTACGCTTGAGCATGTATGACCGCACAGTCTATGCAGGACCTTCTGGATGCGATCTCTTCATATCTTGCACGGGTCGTGTGGTGGTGATGTTGTTATGCATGGGCCGTGTGAAATAGCCCCTTCTTGTCCTTCATCTTTGATGGATAGCATGGTGATCCATCTTAGACTACATGGTTCCATAACTTGCTCTTCGAACTTCTTCCTCATAATGGCTTGTAAGTAATCTTGCAATCTCTTAGCTCTTAGCCATGTAATTGGTCCTCGCAACTGTAGCTCAACACCTTGTTGATCAATGCTTGGACCGTGCTCATCACAGTGGGATCGCCAAGTATTCTTTCAACTCCTCTAATGCCTTCGAACATTCATCGGTCCATTCGAAGCTCTTATTCTTCCGTAATGTTTTGAAAAAGACATGGCTTTTGTCGAAGTATTTTAAGATAAAGCGGCTTAGTGTTGTGAGACGTCCAGTTAGCTTTTGAACTTCTTTAATGTTTCAAGGTTGTTGGATGCTTCTGACCGCTCTGATTTGGCTTGGGTCAGCTTCTATGCCCCTTTTTGTGATGAGATATTCTAGGAATTTTTCGGATGTCACTCCAAAGGGACACTTCATGGGATTCAGTTTCATGTTGTAGCGGCGGATAACCTCAAAGGATCGGTGAAGGTGATTGATCTGATCCTGTGCCCTTAGTGACTTCACCAGCATGTCATCGATATATATTTCCATGGTAATGCCTATGAGTTCTTCGAACATCCGGTTCACTAATCTCTAATACGTTGCACTTACATTTTTTAGTCCAAAAGACATAACTTTATACAAAATATACCTCGATAGATGGTGAACGCGGTCTTTTCTTGATCTTTCGGATGTATGAGAATCTGGTTATAGTCGGAGAACACATCAATGAAGCTCATCATTTCATGCCCTGCTGTCGCGTCGACTAGTGCGTCGATATGAGAGAAGGAGAACGAATCCTTTGGGTATGCCTGGTTGAGGTCGATAAAGTCTATGTAGAGTTGATTTTTTTTTTCACCACTACGACGTTAGCTAGCTATTCCGAGTATTGCATTTCTTTGATGTCGCCATTCTTGAGTAGCTTATTGACCTCTTCGTCCACAATTTTATTTCATTCTAAGGTGAATTTTTGTCTCTTCTATTTCATGGGGGTCTTGTCTGGATCGACCTGTAGTTTGTGTGTTATGATAGAGGGATTGATACCTATCATTCTTTGAACGATCATGCAAAGCAGTCGTGATGCTCGGTGAGGAATCTTATCATTTGTTCTCGCATTAATGTGGATAATCTCGAGCTTATCAGTACTCTGTGGTCTGGAAATTTGGGGTGTATTTGTACTTCCTCGAGGTCTTCCACTTCCGGTTCCTCGCAGCTATGGTTCTCTAGGTTGGTTGATGATGATCCAGCTTCGATTTGATTGATCTCAATTAAGCCTTTATGTTTGAAACTGGAGACGTAGCATTCTCGGGCCGTGATTTGCTCTCCTCGAACCTCTCGGACTCCCCATAGGGTTAGGAATTTCATGATTTGGTGATAGGTAGATGGTACTGTTTGGAGCTCGTAGATCCCCGACATTCCCATGATGATGTTGTATGCTGAGGAAGGATCGATGACTTCAAATTTGGTGAAGAGATCCATGCCTTCGATATAGGTAGGGAGCGTGATTTCTCCCACCGTGGTCTTATGTTCTTCATTGAATTCGATTAGCGTGTTAGATCTCTTGACGACATCAGCTTCTCTTACCTACATTCCCTTTAGAGTACTTAGAAAAATCACGTTAGAAGAACTCCCATTGTCAATAAGAGTTTGTTTAATCATGCAGTTGGAAACCAGAATAGAAATAACTAGTGCATCGTGGTGCGGGTGTGAGAGTTCAAAAGCTTCTATATTCGTAAAGTTGAGGGTAATGAGCTCGTCTTGAGTCATCTCTCTGGGAATATTTCCGTTATATTTGATTGACAGACAGTGTCTTTTTGCTAAGGATTGTGAAACCCCACTGACTTCTGAGCCTTCGGTTATTCAATTGAGGATGCGGTCGAGTCTAGGGGGTTTGGTGGCTGCTCGTTCTTCTCTTTGGGGTTTTCCCTTCGCAACCAGTTTTCTTTTCCCTTTGAAGCTAAGAGGTCGGTCAGGTGTCCACTTTTTAAGAGCTCAGCCACTTCGAGTCTAAAAGCGATGCATTCATTCGCTCTATGGCCATGATTGTTATGGAAATCGCATAATTTATTTCTGTCACAAACTTTATCTAGTGTCTTAATTTTTGCTGGCCACTTTATGTTTTGTCCGAGGCTTTTAAGGGTGTAGACCGCTTCAGGAGAGGAGATGCAGAGGTTGTATTCGGGAAGTCTTCTATCGTAGTTTTTTGGAGTTTGTCAGTTCCAAAGGTCGAACCTAGGAAGCCGTGGATAGAGGTTTGCTCTGTATCTTTTGTTTCTGCCGCTATTTCTCTGTTCTCTCCTTGGATTCTCATTCCTAGTTGAACTCTGGATGAGTTTCCCTCGTCTTCTTCCCATTTGATCTAAGCCTAAGCTTTAGGTAAGACGTCTTTTATTATTTTGCAAGGGTACTTTGTTAACTCCTTGTAGAGATCTGAGTCTCTCTTGAGGCCCTTCCTAAAGGCTGATGTCACCGTGTCGACATTGCAGTTTGGGATCGACACTTTTTCTCTATTGAATCTCCCTACATAGCTTTACAGAGCCTCTTCGGGTCTTTGGACAACTGTGTAGAGGTTGTCGGCGTGTTTCTCGATCTTGTGGCTGTTGGCGAATTATTCATCAAAGAGGTCATTGAGTTGGGCAAAGGATGAGATCGATGAGTTTGGAAGGCTAGTGCACTACTGGAGGGCCAGACCGGAGAGGTTCAACCCGAATCCTTTGCACATGCTGGCCTCTCTACCACTTTGAGGTACTGTTGCGATGAACATCCTTTGTTTATATTGGACGAAGTGATAATCGGGATCAGATGTACCATCGAATAGTTTCATGCTCGAGAAGGTAAACTTTGTTGGCATCTCTACGAGGCTGATCTCGTCTGTGAATGGTGAATCCGTAAAACTTGTTGGTGCCATTTTTCTGATATGGGCGGGGACCCCGGGGATTTGTGTCAGCATATCCTCTAATTATCGTAGTTTGAGCTTGACTTCGGATCTGGAGTTGAGATCGAAGTTCTCAAACCCAGGCGAAGGTCCCAGTGAAGAATCACCCCTCTCCTTGCATTTTCAGGTGGCTTCATTACTCGTACCTACAACAAATTGGTTAGTGAAGTCGTGAGTCAAATTTAAATATACTTGTTCTCAAAGGTCATTCGACATTCAAGTTCGTGTCAAAGAAGAGGGTTGCACTCGAACGGATCCATTAGGAAAATAGTTTGGTTGAATGATGGATTCGACTTTGCCTTTTAAGACTGAATTTTCCGTACGGATCGCTGCTAGTTTGATCGTGGTGGTGTCGAGTTAACATTGGATCGAGCGTAGGAGTTGAGTGATATCGTCCTCTCCTTCTGGTGAAGGTGTGACAATTACTCCATCCTTCTGGCTATCGATGGTCATGTCTTGTAGTTATCGATTGGAGCCCCAGGGTGGGAGCCAAATTGTAGAACTTGTGTTCTGCAATTAATGAGTTCGGGATCCAAGCTCCGGCGATCTACAAAATAAGAGAAAATCTACGTGAAGCCAAAGGACCATCAGAGGGTGGACGATCGATTGGTCTTCGACGCTTAAGTCAGAATTCAACTTTTTTTAATAACGAAATGCAGATTCAATAAGGAAGAAATATATAGTTTAAGATCAATGAACGTCTCTTAGTCATACGAACTATTCGTAAGGCTTCGTATGGTTAGGTATATCATTCTCCTCTTTTTCTGCCTTCACACCGCCCCTCTTCCTTAGTTTATATAGGGCTCTCATAACTGCCCTCCGGCTTTTCGGGAAGGGCTAATCCCTTTTTTTAGGGTTTATTCCAGCCGTCATCTTATCTCCTTCAGGGTTTTGACCTGGTCCCCTCTTTCGAATTCCTGGATGTTATTGAGGTATTTTGGCCTCATCTCCTACGACGCTATCCATGGTTCTGAGGTTAATGACCTCCGACTTTTATGTTTGAGTTATTGGGCTTTTCACGGAAAAGAGCCTCTACAGTAACCAAAAACCTCACATAAATACAATAACAAACAAAGATTGGTGCCCAGAATTAGGACTTAAGGGGGTACCGAGAGGATGCTACAAATTCGAGGGAATCGATGGAGACTCTGGCGGAGAGCGGTGGCTGAGGCTTGTCCTTAGACTGTTCATCAAAATGACTGTATAGAAGTTCAGAGAATGGAGAAGAAGGCCATTTTCTAATGTATAGAGAATACGACGGCAACGGAGCAATTTGAAGGTTCATGGGCTCCGGTGAGCACCCCGGCCTCGGTGACGAAGAGAAGATTAGAGAATTGATATATTCAATCTTTAATCTGTGGGGAGTGAGAATCCTCAAGGGCGGTAGAGATATTAAATCACCCATGAAGTGGAGAATTGAGATTAGAGATAATAAGGGAGAAAACTTCCTTCATTCATTTTTAATTTAGGGGGAAGGATGAAAAAACTTTGCCAATAAATTCTATTTTTTTTAAAGTACCGCCCATAAATTTAATTTCTTTCATTATTCACGATAGAAAAATACCCAATATTAATATGAATTTTTTATCCAATTATCATGTTCTTTTTTAGGAGATAAAAACGTATGGATCAACAAACTATTAATAAAATTAATAATATGTCAATATTTATCCAACTATATATATATATATATGATAAATTAAATTTTGACAGGTACATATGTATAAATATATGTATATAGTATAAATAAAATATTTTGGAAACTTCATTTACCATAATGTGTAAACAATTATAATTTATTGATTTCCTCAGACATAGAATCGATAATAAATTTATTGCCACGAATTTAATACAAGTTCTTTCCTTTCAATAAAAAAAAGCACCGTCACAATTCACAATATTGAAAGCCAATTCTTTTAAAATTGTCAATTTAGCCATATTTATATCAATTGAGTGAAACTATGGTCAAAATATTGTCTTGGTCAAAATTAAGTTAATTTTCGTAACAATAATTAGGTAAGATCATCAAAACTTAATCATGGTATAATTATAACTTTAAATTTTATTATTTCTGTCTTTTATTTCACTAAAAATACTACTCGCAAGTGTACGAAATAAATGTCGCAAAATTATGGTAAGCAAGGTCGTATCCACAAAGATTGCTCATGCAACTCAACTAAGTACGGACCGTGCAATGTCAAGCATGGTCCATGCTCACTTTCTGTATTCTCGAAATCTATTTTTCTAATATTTTTTTGTCCCGATTGAAACTCTACTCGAACCATCAAGTATTGGAACTAGATTCATCAATTCCAATAGTTTTGATCCAAATTCCTATAGAATCAAACCAAAAATCCATCTCGTTCAAACAAGTGAAATCCGAGATAAGCGTGGACTAATTCACACTGTAAATTAACAAAATGAATCCAAAACAGACTCTAAATTGTTGCGAAAACCCAATTTATCAATAGTCAAATTAATATTATTATTAATAATAATAACTGTTTTGAATAATATAATATAATTATATAATAAATAATAATTATTTATTTTTTGTTTAGATAATAATTATTTATATTTTATTTTAGACAAAAATGATAAAAAAAAATTAATTTATTAGATGATGATGATAATTAGATGAAAATAATTAATAATTAAATACATAAAAATAAATAATATAATTATTTTCATAAATTATTGTTATTGTTCTGATTAATAATTTATTACTTTATCAAATAATAATTAGTTATTTCTTTTATATTTATCATTATTATTATCTAAAATTAAATTATTATTTTTTATTTTAAATTTTAAATTTTTATTAGTTAAACAAAAAATAAATCGATGAAATAAATAATAACTAAGAAATATTAATTATTAATTACAAACAATAACTATTGATGTTGTTAGTCAAAATAAATCATTTTAAATATTATTAATAATAATTTTTTGCTGAAAATTTACGTGAGCAGCAGTGTATTATAGTTGGTTAGGGAGTTAGGGTGCTTACTTACATCCTCAAGGTGTGGATTCGATTCTTCATTTGAATCCTCCGTCAAATTTTAATTTTTAACTTTTTAGATTTTTTAAATAAAAAATATTACTGTAACATTCATAAATAATAAATAATAACCATTCACATCTTTAATTTTTTTTAAAAATTCAAAATAAAAAATATCATTAAAACTTAATAAAATGCCCATCGAAACTATTTATATTTTTAATTTTTTTTTAATATACTACTATTTATATTGTAAATATTCATATTTTTAACTTTTTACAAGTTTTTTTAAATAAGAAAGCATCACTCAAACATGCATAGATAACAATTAACAACCATTTGTCCTTCTTAACTTTTTAGATTTTTTAAATAAAAAATATTACTGTAACATTCATAAATAATAATTAATAACCATTCACATCTTTAATTTTTTTAAAAATTTCAAAATAAAAAATATCATTAAAACTTAATAAAATGCCCATCAAAACTATTTATATTTTTAATTTTTTTTAATATACTACTATTTATATTGTAAACATTCATATTTTTAACTTTTTACTATTTTTTTAAATAAGAAAGCATCACTCAAACATGCATAGATAACAATTAACAACCATTTGTCCAGGTGGGGATGACATAATGGTGGAATGAGATTGCCTAAAGACCAAAAGTTACGGGTTCAATTCTCCTCAATACCACCAGATTGGGTGTGTGAGTAAAAAAAAAAATTAACGCATTCAAATCTTTAATTTTTTAGATTTTCTAAATATAAAATATCACCAAAACATAACAAAATATGCTGATTGAAAATATTTAAATTTTTATTTTTTAAATTCTAATACTATCTATGATGTAAACATTCATATTTTTAACATTTTAAATTAAATAAAAAACATTGATTACCAAAACATGAATATATATATATATATATATAACAATTAACAATCATTCACATCTTCAATTTTTTAGATTTTCTAAAAACAAAATCACGAAACATAGCAAAATGCCCATCAAAATATTTAAATTTCTAACCTTTTAATTCCAATACTACTTTCGGTGTAATCAAATGACTTATTATATAATTAATGGGCATTTTAAATGGCAACCATTTTTTTTTTTAAATTCAAATACTACTCATGGTGTTTATTTTCTGAAATTTTAAATTTTAATATGTATCTTTGATGTGACCCGGACAATGAATCCAAGACACGAGAGAAAACGTAGCGGAAGACTTTTAGATCGAAACACGTCAGGCGAATGAAGGATTCAATCCGACAGATAACAAGACACAGATAAACGACTAACCTATGAAAAATAAGACTCGAATAAATGCTAGACACCTAAGACACGTAGAAATATCACTCAACTAAATAAAACACACACAAATAAATAGATAGATAGGCGATTTGGGATAGATTTGTTATACGTGTTAATTAAGGCGAATTGAACACGTATAGGTGATGAATGATTTATGGTGATGAATTATGGCTGGATTATGGATGATGGCTGATGATGAAACGTACGTAGATGGTAGATGAAGGATGGTGAAAGATGGAGATGAATTGAAAAGATAGAAGAAGTAAACTTACTCGAACCCCGTCTTGCGGTGAAGACGAAACGCGATTTCTCGAATACTCCAAGTTTGATAGCAATTCTCCCAAGTACTTGATATACCCTGAAGAACTTAAATAAGACTATTGATTAGAACAATAGAATATGATAAATGGGTGATCAACCAAAGGATCGTGAGACAATTGAGAAATTAATCTTTTATTTCATGCAACGTCTGAATTATGAATGTCACATGGTACTCCTATTTATAGGAGCATAAAACTGAAAATCTAAACCTAATAGCTAAAGGATTTCGAAAATCCTAAGTATATCAACTAGGAATCCTATTTTGACTAGAAGTCCCTGATTAAGGTAAAATCAAAAAGACCAAAAATCAAAAAGACTAAAAATAAAATAATAAAATCTAAAATAATCTAGATAAAATCCCAACACTTTGGGCCTTCAAACTTGGGCTCTAATAATTCAAACATGGACTGAATTAATTAACTCCATGGGCTGCTCATCATATTCGAATTTATTCATGTCTTGTTCTTCAAATCTTGATCTCCAATCTTTAACCTTGAACAACATGATTAACTTTGAAGCTCTCAATAGTATCTTTGGATTTGATTCTTTTATGCTTTTCGGGTTCGTATCATTCCCCTCATCTTGAAAAGAATTCGTCCTCGAATTTAAATCTCCAGGATCAAAGACGAACGTGAATGGATCATCAATCTTTCTTTGCACAAACCCAACTTTCAATAGAATAACTTCAACAACCTGTAAAATATAGATAGCACAAGAAAATGGTTGACAAATGATGTTCGAATTCGGTAGCTCTTCCATGCTTGCTTGATCGAATTCTTTGTGATCTTCAACCATTGCTCCACTGATGTCATTCTCCTTTTTAGAACATGGTTGTAATTCCTCCAACTTTTCATTTACTTGAACTTCCTCAACTGCAACATTTATCAATTCATCAAGAGATGCTTCAACTGAAATTGTTACCTCGAAAGTAGAATCTTCTTTGATGGCAACGATCTCAGATGGTAACTCAACGTGGATCTCCTCTTGAATGTCGCTGGCTTGGTTTGGCATATCCATGACCAGCTGGACTGGTGATGCAGGTCATGTAGGTGGTACATAGGTACGTAGAAACTCCTCAAATGACTCAGGTTCGCTCCAACGAAACGGGACTGTTTGGCGATGACCTCTAGGTGACAACTCTACATTTGACTCTACTTGAACCTCTTCTTTTGACTTCATCTCTAGTCTCTCCAACCACTTCTCTATCTCAATGGCGTATTGCACCATGTCTTTCAACTTGTCGAAGTGATACAATGCTACCTTTTCTCGGATTTCCCTTCGTAGACCAGTTAGGAATCTATCCATGGTATCTTCTAGATACTCCTCTATATCAGCTCGTCTCATGGCTTCAATCATTTTGTTGTAGTAGGCATTTACACTTCGATCTCTTTGCCTAAGCTTGTATAGTTTCTCCTCCAACTCCCATTGGTAGTGGTCTGGAATGAAGCGTTTCCGCATCAAATCTTTCAACTCACGCCATGTGTCGATAGGTGGAAGGTGATCTCGGTGGCATCGATTTTGCTGGAATTCCCACCATGCTGTTGCGTAGTCTTTAAACTCCAATGTGGCTAATTGCACCTTCTTTGGCTCGGGGAAGTAGTGATACTTAAAAATCTTATCAACTCTGTGTTCCCAATCTAGGTACACTTCTGGATCGTATAGACCCTCAAACTCTGGGATGGTTATCTTGTTGCGGTGTAGACCATCGGCATCTCTGAATGGATTAGGGCGGACTCGGATCGGATCCATCTAACTTGATGATGTGGGGATGTTGTATAGATGGTGTAGGTAAACCTGCTGATTTTGGTGTATGTGGACCACAGGTGTATGGGTGAACGGGTGTATGGGTGTACGGACTATGTGGTGTATAAGGTGAACCGGGTGTATATGGGTGGGATGAAGAATTTCGAATCCTAGAGGTGTAAGGATCGAAATCTATGATGGATAAGCATGGATGATCTTGATTAGATATGTATTAGGATGGAAGATATCTAAACAAGGTAGGAAATCTAGTGTATAAGGTAGAATATTTTTGGATAAGTTTGACCAAGTGTGAACACAATCTAACAAATCCCAAAATATCTATCTAAGATGGATTCAAGCCTATCTAAAACAATAAAATCGAATTCAACAAGAAAATAAATCTGAATTTTCATTTTTTTTTTATTTTTTTTTCCGGCGACATTTTTTTTTTTTTATCGGCGGCTCTTTCTCTTTTTTTTTTGCCGAATACTCTTTTTTTTCAATGAATAACAATCAGATTACAATAGATACGATGCAAAATTTAAATGACACGTACGACAGAAAACTAACACGTAGATGACACGTCGGATTGAACCACGACCAGCAGAGCTGACGTGGCTCTGATGCCAAATTTATGATGTGACCCGGACAATGAATCCAAGACATGAGAGAAAACGTAGCGGAAGACTTTTAGATCGAAACACGTCAGGCGAATGAAGGATTCAATCCGACAGATAACAAGACACAGATAAACGACTAAACTATGAAAAATAAGACTCGAATAAATGCTAGACACCTAAGACACGTAGAAATATCACTCAACTAAATAAAACACACACAAATAAATAGATAGATAGGCGATTTGGGATAGATTTGTTATACGTGTTAATTAAGGCGAATTGGACACGTATAGGTGATGAACGATTTATGGCGATGAATTATGGCTGGATTATGGATGATGGCTGATGATGAAACGTACGTAGATGGTAGATGAAGGATGGTGAAAGATGGAGATGAATTGAAAAGGTAGAAGAAGTAAACTTACTCGAACCCCGTCTTGCGGTGAAGACGAAACGCGATTTCTCGAATACTCCAAGTTTGATAGCAATTCTCCCAATATACCCTAAAGAACTTAAATAAGACTATTGATTTGCTAGAACAATAGAATATGATAAATGGGTGATCAATCAAAGGATCGTGAGACAATTGAGAAATTAATCTTTTATTTCATGCAACGTCTGAATTATGAATGTCACATGGCACTCCTATTTATAGGAGCATAAAACTGAAAATCTAAACCTAATAGCTAAAGGATTTCGAAAATCCTAAGTATATCAACTAGGAATCCTATTTTGACTAGAAGTCCCTGATTAAGGTAAAATCAAAAAGACCAAAAATCAAAAAGACTAAAAATAAAATAATAAAATCTAAAATAATCTAGATAAAATCCCAACACTTTGGGCCTTCAAACTTGGGCTCTAATAATTCAAACATGGGCTGAATTAATTAACTCCATGGGTTGCTCATCATATTCGAATTTATTCATGTCTTGTTCTTCAAATCTTGATCTCCAATCTTTAACCTTGAACAACATGATTAACTTTGAAGCTCTCAATAGTATCTTTGGATTTGATTCTTTTATGCTTTTCGGGTTCGTATCAATCTTCCTTTAACTATTCACAAATCACAATTATAAGCTGTTATTTATAAAATCAAGTCATTTGAAATAGTTCAATTTTTTATAATATGTATTTTTATTTAGTTCCTAAATTTCATTTTTCTTTTTGTTTGTCCTTTACGCAAAATTTATCTTTTTATGTATTTAATGTGCATATTTTTTTTTAACTTGAATTAATATACTTTTTTATGGTGCAAATGAAATTATCTGCTATATTTTGTGCAACACTCCATGTTACACAATTAAAATTATTAATTTTTCACAAATTGTAGCTTATGATTCCATCTGCTTATCACATAATTAAAGGGGCTTATAATTAATGGGAGTTTTTAATGACAGACAAAAAATTGAAGAAAAAAAAACCCAAAAGAGAAAACGGATACGAAGGTAGAAAGATATAATAATAATAATAATAATAATAATAATAATAATAATAATAATAATAATAATAATAATAATAATAATAATAATAATAATTTGCAATAATTTGTTATTTTTTCTATTTCAATTCATCATTTAAAATAATTAAATAACTATATTTTTCATACATGTCATATATTCAAAGACACCAAATGCTCTATAATCGTGGACAACTATACATTGTTATTTACAAAATTGTGACATTGGAAATATTCTAATTCGATCTTTCTAATATGGATTTTCATTTAGTTCTTAAAATTTAATTTAATTTTTGTTTGTCGTAACTATACAAAATTGATCTTCTTGTTTAATTAATTAACGCATGTGCATATCATTTTATTAATTTTTAAAATTAAACACAACATATAAAATTAAAAATATAATCATAATATTATAGATCTAAAAAAATAATTATTATTTGTGCATCGCACAGGATAAATACTAGTTAGTAAATAAAGTATGTCAAGAAGTTATACACATATGCCATATCATAATAAATTATATTATTATTATTATTATTATTATTATTATTATTATAATATTGTGGTATGAAATCTATTTATTTAAATTTATATGTGGTCGTATAAAATATATATGTTAAATATATATAAAACAGAGAAATTATTCAATTTTGTCTATCGAAAAATAGCATTACTATGTGGTATGTGTTCATACACAATAAGTGTATATAAATATCCAATTGATTCAGTTTAAAACGTAAAAAATATTCTAAACGTGTTTATGAATATATTTGAAAAATTACAAATATAGTGTTATATGTATCGTAAACTATCATTTGATAAAGTTATAATTTTTTTCTTATTATATATTAATACTATTACAACCAACACTTCAACTATCATAAACTTTAAACTTAAAATGTGTATATTGATTTCCGTACAACGTACGAGAGATAATTTTAAATTTTAAATCAAAAATAATAAAATTATCAAAGCTCTAGGTTTTTAGAGTTTCTGTTTTCAAATTTTTGGGGGCTGAGATTCATAAAAAAAATAAATAAATAAATAAAAAAAAATTAGGGTTCTTGAGTAAAACGGAACGCCGCCGCCCATTCCGTTTCAGCGCATCTCCGGTTGACACCGCCGGCACCAGGAGGCACATCCGTTGCCGGATTTCGCTCTGGTCGTTCTTGTTCATCTCGTCTTCGTCTTCCGGTGCTTCCTAGCCTGGTTTCGGTCTGCATTGGGTTCCGTGTGAGATCAGTTGTGGGTATTTCTTTGATTTTATTAAATCTTTGTTGAGATTTTGTGATTATTTGAACATGTCTGCGGCAGATAAGGCTAAGTCTGTTGAGGTTGTGTCCGTAATGTCTAAGATTACGGAACACAAGCTTTGCTCTAATAATTATATGGATTGGCGTCAGACTATTGAGCTCTATTTGCTAAGTATTTCGATGGATCATCATATTTCTGATGAAACCACGAAGACGGAGTGGATGCGCGAGGATGCTCGTTTGTTTCTGTCGATACGTAACTCCATCGACAGTACTATTATTGGTCTTATCACTCACTGTAAGACTGTTAAGAGCTTGTTGAAGTACCTTGAGTTCCTATATTCAGGCAAAGAGAACGTATCTCGCATGTTTGATGTTTGTCAAGCGTTCTATAGGCTAGAGAAAGGCGACGGGTCTCTTATAGATTATTTCATGACATTCAAGAAAACTTATGCAGAGCTGAATGAACTTCTTCCGTTCGATGCAGACATTAGTGTACAGCAGACTCAGAGGGAAAAGATGGCGGTCATGAGTTTTTTGGCTAGTCTCTCGTCTGATTTTGAGATTGCCAAGTCTCAAGTTCTTTCGGATACGAAAATCTCGTCTTTGGATGAAGCATTTAGTAGGATTCTTCGCACTGAGCATTCAACAGTTGCTCCTTCAGAACAACATAGTAGTGCTCTACTTAGTCGAGCTCCTACTTATGTGTCTGGCAAGCCACCATACAAGAATGGTGGTTCTAAGAGTCCCTTCGGACCGGGGTAGTGGCATGATAATGCGAAGTGTCATTATTGCCATGAGATTGGGCATATCAAGCGCAATTGTCCAAAGCTGCGTAACAAGAAGCCTCCATCATCTGCTCATGTTGCTGATGGTAGTGGTTCTCTTACTATTTCTGCTTCGGAATATGCAAAGTTTTTGCAGCATCAGGAGCGGACTTCCTCTTCTTCTTCTGGCACAACCACTGCTCTTACGGATTCTGGTAAGCCTACTGCCTGCGTAGCTTCTTCGCCAACCAAATGGGTCATTGATTCAGGTGCTACAGATCATATGACAGGTAATCCTAGTTTATTTTCCACATTTGAGCCACATCAGACTCTAAACCCAGTTACCATCGCTGATGGTTCACAATCCATTGTTCATGGATCCGGTACAGTTCACCCTACCTCTTCATTGTCCTTGTCTTTTGTCCTTAGTCTTCCTGAGCTCTCGTTTAATTTGTTGTCAGTTAGCAAGCTTACACGTCATCTGAATTGTAGTGCCTCATTTTTTCCTGATTATTGTTTGTTTCAGGATCTTACGACGAAACATATTATTGGTAAAGGACATGAATCAGGCGGCCTCTACATCCTTGATACACCACCATCGTCTTCAGTAGCTTGTGTTGTCACTCCTATGGATGCACATTGTCGGTTGGGTCATCCATCTCTTCCTTTGTTAAAGAAATTGTGTCCGCAGTTTTCGGGATTATTGTCTTTAGATTGCGAGTCGTGTCAGTTTGCTAAACACCGCCGTGTTAGTTTGAGTCCTCGAGTCAATAAAAGAGCTGATGCTCCTTTTGAGTTAGTTCATTCTGATGTTTGGGGTCCTTGTCCCATTTCATCAAAGTCTGGTTTTAAGTATTTTGTTACTTTTGTGGATGATCATTTTCGTTTGACATGGCTTTATTTAATGAAGAGTTGTTCTGAATTATTTACTCATTTTTCTGCCTTTTGTGCTGAAATTAAGACTTAGTTTCATGTGTCTGTCCAAATATTGAGAAGTGATAATGCTAAAGAGTATTTAGCTCAAAATTGAGTCGTATATGATAACTAATGGCATGCTTCATCAAACTTCTTGTGTCTACACCCCGGCTCAAAATGGAGTTGCCGAACGAAAAAATAGGCATCTCCTTAAAACAGCCAGAGCCTTATTATTTTCCATACAAGTTCCTAAACACTTTTGGGCTGATGCTGTGTCTACTACTTGCTTTCTCATTAACCGTATGCCATCATCTGTTCTATCTGGTCTATCTCCCTTTCATGTTCTGTTTCCGTCCAATTCATTATATCCTATTGACCCTAAAGTCTTTGGCAGCACCTGTTTTGTTCGGGATGTTCGACCTCAAGTTACTAAACTTGATCCCAAGTCTGTCAAGTGTATTTTCTTAGGATATTCTCGAGTCCAGAAAGGGTATCGATGTTTCTGCCCCAGTCTGAACAAATATCTTGTCTCCACTGGTGTCACGTTCCTCGAGCATACATCCTTCACTCCGGATTCCCCTGTTGTACCTGAGAATGCGGACTTTGATTTCTTAATCTATACTATTGTATCATCTGTTGAGCCCGTTGAGTCCACCTCTCTCTCCGATATGCCTCGTCCTCCTATCATCCAACACTATACACGTCGTCCATCTGCTCCAGCTACTGAACATTTGGTCTCTCATTCGCCTGATTCTAATCCTGATGATCCAATAGCTCCGTCGTCTGATCCTGCACCGAGCGATGATCTTCCAATTGCCCTTCGCAAAGGTAAACGTTCTTGCACTTATCCTATATCTTCATTTGTGTCGTATGCTCGCTTATCTCCCTCTTCTAAATCTTTTGTCTCCACTCTTGAGTCTGTTCCTAAAACTGTTTCTGAAGCTTTAGCCCATTCTGGTTAGCGTGATGCTATGCTTGAGGAGATGAATGCTTTGGATACTAATGGTACTTGGGATTTGGTAGACCTTCCTGCTGGCAAACTCCCTATTGGTTGCAAATGGGTGTTTACTGTTAAGGTTAATCCTGATGGTTCTGTTGCTCGCTTGAAAGCTCCTCTTGTTGCTAAAGGGTATGCTTAAACTTATGGTGTTGACTATTCTGAGACGTTCTCTCTAGTAGCTAGGCTTACCTCTATTCCTCTTGTGATATCCTTGGCGGCGCGTCATCATTGGCCTTTATACCAGTTGGATGTGAAGAATGCTTTTCTTCATGGAGATCTCAGTGACACAATTTATATGGAGCAACCACCTGGATTTGTTGCTCACGGAGAGTCTCCTAAAGTGTGTCATCTTCGCAAGTCATTATATGGATTAAAGCAAAGTCCTCGTGAGTGGTTTAGTACGTTTGCACGTGATGCGAATGCATTTGGCTTGAAGCAATCAATATCTGATGATTCTATTTTCTACAAGTATTCTGAGGCTGGTCTTGTTCTATTGGTTGTCTATGTGGATGATATTGTGATTACTGGTAGTGATTCTGCAGGAATTACGTCTTTGAGAGCTTTTTTGCCTACTCAGTTTAAGATCAAAGATTTGGGAGAACTTAAGTATTTCCTTGGTGTTGAAGTGTTGCGAAGTAAGAGAGGGATTTTCTTATCTCAGAGGAAATATGTACTTGACTTGCTATCTGAGACTGGAAACTTGGGTGCTAAACCATGTAGCACTCCAATGGTCCCTAATTTGCAGCTTAGTAAAGATGGTATACCATTTGAAGATCCTGAGAGATATCGGACACTGGTTGGCAAGCTAAATTATTTGAGGGTGACACGTCCTGACATTGCCTTTCCGGCTAGTGTGGTCAGTCAGTATATGTCTTCCCCAACGGTAGATCATTGGAAGGCAGTGAAACAAATTTTGTGCTATTTGAAAGAAGCACCTGGATGTGGAATCGTGTATGGTGATCATGGTCATGATAGAATTGAAGGCTTCTCTGATGCAGGTTATGCAGGGTCGAAAGAAGATCGGAGATCTACTTCTGGATATTGTGTGTTCTTTGGTGGGAATTTAATTTCTTAGAAGAGCAAGAAACAGAAAGTGGTGTCTCTTTCAACTGCGGAGTCTGAGTATAGAGCAATGGCTAAGTCTGCATGTGAAATTTTATCTGTGTATAATTTCCTAAGTGAGGTAGGATTAAAAGTCTCGATGCCTGCTAAGTTGTGGTGTGACAATCAGGCCGCTCTCCATATTGCTTCTAATTCTGTTATTCACGAGCGAACCAAACATATTGAGATTGACTGTCATTTCATTCGTGAGAAGATTAAGAATGGGCTAATTGCTACTGGATATCTGAAGACTAAAGATCAGTTAGGAGATTTGTTTACAAAGGCCTTGAATGGGGTTAGGATTAATTATCTTTGTAGCAAGCTGGGCATAATTAACATCTATGCTCCATCTTGAGGGGGAGTGTTGTAATGTATATATTTAGTAGGTAGTATTAGGTTTAATCTTTTCCATATTTAGCCTAGTATCTTTTCCATATTTAGCCTAGTATTGATGTGTATATATGTATCTTCTTCAGTTAATGGAAAATATGATTTTCACCTCATTCTATTATGTTTTGCTCCTAAGATAACACATTTTACTTTATTTTTACTCTATCCACAACTAATTTGCATATAAATTGTCCTGATGGGGATGACATAGTGGTGGAGTGAGGCTGTTTGGAGACCAAAAGGTCACAGGTTCGAATATCCTCAATACCACAAGTTGGGTGTGTGATCTAAAAAATAAAAAAAAAAATTGGCATATAAATAAAACAAAACAATGTTGGGGTTTCTATTGATTAAAGAAAATAATTGCTATATAATCATTAATTAGACATAAATATAAGTAAAAAAATTAAGAATTATATTACATTTAATTCTTTAATTTGGTCGTGTGTCATCTATATATATATTTCATAATAAATTTTACAAATTCCACACACACATAATTTACGGACAAAAAAATGCTACATTATAAGCACGAAATCCAAAATTTACACCGACGCCTATTACATCTAGTAATTATGTGTGGGTAATATTTATTTAAATAATTTTACGAGAAAAAAAATATTTTAAAAAGCCACATAGGACCTATGTGCGGGTCTTTTACCCACACATTTACATATGTAGTCATTATCCGTGCTTGATTATTTTTTTAACAAGTATTTATAAAAAAAATATTTATTTTAAAATACCACGTGGGAATACAAAAAATTTTAAAAATTCATGAACCATGGCGCCAAAAAAATTTATGTGTCTTTTACCTACACATTTACATAACTAGTGATTGTGTGTGGTTACATGTTTTTTTTTAACAAAATATCATAAAAGAAAAGTTATTTTTAAATGCCACAAATACAAAACTTAAAATAAATTTAAAATTCATTTATCCGAAACGCAAATGTGATTAAAAGGTTTTAACCACACATTAAATGTCAAAAGGTAAAGAAAAGTATCAAGTATGTTCACCCACATATTTATAATTATGTGTGACAAAATATCCACACATTATTATGTGTGGTTAAAATTTCAATTTCTTGTATATTCCATCACAAAAATAAAATTCAAATTGTAGAGTCTCTTTCAACATACTAAGTAATGAGTACGATATAGCATAAAAAAGATGGAGAATATAAAATAAAGATTGTTGAATATTTTCATTTTTTTATGGAGGTTATACGGAACTGGATATATAGAAGGAGGGTGGAAGTTTGCTAAAACAATTGAAGTTCTCCAAGAGATGAACTGAAGCTTAAACATTCCTTTTATCACACACAAAATTAATATTTTCCAACATTTACAGGCAAAAAAAGCTCCAAGCGAGAAACAAGCTGGTCATTTGTGACATTATTTGAAATAATACTATCTCATAATATAAACGTCGCTCTCTAATGTGGTTGCCACGGAGAAAGTTTTCATACATAGCTATGAATTGAGGATGGTAAATTGCTACATAGCTACAGTGTTTTGAAAACCGGACCGGACCTGCCGGTTCGACCGGTTTAACCGCAAATCGGTCATTGGTCCGGTCCGGTTGTATGTGTATTGCGGGTCAGACTTGATCCAGTGTGATCCAGTCAAATCCGGTCAAACACAGGTGAACCGGTCCATTTTTTTTTTTTAATTCTGCAAATTTTATTCAATTCCTTCAACATGTGACTGAGAGGATTCGAACCCAAGACCTCCAAAAATTATATGCTTTTATACAATGTGCTCAACCAACTGGGCCAACACAATCTTATGTTACAATTTGAATATAATAACATATTTATGCACAAATTTAAAATAACTAGTCTTCATTTTAATTAAAATCAATATTTACCATATAATTAAAATCAATATTTAATATCTAATTTAATATTTTTTAAATTAAAATAAATAAAGAGAAGATCTAATATATATCTAAATTAGTGAATTGTGAAATAATAATTAGCAATATATTTTATTGTTATCGTGTAGTATTGTTTGTAATTAAAATCAATATTTAATTATTTAGCATTTAATTATATATTTTCTAAAAATCTAGTATTCAATATTTAATTTTATAAATTTATACTTTTAACTACTTAACTTATGCAATTATTATCAATAAATAAACATTTTATTTCTTTGCATTGATATAAATTGTGTATTTTTAAACTTATTTATTATAATTATCATGATACTAATTTATATAATTTTATTATATATATACATATATATATAATATACCGGGTTATCCGGTTTTTTTAGAACGGTTCGACCTGTCGAACCACTAACCCGGTGACCCGGTAAATTTTCCGGTTCGATGTCCGGTCCGATTTTAAAAACATTTCATAGCTATCAATTGATTTTTGTGTTTTTGCAATTGATTTTGCTATATAATGGTAGTAAATAATTAAGTTGCTACATAGCTATCAATTAATTTTTGTGTTTTTGCGATTGGTTTTGCTATATAATGGTAGTAAATAATTGAGTTCAAATGCATTCGACCAAATTCTCAAACTAAGAATTAGGTTCAATTGTAAAATCTCTTGTTACCAGCATAATTTCCTACAAACTTCATGAAATTTTTTATTTATTTATTTGAGTTGGTAAATAACATAAATTTTTGTATTTAATTTGGTAAAAAAATAAAATGAATACAAATAATATGATTTTTGAATCAAAATATATTTATATAGATTCAAACTCTATTTCTCCTCTGATTAATCCCTCCAAGAACGATCTTCAAACGGTCTCCAAAGTTTTCTGAGAAGATTTGTATCATCGATCTTCTTTTACTTGATATTTGAACCTGATAACATTAATTAGAGGGTTTATTGCCTTGTTTCCAGATCAAACACCGACTTTGAAATGAATTTGATGAAGAACGTCTTTAGCTGTCTTGCTCATGGATCTAATATCGACTTCAAGATGAATTTGATGAAGAATATCTTTGAATGCCGCAAGAACTTTGGGATAAATTTAGTGAAGAACGTCTTTGACTGTTTTGCTCATGGATCAAATATCGACTTCAGGATGAATTTGGCGAAGAATGCCTTTGAATGTCTATTTGATAGAATTTCACTTATTAAATTTCTTTTGAACTCTTCAAATGATTTTTTGTGTGTTTTTCAACTGATATGAAAACATTGGAGGGATCTAGAGCTGATGTGTTACGATCTCATTGGCTCTTATAAATTGATATATATCTCTTAAAAAATATTTACTTGTTGCCAAAGAAACTTGATCTTTATTATATAATAATATTTTTATTATTTAAATATTTTTTCTCATTTTAAATTTCATAAGGTTCCAAAAATAAATAAATATATAAAAATCAATAAGAATATTATATATAATATTTAAATTTTCGCTGTCTACATGTACAAACTTCGTCAATTCAACATACATCATCAATAGGGGTTTTAAGGGGCTTTGCTATTTTAAGTGATTTGGGAGGGTAAAAAAGTCAATCTAAATAATATTTATAAATGAATTTAACATTGGGTTGTGAATAGAATCGCCCTCATTTAATATCAGAGGTCCAAATTTTATTAATAAATTAAAATATAATATTTTTTTAATATTAAAGATCAAATTTTTATATTAGCACAGGGACCCCACCTATATATAAAGAAGGGAAGGCAGCGGTCAAACTAAGACAATCACTAAATCATGTAGATGAGAACCATGAAACCAATGAAAGGGGACTATGTCTTGGCGAGATATTATTCTGCATATTTCTAGATTATTTTGGTTATATTCTTAATCTCACAAATTTTACTTATTTGTTTTAAGACGAATTCTCCTATACATCACACAAGGTCCAATAAGGCCCATATATATATAAGGTTAATTACTAAAAAATACATCATCTTTCAATAAATTTGTAAATTAAATATCACTTTTAAAACATTTCAATAATGGCACAACTTTTCATTTTGTAGCAAAATAGACACCCTTTTTTTTCGGCCACCGACAAAATGACGCGGCTTTACTTCTTTCCTACGTGGACTGGGACTCATATGTGTACTTGCCACGTCAATGTTTATTTTTGGGTTAATTGCCAAAAAAATGCACCACCTTTTAACGAATTTGTAAATTAGACATCACTTTTTAAACGTTTCAATAATAATACAATCTTTCATTTTGTAGCAAAATAAACACCCCATTTTTTTCCGGCCACCAACAAAATGACATGGCTATACTTATTTTCTAAGGGCTTGTTTACTTCAAGGATTTACTATTGGGTTGATAGATTATTTAGGGGATGAGAGGATGGATAAAATCATATCTCACCTCTTTAGGTGGGATACATATCCCACATATAAGCACTCAAAAGCTCAATTATCGCGGGCCTTGAGTTATCCACTATTTTAATATCATACAAAGTAAATATTGGATATAGTTGGATAACTAATTAATCATCCATTATCCATCAAAGTAAACAAGGCCTAAGTGGACTGGGACTCCGACTTAAGGAAAGGTCATCGTTTTCAGCCTAAAGATTTGGGAATTAAACACACATTAAATTTAAAAGCTCACACATTCTTCACCATAATTTCTCTCGAGAAATCCTCTTGAATTTGTCAAAAACTTTCGAATATTGAAAGTCTATACCAGAGGTTTCTACTGATACCCAAATTGAAAGGTGATTTTTTTTATTGTTTTGTTATTTTACGTAGGAAATAAGTAAAGCCACGTCATTTCGTCAGTGACCGGGAAAAAAAGGGAGTGTCTATCTACAAAATGAAACATTGTGTTATTATTGAAACATTTGAAAAGTGGTGTCTAATTTGCAAATTCGTTAAAAGGTGGTGCATTTTTTGGCAATTAACCTAAAAATAAACATTGACGTGGAAAAATCACATAGGAGTCCCAGTCCACGTAGGAAATAAGTAAAGCCACGTCATTTTATCGGTGGCCGAAAAAAAAGAGTGTCTATTTTGCTACAAAATGAAAGACTATGTCATTATTGAAACGTTTGAAAAGTAGTGTCTAATTTACAAATTCGTTGAAAGGTGGTGCATTTTTTGGCAATTAACCCTATATATATATATATATATATATATATATATCAAACTGGTTAGGACAACGCAGGTTAACCCGTATTGATAAGTGTTGCCTCGCCAAAAAAAAAGTAAAAAATAAGTATCAATTCTAACACTAAAAAGTATCGTTCGAAAAATTCAAAAAGTATCACTTGTATAATTAAAAAGTAACGGTCTGCTACTTAACTTATATAAGTTTATTTAGTTCTGTTGAAATTCGTTGCCGAAAAATACTGATATTAGACACAAAATCGTAATGTCACACTCAATGTCACGGATAGTTAACACAACTATCTAAACATAAATATGCTGGAAATATAAATGCAATAACATAAGAATTAATTTTAAATCACACACAACATGTATGTGATTGCCACAGGGTAAAATTATGCTACCACGAGCCAACACAGTTGTTAAGTTGATGATGTCAGACGCTGAGCTCTCGACACATCAAACTAAATATATGAACCCTATTCTAGTTTACAACCAAAAACGAATTCAAAATACAAATTAACCTACCGTTAATTTGTAGACAAACTAGCCGTGATTTCACAACCTTACTATCTATCCTAACATGTACAATCCATTCTCATGAAGTGATTGAACAACAACAAAGAAGAAAGAAGGAACGAAGAACGAAATCTAAAGCTAAGTTTGTGACTGAAGCCCTTCAATCTTTACACGCAGTGGAAAGATGATTTGTGCATGAATAAAATTCCTCAAGTGTTGTCCTTGCTCCTTTAATAAGCTTCTCATCACTTGAGTTGAACAAGGTCCACGTTCATCTTCTAGATCGTGTGTGAGAGTTCCATAACCGCTGTCCACTTCATGCCTTGGAGAAAACCGTTCCATATTGTGGCAAGAGAGACCAACCCACGATCTAAACCAATTCTTTTCTTTTTCTCCTGCACGTTGAACTTCAAAAGAAATGGTTAAAAAGAAGATAACTATAAACCTAAAAAATAGGAGATAGAGTTTGACTAGTTCAAACTCTATTTAATTTAAAATATATCTAATATGTATATATCCATTTATTTGAAATATAAATTTTGTGGATATGTGCATAATCTAAGATATAAAAAATATTTTTTATTAAAGAAAATAAAATAAATAAAACTAGGAAAGGATAAGATTAATCACGACTATGTCACAGACAATGTCGTAAGGAGTCTGTATGACATTGCGTTCAACATTGAATCATCAATGTCAGACAGTACTTAACAATCTCCCCCTTAATCTTAGCCTTTCTGCACAAAATATACAACTCAACGTATTTTGTACAATTAGAGTCGCAGCGAAAAATGGAGATGAACAAAATCTCCCCCTTAAGGGTTACTCCCCCTTAATTTGATCATCATAAAACAAATGATTAACCTTGTTATAAAAATAATGTTAAATCCACGACACAAATAACTCAGGGAACATTGATCATTCAACATCCCAAAAACCAACTATGCGTATCATGCCCAAAGACTATGGTATATAACGAATACCTAAACAAATAAACAAGGCACGCATATAAACCATGAACACAAAAATTAATTTGCATCCTAAAAACAGAAATACATATAAAAGCATGTCAAAATTAGAAATGTGTCCAGCATACACATCAAAACAAAAATAAAGATGCATCGAGCATCTTTAATGTGTCCAGCACATAAAAACATAATAAACATTGTTTGTAACAAAATGAAACACTGTTTATAAAATCAGAAGCTTAAACACTAAGCTTCACAGTAGCTTCTTCTTCCCTTTAGCTACATTCTTCTTTTTCTCTTTGACATTACCTTCAGCATCCGCAGATTCTTCCACACCAACATCTTCATCACCATCACCAACATCTTCATCTTCTTATCCCCCTTTTTGTGCTAAAAGGATATGCAGAAATGCATCACGCACTTGAGAGAGATGCTGGATAGCGTTAGAAGAGTATCCATTGGCATCATGACAATGGGAATTCGAGGAGAGTCAGCAGCAACAGGTTCAGGAATCTTGGTTGACTGAGGTGAGCCTGTAGCCACATCAGAGGAAGAATGTTTGAGACCAGCAGCATCCAAGCCATAGGGCAGATCCATTATCCGTCCATCTCCCATTTTAGGCTTGACAATCAATATTGTTGGTTGCTCAGCTACAAGCTTCTTCTTGCTCTCTTTCATGCCTTGATTTTTCATAATGGCATGAATGAGACATGGAAAAGGCAAGTGATTAGAGGAGCTTGATTTTGTAGCTGCCTTAAGCACAAACTCAAACATAGCAGCACCAAGATTAAAAGGAAGGTGAGATCCAATTTTGTATAATAAAATTGCTTGATCCACCATTAAAACAGAAGCATTGGAAGTGGGAAGCCAGTTGCAGATAGTGAGCTTAAACAACACTATGTAAAAGAAAGTTAACTTGGAAGATGAAACTTTGTTCATCCATTTAGAAATGAGACCACCGGTGATAATATTTACAATATCATCAAGAAGATCAAGAGAAATCACGGTGTCATCATTTCCCAATCCAAGAAAGCATTAATCACAGTAGGGCTAAAATCATAGATTCTATCCCTAACATACACAGAGCCATAACTCAGTTTATTTGGATCCCCCATAACAAATGTGATGTTTGAGTAGAACTCAAATACCACATTAGGATCAAATGTAGCCAATTCAGTAACAGACTTCCACAATCCCTTTTGCTTCAAAAAGACATACATTCCATATTTCTTAAAACTCAATACATCAATCATTCGTTCAATTTTAAAAGTCATCTAAGAGACAGACTTATAAGACACTTTAGCTTCTTCCGAGTAAAACACTTTACTAAATGCGGAAGTAACGTCAAGTAGAGAACCTGATTGAGGTGCAGTATAGACTGGAGTAGCACCTGCTTCAGCATCATCAGACTTGGGCTCAGCTTTTGATGGAGAGAGAGACCGATCCTGAGAGGAGCTTGACTCATCATTGAGGGAGTGGGATTCAACCCGACTTGTCTGTCCTTTGGGTTTCTTGGACGATGCTCTTTCAGTTTTGATAGTAGACTCTCCATGGAGCCGTTTTGATTTTCTTGTTGAAGATGGCTTGGTGGAAGTCTGTGACAAGAACCGTGAGTGCGACTTCAGATCTGGATCGATTGGATTCTCCTGATCTCCAAGTACATTAAATCTGAGCGGCTTAAGGTTTAAGATCTCAGTTCCAAGAGGAATTACGAGATCAGGATGGACTTCGGCCTCAGTCGGTGTCTTCTTTAGAGTTGACGGGTAAGAAGTACCTACTGTCACTATTTTAGCATGAGAGAATGGTGGAGTGATGTCAGGGGTTTGAGTTGAAGTTACAGAGGGTGGCGGTTGCACAGTAACCGCCCGTGTCGAAGATGAGGACGGGGATCCTTTTGATAGCTCCATCATCTGTTGAAGCATCATCATCATTGCTTGGTATGGGTTCTGATCCGCCATAGATGAAGATTGCAAAGATGAGAAAGAGAGAAAAAAAACTTTTGGAGAAGCGGAGAAGATGAACCGCTAGAGAGAGAAATCGGATATGAAGTGAGAGAAAGACAAAAAATTTCTTCTTTTAAATAATGAAAATGATATCTCTCACTATCTCTCTTATCATATCATAAGATATGCGGATAAGTATATCCGCTTATCAAAAACAATATATTATTAATTTTTTTTGTTTTTTTTTAAATTTTTTTAAATAATAAAAAAACACATTCTGAAACAATAAAAAAATGGGGACAAGTTATGATTGAATGAATTCTCATGAATTAATTTACAATAAAAAAATCATAGCATCGTACCATAGTTTTATATAATCAGAATGAAAGTGTGTATCCTGATGTTAAAGACCATAACATTCACTTTAACATCAGGGTGTCAAACATTGACTAAAAAACACACATTCCAAGAGATTTCCTTAGAGAAGAAAATCTCTCAAAATTCAAAGGCTTAGTAAAGATATCAGTAATTTGATTCTCTGTAGAAATATATTCCAATTTGATGATATCTCGTTCCACAAGATCTCGGATAAAGTGATGTCTGATGTCAATGTGTTTAATGCGAGAATGTTGGACTGGGTTCTGCGAAATTTCAATTGCACTGTCATTATCACTAACAATGTCATCGAAGGACTAGCCAAGCCATAATCAAGCACCATTAGATTTAACCACAACAGTTGAGAGCAACAACTAGCGGCAGCAACATATCCTGATTCGGCCGTGGAGAGTGAGATACAATTTTGTTTCTTACTCGACCAAGAAACCAGGTTGTTACCAAAATAGTGCTCTTCCGGTCATCGACATCACCTGCCCAATCGGAATCACTAAAACCTACAAGATGAATGTTAGAACTCTTGCAATATTTAATACCAAACCCGATTGTACCAGAAACATAGCGAATAATCCTCTTAACAGCTTTAAGATGGGATTCTTTAGGCTGAGTGATGAGAACGAGCTAGGCAATGATCAAGATGATCCGGAGCTGCAGTTTAAAGGTCCTATGACGCGTTTGCGAGCTAAGAAGTTGCAAGCTTATTTACAAGCTTCTATTCATCGCAAATTCGAAATGCATGAAGATGAAGTGAAGGGCAGCTCGAGATTGATCACCATGCTATCCATTGATGATGAAGAAGGAAGCATGAAGACGTGAGAAGAAGAATGACGTCATTTGGACGTGTGCATGAAAAGTTATGCGCGTTTGCATGGGAAATCGGGAGATGCTGTTTTTCATGCAAAGGTGACAAGAACATAGGCCACAATTAATTTAATTAAATGGCAGCCCATGTCGTGTATTTGGAGGTATAAAGTGGCGTGAACTACAAGCCCAAATCCATTGTGGGACTTATCTTTATCTAGATAGATTTTTCTTATTTTATTTTTGGTATCTTTTGATTCTTACATTAAAAACAGATTTTGGATAAGGTAAGAATCCTAGTTTGACTAGGACTAGTATAGGATCAGTTTTTATCTAGTTTTAGGCTTAGAATTTCGTTCCATATGTCTCCTATATATAGGACTACTATGTGACACTTTGAAAGTTAGATAATTGCATGAATTCAAGAAGTTATTTCTCTTTTGTCTCCTGATCTTCTGTTGATCGAAAATTACACAATACAATTCTATTGATTTAGCAAACCAATAGTCTTATTTAGGTTCTTCAGGGTATAATTAAGTACTTGGGAGAATTGCTATCCAGAGAAGTTAGACGAGTGCATTCGGGTTGATTCAACATGGGTTCACCGCTTTGACCTATCCTTCTACCACATCGCCGCCGCCATCACCATCATTCTACCGCCATCCGCTGCCGTTCACCACCAAGTTCCAGCCAACATCAATGTGTTCCAAGTGTCATCCATCGAGTCTTAGTTCGTGTCTACGTAATTCTAGTAAGTTTTATCTTGTTTTGAGTCGGATTGATTCCATTTGTTTATAGCTGACGTAGTTCGTTCTTGAAGTCTTCCATATGCATAAATCTCGTGTCTTGGATACATTGTCCGGGTCACATCACTGAGATTGATATCTCGCACAAATGCCAACACTAAACATAATGTCAGGATGACTGGCTGTTAAGTACAATAAACTCCCTATCATTCCTCTATACATGGTAGAATCAACATTGCTACCAACATCGTCTCTGCTCAACTTTTCGGAAGATCCCATAGGCGTCTTCATATGTTTAGTATCTTCTAGTCCGAAGCGTTTGACCAATCCTTTAGCATATTTACTTTGAGATATGAAGATCTCATCTTTATCTTGCTTGATTTGTAGACCAAGGAAATAATTTAGCTCTCGACCCATGCTCATTTCAAACGTGTTGCACATTGAGTCTACAAAATCTCTAAGTAGATTAGTACAAGTCGAACAAAAAACAATGTCATCAACATAGATTTGAGCTACAGTAATATGTTTTTTATTTTTCTTGATAAACAGTGTTTTATCAACTTGACCTCTTACAAAACCAATTTGTAGTAAGAAATCGGTCAGTCTAGCATACCATGCTCTAGGGGCTTGTTTGAGACCATACAAAGTCTTCTTGAGCTTAAACATGTACGAAGGTTTTTCATGACATTCGAACTCCTTAGGCTGTTCGACATATGCCTCTTCACTGAGATAACCGTTCAAAAATGCGCTTTTAACATCCATTTGATGTAAAGTAAAACCTAAATAACATGCAATTGCACATAGAAGACGAATTGATTCAATTCTTGCAACGGGGGCAAAGGTTTCATCAAAGTCTACCCCTTCAACTTAGGTATAACCTTGAGCAACTAGACGAGCTTTGTTTCTGACAACATTGCTAGACTCATCCATTTTATTTTTGAAAATCCACTTTGTCCCAATTACATTTTTATCTTTGGGGCGTGGAACTAGTTCCCAAACATTATTTCTTACAAACTGGTTTAGTTCCCCATGCACAACATTGATCCAAAAATTATCATTAAGGGCATCCTTAATATTTTTTGGTTCAATGTTAGACAAAAAATAGGTGTTTAACATACAAACACTTAAAGAAGACATGCATACCAGTTTCAACATTTCTTTGTATTCATCTGAGTTCTTGCTCCTGGTTTGAACTCCTTTGGATTGGTCACCAATGATTTGTGAATCTGGATGATGTTTCCTAATTCGGCTTGGAGGATCTCTTCTTGGTTCATCTTCGGCATTCATAAATTGGTCGTCTTCATTGTCTGAAGTGTACGTAGATGTTGGTGTTTTGACTGGAACTCCATCATTCTGAGGAACATTGACTTTAACATTCCCCGTGGATGTCTTGTTCTCAACATCACTTCCAGTCTGATCACTTGACATTTCACTTGTGTCAATAAGATCAATCACCTCATCCTCTTTAGATTTTGAAGCGATACATGTGTGATCATAAAAAACAATGTTAATTGATTCTTGGACTATTTTTGTCCTGAGATTAAACACACGGTATACCCGACTATCAGAAGCATATCCCAAGAAAATCTCTTTGTCACTTTTGGAATCAAATTTTCCCAAATGGTCTCTTTCATTCAAGATGTAACATACACATCCAAAGACATGAAAATACTTCAAATTAGGCTTTTTGCCCTTCGGAAGTTCATACGGTGTCTCTGTTCTGCCAGGGCGAAGAATCACTCTGTTCCCGATGTGACAAGCAGTGTTTACTGCTTCAGCCCAAAGCTTCTTAGACAGTTGTTGAGCTTGTAACATCACTCTTGACATCTTCTGAAGAGTTCGGTTTTTTCTTTCGACCACCCCATTTTGTTAAGGTATCTTTGGTGCAGAAAACTCATGAATGATGCCTCTTTTTCCACAGAACTCTTCAAATATCGAGTTTTCAAATTCGAGCCCATGATCCGTTCTAATGCGCTTGATGTTGGACTCATGCTGTCTTAACACCATCCTGCAGAACTTCTTGAACATTCTGAATGCTTCAGATTTTTCTTGCAGAAATTCAACCCATGTGAATCTCGAAAAATCATCTAATATGACCAGAATAAACCTTTTTCCACTCATGTTTTTGGTGTCAACTGGACTCATAATGTCCATGTAAATCAGATCGAAGCACTTTGTGGTTTGACAAGCTGAGGAACTTTTATGGGAAGATCTCACCTGTTTGCCTTTCTGACATGCACTGCAAACAACGTCGAGATTGATCTTTACTGGTGGAATACCTCTAACAGCATCAGCTTCAATTAACTTCTTCAAACTTTGAAAGCTGATATGACCGAGTTTTTGATGTACGAGCTGAGTGTCACCATTGATAGAAACATTGCATTTCTCATTCTTATCCGCATGGTAGCAATTATCCAATACCCGACTTCCGAACATAATGTACTTATTCTTATTGTCAAAAACTTCACATGTATTTTTATTAAATCTGACATGCATAACGTCATCACACAGCTGACTCATGCTGATCAGATTTGTTGTTAAACCTTCGACATGAAGCACATTGCATAACTTGGGAAAGTTCTTTACATTCAAGGTTCCCTTTCCCACAATATTACCTTGTGCTCCTCCACCATAGCTCACTTTGCCTTTTCTTGTTGAGGAATAGTCATCAAGAACTTTTGAATTGTCTGTCATATACCGTGAGCACCCACTGTCAAAGTACCATGTACTAGCAATGTTAGCTTTCAGCGAGGTGTATACAACATTGCATGAAATATTTGCCTTCTTCAAATTTTTCTTCTGCTTGGAAGTTTTAGAAGAATTTCTACGACAATCTTTCCCGTTGCTATATTATCATGATATTTGAAGCAATACGATTTGATGTGTCCAGGCTCTTGGAAATAATGACAAACACATTTCTTCTCTTTAGACTTGTCATTGGCATCAGGTTTGACATTTCCGTCCACATTGACTGGAACATCCTTAGAGCTTTCTCCTTTGACAAACTTGATAGGATTAGAGATAGACATTGATGAACTTGATGTATATCCCAAGCCTGCTTTAGTGGTTTGTCCCAATGTCAGTACCTCGTTTAGAGTAGATGTTCCTTGGTTGAGTTGTCGAAAGGTTTTTGAAGCAGCTTCTACTTCCTTTCTCAACTTATTCAGCTCAAGATCACTTCTAGTGAGTCGAATTTCAAGGTCTAGTACCCTTTGCTTTAGAGTCTAGTTTTCTTCCACGAGAATCCCAAATTCCTTCGATTGTTCAGTCCATTGGACACATATTTCATCTACAACCTTGTGCAATTGTTGTAGAGCTTCCTGGTGGCTAACTTCGGACTGGTCTTCTTCTACCTGAGACACTTCAGCAGTGTTGCAAAATTTATCCAACAAGGTCATTTTATACCAGTTAGTGGTGTTTAGAGGAATGTCAGAGATTTCTAGTGTAACATTCTCCATAACATTGCTTGGAACATCTGAGGTCACATGATCATGACTAACATCACAGTCAAAATCACCATCATCCATGTCGATTAAAGCGTCAATCATTCCATCTAAGTCATCATCGACTTTCACAAACAACACAGTTTGTTTTTCAGCTTCTTCATCACCGGATTCATCACTTAACACAGCAGCACTGTAATTTCTCCTCTGCTTCCTGTAAACAGTCTGACACTCATTGGCATAGTGTCCAAAGCTAGAACATCCTCTACATTGAATTGAGTAAATGTCCTTCACTGTATCATCTGGAGACTTTGATGATTTTATCGACCTAGAAGATGTTGATGAGGGAGAATCAAAAAGTCTTCGTGGTTTGAAGGTTGGCGAACCTTTCTTCATAGATCGAACAAGGGTATTGAACTTCTTGGTGAGTAGTGCAATACTCAATGGCTCATCTTCATTTATCTCCTGAATGTTTTCAACATCAAGTTGAACATTCGAACTTGATGTCACTGACTGAAGTGCAATTCCTTTGGAAGAGATGTTTGATTTTTGGTTTTCAAGATTCATCTCAAATGTGAGTAGAATGATCACTGCCTCACTCAAACTCATGTTTGATACATTGTGAGCTTCTTCAATAGCTGAGATTTTCATATTGAATCTCTCCGGAAGTGTGCGAAGAAGTTTGCTTACCATGTTCTCGTTCGAGATCGGACATTCAAGAGCTGTAGACTTATTTGACACTTCACATAGTCGTTCAGTGTATATTGAAATAGTCTCATCTTTTAACATTCACAGAGTTTCGAACTTTGAAATGAGTAGCCTGAGCTTTGTTTATCGTACACTGGTCGACTCTTCACAATGTTCCTGTAGTATGTTTCATGCTTGATACGCCGTGGTGCAGTTGCACACCATTTTAAAGCACGGAACATCTACCGAAACAAAAATAGCATTGAGTGCCCTCGAATTGAAGTTGGAGATAATTCGATCATCATTAGTCCATTGGGTCTCTAGAGTAAGAATGAACACTCCATTAGGTCCCTCCATCCTTGGAGGACACCACTCTTCAATCACGGCCAACCAAGCCCTCTCATCGATGGACTTGATATACATCTTCATGCACGATTTCCACATAGCATAATTTTTGCCATTACTATCCAATGCCGGAGGACGGCACTGGTTAATCTGAATATCCATTTTCAGTGAGTTAGCAATCTAAGGATTGAATACTTAGTGTGTTAAGTACCAACTCTTGATGCCACTTGTTGAAATTCGTTACCGAAAAACACTGAAATTAGACACAGAATCGTAATGTCACACTCAATGTCACAAATAGTTAACACAACTATCTAAACATAAATATGCTGGAAATATAAACACAATAACACAAGAATTAATTTTAAATCACACACAACATGTATGTGATTGCCACAGGGCGAAATTATGCTACCACGAGCCAACACAGTTGTTAAGTTGATGATGTCAGACGCTGAGCTCTCGACACATCAAACGAAATATATGAACCCTATTCTAGTTTACAACCAAAAACGAATTCAAAATACAAATTAACTTACCGTTAATTTGTAGACAAACTAGCCGTGATTTCACAATCTTACTATCTATCCTAACATGTACAATCCATTTTCATGAAGTGATGAACAACAACAAAGAAAGAAGAAGGAGCGAAGAACGAAATCTAAAGCTAAGTTTGTGACTCAAGCCCTTCAATCTTCACACGCAGCGGAAAGATGATTTGTGCTTGTATAAAATTCCTCAAGTGTTGTCCTTGCTCCTTTAATAAGCTTCTCATCACTTGAGTTGAACAAGGTCCACGTTCATCTTCTAGATCGTGTGTGAGAGTTCTATAACCGCCGTCCACTTCATGCGTTAGAGAAAACCGTTCCATATTGTGGCAAGAGAGACCAACCCACGATCTAAACTAATTCTTTTCTTTTTTTCCTGTACATTGAACTTCAAAAGAAGTGGTTAAAAAGAAGATAACTATAAACCTAAAAAATAGGAGATAGAGTTTGACTAGTTCAAACTCTATTTAATTTAAAATATATCTAATATGTATATATCCGTTTATTTGAAATATAAATTTCGTGGATATATGCATAATCTAAGATATACAAAATATTTTTTATTAAAGAAAATAAAATAAATAAAACTAGGAAAGGATAAGATTAATCACGACTATGTCACAGACAATGTCGTAAGGAGTCTTGTATGACATTGCGTTCAACATTGAATCATCAATGTCAGACAGTACTTAATAAGTTCAAATTGTTATTCTTTTTTTTCATTCCAATTAATGTTTAGAGTTTAGGAGTTTATGGTTTGTTAGGGTTCATGGTTTTTTAAGTTTTTTTTTAGTAATTTTTTAGATTTTTTAGGGGTTTACGCTGTGCTTTTTAGGGTTTATTTTTTTTAGGTTTATTAATCTTAATTAGGGTTATATTTATTTTATAAAAAAAAAAATCATTCACTTTTATTTTAGGGTTCACTAATTCCATTTTAGGGTATATATTTATTTCAAAATCAGTTTTTTTCAATTACCATTTATATTTGTATTCAAAAAATTAAATTAATTGTCATGCACGAGCTCACGCGTAGCGTCGAGCGATTGCATTGCGTGAGTCATCAAATTTCAAAAAAAAAATCATTCACTTTAATTTTAGGGTTCATTAAATCAATTTTAGGGTATATATATTTATATATATTTTTAAAAAATAATTTAATTCATTTTAATTTTAAGGTTCACTAATTATATTTTAGGGTATACAATTTTTGAGGAAAAGAAAAAAAAAACAGAAAAATCACAAAAAAAAATAAAAATAAATAAATGAAAAATTCTAAAAAATAATAAAAAAAATTGAAAAACTAATAATTTTGGCGTGTGAACCCACGCGCCCGACAATGTTGACTTTTTTTTTTTCTCTTCTGGTCGTTGGTTGTTATTGGGTCTGAGCCATTTGAATGGGCTTAGACCCATACATCTTATGTACAAGAAAGCACAAGTTGTTTTAGTAATGCTTTGAGCTTTCGTTTAATGTTTTACCCACAGTTGAGATGGCGAGATTTTGTCAAGCTTTTCTTTTTCTTTTGGGTTCCCTTTCTCTGAGGGAAAACGATTTTATTATCATTATTTTTTATGAAAGTTTGGTAACTCAACAAAATCTTATTACGTGTGCAGAACATAAAGCCAATTTAATTTGATCTAGGAGAATCGCTCCAACTTATCAATTATCCTTTAAATGATGTGGGATCATATTAAAAATTGTTAGGTTATTCGTATTCCACATTTAATATTTCCAATCAACTCGCTCCTTTATCATTTATCACGCGTATTCTGCATTTAGCTCTACAACTTTGAATCGCTGGTAAAATTTTCTTCAATATAAATATCATTTGCATTCGAATGAATTTCCACCAAATTTAGACGGCTCAAATTAAATTATTTAAACAACTGGTAGACGAACAAGGAAAAAATATCATCCAATAACTGCTACGAATTTCTACTTATTAAGTTTCAACGACTTTAAAAAAAAAAAAAGCACTAGCTCATCATTTCCACCAAAGATCATCCAGGAAAATCATCAGATTTATTAATACTACAATGCAGAAAAGGTTATTTCTGTTTTTATAATCTTAAAAAATGCTGAAAAAAATATAAAATCACAATTGTTATACAAATAGGATAGTAGGGGAACAGCTAACCAGCTTGTAGAATACAAACATGCATCAGGATATGATGGAGGGATTCTTCGATGTATCCAAACTTCCCTCTGCTTCATTCCTGTGTTTAGTAGACTTGTCTTCTTATTTCTGCCTCTTGTAAATCTTGCCCAAGAAAGACTTTAGGACTGCTTGCACGGATTTGCTGGGATGAGCTTCAATCGAGCTTGTTAGTTTCTCATAGCTCTTGCTCTCAAACTCTGCAAACACACCTTGGAGATTAAGGTCATTGTAGAGGGCTTTGATTTTTGCAACATCCTCTGGATTTTCCTTTCCATAGTGTTCCTGGTTACAAGCCCAGATATGTTAATACACGAAAGCTTATATACAGATGGAAAAAGGGGAAAATTTGCATGTTATGCTTGCTTCTTATGCTTACGAAAAGTGTTTTCTTTTGTTCTTCATTGCAAAGCTCCAGGGCCTTTACGACCAACCAAGAACATTTGAAATCTTCAATATCTGTTCCAATCTGATAAAGCACAACCAAAAATTAATGAAACTGCCATTCAGTAAGCTGTTCTATATTGTTACAATTAATATTACAGAGGCAGAGGAAAGACAGTGCAGGAATTACCTTCCCAATCTTTTCAGGCTCACCGAAGTTATCTAAGTAGTCATCCTGAGATGGCAAGAGTTGAAAAATTAATTTTTTTGTTATGAGCATATTAAGTGCACTAGTCTCTCAAAAAAACCACAGTAAGTGTGCATGCATACTTTTACAAGCATGCAATACAAACCAAGCTAACATTTTTTTTATAGGGAGAGAATTCACATATTACAATGAAATAGGAAATATTTCCTACAAGAAACTGCGGGAGATAAGGTTTGACATTTTATTTTGTAGAGAGCTTTGCTTTATTAATGCAGCTAACAGGTATTAACAACTAAGTATTATCACCTTACTAATTCTGGAACATAGACTGAGCTGAGATAATTTATAAATGTTGGTACCCAGGACAATTTCTCACCTGTACTTGAAAGTATATTCCCATATCAATAAGCACATCTTTAACACTTGGATGTTTCTCCAGGTCCTCACCCGCCATGAGCAACGCACAAGCAACCTGTTAAGAGTTTCAGGTATATTTAGCTGAAAACTAATTTTTCTATACAAATCAAAATAAGTGGAATGAATTACTTCCACTCACTGGAAGGTAAAATGAGTAGTATGCAGTCTTGTACTGAACAATACGGCGATGACTGCAAAAAATTAAACCAGAAAATCTTAGAAAACAAAAGACAGGAAAGCAGTCCTTAATGCATATAATCGCTACTTAAAATTAAAACAGGAATGAGAATCAGTGAAATAGTCTTCATCATGAAAGGCCGAACTTGAAATTTGGATCAATCTTATCAAAATGCAGTAGAATGCTATAAGATGACAATTCGTCAATTCTTAAATTGTTGCACATGGAGCAGTAACTTGGTCAAAAAAACAAATTTTCTTGTATTATGCCAGGATTTTGAGTATTTTGTGTACTCACAGAGGCAATGAGTATTTCGACAAATCTTTTTCTCCTTCAATAGTGGTGATTAAATCTATCATCTGTCCAGAAGCAGTTTGAAACTCCACCTGAGAACATGAAGTGTAGAAATTAGCATTGTATACGAAAATAAAATAATATTTTCCATTGAGAGTAAATAGTTACATTACCTCATTGAACAAATCCAGCAGATCAGCATAGTAAGACTTTCCTCTGAAGTGCTTCTTGAGAATTCTGGGGATATGGTTCCGGAGTATGATTCCATCATTTACAGCAATCATACCAACCTAGAATAGAAGTTCATCGTGTCTAAGTAGTTAGAAACTTCTAGAAAGTAATAGCAGAAGATTACAAGAAGTCACGCTTCGCTTAGCTCAAACCTTGGGGAGTCTATACCAGCATGGTTGACCACGTCGTGTGATAGAATTATCCATAATATCATCAAGGACAAGAAAATATGCCTGAAGCTGCAATTTCCAAGTATATGAGTTAAAGTTTTTGGTCAGCACAATGTTCAAGGACACACATGTGCGGCTTAGAACAAGACAGAAGCAATAACTTTGGACCTACCCATTCAATACACCAGCCAAGAGCACTAGCTAGAAACACTTCATCTTCAGTTAGATCTTTTCCATCTTTTAGTAACTTGTAGCTATCAATAACTGACAGGCCTCGGTTTAACTTCCCTGCATACCATAAGTAATTCTTCAGCACATAATGTTTCTTTATTAATATCATGCAGTTGCGGTATTATGTATAGCACTTCGGGAAAAATATTGTTGTCCGGGGAATGCGTAACATAAATATGGTAAATAATAACATACCTCCAGGCACATTGTAGTCCAACATCTGTTACATATAAAAGAAAGCCGCATCAGGAACAATAATTTAGTCAACTCATAATTATCATTTTCCTATAGTTTACATGACATTGAACATCGCAGGACATCAATACATGGCAGAATTTGTATCTAATTTGGCTTTCCAAGAAAAAGAAGAAAGCTAAGTTTCTATTACCCGATAAACAGTTGCTATAAAAAAGAAAAAATATAAGAAACTTATTACCAGAAAGAAGATGTGATTAGTGATACTATTGAGCAGTTGAATCGTGTGATGGCAAAGCAATGGCCAATAGTGGCATAATTTTCTTGGACTACGCGCAGTGTGAAAAATCCAAACTTTTCCTTAGAAACATTATAAAGTGTTGAATTTTATCTTGTAACATTTTTAAGCAAACAAAATAAGATCTAGATGGGTCATTTTTACATCTTAAGAACCAAAAAGCAGGTCGATACATTCATGTTTTTTCTTCATGGTGATCCAATCTTCTTATCAGAAAGAAATCATAAGCAAGTGTTCAATTGAGGGGAAAATCCACAGATTGGCCGACAATCTATTTGAGTTATGGAAAAACATATTCTTGAATAAGGCAATAAATCAGAATACTTATGTCCAAAACAAGACTGGGAAAAATGAACAGTAGAAGCCCCCCTTGATGCCAAGAGTCAAGAAAAGATGATCAGTAGAAGCCTGTTAAAATCTCCAAGAGATGCCAAAGAGGAAAATAAGAAAATAGAAAATTGGAACCTTACAAATGTTAGATGCAGTTAAGCATCCAAAAGATGCAAAGGCATAAAGCTCCAAGTTGAAAATGCTACTCGACTATCTAGTTTGGTGGAATCTCGAAGCAAGTGGGATGGAATCATTGTTATTTTACTTAACTACTGCAGTACCTTATGATTTCATTCCTCTGGCAGAATCAGGGATTCAATTGCACGAAAGGGAAAATTAACTTCTACAATTCAATTATCACAATAAGTGGTTGGTAGCTACAACTTTACACATACAAAGCATGTTACAGAAAAGATCAGCATCCCACATTCAAGCAAAAGGATATTATGCTCACTTTATGCTACCAGCTAAGCACCTTTATGTAGAAAGTATCTTCTATTATGTGATCATTTTCCATCACCGAACAACCCCACTCCACATCCCCCCACCACAAAAATAGCACTGCTCTATTTCCACTACCCATATATTAATGTCAAGAGTCCCTTCCAGCTGACTGTTTATCAGTGACCAAACCTGTCGGCGCAATTAACGTGCAAAATCATAATTCCGCCCTCCACTAAAGCGAAGGCATCAAAGGCTTTCATGGGGCGAACTTCCTAAACATCCAATTTTCTTGGTCTCTCTAATCGCAGGAAGAAGCAAGTATATTGCATGATTCCACACCCAATAAATATTGAATACAGATACTCTAAAACACAGTCAGTAGATCAGGATTTACAGAGTCAAATAGCAGTCAACCAAACAAATCAAATTCTGTTTCCACCCGTGTTTGATCTCGATCCAAATATATATATATATATATATATAAAACTCCAATCATCAACAAACGCAAGAACTGGGCTAAATTCACAACTCAGTAAGTCGCATTCGAATATCCAAGTCCGTATCACGCGCGCGCGCCAACAACAACGTGAAACAAAAACAAGGAAGAAAAAGGAAATCGACGAAAGCAAAAAAAAAAAAAAAAAGGAACTTACACGCTCGACCCATTGACGAGAACCATCAGTCCACTCGAAAGCAGGGTCGTTCAAGAGCTCAGATTTAAGCACCGAATAAACCCCCAGAAACGTCGACCTCAGATCCGACGTCGATCCATTCAGATTCGCCATCGCAAAACACCGGCGGAAAATTGATTTAAATCAGATTAAATATGAAAAAAGTGAGAATAATGAGCGGAAGTGATATCTGTGAGGAAGTGGAGGAGTGGGTTTTGTAGCTAGTCTGCCATTGGCGAAGTGCGATGTTCACATTCACATTCACATTCACGTGGCATTTGTTTATTTTGGAGGGCTGTTTCACAATAGAAACGGTCAAATTTATGCTACTCGGATTACCGAAAATGGGTCTGGAGTTTGCATCCGAGGATGAGAGAAACGATTGTCTTGCGGGGGCGTTTTCGGGAATGACGAATCCTCGTTATCATCGAACGCCAATAGGGAGAAGGCACGTGTAAGTGGGGACTGGGTTGGTTGGTGGCATGACCACTGGTATAGACTATAGAGATTCGCCGCTTTGTTTGATAATTGATAATCCCTATTGCCAACCTTTGGGGTGCATTTAGTTTTGCTAATAAATTGCATTTGGTTTAACGATAAATCAATTTATATATATGGGTTGGTTATAATAGGAACTAAGTTTGGTGTGAGAACGTGAGAACGGGCTTATTTAGTGTAATTTCAGTGCTTTTCTTATTTTATTTTGGTGCTAAATCATCTAGCACTAAAATACAATAAGAAAAGCATTAAAAAAAATTAAAAAATTACATCAAAATACAGTAAGAAAAGCACTAAAATTACACTAAACAAGCCCGTTCTCACGTTCCTACATGAAGCACTATTCTCATTTGAACCAAATCCTATATATATATATATATATATATATATATATATATATATATATATATATATATATATATCTTAATATATATAAAAACAAGAAGTTATGCCATTAATAGAAACCTAACTTTTCCCGCCAAAATACTTTCTATATTTAGTAATTAAGTTAATTTTATATTAAAATTTTATTAATTATATTAATGTTTTAATTATCATATCATCTTAATGTAATACATAATAGTTTACATATATATCACACCAAATACATATAATAAAATAATAATTTAATTATATATTAAGATAGGTGATATAACAATCTATTAAACATATACGTTAATTTTTAAGGTAAATTATGTTACTTATTAAAATTCTTCAATTGACTTCCTTCAAATTTAATTTAATATATAAATGCACACTTTTTCTTCATTCCGATACAAAAATATGAAATAAAAATATAGTATACTAATTTAAGATGGATTTTCATATATTTATGAGTAATTTAAGACGAGAAATCAGTTACAAAATAAACAATTTATTCCAATTAGTTTAATTGTGGTAAGTATTGTTTATTGGTATCTTCTCTATATTATAATTAATGAATTAATTAACTTTTTTTATACACACGTATATAATCTATATAATGGATATATGTTTAATTAATGTTAAGTATAGGCTGTATAGCATTAAAGTTAATTACCCGAAATCACTCTATAATTATATCATAATATCATGAATCTCGCTCTGACATCCATACATTTTTGGATTCACGAATCATTAAATATTTGAAATTTAAAATTTAAACTTTGAATAATAATTAAAAAGAACTTTACAATATTCTAGCTATAAATAGTTGTCATTGGTTTCACATTGTTTAATTACTATCCAAAGTTTTATTGAAAAACAATACGGAGAGCATGCTTATTTGCATTATTTGTTGAAATAACATATTGAGTTATCGTTTATTATTATTTTTATTTTTGTATCGATTGTAATACAAACGAGTTTGAGTGGCCGTGTGTTGTTTAATTGTCCCAGAATCTTAGACCTTTTTATCATTTATTAATTTCTGAATTCAAAGAATTGGCATACAATATTGTATTCGTGTGATTTTGATGGTTTCTTGAAATTCTACAACAATTGGAGAGTATGTTGTGAAGAAGAGATTGTAAGATATTGATGAATAAATCATTGCTGGGCTATTATATTTTATAAATATATTATTGAATATTATGCAATATTTGTCTTAATTAGAATTTGTGAAAAAATCAAGTGCACTAGCGCAACGTTAATGTGTGGTCTCCTGCGGTGTACTTAATATTTAATATTTAATATTTAGAATATTAAACAACATTATAAATTATTTTTTTTATTTAGCAAAAATACTATTTTTTATAAAAAATTACTCTGTTCATTCAATGAAAAAATGAGGTTGCGTTTAAATTGTTGATTTACATGTGAATTTTCTAAACACCTATTTTTTTCTTTACGTGGATCATAAATTTATATTAATTATTATTCTTTTAAGTGTTATGAGTGAATGTTCTAATATATTAATTTAAAAAAAAAATAAATTTTAAGTTGATTAAATATATTAAAATCATTCCAGATCCACATCAAAATTTCAATTAAATATATTTAAATTTTCAAATTAAATGTATTAATCAATATACACATCGAATATTTTAAATTAAATCTACTTAAAATTTTGAATTAAATGTATTAATAGAACTTGGTAATTAATTGTTAAATATATTTATGTCATCAATTTTATGTATAAATTAAATAGTTAAGGCTTGTGGTTTTAATTTTTCAAACAAAAATCATCACACGTCAAAAAACTTAAAAATATTGTTATGCATGAAAAATGTATACGAATTTATATAAATGACTTTTAATACATAAGGAGGAGATTTTTTATTTTTATTTTATTTCTTTTTAAGTAATTTTTAAAATTAAAAATGATATTTATGTAAATTAATAATTATTTATTTCTGAATTAAATGTAATAGTGGTGTATAAAGAAAGTTTAATAGCGTATTTAGAAATGCTCATTGATTAAATATATTTTAAAAAATCAAGATCTACATATAAAATTTTAAATTAAATATATTTAAATTTTGAATGGACAAAACTCGAAATGTATTAATTGGTCTTATCATTTTAATGTTAGATAATTTTAAGATTTTTAAGTTTTCATATTTAAGTTTTCAACTTTAAAGATGTTTTAAATAGTTAAAACTTATATATTTTAATTTTAAACCAAAATTTATCCAACATTGAATAACAAATAAATAATATTGTATATGAACAAACTATGAGTTATGAGGTTTAACAATGATCTCTGCAAATTGAGATCAAGTATAATATTTGATATTTGATTTTATCAATTTAATACGATACATTTTAAATTTTTAGGAATTAAATATTTTTGAATTAAAATTGAATTAAATATATTAAACAAATATAATAAGATATTTTAATATATTAATTTAAATTATTTTAATTTTTTTAGTTAATTAAATATATTAAAAAATTCAACATCCACATCCAAACTCTTTTAATGAGTTAAAATCTTTAAAGATAATGCATTTGATTTTTTTTCAATTTTTTTTTCTATCATTCCTCATCTGTGTGTGTGTGCGTGTGTGTAGATTTGTGAAGTTCTAAAGTTACATATCAATCATCGGGACTATGATGTTTTGTTTCTCCACAAGTGGGTTCATAAAGTTACATATAATAACATATAAAATTCCATTTAGATTGTCTTCGCCTGAGCATTTTTATTTTTTTTTATAATATATTATTACATATTCCCATTTTGCATATTAAATTTTCACTTACCATACATCTCACATCGGTTGTAAATTGAAATATTGGGATATGAGTTGTATAAAAGAGTGGGTAATCTTAAATCAAAACCTCAAATTAGTTCTGCAATTTTTTATAAATTTTATACATTCCACATTGGTTGTAGATTGAAACATTGGAATGTAGGTTGTTGTATAAAAAGGGTGAAAAACCTCGAAATTTTTATTTAATCATTTTTTTAATAAAAATATTTTAAAAATTGAAAAAAATTATTCATGCCTAATTTGCCTATTAATCGTTGTCGAGGCCAACTAAGCAGTCTGGACCGTACCTTCTCGATTTTACAACCAACTTGGGTATTTCTAATACGGCTAGAGCCGGCAAGGCTGATTTTTTCAATGATGAAAAATACATAAGTAATTTATAATTCAAACGATATAATTCATATATTTATACGCGAAATTCATGATGGAATATAATTTTATTATTGTACATAATTTTTTTTTAATAACATCTCCTGTGCATCGCACAGGTGGTATACTAGTATATATATATCATCAGGAGTCAGGACTCCTCTTTTTTTCCCTTGATTTTAAATGAGACGATAACTCAAAATTCTTAACTGTTTTGGATTAAAGTAATTATTGGGTAATGTATATTGCATCTCAATATGTGGGATATTATTTATCCATTTTTTTGTTATTAATGCATCCATATATACATTGGCGGAGCCACACTAGGCCCAGGGGGTTACTGGGCCCCCCTGAAATTTTAGAAAATAATAGGGGTATTATAGTAATTTCCTTTTTTAATATTGAAAAAAATAAAAAAAAAATATATGCTTTCTTCCTTTCAATTTCATGCACGGGAGTAGTAGAGACGGGCACATCCACCATTTATCTTTTATCATTCTTCATCTTCTTTTTATTTTGTCAAATTTCTTCAATTATTTTTTTCTTTTTCTTTTTTATCAAATTTAAATCTATTACCATTATTTGTTGAGTTTTCCCCTTTATAACTATATACCTCCACCCTTAAATAGAGTGTGTTTGCATTGCTCCATTGTTGAATTTATGGTTTATAGTAGTAGCTCTCATATTAAAAAAAAAACATTTTTTTTATTCTTTTAAGGTGAAATTGTTTACATCCACTTTTACAATTTATGTTTTATGTTGATTGTTTTTACTAATATGAATTGCTTCCTTTTTAATTGTATTTGTCAATCATACTTGATTTTTATTGTGTGAATCATTTTATGTTAGAATGTAATTAATATAGTATCATCACTTTAATAAAAATATTATCAACTTCTAATTGTATGTCCGTATATTATTATTTGGGCCCCCTGAACATAATTCCTGGCTCCGCCACTGCATATATATGTATGTATACTTAATATGTTTTTATTAACTTTATCATTTTTCACCTTAAATACTCAATCAAATAAACTGCAAATTCATAAAAGTAAACAAGTGATGCGATCCTCGCCGGCACGACGACGATGATTGCGTTATTTTCCCAGGAGTATCAGGTTACACGAACAATTGGGAATGAAAGATCCAAACCCTAGCCTCACAATGAAATTGAACCACGAATTGGATTAAATTCGCGACCCTCGATCAATTGGAAACACGAACTCGGATTGTATTAAAGACGCCACAAACAGGGATGTGAATCCGTTTGATAAGTCGATTGAATCTCACGTTGTGTTGTGAAACTCGGATAACTCTCTCAGAGAGAAAAGTGAAAACTCACGTTTAAAATTAATATCAAAGTTGTGTCCCCAAAATAATGAGAGACAAGGTCTTATATAGTTGGTCTAAATAATCAAGCCCTAAAATAAAATCCTACCAAGCTAGGAAACAAAACAAGTAAAAATTCGGAACCGCCCATACAGGCGTGACACGGGCTCGGTCGCGCCGCCTTCGATCGGGTCGCGCCTCGGTGGACGCGAGTGAGGTCGCGCCGCGTCTGTCCCCGGGCCGCGCCTCCCTGGGTGCTTTTCACCCCTCTACATCGACGCCGGGTCACGCCATGTCTGTACTCGGGTCTCGCCTGGGTCGCGCCTCCTCTGCACTCACATGTGATCTTCGTCTTCCAACGATGCTCGGCTTCAACTCCTTCGACGGGTCTCCTTGATGCCTCTTAGGTCCAGACTCCTCGTATAAATCCACTGAGACTCTCCTTGAATCTCTTAGCTTGGGATCGTGTAACTGGCCCTTCCGGTACTTTGATTGGATCGGAGATCTCCTCGGCTTGGGTCGTATCATTCCCCTCTTCTTGAAAATAATTTGTCCTCAAATCCAGCGCGTCACCTATATCAAAAGGACTTAAATCAGCAACATTAAATGATGAACTTACGTTATACTCACCTGGCAAGTCCAACTTGTATGTATTGTCATTGATGCGTTCCACAACTTAGAATGGTTCATCCCCTCTAGGAAGCAACTTAGATCCTCTTTGAGCCGGAAATCTCTCTTTTCACATGTGCAACTAAACCCATTCACCGGGTTCGAACATGACTCTCTTTCACCCCTTGTTGGCTTTCTTGGCATACTGCTCAGTCCTTCTCTCAATGTTTGCTCTAGCTCTTTCATGAATCTGTCTCACAAAATCAGCTTTCTTTTTTCCATCAAGATTAGTATATTCATGCACAGGCAAAGGAATTAAATCCAATGGAGTTAAAGGATTAAACCCATATGCAACTTCAAATGGCAAAAACTGAGATGCAGAATGCACAGACCTATTATATGCAAATTTAACATGTGGCAAACATTCATCCTAAGTTTTTATGTTCTTTTTAATTAGAGCCCTTAACAACGTAGATAAAGTCATATTTACTACTCCTGTTTGACCATCTGTTTGTGGGTGACAAGTAGTAGAAAACAATAACTTAGTCCCTAACTTACACCACAATGTCTTCCAGAAATAACTCAAGAACTTAGCATCTCTATCAGAAATAATTGTCTTAGGCATACCGTAATGTTGTTGACGGCTCGGCAGTCGACACACATCCGTAGGGATGAATCCTTCTTTGGCACGAGCAAAACTGGACTCGCACATGGACTCAAACTCTCCCTTACTTGTCCTTTCTCCAATAGCTCTTGTATTTGACATTCTAGCTCTTTTATCTCCTCGGGGTTGCTCCGATAGGCTGGTCGGTTTGGCAATGTGGCGCCAGCCACGAAGTCAATTTGGTGCTCGATTCCTCTAATTGGTGGTAAACCCGGTGGCATCTCTTCGGGAAACACATCCTTGAATTCTTGCAAAAGAGATACAATAGAACTAGGCAAAGATGGATCAAATTGGTTAGCACTCATTAAGACATCTATGCGGATCATCAAGTACATTGGCTTCTCATTTTGCACAGCCCATTTGACATCGCTAGCTGTGGCAAAACAAGCGTGTTGGATCGCCTCCTTTCCAACGTTGGCCTCCTTTCCTTTCTTCCTCATGGTATCTACCTCCTCTTATAGTTTCACTTGGTCCTCATACACTTAGGATGGTGTTAGAGGAGCTAGTGTCACCGTCTTCTTGTTAAGTACAAAAGAGTACTTGTTTGTGAAGCCATCATGCTTCACCCTCCTATCAAATTGCCATGGACGTCCTAGCAAAATGTGTCCCGCTTGCATAGGCACAGCGTCACACAACACTTCATCTTCATACTTGCCAATCCGAAATGGCACTCGAACTTGCTTGTTCACCTTGGTTTCTCTGTTGTCGTTCAACCAATGTAGCTTGTATGGCTTAGGATGCTTGAGAACCAGCAATCCTAATTTTGTCACCATCACAACACTTGCAACATTAGTACAACTACCTCAATCAATAATCATACTACATACCTTATCCTTGATGTGGCATCGGGTATGGAATATGTTCTCCCTTTGTTCCTCGTCGACGCTCTTAGTGTGCAAGCTAAGTGACTTGCGTGCAACCAAAATGAGAGCGTTGGGCGCTGTGTACTCTTCGTCCTCACTCGACTTGGACAATCCCGGCATCTCCGGATCAACTTCTTCTTCATCCGTCATGATCTCACCATTGTCCTTCAAAATCATCACACGTCGGTTTGGGCATTGGTTGGCTATATGACCTCTACCTTGACATTTAAAACACTTAATGTCTCAGTTTCAGTTACCCGACGAGTCTTGACTAATGGATCCCGTCACTGTAGGCGCCTCGGTCTTCGGCTTGGTGAACAATTGCTTCTCATCCTTCTTCCCTTGACTTGAAGCCTTCCACGGGTTTGCATTGGAATTTGAGTTCAACTTCCATGTAGAAGAACTCGCTCGATTGTTGTTACTCCTCCTCTTGAGTTAGTTCTCCACCTTTATAGCCATTTGCACCATGTCCTTCATCTCTACATAGTGCTACAACTCCACCACTTCTCGGATCTCTCTATGTAAACCGGATAGAAAGCGAGCCATTGTAGCCTTCCTATCTTCCTCTACATTTGCTCGGATCATTGAAATCTCCATCTCCTTGAAATAATAATCTACACTATTCGTACCTTGTCTCAAGTTTTGCAACTTGTTATATAGCTCCCGGTGGTAGTAACTTGGCACGAATCTCCTCCTCATCACCGCCTTCATCTCTCCCCATGTCTCTATCGGTTGTTCCTGATTACGCCGTCTGTTGGATGTCAACTGATCCCACCACACTATGGCATAATCTGAAAACTTCACCGCTGCCAACTTCACCTTCTTGAGCTCGGAATAGTTGTAACAGTCGAACATCATCTCAATCTTGTGCTCCCATTCAAGGTACAGAGCTGGATCATTTTTACCTTGGAACGAAGGCACATCATTTTGATGTTGCCGAGGTCGTCATCTTCTCAATTCTTTGCTCTTCCGTATCTCCTACCTCCAGCGGTCGAATATCTGTCTTCCTCTTCTGAATCTCCCATCTCAGTGTCGTAGTAGTCCGCTCTTTGCCTCTCCATGTGTGGGTAGCGTCGAGCCTCTATCCAGGCTCCTCGTCCGCCTCTACCACCACGGTTTTCTCGTGAAGCTTGTTTGGATTGCTCTTGTAATGAATTCTCTACTTGGTTGAGCCTCTCATTCAATGTTGTCATCTCAGTCTTGAACAGCTTCGTTAGATGTTGTTGAATGACCTCCACTGTATTCTTCGGATCAAATGTAGTGAGCGTCTCATCACTCGATCCTGCGGTTTTGTCTTTAGTACCTGCACCTTTGTTAGACATGTCAACTCTCTCTTTCTTTCTTTTTTTTGTTTTGAACGATTTTTTTTTCGTCCTTTTTTTTTACTCAATGAACAAATCAAGAGAAAAAAAAATAAAACTAGACTATGGAATGAAATACTATCGGTGACAATTAAACAAAACAATCCTAACAATTGCTAGCTCTCAACCTCACGTGTTTACTCTCGTGTATCACACAATCGGCTCTTTTCACTCTAATAATCTCACACACTCTTGCCTTTTACCACTCGATTTCTCTCTAAGGAAAATTAAACTAGAGCACAATCACAACAATGAAACCTCAAAAGACCAATCACAATTCACCAAAATGTGTGCCGGAAAATTTTGAAACTTTGAAAGTTTTTCGAAAAAATTTTCGACTTCTTCCCAGGCAATGTACTCGTCTCCAACAACCCAAATATCAAGATCAAATGTAACGAAAACACCAAAAATTTTCCCGCCTTTTTAGTTATTTTTTTTTATTTCAGTGTCTTTTTTTTTGCTGAATTTCGACTTTTTTTATATAAATAGGCGAGAAATTAAAATACAGATTTTAAAGGGATAAATTGGAACCTGATACAAAGCCGAAGCTTTGATACCACTTGATGGGATCCTCGCCGGCACGACGACGACGATTGCGTTGTTTTCCCAGGAGTATCAGGTTACACGAACAATTGGAAATGAAAGATCCAAACCCTAGCCTCACAATGAAATTGAACCACAAATTGGATTAAATCCGCGACCCTCGATCAATTGGAAACACGAACTCGGATTGTATTGAAGACGCCAAAAATGGGGATATAAATCCGTTTGATAAGTCGATTGAATCTCACGTTGTGTTGTGAAACTCGGATAACTCTCTCAGAGAGAAAAGTGAAAACTCACGTTTGAAATTAATATCAAAGTTGTGTCCCCAAAATAATGAGAGACAAGGTCTTATATAGTTGGTCCAAATAATCAATCCCTAAAATAAAATCCTACACAAGCTAGGAAACAAAACAAATCAAAATTCAGAACCGCCCGTACAGGCGCGACACGGGCTCCGTCGCGCCACCTTCGGTCGGGTCGCGCCTCGGTGGGCGCGAGTGAGGTCACGCCACGTCTGTCCCCGGGCCACGCCTCTCTGGGTGCTTTTCACCCCTCTGCATCGACGCCGGGTCGCGCCGTGTCTGTACTCGGGTCGCGCCTCCTCTGCACTCGCATGTGATCTTCGTCTTCCAACGTTGCTCGGCTTCAACTCCTTTGACGGGTCTCCTTGATGCCTCTTGGGTCTAGACTCCTCGTATAAATCCACTGAGACTCTCCTTAAATCTTTTAACTCGGGATCGTGTAACTGGCCCTTCCGATACTTTGATTGGATCAGACATCTCCTCGGCTTGGGTCATATCAACAAGCTCTCCGACTGCATTGTAAATTCTCAATACAATCGATAACAATGATCACTCATTTAGTTAAAATGATAACAATATTTATAGTGATTGGGTTAGTCCTACAAGTTTTTATGTAATTTTGTAGGATTTATATTTTCCATATTCTTAATTGTCATGACATCTAACTATTATTTCTCCTATGTGATGCACAAATAATTATTATTTTTTAGATCTGTAATATTATGATTATTTTTTAATTCTATATATTGTGTTCAATTTTTAAAAATTAATAAAATAATATGCACATACGTTAATTAATTAGACAGAAGATCAATTTTGTGCAGTTATGACAAACAAACGGAAAATTAATTAATTTTAGAAAACTAAATGAAAATCCATATTAGAAAGACCGAATTGGATTATTTCAAATGACACAATTTTATAAATAGAAATGTATAATTGTCCACGATCAAAGAATGTTTGAATTCTTTGAATATATGACAAGTATAAAAAATATAATTATTTAATTATTTTAAATGATGAAATTGAAATAAATAATAATAATAATAATAAAGTATTGCAAATTATTATTATTATTATTATTATTATTATTATTATTATAGTGCAACACAAATGAGAATTATTTTTTTAGGTGACATATGTAGAGTACTACAAATCCTCCACCCATGCATAATAAAAAATGGTACAAATCTCAAATTTCAAAGTAAAAATAAAACTACATAAGATTGCAAAACTTTGTTAAATACAATGGTTGTAATCTTAACCATCGAGGAAAATGCAAAAAAAAAAAAAAAAAAAAAGAAGATGAAGAAAATTTACAACAATAAATATTATTACCGTTGTCTGTTAACTCAAAACTGTTGTCTAAAATATTATTGTTGTCCATGACAGCTTAATTTCCTCCGATTAATCATATTGAATCAATTTAGGTCCATAATAACAACACCACCAATTATTATTAGGAAATAGGAGTGCTTGGTTTGGGTAATCCAGTCTGTTGAGATTGAATTGAAGAAGTGGAAAAGAAACAGCTTGAAATGTGAAATTAATTAATTAATATTTGCTGTCAAAAATGATGTGCTATGACACCTTGGTTGAAGTCAATATCGGCGTGTTGAGCTGAGACAGCCGAAATTAAGTCAACTTTCGCCTACACTAGTGTTAGTGTAACTGTATTTATTCTCATCAACGGAGGCCTATATCATACGACTATAATTTTAGGTGTTACATTGAAAGAAAAACTTGAGCGAAATTTTATTGTTATTTTCATTAAATGCGCAAATAGTATATGTATGAATGCATAATAATTTATAGCATTTAAAAAAAATCATATTTTTACTCTACTAAAATATCTAAAGCGACACACGGTGATTATCTAATCATGTATTTATCCATGATGGTATTTATTTTTCTCAAAATTAATAATTAATAATCTCATAATGTTGCAAATTTTTGAATTTATAAGCATTTTGTCTATTCTTTCTTTCTTTCTTTTCTTTTCTTTTTTTTGCTTCAATATGTAAGTTTTGTGATATAATATAACAATTAGACTAATTTAGGAAATAAATTGTCGTACCCTGCGTTTTATTAGGTAAGAAAGGATCAGAAATAAAAAGGATGGGCTAAACGCCTTCACGTGTTACATGGACCACCATATTAGACCATTTTAGAATGGGGATGGTATTAAATATGCACAACATTTATCAAAGTATTAATTAATTGCACGATATAAAGTACGTCGTCGTGTACTCATTGGCGGAGCCACACTAGGCCCGGGGGGTTACTGGGCCCCTTGAAATTTTAAAAAATAGTAGAGGTATTATAGTAATTTTTTCTTTTAATATTGAAAAAATAAAAAATATATATATGTTTTCTTCCTTTCAATTTCATGCACGGAGTAGTAGAGACGGGCAGATCCACCATTTATTTTTTATCACTCTTCATCTTCTTTTTATTTTTATTTTCATTTTGTCAAATTTCTTCAATTATTTTTTCTTTTTCTTTTTTTATCAAATTTAAATCTATTACCATTATTTGTTGAGTTTTCCCCTTTATAACTATATACCTCCACCTTTAAATAGAGTGTGTTTGCATTGCTCCATTGTTGAATTTATGGTTTATAGTAGTAGCTCTCATATTAAAAAAATCATTCTTTTTATTCTTTTAAGGTGAAATTATTTACATCCACTTTTACAATTTATGTTTTATGTTGATTTTTTTTACTAATATGAATTGCTTCTTTTTTAATTGTAATTGTCAATCATAGTTGATTTTTATTGTGTGAATCATTTTATGTTAGAATGTAATTAATATAGTATCATGACTTTAAAAATATTATCAACTTCTAATTTTATGTCCGTGTATTATTATTTGGGTCCCCCTGAATATAATTCCTGGCTCCGCCACTGCGTGTACTAATACTATATTACTATAGAATTAATATAATAATCGAGTAGCTAACCATCTAACTGAAAACAAAGGAGTGTGCCGATTACATTGTTGAGGGAATAAATTCAGCAAGCTTTACTGCTTTTAATTATTGTTGTTGTTATTATTATTATTATTATTATTATTATTATTATTATTTACACAATTTTGGTGATGTTGGAGTAAATTCAGTACAAAAAAAATAATATTTACACATTCATTTTTGTTTTATAATGTAATTGTTGTATTCTCATTTTATGTATTATCTGATTTTATTGTTTGATTGCTTTTATGAGAGATTCGTGAAATACTTATTTATTTATTTGGATACTTTGCAAAAAAAAAAAAACTCAAATTGTAATAAAATTATAGAAAATTTTATAATGATCAATAATTAAATAAAAATTGTTAATCAACGCAGAATTACAATTAAGGTAAATAAATAAAAATATTATTTATAATAATGTACAGTAAAAAACAAATGTGGTTCGTCCACATCAATTTTGACGTTGCACTGTTCACTTGAACCATTTTGGTGGAACAATTTAGCCTCAATCCAGCGCCAAATTTGGTATTTTGGTATCGCGTTAGAGTTGACCTTCATGGCTAGTACGATGAGGATCAAGCTAACCAAAGCCGATCATTTTTTTAATGTTGTTAATTTATCTATTTATACATATATTAAGGTAAAATTGTTTAAAAAAAAGGACAAAACATGATTCTATTCAATATTTATGCTAATAATCGTTCAGAAGTTGTTTGTGGCGTAGTGGTTCTCCGTCTTATGAGAAATCCATGTTTGGTTTTGGGCTAATAATTGTTCAGAAGTTATTTATGGCGTAGTGGTTCTCTCTCTAGTGAGAAATCCATATTTGGTGTTGATGCCGAAGTTCAAATTGTCTCATCTCCATTTCTCTTATATTTTTATCTTTTCTCATATTTGATCTCTCTTTATTATTTTTTACTCATTTCATTTCTCTTTCTCCCTCTCTCCCTCTTTTTGCTGCTATTTCATTTGGGTTTCCTTTTTTTTTCTAATTCTTTTTCTTTCTCATTTCATTTCTCTTTCTTTTTTTTTTCTCATTTCTCTGAAAAAATATATAATAAATATTTGTACGTAAAATATTAACTGCCAAATTGTATAGTCCATGCAGTTTGTAGACTTTCCAATGTAGCACCTTAGAACTATTCTGAATGCAATTTTTTGTTCATATTTTTTTAAATCAATTATCAATATCTCGTCTCATTTATTACAACTCAACTCCCCAATATTCTTTCCTAATTTTTGTTTTTAAAAAAATCTCATTATTCTGCAGTTACAGCTGACCTTTCAGTTTTACAAATTATTTTGTTTAATTATTATGATTAATAGAAACTAGATCGATCGTATTAAAGTTTAAATTACAATTTTAATCACAATGCACTCTTCAGTTCATCGCCTATTTTATAAATAGACATATTCTAAAAGGAAATCAAACAATCAAATATTTCTGCAAAAAAAAAAACTATTGTAATTAGTGAGTATATTCCTTCATCTTCTCAATTCGAACATTGTAATACCATGTCCCAAAATAAATCTGTGAATTATTTCAATCGTATAAGAAGTATGTGTTAATTATATGATGCTTTGAAATGATTTTAGAAAATTCCAAATATAGAGAAAATGACTCCCAAAGTTAGCTCAATTCATTTCTTAAAATCATATTGTCCTCTAAATGTTTCTCGATCACATATCTTGTTTCTCCTGACGAGACATATCCATTAGCCTTTTTCATTCGTCATTTGGACATTTATTAAATCATGGGTGTCCTAATTATTGAAAGACCGTATTTTTATCCCGAAAATAAAATTCTACCACATTATATCTAACTTCAAAAATTGGTTTCATCTTTGACTAGGAGTTACAAATCTTTTCATAATTGTGTGGTCGTTAATTTCATTAAAAATGGAGTTCGTTTGACCTTCCAACCCAATTTTATTCATTCTCTATTTAAACCCAATACCATATATTAAAATACATCACAAATTGATTGCTACCATCCAACCTTACATTGCTGCAAGTGTCAACCTTACCTTGTTCCAAATGTCACCATGCATGACAAGAGTGCTCCATGTGTCACCATCTATTCTAACTAATTGGATGCATGCCTTACACATGTTTTATCATAATTATTGGTTGAATCAAGTAGAGGGGGATGAGCAAAAGCACAACTTTCTCCCACATTCTACTCACCTTTAGCTTCTCTCTTCCCCTCCCAACAGCAGTAACCTTTCTTGCTCTTCTATTTTCGGCCCTCAAACCTTAACCAACAATTCTGAAATTTTACAGAGAGCTTCCCTCTTTGACGTAGATGATGTTAGCCAAAGAAATCATCCAATTTGGTTCTCATATGGTAGAGAACGAAGGCAAACATTGCAGTGGTCGCTGTTTTCCACCAAGCTGTAGCAACGATTGTATTTTATATATTTCGACCTTCAAATCTCAACCAACATAGTAGAAATTTTGATATGTTGTTCCTCTCTTCACGTAGTTGATGTTAGCCACTGGAATCGCTCGATTTGGTGTCCAGAAATTCAGAAACGATGCGAAATTGGGGTTTCTAGTTGTAAGTTTTATCATTAGTGTAGCAGTCGTATTTTACAATTTTCGTCCTTTAAATGTCATCCATAAATTCTGAAATTTTAGTATGTTTTTTCTCTAATTATTTAGTTGATTTTAGGCTCAAGAATTTCAGAATTCGGATCTCTAAAGCTCCTAAACGAACCTCGAGTATTTTCTTGGTCGTATAATTTTCGTAACTCACCAAACCCATTTTCGACATCTTTTTCTCATAGATTCAGCCATTATATTTCTATGAAATCTACATCATTATAAACTTAACTCATCAAGGTTTCCAGAATAGGTCTCGAATCATTGATATGATATCATTTGGTCTATCAAAGATACGTCGCAAATCGACATGTCAAATCTGCCGTAGAAATCGTTGTGTTGCGAGTGCAACTTCGGAGGCTATTTCCCATCGATTCCTCCATCATCTTAACTTGATTTTTGGACTGAACAATCTTTTCATATCAAGCTTTCCAGACATCTTTTCCAATCCATGATCCGATGGCATTTATTCTTCCGAAATCGAGTCATAAGTTTCCCGAAAACCAACTTGTTTCCGGCAGATTATGTCTTATGTTAATAATGCTGAATTTCATGCTCATTTACAGTCGTTATACATTATAAAATCTAAATTCGTTTGCTGCATTGAAATCTTTGTTTCCTCTAGTATCAAAAATTGTATTTTTGAGTGAAAATCCGTTGAGTATCGAGCTCGTTTGAGCCTTAAACTTTTTGACAAAAAAATCTGTTCCGGGAACAGTAAACAGTACCTTTTCCGGCCAATTTCAGGCCAGGTTGATCGGAATTTATCTCTGACTCCTTCTAATGGATTGTAGGTCTCGTCGTGGTGAACACGTGGCCACTAACCATGCCTTGATCAGATTTGAATCGAATTTTCTATGATTTTTTAAAGTTGTTGTCCTGTTTTGAATAATTCTATTTTTCATCAAAATTGTTTCAAGTTAATTAAATAGTATCGTGAGATCCTATTATAGAGTCATGTTAAGTTTAGAACCTGGATATTGCGCATTCCTAGTTGAACTAAAATCAATAACTCTCCAATTAGATTAAAGCAAATATTAGATTAATTCTGGAAGTAGTTATTTATCCTGAAGCAAGGATTGATCCCTATATGATTTGCGTGACTTGCGAGGAAGATGAATGGTTGAATCTCGAGATGGTTAGAGCAGCTTAGCCCTAGGGGAACCCGGGAAGAAACTCCGGACCATTGCTCCATCTTCAGTACCGTATTCGAGTGTTGGATCCTTGTTAGGACTTCTGTATGTATAATGTGGGCTATACTATCTTTGCAAATTGTATATTTCGAGTTATTAAGCTCTACTTTATTAAAATTATATATGTGACTATCTGTGTTAAATATTTTACGTGCTACTGTATGTTGTCAGAGTCTCATAAACCAGTGCTGTGTTAATGTGAGTAGCTACAGTACGCATGCATTATTTGTCCTGCCCTACTCCTTGTCGGTGAGACTAAAATGAAACACTTATTGGTTACACTCTTTGGTTACACTCACTGGCTACACTTATTGGTTATACTCATTGGGTATTCTATGGCCATACTCAACTTTACGCACTGGTGATGTAGTTCGGGTTGCGGGCAGCGACGGGTTATAATCTTAAGCGCTTCACGATAAAATATTTTGGTGAACTTAAGTTGCTTTCAACTTTTAAACCTCCTAAGCTTCACTACCTGCATGAACACAAATAGATTACTTTAACAAAATGATTTGCATAACTTGAATTGTGAAAACTTACCCACTGAGTGCATTAGTACTCAGCCCAAATCTTTTCAAACATTTTCAGGTCAGTAGGCTGGAGCGTTGACGTGACGATGCTGAGAGATAGGTTTTTGTTATTTACCTATTACCCATTATTCCTTTTTGTTAATATTTTGTTGGTAATTGAACTTCCGCACTTATGATATTCTTTTGCTAAATGCTAAGAACTCTGATCTTGGTATTATGGACAAGTATATGTATTAAAAAACATGTTTGGTTGTTCTGAGCTTTCTCTTAAGGTTTAATTAATTAATTAATTAATTACCCCCTTTCTTTCCCGCTTCTTAATTTCAACCTCTGTGGCGTCCATTTCCACGGTCTCTCGGGACCGGGGGCTACAAACATCCTTCAATCTCTTTTGGAGTTATAAGATGTACTAATTAATTTACTATAAAATGTAGTACTATGCATACACAAATTTGATTTTAAAATGAAATTAATTATAATTTAGTTTATATTTAACTGATTATATATTTTTATTATGTGTGTGTGTGTGTATGATTATAAAATGTATTTTAAATATTCAGCTTCCTCTTATTTAAGTATTTAACTGTACACTAATATTAAGATATTATTTAGCTAATGGGGTACACAATTTACTTTTGTAATATAAGTGACGTAACTGTAAATTTATATTATTTGAATTGCTAATAAATAATCTCATGATAGTCAAGAAAATTTGAAGATTTTTAATACAGTGATCATTGTATTTTTTGTTATGTAATCTAATATCGTGAACTTCATCAATCATGAGACAAGTAAGTTCTTATAAAAAAATTATATGTTTTAAAAAAATTAGTTGATATATTAAAGATGGTCTCATGTACATTGGATGTATATAAGATTTTATATCATATGGGAAAAAGTACCACTTATAATATTGAAAAGTAACTTATAATATTGAAAAATATCACATTTTATTGTATTGAAAATTAATGCTAAAACAAGAAGGTGATATTTTTATAATTATCAGTACATCTTTTGGATCACTTTTAACACTGAAAGTATTATAAATTTATGTCTGACCTAAACAGTTCAATATAACAGGTGTACCCAAATTTTTACTATTTTCAAATGTTGAAAAAATGGTCTATGTTCGGTATTTATTTTCACCTAAACTGCAAGTGTACAGCGAGACTTATAGGATAGCGGTGAACAAAGTCGTATCCACAGGGATTTAATAATTAAACTGCTAGTTATTCAATTTAACCTCTTGCAGTTATCTAGACTACAAAACATGATTGGATTGAACTAAATAAAAACTGACAATAATAAATAAACTAAATTACCACGGCAGAAATTAACACATATAAATCAAATAGTGAATAAAAGACGTATTTCTAGGATTGCTTAATCATCAACTAATCCATTCATTTAATCCTTTCATTCTTATGCTTATATTGGGACTTAAATTGTGCTAGAGCAACCACTAATTCATCCTAAACCTTCTCTTGAAGTGCCTAGCTTGTAGATTACAAAACTAGTACTAACGTCTCCGTTCAATACCTAGCATGCAACTCCTAAATGCTCCTAGGGTCTATTGCTCTCTCAATTAATCTCAACTCTCTCGAATGTTATTGATTAACAAGTTACTTATTCCAGATCACGTGTTAAAACTCCTCTCTCGATTTATGAATTAACACATCAAATTGTACTATTTATTGATTGGGTAAATAATACAGATAAAAATGAGAATAAGCAAAAAACAACAAAATCATAGGCATAAGAAATCAATAAATTAAATGAACTTCATAGTTTGAATCATAAACAACCCTAGAATACTAGGGTCTTAACTATCCATAATAATATAAATAACAAAAATCATCCACAAAGAAAACATGAACAATTCTAAGAACAAAGAAAATAAAACCCGGAAGGTTTAATTTGTCTCTAATCTTGAAAGCTCTTGAATCTCTTGGTCTTGTTCTTCGCATCCGTTTTTCTCTGCAGCAAACCTCTGGTGGAAACTTTGGGGTAGGTAGAATTGTGTGTATTTTCGTCCAAGGAAACCCTTATATACCAAGTAAAGAAAAGCCCAAAAATAGGTCAAAAATCGGACAGGCCCGCTGCATTCGCGACCTCGCTCGCGACCCAGTCACCCGCGACTCGGGTCGCGAGTCCACATGGCGCTGACGTGGCCAAAATTCGCGACCAGATGCCCAAATTCACGATCGGATCGCGGGTATTTCAAAGGAGAACCCCCTCTCTGTCGCGAACGTACAGAAAAATGGGAAAAGTGTGATTCGCGACCAGATTCGCGATCCCCCGGGTCGCGAGTCCGGTCGCGGGTATTTTTCAGCATTGGCAGCCTCTCACTGTTTTGCTTTGTTCTCACTCGTTTCTCATCCGATTGACCCGATTCTTTTTACAACGCGTTCTTAACTTGATTTCCTATCTTTCTAGGGTCTTCCCAAGCTCATTTGAAGTCCACACAAAAAAATCATTAATTCCATTCACAATGAACAAACACGTAACATTGCACAAAGCATAGGAAACTATGTAAAACTCAATACTTCATGCATGCAATGCCCATCAAATACCACTCAAATGTACCTCAAAATACATGCAACATATGAGGTTATCAACTCCCCCAAACTTAAAACATTGTTTGTCCCCAAACAAAGAACAAAAACCAAACATGGAATTCAAACAATACATAACTCTACAATTTATAATCTAGCATCTACAATCTCGAAAATCTAATCGGCAAAAGACACAAACAAGTACAACACTCAAATCATGAACACATGCAATAGATCTCAATGAACAAATATCAGGCCAATGATCCTCACCGGTGTGTGTTTCGCTCAAACACTCAAAGTGTGATAAAATAAGGGTAAACACTCATCGAATCATTGAACTATAAACTTGATCTACCATAGGCTTGCATGCAATCTAAACTCTCCACTGACAAACAAATGTGCTCAAAATTAAGATCAAATAGGACTTTATTAAGGTTGTAATGTAGGCTTGGGTCAAGGTTAGGAATTTTTGGCTAAAGTGACTCACAATTGTAGAACCAATTCACCACTTTTACTTTCTATTCCTCACTACTTTTTACATTCAAATACTAGTTGGAATTTTTTCCAACTTCCTTCTACACATCCTTACATCATCCATATTTTTTCAACTCATGGACATTTGATCTCTTTTCTTATTTTTTTCATTGGCACTTTTCACATTTTTTTTCTTTTTAGTGCTCACTTCATTTTTTTTTTCTTTTCAACACTCACATAAAACACTTTTTTTTTGTGCACTAACAAAAATCACCAATTATCACCATTTTTTTCTTTTTTATCCCAACTCCAAAATTCCTACCCTTCTTCCTATTTCTCCACAAGAATCAACAAAATAATCCCAAATAGGCTCTCAAAGAAAAAGCATTTAGGCACAAAAGGGCTCGCAAAGGAATATAATGAATTTAGGACAGTGTATGGGATAAATGGCAAAAGAAAAGATGGCCTATTATTATATCCTATTTTCAAGCACAACAACTTAATCTCAAGCAAGACGACATGCAAGTTCTAGAGAAACAAGTGCATAGACAACCAACACACAAGAACAAAAATTAAGACAATAGTCTTATAGGCTCAAAATCTCACAGCTCACATTGGATAAAATAAAGCTCGAAAATCTCTAAAACACATGCTCATTCATATCATGCTATACATGCTCAAATTATTCCCAATTAAATAATCTCGATCATAAGCACTAAACCATAGATCATAAAGCATGTATCATCAAAATCCCACAAAAAATCAAGACCAAAATTCAAAATTTTTCGAACTTTCTGGAAAAATAAAAATGAAACTAAACACGTAAAGCAGGTAAAATAAAATAAAGGTCTAGACACCACAAGCATACATCCCCCAAACTTATTCAAATCCACGGGATGGAATAAGTTTGCAGAAATGCATGCAAGTGTCATCGACCACTTACAACGATCACATGGATGTCCGTTTGGGTTCAACGTTCTCCCCCAAACTTGTCGAAAGACAAGTTGGTTAATGTGCTATCCCCCTATATTCCAGAATCCATCCGTTCTTCACCTGCATAACTCAGAAAAAGAAGTGAAAAACATAAATAAGAAAAAAAAACTAAATGAAAAATAAAATAAAACATATTGGGTTGCCTCCCAACAAGCGTTGCATTTAACGTCGACAGCCAGATGAATTTGGGAACTCAAGTTCCCACAAGCGGGGAAACGGGTATCCCCCATTCTCTTCCCCTATCATCCATTATCGTGCCTCCACCATCAAACAGGAACTGGATGTGTTCATCTTCAAACCGGAGAGTCAGAATCCCAGTGTCCAAATCGATATTGGCCCGCCCGGTGCGCAAAAATGGGCGTCCCAAAATGAGAGGGACGCTTTTATCTTCCTCCATGTCCAGCACCACAAAGTCTACTGGGAATATAAAATCATGCACCTTGATCAATACATCCTCCAAAATTCCCTCAGGATACACCACAGATCGGTCGGCCATCTGCAAACACATAGTGGTGGGCTTGAGTGTCTCACCATTCAACTTCTTAAAAAATGAGAGCAGCATCAAATTGATGCTTGCCCCCAAATCACATAATGCTCGACCCCTAAGATTGTCTCCAATGGTGATGGGTAGTGTAAAACTCCCTAAATCCTTCTTCTTTGCCGGGAGCTTTCTCTGAATGATGGAGCTGCAGTTCTCTAGCATGTGCACTATCTCAAATTCATCTATCTTCTTCTTCTTGGCCACAACATCCTTGAGGAATTTCGCATACTTGGGCATCTGTTACAACACCTCCACCAAAGGAAGGTCGATTTGTACCTTCTTAAAATACTCTAAGAATCGGGAGAATTGTGCATCAATTTTCTGTTTCGGGGTCCTCTGCGGGAACGGGATAGTCACTGTGGGAAGAACTGTAGGACTCATCTGAGAACTCTTGATGAAATCCGGCTTGTCAGAGGCAGTCTTGGAAGGAACAACTGCAGCTGTGGTGGCGACAATCGGTGCAGAGACTTCAGTGTGTAGATGGATTGTATTACACTGTTCTTTGGGGTTCACTGTGGTGTTGTTGGGGAACTGTCCCGGTTGGTGCTGATTCCCTACAACTGTAGCCAGCTAACCTAGTTGCTTCTCGAACATCTTCATTTGCACACTCATGACACCCATAGTATTCTCCAACTTCTCCACTTTAGCTTGTGACTCCCCCATGAATTTATCGGTCTTCCCCATGAACGCCATCAACAGATCATCCATGTTTGGCTTCTTTTCCTCATTGATCACTCCATTCATTACAGAGAAGCCAGGAGGGGGCTGTAGTGCACTGTTGGGATTTCTATATGAGAGGTTGGATCTGTTACCTTGGTAGAATTGATTCCCGCCTCGGTAATTATTACCATCATAGCCACCTCTCTGATTGATGTAGTTGACATCTTCAACTGTATTTCCCATGGGATTATCTACACCCGGTCGCGCCATAGCATCAAATCTGCTATTGATCGTGGCATTCAAAGTAGACAGATGGGCGGATAATTTGGAAATCGGATCACTATCATCAACTGCTGCAGCTCTCTTCAATATCCTTACTGGTCGATCCCTAGTCTACTGATAATTGTTAGTGGCCATGTCTTCAATTATCGTCACAGCTTGATCGTGTCCTTTATTCAGCAATGACCCGCCTGCAGAGGCATCCAGAAGCCTCTTCACCTCCATATCGCATCCGTTGTAGAAGATGCAGACCTGATGATCCACCCCAAATCCATGATTGGGGCACTTCCTCAGCAACTCTCGAAACCTCTCCCAAGCTTCATATAGATTCTCATCCTCATACTGGCGAAATTGGGTGATTTCACCTTTCAGCTTCAGAGTCAGACCGGGATGAAAGAATTTATGGAGGAATTTATATGCCAAGCACTCCCAACTATCCACCATACTGAGATCCAGCGAATGGTACCAGTCCTTAGCAGCATCCTTTAGTGAAAGCGAGAACAAGCGGAGCCTAATAGTGTCATCAGACACCCCGTTCATCTTGATAGTGCTGCAAATCTCTAGAAATTGTTGCAAGTGCGCATTCGGGTTCTCAACTTTGTGACCTCCATATTGGTGCTGCTGTACCATGCCCACCAATCCCGATTTCAGTTCAAAGTTGTTGGCATTAATCCCTGGACCGGGAACCTATCCATGGTTGAGCACTGGTGTGAACATCTGATTAATCGGTGTCGGCTCTGCTTCTCTAGCGGCTTCTTGCTCTTGCATCCTCTGCTGCATCTCCTCCAACTGTCTCTGCATCTGACGCATCTGTTCAGCTGTAACAGGAGCTTGCTGTTCTGCCATCTCTCTTCTTCTTCTTGCGTTGTTATGCCGAACGGTAGCTTCAATTTCAAGATTGAATTTTTCTAAGGCTCCTCCCTGAGATCGTGTACGCATACACAACCAAACCACAAGAAAAAGAAGATTATAAAATTTTAAAAGAAAATAAACTAAAAACTGAAAAATAAATGTCTAGATTAACACAAGAAATTAAATCTAAATAATAGCAAATAAAAAATTAAATCCCCGGCAACGGCGCCAAAAACTTATTCGGTATTTATTTTCACCTAAACCGCAAATGTACAGCAAGGCTTATAGGATAGCGGTGAACAAGGTCGTATCCACAGGGATTTAATAATTAAACTGCTAGTTATTCAATTTAACCTCTCGCAGTTATCTAGACTACAAAACATGATTGGATTGAACTAAATAAAAACTGACAATAATAAATAAACTAAATTACCACGGCAGAAATTAACACATATAAATCAAACAGTGAATAAAAGACGTATTCTAGGATTGCTTAATCATCAACTAATCCATTCATTTAATCCTTTCATTCTTATGCCTATATTGGGACTTAAATTGTGCTAGAGCAACCACTAATTCATCCTAAACCTTCTCTTGAAGTGCCTAGGGTGTAGATTACAAAACTAGTACTAACGTCTCTGTTCAATACCTAGCATGCAACTCCTAAAGGCTCCTAGGGTCTATTGCTCTCTCAATTAATCTCAACTCTCTCGAATGTTATTGATTAACAAGTTACTTATTCCAGATCACGTGTTAAAAATCCTCTCTCGATTTATGAATTAACACATCAAATTGTACTATTTATTGATTGGGTAAATAATACAGATAAAAATGAGAATAAGCAAAACACAACAAAATCATAGGCATAAGAAATCAATAGATTAAATGAATTTCATAGTTTGAATCATAAACAACCCTAGAATACTAGGGTTTTAGCTATCCATAATAATATAAATAACAAAAATCATCCACAAAGAAAACATAAACAATTCTAAGAACAAAGAAAATAAAACCCGGAAGGTTTAATTTGTCTCTAATCTTGAAAGCTCTTGAATTCCTTGGTCTTGTTCTTCGCGTCCGTTTTTCTCTGCAGCAAACCTGTGGTGGCAACTTTGGGGTAGGTGGAATTGTGTGTATTTTCGTCCAAGGAAACCCTTATATACCAAGTAAAGAAAAGCCCAAAAATAGGTCAAAAATTAGACAGACCCGCTGTATTCACGTGGCGCTGACGTGGCCAAAATTCGCGACCAGATGCCCAAATTCGCGATCGGGTCGCGAGTATTTCAAAGGAGAACCCCCTCTCTGTCGTGAACGTACAGAAAAATGGGAAAAGTGTGATTTGGGACCCCCCGGGTCGTGAGTCCGGTCGCGGGTATTTTTCAGCATCGGCAGTCTCTCACTGTTTTACTTCGTTCTCACTCGTTTCTCATCCGATTGACCCGATTCTTTTTGCATCGCGTTCCTAACTTGATTTACTATCTTTCTAGGGTCTTCCAAAGCTCATTTGAAGTCCACACAAAAAATGGCATTAATTCTCTTCACAATGAACAAATACGTGATATTGCACAAAACATAGGAAACTATGCAAAACTCAACACTTCATGCATGCAATGCCCATCAAATACCACTCAAATGTACCTAAAAATACATGCAAAATATGAGGTTATCAGTCTAGAACCAACCATATGATATCATTATGTAGTCGCATAGAAATATTTCGAGTATATTTGAGGCCTTGAAATTTTTATCATTCAACATCACAAAATGATCGCATTCAAAAAATTTAAATATTATTTTATAAAATATTAAAATCCATACAACGCACAAGAGTAATACTAATTATATACTAATCTGTAACTGAATTACTCTATGTTAGGTGTACACATAAATTAATTAATTCTACAACAATATGGTATTTTATATGGAAGTTTATGAGTATAGATAGTTTATGGATTTTTATTTTTGTTTGAATATACAGATCGACGCCCTTTGTTGGAGCACATATAATATTACGACCTATAAAATATTAACGAGATAATTAAATACATAGGACAAAGCTCACATGCACGATGAAGTAAGAATGAAATTACCATTCCCACTTCCTTTGCCAATCATATGGCCGATATATTTTTGTTATCAAGGATCACCAGTCCCGTGGTAATATCCATTCCTCAAAATTGGGATTAGTCATTCCATTCAGTCTCTATGGTATTACATATATATTTTTTTTATAACAACTTTCATTTTTCAGAATATGATAAGAAATTCCCAATTAAGATTAAGAATTGTTAAGAGGAAATTTAAGCATAATAAAGATGTTCCGGATGTAAGTTGCGGCATTAGGTGTCTTTTATTCGAAAGTCGTCTTGTTGAAATTTTGCATTTATCACCAGAAGATAGTCAACATTAGTCTTTTCTAAAAGCATAACGACCCAAAGGTGGATGCTGGTGTTTATAGAATTTTAATCTGAAGTCTATGGAAGTCCTGATATTGAAATACATAAAGAAAAATGCAGTGAATAATGTTTTTCCATTAAGAAGTGATTTTTGGAAAATTGTGAAATCATACTTGATGGTCCAAGGCTTGCCTCATCACGCCTATTTTATGGGAATCGACCTAAGGAATCCGTTCGCATTCACGGATTTCCAATCATAGATTAATCGAACACTCAGGAGAGTTATTTATCGTCCAGAATGAATAGTAAATCTATTTTTAAAAGGGAAGTTGGAGGTCATTTGAACCTCTCCATTGAATAAAACAACTTTAATTGAATCCGAAAATACTTTATCAGTATTTTATATCTGGAAAAATTATACCCACCCTACCTCAGTTTTTCCTATAAATAAGAGAGGAGGAGAACTCATTTCTCACACCTCTCTCTCTCTAGTTCATTTTAACGAATGAAAACTCGAGCCTGTACCGAGTAAATCGTGCATGCGGACTCAGGTTAAGTAGGGGGAAGGGTGGTGCTGCAAAAGCAGCTGCCGAACACCAGAAGGCTGTTGGAGAGTCGTCGCTGCTGCTGCCACTTTTGAAGTCTCGTTCGGGTCCATTTCTCATCCTTTTAAGCTGAAATTTTAATATGGCGTACTTCATTTCGTACGTTGAGTCTGTCGTCGTTCGGTGGCCAGAAATCAGGCAAATCCCCGAAAAACGTGAATAGTTAATGGCGCCGATCAGTTTCAGTTTTTACCTATTTTCACCTATTTTAGGTCGTCAAATCGGAAAAAGTTTCTTCTGGAAAGTTGTTCCAAAAATTATTTCCTATAAGACTGCCAAGTTTTGAATCTCGGGATGAGTTTTGAATAATTTCGATTATTTAAATTAAGCAGTTATTTTTGTATTGGAAGCATGTGAATTTAGAAAATTTCGAAAATCATATACTTTAATTAAGATATAGGTGGGATTGTGCCTAATTATTTCTGTAATTTTTGAGTGGTTAAAAAGTGTCGTGGTGCAGATTTGGTAAAGATTGAGTAAAATAGCAAGTTATGGAAAGAGGCCTCTGTCAAATCAGTTGGTGTCATTAAATCAAGAATGACATTTTGGAATTTATTTCCGTCTTCATAGAAATTATACGAGATCTCTAGAGTCGCGCAATCTATTTTTGAAAATAATAAAATTAAATAATAGCTCCAATTATGGTAGATTAAATCCCCAAATTATAGCGGTTGTTCTGAGTTGAAGATCGATCCTTGTAGGACCCGCATAGCCTGCTAGGATAAATGAAGCTATTTCCGAGGTTATCATGCCGCCACCTGCTCGTCATCAAGGTGGGTGATACTATACATATCTATGGTTTAAGCTAGTAAGCTCTAGAAGCATGTTAGGGCGAAATGAAATATCCAATAAAATGTTTTATGCTCTGCCTAATTAGTCTCTATACAAGAAAAATTATTATGCTATGGGATATGATAATGTGAATTATTGTTTGAGCTCTTGAGTGTGATATGATATGGATGCTAGCATAATGAAATATGATATAGAATGTTTGATATGTGACATAGATGATCATGATCATAAGTTAGTTGTGGTATTGATATTGTTGATGAAAAAATGTTGTTTAAATAAAGGATGCCTTGAAAGTTGATTATAGTATCCCTTATAGGTAATGAGGCTATGGTATTGATTGAGGAATTAAATCTAGATGATTCATTCTAAGCTATGATCCAGGCTAGCAGGATTTGATGTTGAGAATTGAATGTTGAGATTCAGTTATTTGTTAAGCAGGATATTGAGCTCAAGGAACAATATATGTTATTACATTATCATGTTATGACCTTCAAGTCACTGAAGATAAATCATACCAATTGGTCTATGGAGAGTCATTGCTGGGTAACCCCCTCGCATACTCATATATATGGATTGTAATCTTCGGGTTACCAGGTCGTGGCCTTTGGGTTACTAGGTTGTGGTCTTTTGATCACTAGGGAGTCACTGCTGGGTTATTAACCCCTCTATCTTATTCTAAGACATGCCTCTACGGGTGCAGTAGACGTCAATTTTAAGTCAGGATAGACCCAAAGGAAGTAAAATATTTTGCAGATATGGGAGGGGCTTTCGCGTTTTGCTTCCCATATGCTGCCAGTTGATGTTAGATATTTCTAAAGTTTTGCAGAGCTTTCTCATAAAACCCTCCACTGAGTGCATTAGTACTCACGCCCTTTTTTTCAAATGTTTTTCAGGTTGAGATGGAGAGGTCGATGGTGGCTGCGAAAGTGGGTTGACTGTTGAGATCATATTTTGCTACTTTACCATTATTCTTACTATGTTTCTTGCTAATCTGATGACTTATGGTATTTTGTTGTTATGATTATACATATAATTCCGCTACTGTGATCATGAACATTTGTTGACTTCATAGTTAGCATGTCCTATATGCTTAACTATATAATTAATCTAAGGGAAAGTCTCGCCTTTTTTTATGTATATCTGTTTATTCATCTTTCATCTATGAAGGGGCTCTACTTGTTAAGCATGTTAATTTTGCTTACTTTCAGTCGACCTATATTGATTCTTAAGTTGTTTTCTTACTTCTGTCCTATGAATATGACACAATATAATTTAGAGTCAATTTTTTTTTAGCCATATCAAACTTTAAAAAACTTATTTTAGCCACCTATTTTTAAACATATTTATTTTAGCCTCTTTAGACCAAAATACCCATATCTAAAAATTAAAAATTAAAAAAAATTAAAAAAAGAAAAAGAAAAATTGAGAAAAAAAATTAAATCAGATTTATTGTGGCTGCCCATCGTCTTCTTCACCCCACCCTCTTCCCCATTCCCAACCCACGTCAGAAGACCCCCTCCCTCTTCCCCACCCCAGGTCTCCACCCTCCAGCAACAACTTCACCGATGCCACTTTCGCTTTCTTCGGCACCAACATCTCCAGCGAACTCCAGCGAGCAGGCTGCAGCGAGCACCGACGCCAACTACGGCACCATCGCCTCGTTGGAGTTTGACGACGGCAAGACTAACCGGGATCTTCATGTTGTAGTTGTTAATGCCGGCGAGCAGGCTGCAGTGAGCACCGGTGCCATCTCCCACCTCATATTCCCTTTGATTTTGTTGCGCACCAATGCCACACCGCCCTCACCACTGCCCTTCATCTCTTTCTCCAATATACAACAAACGACAACAACCTGCAAACTCATGCGCCTCAACCTGCACAACCACTACATCGCCGATGACATGATCGACCATTCAACCATTTTTTTAAGAAGCTGTAGATCTGAGAAGGGAAAGAAAAGAAAATAGAGAAAAGAGAAGGGTCGCCGCAAATAGAGGGGTCGGGGGTTGGCGATTGGTGATGGACTGGTGGTAATAGAGAGAGACAGAGAGGGAAAGCAAGAGGAGATGGGTTGGGAAGATGGTTACAGCGGCAATGGCAGAGGAGCCAGTGAGATAGAACGATTGGAAGAAGAGTTGGGATAGATGATATTTCTGAAAATGAAATAAATTAAAATTTAATATTAAAAATAATTTGTAAGGGTATAATAGTAAATTTGGTTAAAATAAATATATTTATAAATTACTGGCTAAAAAAAGTTTTTTAAAACTTTGACTGGCTAATATGCCACATTGCCTCATATAATTTATTTGTCTCTGACCTATTGATGGGTCTTAGTTTTTATGACCTATAAAGAGGTCTTGTTTATTTGAAGAGTCAAAATCCTATCTATTAACTATTGAATTTTGTTTAAGTTTTGATTGACCTAGGAATAGGCATTCTTTGACTTGATTGAATCATTTGACTCCTTTGGTACGTTGAAAAACGTGGATTCCTTTCAGTTATAAAGGCATGTTGCCTAAATTTTTAAGGCTCTAACTTAGTTCAATTCTCGAAACACCCCCTGGATATTCAATTAAATTACCTTTTTCCTTCTATTTTTCCACGTAATGTCCCCGTCCTGATTCTCAGGACCGGGCTGTTACAATTTTTAATGACCCATAAATAATTTTTATATTTTCTCTTATAACAAAATTATCCATATTTTTTTACATTAACAAATTAAATATTATATTATTAATTTAAGAAAATCTAGTTTACGCAAGCATAAGAGATACAAATAAAAATTATAATAATTTTTTCATATAAACTATAAAACAAAATAAAGTATAAAAATATAGAATATAATAAAAAAAATCAAAATTCATCAAACATTTGTAAGAAATCATACAAAAGTTTTAAAAATTATGATCATAAAAAAGTTTGACAATAAATAACATAAAATATTTAAATTTAAGAAATTTATGAAAAAAATAAAAGTTTATCAATAAATTATTCATGATTCGTAAAATTCTATAATAACCTTTCCCCCTAATATTATAGAGAAAAAAAAAATACTTAAATAGAATATACAAATTCATTACCCATTGGTGAAATACTTATTAGAATAATACTTGATTTTTTCACAAATGTTATTAATGCAAAAAATTCATAATATTCAATAATATATACAGTAAAACCTCTATACAGTAATATTGTTGGGACCGGAGAAAAATCTTACTATAGGCGAATTATTCTTATATAGAGTTTACATATAAAAAAAATATTTTTTTTTGAAAAAAATTAATATATATTGTACAACACTTGGAAATGTCCCTTCATATTTTAAAAATATGATTTTAAAAGGTATATAAGATTTATTCATGTGCTAATGCATTACGTATCTAGGAAATGAAAAGAAAAACTGATGGTATCAATGACTTAGAAATTACAAAAAAAATTAGATGAAGATGATCAAATAATAGTTGCAGATTTGAGAAATCAGATAAAAGAACTTCATTACAATAACCAAATGGATATGAATGTTTTTCTTGATCATCCAAATGAGCAGCAAGTAGTGTATGCTTTAACTGAAGAAGATATCATTACATGAATCAAGCAAAAAATACAAGGTGATAATATAGAGGATGATAATGTAGAAATAGAAAAAGTCTCATGTTAAGAAGTGTTGGTCCTAGGCGAGTCGGTATCAGTTTGGGGGGGGTGAATAAACTGATTCAAAAACTTTAAACTCAATTGCGGAATATGACTGGGGCCATTTGACTCGCTTGAAAACTTATCGATGCACTTAACCAGTTTAGTGATTTTTAGTTGAATTTGTGAGTGCAGTTTGTGTGAACTTGTGTACAGTTTAGAGATATGCAAGTTAACCAAAACAGTACAACACACAATCAATTTATAGAGGTTCGAAGTCTCAGACCTTTATGTCCTCTCTTCCTTCCGTAGAAAGGCAAATCCACTATATAACTTGAGTTCACTTTACAAATTATACAATGAATAACAGCGTTGCTGAACCTGGTAATAGTGAGTTTCTTTACAAAGTTACCTCAGCGGGGGTCAACGGCTTATACTTGCAGTCCCCAACAACTAGCTATTGTGGCGGCAGTTTCTTTAGCGGCGGCTCACATTTAGCTGGAGAGTTAGGTGCTATTGTCGTCTTTTCAAGGTTTTTGATCTCTTTCGATCTTCAAGAGGTTAGTCTTGAAAGGGGTATCAACTGATGTTGCTCCTTGAGTTGAGCTGAGTAGTTGATCGTTGTATTAGTTGAACTGAGAAGACTTATCTGGCTGGACTTTCAACAACTAGCTGATTGCTTGAAGCTTTAAGTTCTTATTCTTAGTTGTGACTTTCGCAGCTAAAATAATTCTTTGAACTTGAGCTGAAAGGGCGAGGGGATAAAGAAAGCTCAGATTATGAGTGCGTGCGAAAGTTAGAATTCAAAATGAGAGTCAAAAGTCATTTAAAACCTAGATTCACTCGTCTTATATAGAGGAGTGATCTTGTGACCGTTGGGTTCCATTGAATGATCAATGGTCTGTTGGTTCTTCAATGGTATGTTGATTTTCATAGCCGTTGGAGCCTGTTGATGTAGCCGTTACTCTATCAATCGATCTCTGTTGAGCATTAACTCAATTGATTCTCCAGTTAGCAGTTATGAACTTGAGCTTAGCTGCTCAATTTGGCTATTGCTTCAGTTCGGCTATTTTTCGAACTTCCTTACCAGTTTAACTGATCACAAACCGTTGATTGGTTTATCAGTTCGACTAGTCTTATTCTGAGCTTGGTCAGTGGTTAGCTTATCTTAAGCCTCAAGTTGGCTGACTTTATTTCTGGCCATCAGCGGTTGATTCGTCTTGTGCTTCAGTTCGGCTGATATTAATTCTGGCCATCAGCAGTTGACTCTTCTTGAGCTTCAGTCCGGCTGATGTCAGTTCTGGCCATCAGTTTGGTGCTTCCAGTCGTCAGTTTGACTGACGTGTCATCTGTTTCAACAGTCAGGTTGACTTTGTTTACCAGTTCAATTGACCTAGCTGTCAGTTTGGTAATTTCTGGTTCCACTCATGTTGAGCTTAACCCCCAGTTGGGTTATTTTCTGACTGGTTGACATGTTCTTCCAGCTGGATTGACCATGCTCCAGTTCGGTTAACTTTTACTTCAGCTAAAACCTTTTCGGAGTCTCGGTTTGGTCAGCTTAGATCTCCTTCAGTTTTTCAGTGTTTTAACACGTTTTGTGTAACATCCTAGAATTTCAAAGAGTTCTCTAAATTTATTTAGAAGACTAAAGAAAATAATTGGAGCTAAAATAAAGTTAAACAAATGTAAATCGCGACTTTTTTTGTGTCTTTTATGTGAAAAACGATTATGAGGTTTTGCGTTTGCCGCCGGAAGATAGTCAATATTGGTCTTTTCAGGAATGTAACAAACTAAAGGAAGTTGTTGGTGATTTTAGAATTTTATTCTGACCTCTATAGGAGTACCGTAATTGAAAATCGTAAAGGGAAAACCCGTGAATAGTAATTTATGCGTGCGTTCGTGATTCGAAAAATTTACGAAATCCTCCTCATTAATCTGAGACTTGTTCTATCAAGCCTATCTTATGGGAAATGACCTAAGGAATCCGTTCGCGTTCACAGATTGCCAATCTAAGGTTAATCGAACGCTCGGGAGTAAAATCTGTTAGTCGAAAGGAATAGTAAAAGTAATTTTTAAAAGGTAATCTTTTCTCATTTCTCTTCAGACGACCTCCTTGTTTTTCAACAATGGTTTAGTTCAATAGTACTTGAGCCAACAAGTCTCCCGATATTTTCAGATTTTGCGTTGGAGGTCATTTGGACCTCGCTATTGAATAAAACAACTTTTAATCAAGTACGGAATCACTTTATCAGTATTTTATACCCAGAGTGGCTTATCGAAGAAGCCAAACCTTTTTCCTATAAATACGAGGCCTTGGATTCATTTCCAATTGCTCATTCTCTCTTCTCTCTCTCTTTCGTATTGACGAACGAGAGAAACCCTGGCCTGCGCCGAGTAAATCGCGCATGCAGGTCCAGATAAAGTTTTGTTGGGGGTGCTGCTACGGGAGTAGCTGTCGAGCGCCGGAAGGCTATCGGAGAGCCGCCGCTGCCGTGGATGGCCGGAAATCACCATCGTCGTGCCACCGCCGCGCCGCCGCTTCGGATGTCTCGTTTCGGTCCATGTCTTATCCTTTATAATTGAAATTTTAATATGTTGTGTATTTTAAATAGTGCTTCATTTTGTATGTTGAGTGCGTCGTCGTCCGGTGCCGAAAACTGGCGAAAACGCCGAAAAACGTGAAAAATAAAGAGGCGCCGATCAGTTTTGGTTTTTACCCATTTTCGCCCATTTCAGGTCGTCAAATTGAAAAAGTTTGAAGTAGAAAGTTGCTCGAAATATTATTTCCTATAGGATTGCCAAGTTTTGTAATTTTTTGATAAGTTTTGATTAAAGTTGATTATTTTAATCAGGCGGTTATTTTTATAACTAGAGCATGTGATTTCAGAAAATTCTGAAAATTATATAGTTTAATAAAGATATATGTGGGGTCATGCCTGATTATTTTCATAATTTTTGGAAAAGTAAAAAGTGCAATCGAGGTTAGCTATGAAAAATATAGTAAAATGGCAAGTTACGGAAAATGACCTCTGTTAAATCTTTTGGCCCCATTAAATCAGAAATTATATTTTGAAAGTTATTTCATTCTGTGTTGAAGTTGTACGAGGTCTCTAGAGTCGCGCATTCTTAATTTAAATATAATTAAAGTAATTAAAAGCTCCAATTAAATTAAAGTCGAGTTCTGAAAATGAGAGCAACAGTCCTAAAATAAGGTTTGACCTTGTAGGACTTGTTGAGCCAGTCAGAGGAGCTGACAGATGAGTATCGAGAAGTTTGATCACCTGAGTTGATCTAATCGAGGTGGGTTTATTTGCAAAATCTATCTATATTTGAGTTATTAACTCGTAAATGGGATAGTCATAGTTGGAATATCCAAATAAAATATTTGAGGAATTATCTGCTCAAGTTTCTATTAGAGTAATAGCATTATACTATTGTATAATTAATGAGAACATAGTATTATACTGCTGTATAATTATTGAGAACATAGATTATGATGTGCCATAACTATCGAGAACATAGATTATGCTTCATCATAATTATTGAGAATATAGATTATGATTTATCACAATAAACGAATATAGATTATGCTTCAACATAATTAAATAGAATAGATTATGCCTTGTCATAACTAAAGTCTATGGGTTAAAAGTTAATGTTAGAGTTTAAAGTTCATAGTATATAGATTAAGGTTAGAGTTTATATTTAAAGTCTAAAAGTCATAGTTTAAAGTTAAGTGTATTGATTATACCTGTGTATAATGAGTTGTATTTTTTAGCTTGTGCTTTTAGTATTATACTCAAGTTATAGAATGGTTTCTATTTAAGGAATATGAAGCATAATTGAACTAAGTTTGCTAGAGTAATTAAATGTTAGTGTTAGGAAAAACTATCAAGGGACCCCTAGATTAGGTTTTGATGAGATGTCAAAATTATTTGTGAAAAAAACTGACTAAAATTCAAGTTGCAGATCGGAGCTGATTAATCCAGGGCATCATCAAAAAGGAAATCAAGCAAAGTCAAAGTCAACCAATCAAGAGTATGGTCTGCAAGCTGAAGGATACGTCATTCAGTCAGAAGTCAACTGAATTGAGAAGTCAAGAAGTTGAACAGTCAAAACAAACTGACAACTAAGTCAGCTAAGCTGAGGGAGAAAAGAGTCAACTAAGGGAACTGATAAGAGATCAGTTTAGACTGAAGACTGGAAGTATCCAACTGATGACCAAACTGGAGTAAAACAAGACAGATCAGCTGAAGGCCATAACTGTAGTCAGGCAGCTTGCGATTAGTCAAGCTGACATGAAAGCTCAAATCTGCCAACTGGAGCAATAGCAAAACTCAGCTGACAAGCTCAAAACTGCCAACTGGAGCAATAACCAAACTCAGCCGACAAGGTCAAAACTGCCAACTGGAGCAATAGCCAAACTCATCTGATAAGCTCAAAACTGCCAACTGGAGCAATAGCCAAACTGAGCTGACGAGCTCAAAACTACCAACTGTAGCAATAGTCAAACTCAGCTGACAAGTCCAGAACTGTCAACTGGAACTCAAGGCTGCTAAGAAAACTGAAGCCAGAGAATCCTGGAGTTTATTGCTCAAACTGCCGAATCTTGGAATAAATGCTTCAACAAAGATCCTGGAATTAAATATCCAATGAAGATCGATTGGCAGAGTAACGGCTACTTCAAACCAAAAGCTCCAAGCGATCATTCTCCATTGATGAGCCAACAAAGCCACCGATCAATGGACAATGGAACGCAACGATCATAAAATCACTCCTTTATAAAAGACGAGTGAATCAGAGTTTAAAAATAACTCTTAGCAGAACCAAGAAGAATCCTTCGCCTACACAACTTTCGCATATACAAGCAAGAGCTTTTCTTCCTCCCTCCCACTCAAGCTCAAGTTCAGCGTTTGATAGAAACTGCGAGAGTTCAACTGAGAAGAAGAAATTCACAGAATCAAGATAATCAGCCAGCTGTTGACAATCCAGCTAGGGCAGTCTTCTTAGTTTCAGCTATACAACGATCAACTACTCAGCTCAATTGAAGAAGCACATCAGTTGATAACCCCTGTTCAAGACTAACCTCTTGAAGATCGAAAGAGATCTAAAACCTTGTAAAGATGACAATAGCACCTACCTTCCTAGCGAGCAGTTAGGGACTTCAAGTGTGAGCCGTCGACCCGCTGAGGTAGCAAGCAGTTACCAGATTCAGCCAACTGTCCTTCATTGTATAATTTGTAAAGAAACTCAAGTCATATAGTGAAGTTGCCCTTCTGCGGAAGGAAGAAAAGACGTAGAAGTTTGAGACTTCGAACCTCTCTAAATTGCTTGTGTGCTGTACCATTTTGATTATTGTATATCTTTGAACTGCACACAATCTCACACAAGCCGCACTCAAATTGTCTTAACTATTCAATAAGTTTGTGCATAGATAAGTTTCATTAAGCCAGTCAAAGGGCCCTGTCATTCCGTATTTGAAGCAAAAATTTTAATCAGTTTATTCACCCCCCCTCTAAACTGATATCGACTCGCCCGGGACCAACAAGTGGTATCAGAGCGATTGATTCTAAGGATCAGCCATTTCTGCAGATCAACTGAATCAGATCTACTTATCCGTGCTAACATTTCAGCTATGGGAAACCATATGCTACCTTTGTTTTCAGTTGAGAATTATGATAACTGGAGCAGGAGAATGAATGCTCATCTCTGCTCAATTCATGAGAATATATGGAAAGTCATCGAAAACGGTCCAATCATCATCATGATGGACAATGATGCTCACATAGTTGATATCAATCAACCGGCAAGGATTCCAAAGCCAACTAATCGTCTCACCAGTGAAGAGAAGAAGCTAAAAAATCTAGAGTTCGTTGCTTAACCCGCATTATTCCAAACTCTAGATAAAGACAGGATGAAGGACACGAAGAACTGCACAACTGCCAAGGAGATATGGGACCTACTAGCAGATCTATGCAAAGATTCCAAAGCCATCAAAAGAAACAAGCTCCAACTGGCAGTCAACAAATATGAATCCTTCAAAATGCAGCCAGAGGAGTCCATCTCAAGCCTTGAAACCAGATTTCTGAGCATCATCAGTGAGATGAACAATCTCGGGAGGATTTATCCCAATTCTGAGATGAATTCCAAGATATTGGATAATCTTACTGAAGAATGGGATATGAAAGTGATAGCTACAAAGGAATTAAGAAATCTAAATAGCATCACTCCAAGGGAACTATTTGGTTCTCTCAAAGCTCATGAGTATAGTCTAAACCGAAAGAAGGAAGCATCAACATCATCAACTCAAGATGCAGCCTTCTACAGTGAAAGGAACCGGTTTAGAGACACTTGAGGAAGGAACAACTTCCGACCTAGGAGCTCACCAGTCAAAGAACATCAAGACGGATCTTCAACTGAACGAAAAAGAGAGACAACTGAAAAGAAGGAGAATCTAACTGATGACATCAATGATCAAATCCCATCAGTTACCAAGTTGCTAGAAAAGTTAAAGAGAGTTCAGGATAAACAGTCAGTTCCACCTCAAACTGATGAAATCCCAAAAGATGAGAGAACTCATCAACCAGCTGAACGATCAATTGAACCATTAAGGGGAGGCAACCGAAATCTTGGAGAATGCTTTCACTGCCATAAATAAGGACATTATAGATTTGAATGTCTAGAACTTCCTGAAGACAAGAAAGCCAAGGTGAGGAGAAGCTTCTTCAAAAGAAAAGCAATGGTTGCAAACCTTGAGAATGCCGTGCTAGATGATTCAGACTATCCTTCTGGAATTGATTCTGACAGCTACAGCTCAGATGATGAAGCGCTATTCTGCCTTATGGCTGACAATGATGAAGAGGTTAGTACAGCTGATTCTCAAACCTCTTTTTATCATATAAATGAAGCAACTGTCTCTAGTAATGAACTTGATATGAAACTTATGATGCTAGAAGACCAATTAGCTTCAATTTCCTATTTGCATGTTGAACTGAAAGATGAAAATGATGAACTGAGAAACAAGGTTAGGAAACTGAGCATTGATCATGAAAGATTAAATTATCTTGAATCTCAGCTTATAGAATTTGAGAAATTGAAACTGAGAAATGCTGATCTAGAGGTTGAAAACCAAAAACTTAAGCAAGAGATCCTTGAAAAAGAAAAGGTAAATCTGAAGTTCAAAAAGGGATCTCAAACTTTAGATGAAATATTAAGCCATCAAAGAACTGGAACTGGCAGCTCAGGGCTAGGATATAGCAAGTTCACTGCTTTAGAAAAGGGAAAAACAGTTGCCCAACCCAGTGATAAGGGTATCCTAAAAGGGTTCACTAGATCTCATGATCAGCTAGCTGAGTCAACCAAAGGAAAAGGAATATTGAAAAGTCCTCAAACTCAGCCTAGACAATTTGGTCAGTTTTACCAAACAAAAACACCAGGCCAACTGAAGCCCAATTTCCAGCCAAGACCATCAGTGCACTCAAGCCAATCTACTTGTTCAAAGCCTCCAGTTCAACAAAGACCATCATACCAACAAAGAATGCCCCCAAGACAAACTGATAGATCAGCCCCCTTTAGAAAGAAAAATCAGTTTGGATCTCAAGCCTATCCTACCAAGGAGTTCAATCCGAACACCTATAGGAGAGATCAAAGAAACCTGTTTGAACCCTACCATCATTATAATGAGTACCTAAATTTCAGAAATGAGCCAAAAAGGTCCATTCCAATAAACTGGAAACATACAAAACACTGGTCTGATCACAGAACTCAAAGGTCTCAAGACCAAAGCGTTTTAGTTGAATTATTTTATCCAACTAACTCTCAATGCAGGTATCACTCAACTGATTCAAATCAGAATAGAAGAGTTGAGAAAAAAATCTAAACTGATCAAGTGATCCAAGTCAGTTGGATCTCTGAATGATAAGAAGCCAAAAGTTTGGCAAGTTTGGATTCCAAAAAGCTTGATGAATCAACAAGGACCCGATATAAAATGGGTCCCTAAATGTTAATCCTTGTTTTTGCAGGACAAGAGCATCCTATCCACGAAGAAAGCCAAAGACATTTGGTATCTAGATAGCGGGTGCTCTAAGCAAATGACCGGAGACAGAGAAGATCTCGACGGTTATGAAAAAGTCAAGGGTCCACTTGTCACATTTGGAGACAATTTCAAAAGCCGAACCATTGGAGAAGGGTTCGTAGTCAAGGGAAAAGTAGTAGTAAATGGAGTCTCCCACGTGGATGGATTGAAGCACAAACTACTTAGCATCAGCCAGCTGTGCGACAATGGATACTCAGTTGACTTCACTAAAGACTCCTGCAGCATAAGAGACAAGTCAACAGGAATAATTCTTCTCACTGGCATAAGAAGAGGCAACATGTACATTGTTGACTGGTCAACCGGCTACTTAGAGGCTCGCTTCCTTTCAAAAGGATAAACTAAAGCAAGCTGGCTATGGCATCGACGACTGAATCACCTCAACTTCAAAACAATCAACTACCTAGTCAAGAAAGAGCTAGTTGAGGGGCTTTCCAAGAAAATATACAAGAAAACAGGCGTATGTGGGCCATGTCAAAAAAGGAAGCAGGTGAAATCATCATTCAAGAATAAGAGTCACCCACTAGGAACAACTGATTGTCTTCAACTGCTATATATAGATTTGTTTGGTCCAGTTAGACCACAAACTCCAAAGGGCAAAAGATTCACTCTCGTAGTAGTTGATAATTTCTCAAGATATACATGGGTGGAATTCTTGAGGAGCAAAGATGAAACTCATGACAAGCTAACAACGCTGATCAGAAGGCTACAAACTGAAAAGGGAAGATCAGTTCAAAGGATTCGCTCCGATAATGGAACTGAATTTGTGAATCAACAAATGATCAGCTTTCTCAGTCAGCTTGGAATCACATATGAACACTTAGCTGCAAGAACTCCACAACAAAATGGTGTAGCCGAACGATGTAACCGGACACTCAAAGAAGCAGCTCGAGCAATGATAGCTGATGCCAACATAGCTGAAGAGTACTGGGCTGAAGTAGTCAACACAACTTGCCATACTCAAAACCGAAGTGCCATTGTAGCTGCACATGACAAAACACCCTATGAGCTGTATAAGGGTCGTAAGCCTTCTATCTCATATTTTAAAATATTTGGCTGTAAATGTTATATTCACAACAATGGCAAGACTCAATTGAAAGCTTTTAGTGCTAAAGCTGCTGAGGGTATATTTCTTGGGTATAACTCAGCTCATGCATAAGCTTACAGAGTGTTCAATAAATGAACTCTTGTTGTGGAAATAACATGTCATGTGGTATTTGATGAATTTGTTAATGAGTACAGGAACAAAGAAAGAATAGACACATCAGTTCAAATACTACCTAGTGAAACTGAGAACTCGCAGGACTATGTGGATCACATTGTTCCAGAGCGGTTTGAAGTTTTACTGGAAGAAGGCAATGAAACTCGCATAAAACCAGTTGAGAACAACTTGGTCAATGAAGACACAAATCGTGCTGAGACCACAAACCCCACAACTGAAACAGGGGGAAGAACTGATGAAAATACTGAATCAGCTGATGAGAGGGCGACTGATGACGTCACCACAGAAGAGCTAGCTGAGGACCCAGCTGAAGCTATCTTGCCCAAATGGCTCCGAAGCCACCTAACTGACAAGATAGTTGGTGATCCAAGAAGTAGAGTCTAGACCAGAAGTTCAACTGAGCAAGCATTATTCACATGCTTCATATCTCAAACTGAACCAGCAAATATCAAAGAAGCCTTAGAAAACTCGGACTGGATCATGGCTATGCAAGAAGAACTGAACCAGTTCAGAAGAAATGACGTATGGTTTCGTGTTGATAGGTAAAAAACCTAAAAGGTCATTGGTACAAAATGGGTCATTCGCAACAAACTAGATGAACAAGGAGTGATCACAAGGATCAAGGCTAGACTGGTAGCCAAAGAATACTCACAAAGTGAAAGGATCAACTTTGATGAGACATTCGCGCCAGTTGCAAGATTGGAAGCCATCAGACTGTTCCTAGCCTATGCAGCGCACTTCAACTTCACAGTCCACCAAATGGATGTCTAGAGTGCTTTTCTTCAAGGAATGCTCAAGGAGAACGTGTATGTCGAGCAACCGCCAGACTTTGAAATTGGTGATCAAGTCTTCAAATTGAAGAAGGCCCTATACGGACTGAAGCAAGCTCCTAGAGTGTGGTATGAAACTCTAATAACATTTTTGCTGAAAAATGGGTTTCAAAAGAGAGTCATTGATCGAACTCTATTCCGAATAGAACGATCAACTGAGATCTTAATGGTTCAAATTTATGTGGATGACATAATTTTTGGATCAAAAAGCAAAGATCTATGCACACGATTCGCTCAACTGATGCAAAGCGAATTTGAGATGAGCACGATGGGAGAAATGACATTCTTCCTAGGACTCCAAGTGAAGCAGCTGAAAGATGGAATATTTATTAGCCAGGCAAAGTACACCAAGGAGCTAGTCAAGAAGTTTGGAGTAAGCAAAGAAAAAACTCTCAAGATTCCTATGAACACATTAGTTCAGCTAACTCTCGACGAAGAAGGAGAATCAGTTAGCCAAACATATTACAAAGGAATCATTGGGTCACTACTTTACTTAACAACTAGCCGACCAGATATCTCTTATTCAGTCAGACTATGCGCACGGTTTCAAGCTAATCCAAAGAAGAGCCACCTCGAAGTAGCTAAGAAGATTATCAAATATCTCAAAGGAACCATAAATCTTGGACTATGGTATCCCAGAGATGACAGTTTGAGCCTAATTGGTTATTCAGACTCAGACTTTGGTGGATGCAAAATCGACAGAAAGAGTACCAGTGGAACATGTCAGTTTCTTGGAAGCAAACTGATATCCTGGTTTAGCAAGAAGCAGCGCTCAGTTGCCATGTTAACAACTGAAGCGGAATATGTAGCTGCTGGAAGTTGCTGTGCTCAGATACTCTGGATGAAGCAACAGTTGAAGGACTACAAATTTGAAACTGAAGAAGTGCATATCTACTGTGACAACAACAGTGCAATTGCGATATCTCAGAATCCAGTTCTGCATTCAAGAACTAAGCACATTGACATAAAGCATCACTTCATCAGAGATCACATCGAGAAGAAAGACATATGCATCAAATATGTCAACACTGAGAAGCAGATAGCTGACATCTTCACCAAACCATTGCCTGAAGCAATGTTTATGGAGCTATGCATACAGTTGGGACTGCTGGAGCTAGCATCACAGGATGAAGATGATAAACTGGAGGAAAAACGCCAAGGGACCACTCTAGCTGAAGAGAGAAACTGAATCAAAAAGACGAGAAACTGATCAGTTGGCCACATAAGCCATCAGTTTGAAGTAAAGGCAAGAAGCTGCTGAGAGAAAAGTAAACTGGAGATGATCAGTATACTCCATGAGTTCAACTAAATCATCAGTTCAATCGCTCAAACTGATGATCCAGTCAGTTATGCAGAACATACAAGCTACAAAATTGATCAAACTGATGAAGGAGTATTAGGAACTGAAGTCAAATCAAAAGGAGATGTTAGTTCAAAGACCAGCTGAAGAAGAACAGCTGAAGTGGGAAGCAGCTGAATAAAGGTCTAAGCGATCAAGACCAATTCTGAACTGATGAAAAGACATCTCAGTTGAAGCTAATCAACAGAAAGATCATCAGTTATAGTCAAAGCCAACTGATGACGTAATCAGTTTCAAGCCAAGGAGAAGCTGCTAGAGAGAAAAGATAAGTTCAAATCTCAATATTAGAAATGGTAAAAACACGTGTCATCATAATATTACCGTTGAACCCTCTCTCTCTCTCTTCATTTATCCCCAACGGACAGAAATGAAAAGCCAATCGACGGGTCGATTAAGTTAATCCGACTGTGGACTATTGGGCATATCAAGCGTCACAACCGTTGGATGAATCTCATCACATTCTATAAAAGGGATGGCTGAACTTTCATTTTCACTTTTACCGATCTCAAACACAGTAAAGAATTAAAGCATCTCTCATCCTTCAATCCTTGAAACTATTATGAAAATCTTACGAAAGTGAAATCATTCAGTTCCTAAATTCAGTCAAAGCCACTTTACCCTTTCTGAATCTTTTATCCCAAAAACTCCATAGCTGACAGACGCGCACCAACTGTTCGACGAAATTTCGACTTTAAAAGAACTGGTGAATCATCACATGGATTCCAAATGAATCTCTACAGAGATAAGTTCCTGGATATAGGGGCTTATAGAGAGAAATGCTCAGATTCCGCTCTTTGCAACTCACTGATCACAAAGATAGAGCAAAGCGGACTGAAAAGCTTCACAGAAGAGTACCCATCAAAGATTTATCCAGAAGCTGTGGTTGAGTTTTACTTAAACTCAAAAGGCTACGATGACAGAATAGAGACTGAAGTTCGTGGAGTCGAACTGATCATAACTCTAGAACTGCTCAAAAGACTGTTCAAACTGCCAACTACTGGAACAAGATTGCAAGATGTTAAAGTAGATAAAGAGGAAGCCTACCGTCAGTGGAAGAAGGAGGAATGTGTAGATCCATACAAGAGTAGTACACTCATGTCTCTTTTTCAAGAAGAATACAGGGTTCTAGTATTATTTGCTGCTAGAATGATCACTGGAACAACTGGAAGCCACTCGGAAATGTCGGAGCACAAGTATAAAATATGTGCAGCGATCATCAGAGGCATCAACGTCAACTGGGCTCAGTACTTCTTTGAGCAAATAAAGAAGTATGTTGATATTGTTGAGAAGCACTGGAGAGAAACTGAGTTCTATCAGAAAATGTGCTACCCCTGCAGGATAAGCACCATATTGGAGAACTCTCTAAACTCCATGTCAGAAGAAACTGACACGTTGGCAATTGATAAAATAGATTTTATACCAGCAACCAGCAGAAGGCAGCCAGCTGCAAAATCCATAAAAATTAAGAGCAGTTAGTCAACTGCTGCCTTATCAAAAAGAGCTGAGGAGAATTCAAAAAGAAAAGGTAAAGAAATTGCTGTTGAGATGCCGCAAGAAGACTCCGATTCAGACAACAATCTCCCAATAAGCTAAATATTGGGAAGCTCAATTAAAGCTAAGCCACTGCACCAAGTTCGCTGTGGATCATCTATTGATTCACCTGAAGAAAAGATCCCTACCAGGCCAGTTCAGTTCAAGGAAAGAACTGGCAAGTCAAAGAAGAAATCCGCAGCAGTTCAACCAAAAGGGAAGAAGAAGAAATCAGGGCCTCCACCCCCTCCAAAACTGCCTCCTCACAATATCAAGGTGTTTGATGTAGCACCAATCGCAGGAGATGATATTGTACCTCTGACAGGGGAATTCCACTAAAGGACACAGGGGCAGATTTCTTCAGAACTGCATGCCCCCCGATGGGAGAGACCGAAGAAAACATAAGAGCTCTATCAAGAGCTGAAATCATCAAATGCTGGGCTGACGAACAAGTGCAGAAATTCATTATTGAAAATTTTATTGAAGATGTGATTAGTACTACCGCTCTGTATGTAGCCTTATCAAGGTATGTTTATTGGTACCTTTGGAGACATTGCTTCAACTCCGAAGCACATTTTCTCCTAACTGCTCTACATGGGATGAGCTTCTGAAGAAGGGAAGAGAGGTGGAGCATGCAATGGGCTGGACAGGAAACTCCAGAACAAAATCCAGTCATTACCTTAAAAAGAATGCTTGCCATCCGAAGGAACCATCCACACCCAGAACAACAAACGTTGTTGGAAGTAATGAATGATCTAGTAAACTGGGCCAACATCAGATTGCCACATCTGCAAACTCAAGCTGAGCAGCAACAATGGAAAAATCCTCAAGTTCAACAGCATTGGTTGCTCAATGAAGTGTTAAAACTCAGGCAACAACAGCTTCGGGAGGTGCAGAACCAGTTCAACAAAGAAGCTCAAAGCAGTCAACAAGGGGCTGGAACTGCTGCAGCTTACAGCCCAAGGCAAACTATCATAGCATCCGTGGCTAGGCAGTTAACATTCGAAGAATCCCCTCAACCGGATGACATCATTATTGATCTTCTTAATGATTCTTCTGAGGTGCAAACAGTTGACGAGCAAACAGCCAGCGATCAGGAGTTTGAAGAACTGCTCAAATCTCCTACTCTACCAGATCTTCCAAGTGATGAAGAACCATAAAAGACGTCTGAAGAGGATGAACTGTCTAAGGAGCGAACTGAACCTCAAACTGCTCCTCCTCAAGATACAACTCCAACGCCAGCTGAATCTGACCAGCCAACCGGACAGACTACTCAAATGGATAAACAACCTGTCTATCAAGGTACACTAGCACTAACTGTGTACTTTGATCCAGTTCAAAGGGCTCTTCAAGCTGAAGCCCTAGCCGCTGCACCAGAAACACCACCAGAGGTAAGCTATGATGAATCTATTAGTATGGAGAAAGCAGACCACTCCCACACAGTTCCTTGCGAGGAACTTGTTGGAACTGAAGCAGGAGAGGAAGTGGACTCTAGAGCAGTACAGTTCATCGCTTAGCCAAGCAGTTCAATAGTCCAGCTTCTTCCGTATTATGAAGAGCTGATCCGATCCCTGCAACAACAGGTTAAACTGCACACTGAGCAGGTCAAGCAGCTGCAAGCCCATCCAAGGCTCCAGTCAGCTGAAACGGAGTCAGAAAGCAGTGAGGAGGATAGAGAAGATGATCTCACTGAACCGCTGGCTAAGAAAAGGAAAACTAATCACAAGAAAGACTAAGTGGCTGATCAAGTTAAAACTGATTAGAAAAGCCCTAAGTGTACTTCTTGTTAATTAGTTTGTAATTATATCTTTTGATATATTTATAAAAGTTTTTTATTTCAAATAAATGTTAAGCCTCACATTTATTTTGAAATTTTGACCGTTGCAAAACAATGACACGTGTGAAAGTCATTAATTGTTAATGACCAAAAGAGACCAGAGGCTAGTACCATTCCAACCATCAGATCTATAAGCCTGTCCAAACACTTTTAAATAGCCCCTCTCTTTCAAAACCTCTAAAAAAGCCCCCTCCTTCTACAATCTCAAAAACTCTCTCTCAAAAGATCTTAAATTCCCAAAATCTCAGCCAACCCCAAAGATGGCCGAATTATCCAGATCTTCAAATTCCTTCAAGGAACAGCTTATGTGTAATAACCCAAATTTCCGAAAAAAATTTAAAGAATTGTTAATAATAATTAATTAATTAAAGAAGGAATTTAATTAAGGTTTGTTAAGGTTGGATGTCAGTCACGACTTTTGGAGTCAGTTTTCGTGAAGATCGTCTTTTTGAGAAATGTGATTTTAACTATTTTATGACCATCCGTGGTGTCGTTAGAAAGGTTTTAAATCAAGGAGTATGCCGGTGTTTTCGGATTTTAATTCTGAAGTCATTTGAGTTCCCGGTGATGAAAAACGCATTTAAAAGAAGAATGAATAATAACTTTTGCGTGTGTTCGCGTTTTGAGAAATTTACGAAATCCTCCTCGTTGATCCAAATCCAGTTCTGTCAGGCCCCTCTTATGGGAAATGACTCAAGGATTCCGTTGGCGTTCACGGATTGACATTCTGAGGTCAATCGAACGCTCGGGAGCCAAATCTCTCAATCTGAGTGAATAGTAAAAAGTAATTCCAAAAAGGGGATCTTTGCTCGTCTCTCATCAGAAGACCCCGTCTTCTTCACGAATCAAGTTGGTTCACTAGTATTCGAGCCAACGAGTCCCCCGATATTTTTAGATTTCGTGTCTGAAGTCATTTGGACCTCGACATCGAATAAAGCAGCTTTTAACCGAACCCGGAGCAACTTTTGCAGTATTCCCGCACAGTAATGGCTTCCAAGGGAAGCCAAAGCTTTTCCTATATATAGGGAACCACCCCTTTAGCTTTTCTTGCTCATTTTACTCTTTCCCTTCACTTCTAAATCGAGAGGTGAAAAGCTTTGAAAGCCGAGAAGGTTCTGTTGAAATAAAAAGTGTTCTTCATGAGTGTTCTTCAAGATGACGAGCGGAGTGGCGTGGAAGGGATGCGGTGAGGGAATGTGCTAGGGGCGCTGTTGGAATCGTAGCAGGCGGCTCTGCTGCCGTTGCGACACGACGAGACGCTGAGCTAACCACATTCCTTCGACGCACCTGACCCCGTCCATTTGCGTTCGTCGGTCTCAATTCCATTTCTCTTTCGTCTTTAAATTTCCGCATTTACTTTTCGTTCTTTACATTCTTCGCGTTATTCATTATTTCTCGTCTAGAGTTACATTTCGATTTTTGTTGAAATTCCAAGATAATAACTTGTGCGTTATATTTCTCATTCTAAATTCCGTTATTGTTATTCTAAAAAGATTAACCTCGTTATTCCGTTAAAAATCCATTCAAGCCATATTTAACTATTTCGGAGGATTATCGTGTTTATGCCATTATAATGCCAAAATTATTTTTAAGTTAAAGCATGTTGTTGCATGATCAATTCAAACACGTTGTTTTTAAGAAATTTCGGGTATAGCGATCTTCGTGTTCGTCGAAAGAATCAACGAACACGAAGAACCCAGTTGAAGATCGCCCAGAAAGAGAGAGAAAGCAGGTCCCGCGACCGCGCGATGCCTCTCTCGGCCCAGGACCCCGCGGGCGCGGAGGTTGCACGGGCGCGGGGCTGCGCGGGCGCGTGGGGTGCCGCCGGCGCGCGACGCTTTCCCCCCCCGTGTTGTCCGACGCTCGTTCTTCCAAATTTTCGAGTTCTTCTTCGGGTCATGTTTCTCCGAGTAATTCTCAAGTTTAAATGAAAAAGATTTTCAAGCTTCTCCGATTTATTTCGAGAAAATCATTCAAGTTCTTTTCCGTCAAAAAAAAAATTTAGAAATCAAGTCGAGAAATTCCATACATAAAATAAATCCTTTTCGAACCCTTATTAAGTCAAAGTCGTGCTATCCATGTTAAGTCCGAGCTAAGGGAATGCTAGTTGGGTATTATTTAATATCATGTTATTAGAAATCTTCGAAGAAGGCTTCTAAGTCGACGATTTGACTCTTGTAGGAGGAATCAAGCCTCGGAGGGATACTCAGGGAGATCACCAGCTCGTTGCCTCATCTTCCGTCCCGTAATCAAGGTGGGTAAATCTATAATCATCTAAAGTTTGAGCTAATAAGCTCTAGAAGCATGTTAGGGCAAAATGAGATATCCAATAAAGTATTTTTGCTCAGCCTGATTGATCTCTGTACAAGGAAAGGAAAGGAATAAGAAAAGTTATATGCATGATTATGTTGAATTGTTATTTGAGTTAGATAAAGTAAATGAAGTTAGTATAAGCTAAGTGAGCTCTCAAGTATGTTTAGATATGCTAGAATTGTTTATTTACAATTTATGCTAGCATGAGGTGTTTAGAATTGCTTTATTTGCAATCAATGTTTATCCGCGTTCATTTTTCTCGTATTTGAATGTTTATGCTGGTGGCTGTGAATGTGGGTTGGCTGCCAAGACTGTTTTGTTATTATCTAATGTTTCTTTGAAATCCCACTATGTGATCTGCTACTCTGATACACTCATTCCAATTCTGTTTTAAGTCCTATTATGATTAGCAAGAATCTATGAATAATCTCCCCAGACATATCTATTTGATTATAAGATTGGTACTAATTTCTATCTCTTCTACCCGAGTACAACTCCTTTCATTTATATAAAGGGCTTACATGTATCTTTAACTGTTATCGTCTATGTTGGATGGTATCTGTTTACCTGTTTGAATTACCACCTAGCAAAAGTGAACCCAAGTATCCCCGTCTAACCTCCAAAAGCATATTCCAATGGTAAAACCAACTTATTAACCTTCCGTTTTATCCGCTTAATCTCATAATAACACCCCGTCCCCACCTGTTAATCCCTATCTCGGGACCGTGCTGTTACAGTTGGTATCAGAGTAGGTTTGCAACTCTGCAGACCTGTCTCTTTGTTTGAAATAAGTTAATAAGTCTATGTGGATATAAGTTTTTCTCTGATAAGTTAAAGCAGCAACCCACAGCTCGCCATCACCCTCGCATTCTCAACCAAAAATCAAGGTATGATAGTATAGAAATTTTGGATGTTGGATTCATGATTTTGGAATACAGGAAGGGAAAAGATTTGAGCAAGTATACCTGTTTTATGGACAAGAGAAAAACCGTGAGAATGAAATTCCAAGTAAAAGGTGTTCGGGTAAGATGATTTCCTAGACGGAAAGTTTGTGAAAAGATTTCTCGATCCCAAAATGGCTTAAAATCATTTCTCGAAATTTTAAACTCAAAAGAAAAAGGTAAACAACGTATGTTTAAAGAACTTTGGGCACGAAAATTTTTATAAAAGTTGTCAACTGCTTCATAAAAAGGAAATTAAGCATGCAAGATTAATCCAGACATTAGGAGGACCTTAGGTCTCCCTTTTATAATCTAGACTGATTAAGTTATTCTCTTCTGGATGGCTAAGCGTCGTTCGACAGCTAGGAAGAGCATGCCTCTTTTTCGCCCTGTGCAAGAGAGAGTTGAGAGATTCAGAAGAGAAACTTGGAATGGTAACGAACAGTTGCTGTCCTACATGGCGAGATACCTCGAAAGGTGGGCTTTGGCAAATGGCTACGGAGGGGAGCCCGGGAGTGTATCCGACTTGGAAAGATGCATCCGCATGTGTGAGCATGCGCCACATACTTGGAGGCCTACAATGTACCGTATCCTGCAAAGCACGATCACCCGCGATCCCGAGACGTACGCTGAAACCGGAAATCTGACGGAATTCTCGTCAGCCTTAATGGCTCGTTGGGTATCGGAGTATGGCCACGTGCACGCCTTAGCCAAGCAGCAAGCGGATGAGCAAAACCTCTCTCTCGTAGTAGAGCTAGAACTGTAAAGGGCGACCCTCAACAGTCCCCCTGGATTTCAAGTGCCACGTCCTCACGACTAAGGAACCACAGGAGCAGGACCCTCAAATGTCCGAATCGTGAACCACACCGAGTCTCTATTCTCCTGCACTCCTCAAGTGAACCAGTGGACCCCTGTGTCCGCTTCTCAGGGTCTGGGACAGTGTATGCCCCATCAGTATCCCGAAGGGAGTGTTCCCATGAGGACATTCAAGTTCACCGTCCCGGAAACAGTTGATATTGGAGACGAAGAAGAAGAAGAAGAGGACCCGGAAGAAGGCGAAGAGGAAGTAGGATCGCCATGCAAGGAAAAGGGTAAGGGCCTGGCTCATGATTAAGCATGGGAAGGAGGTGTAGCAGGTGTTGCTGTTAGAACACCTAGATATCTAATCCATCTGTTTGTCTGTAATCTAATATCCGTTCAGACCAAGACTCTAATATGTAATAAATGCTTTAAGATTTCTAAACCCAATAGTGGCAGTGAATTTTCCAAGAGATTGCCCTATTTCGGTTGTAACCCATAATTTATTATATCGATGCCAAAGTCCTCTAAAATGAGGCAATTTTCCCATCATGCTTGAATAACGTCTAAATTTTCGTCTTGTTTAAAATATCTTGCGCAAATTAAAAGACCTTATCAAAGGCATTCCTGCTTTGTGTAAATTTAATCAAGCCTCGCTAATATTTAGTTCTTTAGAATGCCGCCTCAAAGACGTCAAGCCGAGAATGAGGATGAGAACGAACCTGAGCAAGCCCCAAACCTCGTTCCAAGAGCCAAAAGTGTGTTTCTCAAACACAACCCTCCATCGTTTAATGGTTTAGGAGATCCAATGGATGCCGAAAAATGGGTTCGCTCCTTAGAACGAATCATCGATTTCATAGCTTACTCTGAAGGAGAGAAACTAAGTTGCGCTCTTTTCATGTTAATGGAGGATGTGGACTATTGGTGGAAGTCCGTTCGAAGGACCATAACCCCGGATCAATAGGAAGACTATAGTTGGGAAGATTTCAAGCACGAATTATATCAGAAGTATATCCTGGATTGTTATCGAGAGGCAAAAGAGATGGAGTTCTGGAACCTAAAGCAAGGAAACAAGACAGTGTCAGAATACGATAGAGAATTCAACCAGTTGTCAAGGCACGCTCCACATCTAGTGGACACAGATGGGAAGAAAGTACACAAGTTCAAGAAATGACTTAGGTCCGATATTGGCATAGCCCTTGCTGGGCAAGAAGACATGTCTTATGCCCGAACCTTAGCCAAAGCATTGAGCATAGAGGTCGTCCTTCCTCAGAAGATTCAACCCTCTCAGTCATCTAATGATCCAAAAGGAAAAAAGGAAGTGGGAAGGAGGAAGAAGGGATGACAGAAGGAAGAAACCCCACTGGCGAAGCCAAGAGTCAGGGGTGCCTTGAAGTCAGCCTGACAACGCCCCTTGTTTTAGGCCGTGTCAAAAGTGCGGAAGAATGCATCCTGGAATCTGTCGAGCAAATCTAACTGGGTGCTACAACTGTGGTGAGGAGGGGCACTTCAAGAGAGAGTGTCCTAAAGGAAACAACCAATGGTCCCAAACACCACAGCAACCCATTTACCCGCAACCACTTCAGCAACTCCCTGGAAACCAGCCAAGACTGCAGCAAGGAAGACCTCAGGGTCAAAGGCAGGGAATGAACCCGAGACCAAGCCAAGGAAGAGATCAAAGGTCCAACCAAGGACAGAGGCCGCCTCAGCCAGCTCGTACTTATGCTCTCAATCAGCAGCAAGCTGCTAAGGCCCCAGGTAATCTAGCAGGTATGATTACCCTCCTCGAGACACCAGTTTTAGCTCTCTTTGACACAGGAGCATCGCATTCGTTTATAGCTGAGTCTGTTTGTAAGAAACTGAAGATTAAACCCGAAAATGTCGAGAATGCTCTTGAAATAAGTATTCCCTCTGGAAAGAAAATGATGTCTAGGAAAGTCTGCTCTAACCTAGAATTGAACATAGAAGGGGAAAACTTTAAGTCAAATCTTTATGTGATAAAGATTCAGGACTTCGATATAATCCTAGGAATGGATTGGTTAGCCTTAGCTAATGCCTCCATAAGCTGCCCTGAGAGGGAGGTAACGTTTCGACCACCCGGGAAACCCGAGGTGAAAATCTACGGATCAAGACTAGGAACCAAAATCCGAGTGATATCCGCCCTGAAGGCCACCAAGATGATAAGGAAGAACAAATGCCAAGCATTTTTAGTTAACCTAATAAGGAAGGAGGAAGGAGAGTTTTCCATCGAAGATGTTCAAGTCGTAAGGGAATACCCCGACGTATTTCCGAAGGAGCTGCCAGGACTACCTCCAGATAGGCAGGTGGAGTTCGCTATCAAGTTGGAACCAGGAGCCGCCTCAGTTTCAAAAGCCCCCTACAGAATGGTGCCTAAGGAGTTGCAAGAACTTAAAGTTCAATTGCAAGAGTTACTAGACCTAGGTTTTATCCAACCTAGTGTGTCGCCTTGGGGAGCTCCAATCTTGTTCGTAAAGAAAAAGAATGGTACATTAAGGATGTGCATCGACTATAGAGAGCTCAATAAGCTAACCATCAAGAATCGATACCCTCTCCCAAGAATAGACGATCTCTTCGATCAACTCAAGGGAGCAAGTGTCTTCTCCAAGATAGACTTAAGATCTGGGTGCCATCAGTTGAAGATCCGAAAGGAGGATATCCCTAAGACCGCTTTTAGAACTCGCTATGGGCACTACGAGTTTGTGGTAATGCCATTCGGATTAACCAACACCCCAGCAGTGTTCATGGATTTAATGAACCGGGTTTTTCACCCGTACCTTGATAAGTTTGTTCTAGTTTTCATAGATGATATTCTCATCTATTCCAAGGATGAAGAAGAAAATCAGGAGCACCTGAGAGTGGTGCTGGAAACCTTAAGAAGAGAAAAGCTTTATGCTAAGTTCAACAAATGTGAGTTTTGGCTCAAAGAAGTAATGTTTCTAGGTCATATAGTCTCGGTAGAAGGAATCAAGGTAGATCCAGCCAAGATTGAAGTCGTAAGCAACTGGAAGTCTCCAAGAAGCGTGAACGAGATAAGAAGTTTTCTAGGACTCGCGGGATACTATCGCAGATTCATTGAAGGATTCTCGACTATATCCAAGCCTATGACGCGATTGCTACAGAAGGACTCCAAGTTCAAATGGACGCCTGAATGTGAGGAAAGTTTTCAAACTTTGAAGAAGATGCTAACCACAGCCCCCGTATTAGCCATTCCAGAAGGGAATGAAGATTTTGTGGTTTACACAGACGCATCGAGTAAAGGATTAGGATGCGTACTAATGCAGAGAGGAAAGGTGATTGCTTATGCTTCTAGACAACTTAAGAATCACGAACAAAACTACCCGACGCATGACTTGGAACTAGCAGCGGTCGTTCATGCACTGAAGATCTGGAGGCACTATCTCTACGGAGCTAAGTGTGAGATCTTCTCAGATCACAAGAGCTTGAAGTATTTCTTCGAGCAAAAAGATCTTAACATGAGACAAAGAAGATGGCTAGAACTCGTAAAAGATTATGACTGTACGATTCACTACCACCCAGGTAAAGCAAATGTGGTAGCAGATGCTCTAAGTAGGAAAGAGAAGGCAGAGTTAGAATTCATTTTAGTCCAGGAAGATCTTCGCAAGGAGTTCGAGAAATTAAGAATCGAGGTGCTAACACCACCCGAGACCATTCAAGCTCAAATTTCCCCGATAGTCGCTCAGCCCGACCTAAGGCAGAGGATAATTGAAGCTCAGAGAAGAGACGAGTTTCTCGAAAAGAAAAGGCTAGAAGCACGAACTGATAACTCACAAGATTTCACGGAAGCCGCCGACAACGCGCTCTTATTCAAAAGAAGGCTTTGTGTGCCTAGAAAAGGAGAACTAAAGGAGGAAATCATGTGCAAAGCACACGACACGCCATATACAACACATCCCGGAAGCACCAAGATGTACCAAGACCTCAAGAGGAACTTCTGGTGGAATAACATGAAAAGGGAAATAGCCGCCTTCGTGGAAAGGTGTCTAAGTTATCAACAAGTGAAAGCTTTGCATCAAAAACCTTCTAGTTTGCTTCAACCCCTAGAAATTTCTGAATGGAAGTGGGATCATATCAACATGGACTTTGTCATAGGTTTTCCAAGGTCCAAGCGGGGAAATACCGCTATTTGGGTAATCGTTGATCGATTATCTAAATCGGCACATTTTGTTGTTGTTAGGATGACGGACGGGCTAGATCAACTAGCCCAGTTGTATGTTAAGGAAGTTGTGCATTTGCACGGAGTGCCGGTCTTGATTACATCAGACCGTGATTCAAGATTTACATTAAGATTCTGGAGGAGCCTACAAGATGCAATGGGATCAAAGCTCAACTTTAGCACAGCGTTCCATCCTCAAATGGATGGCCAATCTGAAAGGACCATCCAGATCCTAGAAGACATGCTTAGAGGAGTCGTCATCGATCAAGGAGGCAATTGGGAGGAGTTACTGCCTTTGGTAGAATTTGCCTATAACAACAGCTACCAAACATCGATCGGCATGGCCCCTTATGAAGCCCTCTATGGAAAGAAGTGTAGATCGCCCCTATATTGGGACGAGGTTGGAGAGAAAAGGATACTTGGACCCGAAATGGTCCAGGAAGCCGTCCAGAAAATCGAGCTCATTCGTCAACGCATCAAGGAAGCTCAGGATAGACAGAAGGCTTATGCAGATGAGAGGAGGACGAATCTCAGCTTCGACATTGGAGATAAAGTGTTTTTGAAGGTGTCTCCATCAAAAGGGATAATTCGTTTTGGCAAACGAAGCAAATTAAGGCCCAGATTTATCGGACCTTTTGAGATCTTAGAAAAGGTTACTGAAGTAGCCTACAGGTTGGCCTTACCACCCAACCTGAGTAACGTGCATGACGTCTTTCATGTCTCTATGTTACGAAAGTACGTGTTTGATCCAAAACACGTGATTAGCAAAGAAGAGATAGTCCTGAATGAGGACTTAGCCTATGAAGAAAAGCCTCAAGCCATCGTGGATCGAAAAATTCAGAAGCTGAGAAATAAGGAGATCGATCTGGTGAAAGTAATCTGGAATCACCACGGTTTAGAGGAAGCAACTTGGGAGCTTGAATCCGGGCTGCTCAAGAAGTACCCTGATATCGCTTATCATGGTTAGTAAATTTCGGGATGAAATTTTCTTTAAGGGGGGTAGGATGTAATACCCCAGATTTCCAAATAAGGTTTAGAGAATTGTTAATAATAATTAATTAATTAAAGAAGTAATTTAATTAAGGTTTGTTAAGGTTGGATGTCAGTCACGACTTTTGGAGTCAGTTTTCGTGAAGATCGTCTTTTCGAGAAATGTGATTTTAACTATTTTATGACCATCCGTGGTGTCGTTAGAAAGGTTTTAACTCAAGGATTATGCCGGTGTTTTCGGATTTTAATTCTGAAGTCATTTGAGTTCCCGGTGATGAAAAACGCATTTAAAAGAAGAATGAATAGTAACTTTTGCGTGCGTTCGCGTTTTGAGAAATTTACGAAATCCTCCTTGTTGATCCAAGTCCAGTTCTGTCAGGCCCCTCTTATGAGAAATGACTCAAGGATTCCGTTGGCGTTCACGGATTGACATTCTGAGGTCAATCGAACGCTCGGGAGCCAAATCTGTCAATCTGAGTGAATAGTAAAAAGTAATTCCAAAAAGGGGATCTTTGCTCGTCTCTCATCAGACGACCCCGTCTTCTTCACGAATCAAGTTGGTTCACTAGTATTCGAGCCAACGAGTCCCCCGGTATTTTTAGATTTCGTGTCTGAAGTCATTTGGACCTCGACATCGAATAAAGCAGCTTTTAACCGAACCCAGAGCAACTTTTGCAGTATTCCCGCATAGCAATGGCTTCCAAGGGAAGCCAAAGCTTTTCCTATATATAGGGGACCACCCCTTTAGCTTTTCTTGCTCATTTTACTCTTTCCCTTCACTTCTAAATCGAGAGGGGAAAAGCTTTGAAAGCCGAGAAGGTTCTGTCGAATTAAAAAGTGTTCTTCATGAGTGTTCTTCAAGACGACGAGCGGAGTGGCGTGGAAGGGATGCGGTGAGGGAATGTGCTAGGGGCGCCGTTGAAATCGTAGCAGGCGGCTCTGCCGCTGTTGCGACTCGACGAGACGCCGAGCTAACCACATTCCTTCGACGCACCTGACCCCGTCCATTTGCGTTCGTCGGTCTCAATTCCATTTCTTTTTCGTCTTTAAATTTCCGCATTTACTTTCCGTTCTTTACGTTCTTCCCGTTCTTCATTATTTCTCGTCTAGAGTTACATTTCGATTTTTGTTGAAATTCCAAGATAATAACTTGTGCGTTATATTTCTCATTCTAAATTCCGTTATTGTTATTCTAAAAAGATTAACCTCGTTATTCCGTTAAAAATCCGTTCAAGCCATATTTAACTATTTCGGAGGATTATCGTGTTTATGCCGTTATAATGCCAAAATTATTTTTAAGTTAAAGCATGTTGTTGCATGATCAATTCAAGCACGTTGTTTTTGAGAAATTTCGGGTATAGCGTTCTTCGTGTTCGTCGAAAGAATCAACGAACATGAAGAACCCAGTTGAAGATCGCCCAGGAAGAGAGAGAAAGCAGGTCCCGCGACCGCGGGGGGTGCACGACCGCGCGATGTCTTCCTCGGCCCAGGACCCCGCGGGTGCGGAGGTTGCACGGGCGCGGGGCTGCGCGGGCGCGCGGGGTGCCGCCGGCGCGCGACGCTTTCCCCCCCCCCGTGTTGTCCGACGCTCGTCCTTCCAAATTTTCGAGTTCTTCTTCGAGTCATGTCTCTCCGAGTAATTCTCAAGTTTAAATTAAAAAGATTTTCAAGCTTCTCCGATTTATTTCGAGAAAATCATTCAAGTTCTTTTCCGTAAAAAAAAAATTAGAAATCAAGTCGAGAAATTCCATAAATAAAATAAATCCTTTTCGAACCCTTATTAAGTCAAAGTCGTGCTATCCATGTTAAGTCCTAGCTAAGGGAATGCTAGTTGGGTATTATTTAATATCATGTTATTAGAAATCTTCGAAGAAGGTTTCTAAGTCGACGATTCGACTCTTGTAGGAGGAATCGAGCCTCGGAGGGATACTCAGGGAGATCACCAGCTCGTTGCCTCATCTTCTGTCCCGTAATCAAGGTGGGTAAATCTATACTCATCTAAAGTTTGAGCTAATAAGCTCTAGAAGCATGTTAGGGCAAAATGAGATATCCAATAAAGTATCTTTGCTCAGCCTGATTGATCTCTGTACAAGGAAAGGAAAGGAATAAGAAAAGTTATATGCATGATTATGTTGAATTGTTATTTGAGTTAGATAAAGTAAAGGAAGTTAGTATAAGCTAAGTGAGCTCTCAAGTATGTTTAGATATGCTAGAATTGTTTATTTACAATTTATGTTAGCATGAGGTGTTTAGAATTTCTTTATTTGCAATCAATGTTTATCCGCGTTCATTTTTCTCGTATTTGAATGTTTATACTTTGTTAAAGCTCGTATAGTTAAGGATTAAGGATTTGCCTTGTTAGGGTAGCTTTACCCCCTTTGTAGGCCGAGATCATGCAGTAATAAGGTATTAGCATTAGACATAGTTCTAAGCTTGGTATTGCTAGCAAGAATAGGGAGAGAAGAAACTTAGTTTTTCACTTAAGCAGGATGTGAGCTCAGAATCATTAAGGGAGTCACTGCTGGGTTTTTCCCCACGCAAACTCGTTCGTATCTTTGAGGTAATCCCCTACTATCCTATGGCATGCCTAAGAGTACAGTTGACGACAGGTTTGAGCCAAGTTGGGCCCAAAAGAAAAGAAAAAGGTTTTACGGATACGGAGAGGGCTTTTGCGTTTTGCTCTCCGTATACCGTCTGTATTGTTGGATATCTTGAAGTTATTAAAGAATTTTCGCTAAAACCCACTGAGTACATTAGTGCTCATGCCCCCTCTTTTCAAATGTTTTCAGGTTGAGATGCTGAGGATGCTGGTGGCTGTGAATGTGGGTTGGCTGCCAAGACTGTTTTGTTATTATCTAATGTTTCTTTGAAATCCCACTATGTGATCTGCTACTCTGATACACTCATTCCAATTATGTTTTAAGTCCTATTATGATTAGCAAGAATCTATGAATAATCTCCCCAGACATATCTATTTGATTATAAGATGTTTACTAATTTCTATCTCTTCTACCCGAGTACAACTCCTTTCATTTATATAAAGGGCTTACATGTATCTTTAACCGTCATCGTCTATGTTGGATGGTATCCGTTTACCTATTTGAATTACCACCTAGCAAAAGTGAACCCAAGTATCCCCGTCTAACCTCCAAAAGCATATTCCAATGGTAAAACCAACTTATTAACCTTCCGTTTTATCCGCTTAATCTCATAATAACACCCCGTCCCCACCTGTTAATCCCTATCTCGGGACCGGGCTATTATATTATGAGAGATAAATTTCTTGATAGGAAGAAATTTAAATTGATTCTAAATGAATCAAACAACCCAATCCTTCTGTCCAATCTTCAGAAGACAGAAATTCTTTACTATCTGGAAACACCACCAAAGTTCTTTAGACAAAAGTTGGTGAGTGAATTTTTACTTCAAGCAAAATTATCTACAGATGGAAAGACAGTGTCATCAGTGATTCAAGGACGGCCGCTTCAAATCACTGAAAGGACAATTGCAGAAGTGTTCCAACTCCCACAGGAAGGTTCATCCGTTCAAGATCTAAAGAAATCTGCAGAATTGTACTGGAGAAAATGGAAAGCTTCAACCTGCGACAAGCAATTCAGTTTTACAACCGCTAAAACTGACCTGAAGCCCGAGTATGGAGTTCTACTCGACATAATGAACAAGATGATGTTCGGGGCCATTGGAAGCCTGAGTCAACTCACCCAAGAAAGATACAAGGTTATGATTCTTCTTGCTGAAGGGCGACAAACGAACTGGGCAGAATTTGTCTTTCAACAATTCAAGCATCAAGTCATCAAGGCCTCTGACTCAAAGAACTCTGGTAAATTTGAGTCCAAGGTTGGACTTGTTCTAAGAATGAGTAAAATGCTTGAAGATCTGCTGAAGCTTCCAAATAATGAGTCATTACCAGTTCTTATCTCTGACTGGATTCCCAAGAAAGGAACTGCTCATCTTCAGTCACTAAAGAAAAAGAAAAAAGCCAAAGCTAAGACAGACAACCACTCATCAAGCAACTCAACTGCCAACGCCGTTCAGTCTCCAAAATCAAAGAACGAATCACCAGTTGATTTCCAGGTTTGCTCTGATCCAGATGAGCTTATTCCATTCATTGGAATCCCTCATCCAAACTACGGAGCGGACTACTTCAGAAGTACATGCCCTCCTCTCCAGCTGACTGAAGAGAATATTCACACTTTTTATAGTGGTGAATATGCAGTCAAAGGTGCACAAAAGGAAGTGACCGATCTCCTTCTCAATCACTTTGCCTTTGTTGCACAACGTGACCAAGAGTTGTTCAAACAACTCCACCGGTATTTCTATTGGTATAACTGGAGACATTCTATGTCCATCCAGTCTCATTTTCTACTAACTGCCTTTCACGGCATGAGCTATTGGCAACGAGAAGAAACTTGGAGCATCAAATGGATAGGTTCATCAAATCCATTTCCTCCAACCATTGTGCAAGTCCATCATGAATCACCGGCTTGTCAACAAGATTCCAGCAACTGCCTTATTAGCAGACATCAAGACCAACATCGTGCCTCAAGCAGTTGGAACTGCAAATCAACCAGTCAACTGCCCAGTTGGGTCGCTTTGTCGAAAACTGAACTTTGATAATCTATCAAGTCAGTCAGCTGAGTCCTCACGACAAACTCCACCGGTCGTTGAAAGGATAGAACCACATCTATCACATACTACTGCTGTGGCTACCCAGAAGAATCCACGGCGTGCTGACGAGAGCGATAGTGATGATGAAGACACTGCCACATCACCAAGCCTCCTAACCAAGAGCTATGTCACTCCACTGCTAATATCCAGCTCAAAAGGCTTGCAATTGCCTATGAAGAATAATCAGTTTCGATCATCGCCAAAGGGAACTTCAAAATCCCTTAGTCAAAAGATGAAAAACTCGCCAGTTGCCATCCAGCTTCACCAAGCCTGGAGGACTGCAAGGCCTGAACTGCCAAAGATCACAACTGCATCCCAAGGAAGCAGTGCAGCTAGTCCAGCAAGGCCCTTCAAGAAGCGGAAATTGTCTACTGAGAGCCAAGCAACTGATCAAACCAACTGATCAATTTAGTTCAAATACAACTTCAACCTTAGCCAGTTCTTCAGCGACAACTGGGAAGCAAGACTCAACTGATCATTCAACCACCGAAGCAGTCAATCAGTTGGACTGTATCCCAACTGAATCCGGATAAGTTTTTTTTTAATTTTTCAAAGCTTATCATAATTACATTCTTACCGTTGCGATTATGAAATTTCTTATATTATACTCAATGGTTACAATTTGAAAACAGGGTTCTATCTCACAATGCTGCAATTAATATCTCTGCATTGATATTAAATCAACTCTCCAAAATTGAAAAAGAAAATATTTTTTACTGAGATATAAATAGCAAGATCTGCAGAAAATATTTTGCTATTTATGGCAACTACCCCATTTTCAGAGTAGCTACTTCTTAGCCACAAGATCGTAAAGTTACTTTTTCATCAAACGGCTGAGATGTAAGCACCATTTATTCAGCTAATCCTCCATCAAATCGGATGGCTGATCAGCTAAGAAAAGCAATCGAGTGCCCTCGATTCCTGCATGCAAAGCTGAATAAATATGTGCACAGAGATGAAGGCTCCGATCATCTGCAAACTCTTTCTCTCTCTTGCTTCGATCATCTGCTAAGTCTTCTCTCTCCTCAAAAACACTTGCTCTCTAAACTGAAACAACATCTTTTTACAGATATGAAGCCCCCATTTCAGATGGTCGATGCACATCTACTTATTAAGAAGCTGAAGAAAGATAAAACTCTAAGTCTAGAGTATCTTAACACATGCCTCGGCTCCGACAACTTTCAAAGGATTTATAGGCCATTGGAGGCAACTGGCCTGCTGCCATTTTTGACGATTGTGCTACTCAAGAACTTACCTTCTCATGTTGCGGAATTCTACTACAATGCAACAATCTCTGGCGACAACATCATTTCTACCGTCCGGAGCAAGATAGTCAAGGTGACGAAAGAGACGATAATCTCTACCCTTCACCTTCCAGGCGACGGTCCAGACGTTATGACCCTGCAATTGCCATGCAAATACGCACTATGGGATTCTTGGAAGTTTCCTCATGTCAACCACTATGACTGTTCATACAGGCTGGAGGAGAGTATGCCAAATGATATCCTCCAATTCTTAGATATCACCGGCCATATCCTACATGGCAACTTTGAGACAGTCCACTTCTCGGACATCAAAGCCTATCTCACAGCCGCTCTATATACGGATGTAAAGCCAACTGGGCCTCTTTCATCCTTGCTCAACTGTGAGCTAATGTAGAGCGAACGGCCTATGACCCATCCACTGGCTCATTTTGCGAAAAGATCGGATTTATGAGTTGCATAAGCCATATCATTCAAAGCCAGTTTGATGAGGTCATCCCAAATGGCAAACAACTCAAAAGAAGGGACATTCTCCCCACTATCTACGGCCATCTGATCCCGAAGCGTTCACATCGACAAGGGCCTTCCAACTCAAGTCGTGGAAAGGCACCTTTGGAGGCATCCGTCAGCTCCTCTGACGAAAGAGAGCTGATGATTGAGAGCGAACATCTTTCAAGGCTGAGTGATCGGCCTACAATATTAGCCAGCTCCCAACCTCTACCATTATTCCAACGTGACTCCATTGAGGTTGAGTTTGAAGCAATTCTCGATCATCAGCTGAGAAACTGTTTCGGTCTCGTTGAAGACACAGACTCCTCTCTGTTCGACCAACTGCGGCGGTACCTGCAGTACCATATATGGCGATTTCAACTGGATGAGTCAATAATGTTCCACCTCATCCGCACCCGTGGCTCCACCTTCTGGATTAACGAAGGAACATGGAGTAGAAAATGGATGAATCATCCACTCTTCTCGCCACCAACGCTTTCAGAGATAATGGATTCGATGATCAAGCGACCCAGCTGAGCATACCAGCCGATGCTCCTCTTCCCGACAACGAACCGGCGAACTCCTCATGCACACCCTTCGTTGATGATCTACCCATCCCTTCAACAAATGAGATCTTCAACAACTTGGCCTCGATGAACTTTAGAGAGCAAACAGTCTCTCTCTCCTCTGCTCCAGGTCAGTTCATGACAACTGAAGAAGCATATGCATGGCTCTCCTCACCCATGCAAATTCCTTCAGTTTCCTCAATTCATGATGACAATATGGCAACTGCGTTCACCTTCCTGCCAAACTTGTCACTACCATCATGCGACCCATTCCACCTTTTGGATGATGCCAAAAAGGGGAAAGAAGAACAGATAAATGATGGATGCTTAACTCTTTGGGATCAAATTCAAAGAGAAATTCATCATGAGGGGGAAGATCAGCTTCAGGGGGAAGCATGGAGGATGCAAGGAGCTCAAGAAAAAGGAGAATCGAGCATAAAGAAAAGGAGTAAAGAAGAAATTTTCAGGGAGTAGATTAGTAGTTTTAACTACTCTTGAAAATATAATATGCTTTAAAGTGAATATATATAATATACATTTCGACCATGCTTATAATGCTCATGCTTTGTTACTTCAAGTATGATTAAGCGAAATGCTCTGATACTTGAATGAAAAAATGGGTGAATGCTATGATGCTTGAATGAAAAATGCTCTAATACTGGAATGAAAGCATGCCCAAAGTGAAAGAATGAGAAAATGCTCTGAAACTTGAAGTCTAATTGCTCTAATACTTGAATTTCGCATATCTTAAATGCTTTAATACCTGAATAACAGCATGAATGACAAATGCTAATGACAAATGCTCTGATACTTGAATGAAAATCATAAATCAAATTTTCTCTCAAACTTGCTCTGAATTTGCTCTGAAACTGCTTAAGCAAACTTGCTACATTTGCAGCTTTTTCCATCATCATCAACAAAGTTTTGACATCATCAAAAAGGGGAAAATTGTTAGAAAAAACTATCAACGGATCCCTAGATTAGGTTTTGATGAGATGTCAAAATTATTTGTGAAAAAAACTGACTAAAATTCAAGTTGTAGATCGGAGCTGATTAATCCAGGGCATCATCAAAAAGGAAATCAAGCAAAGTCAAAGTCAACCAATCAAGAGTATGGTCTGCAAGCTGAAGGATACGTCATTCAGTCAGAAGTTAACTGAATTGAGAAGTCAAGAAGTTGAACAGTCGAAACAAACTGACAACTAAGTCAGCTTAGCTAAGGGAGAAAAGAGTCAACTAAGGGAACTGATAAGAGATCAGTTTAGACTGAAGACTGGAAGTATCCAACTGATGACCAAACTGGAGTAAAACAAGACAGATCAGCTGAAGGTCATAACTGTAGTTAGGCTGCTTGCGATTAGTCAAGCTGACATGAAAGCTCAAATCTGCCAACTGGAGCAATAACCAAACTCAGCTGACAAGCTCAAAACTGCCAACTGGAGTAATAACCAAACTCAGCCGACAAGCTCAAAACTACCAACTTGAGCAATAGCCAAACTCAGCTGATAAGCTCAAAACTGCCAACTGGAGCAATAGCCAAACTGAGCTGACGAGCTCAAAACTGCTAACTGCAGCAATAGTCAAACTCAGCTGACAAGTCCAGAACTGTCAACTAGAACTCAAGGCTGCCAAGAAAACTAAAGCCAGAGAATCCTGGAGTTTATTGCTCAAATTGCCGAATCTTGGAATAAATGCTTCAACAAAGATCCTGGAATTAAATATCCAATGAAGATCGATTGGCAGAGTAACGACTACTTCAAACCAAAAACTCCAAGCGATCATTCTCCATTGATGAGCCAACAGAGCCACCGATCAATAGACAATGGAACGCAACAATCATAAAATCACTCCTCTATAAGAGACGAGTGAATCAGAGTTTAAAAATAACTCTTCGCAGAACCAAGAAGAATCCTTCACCTACACAACTTTTGCATATACAAGCAAGAGTTTTTCTTCTTCCCTCCCACTCAAGCTCAAGTTCAGCGTTTGATAGAAACTGCGAGAGTTCAACTGAGAAGAAGAAATTCACAGAATCAAGATAATCAGCTAGTTGTTGACAATCCAGCCAGGGCAGTCTTCTCAGTTTCAGCTATACAACGATCAACTACTCAGCTCAATTGAAGGAGCACATCAGTTGATAACCCCTGTTCAAGACTAACCTCTTGAAGATCGAAAGAGATCTAAAACCTTGTAAAGACGACAATAGCACCTACCTTCCTAGCGAGCAGTTAGGGACTTCAAGTGTGAGTCGTCGACCCGCTGAGGTAGCGAGCAGTTACCAGGTTCAGCCAACTGTCCTTCATTGTATAATTTGTAAAGAAACTCAAGTCATATAGTGAAGTTGCCCTTCTGCGGAAGGAAGAGAGGACGTAGAAGTTTGAGACTTCGAACCTCTATAAATTGCTGGTGTGCTGTACCATTTTGATTATTGCATATCTTTGAACTGCACACAATATCACACAAGCCGCACTCAAATTGTCTGAACTATTCAATAAGTTTGTGCATAGATAAGTTTCATTAAGCGAGTCAAAGGGCCCTGTCATTCCGCATTTGAAGCAAAAGTTTTAATCAGTTTATTCACCCCCCTCTAAACTGATATCGACTCGTCCGGGACCAACAGTTAGCATAGTTGCTATATTAAGAGGATGACATAGTTTTTGTGCTTACGTCATATTATGCGTTTTATAAGAGAACATAGAACAAAGGATAAGCAGAAACTGTGATTCTTGCAGTTGTGATGTTAATCATTAAAGGTGTCTCTGTGAGGTAACCTCTGCACATACACATGATCTAGGCATCACTATATTAGTCAATGTTGGGTAACCCCTGGTATACTCAAGGTCAATGCCAGGTAACCCCTGGTATACTCAAGGTCAATGCTAGGTGATTCCTGGTACACTCTTCTTGGATTAGCGAGGTAACCCCTTCCTTTTCCTATCAGCGACATGTCATAGAGTGCAGTAGATGATAGAAGGAGCTACATGGTATCAAAGAGAAGTAAATATTTGTGGAAATGGGAAGGACTTTCGCGTTTTGCTTTCCATTATCTGTATTTATATTTTGGATATTCTGTTACAGTTTTTATTAAAGATTAGGTTAAAAGTTTAACCCACTGAGTGCTTTAGTACTCACGCCTAAAATATTTTGAAAATGTTTTTCACAGGTTGAGATGCTAGAGGTGATGGCTCGATGTACCATTGTGGGTTGATCATGCCTTGCTGTCTCATTCAGACTAAATTATTACTCATGGGTATGTTGTTATGTGATACAATATTACTCCATTATTTTCCGCTTAAACTCTGATACAGTTGCTCCATAGTATGATTGCATGCTATGTTTATTATTGGGCTTATCTGAATTGTATACCTTAATTGAATCATGATAAATATAGTCCCAATTCTTTGCGTAAATCCAAGTATGTTTCATTACAATTTTCGACCTATGAGTTGGTCATATTTGGTTGAGTCTTGGATTCTGTTTATTTTCCAGTTGACCTATGAATGGGTCTTATCTTGATTAATTGCTACTGTCCTATGAATGGGACATAAAATAGTTTATTTGCCTCTGACCTATTGATGGGTCTTATTTGTTGTGACCTATGGAGAGGTCTTGTTTATTTGAAGAGTCAAAATCCTATCTATTAATTGTTGGATTCTGTTTGAATTTGATTGGCCCATGAATAGACATTCTTTTGACTTGATTGAATCATTTGACTTCGTTGATACGTTGAAAGACATGGATTTCTTCCAATTACAGAGGTTATGCTGTCTAAAGTTCTAGGGAATATAACCTATTCTTGTTCTAAAGCCATTTCATTTGATTATTCTAAATAGCACTTCCTTTTTAAGTAACACCCCGACCCTCATTTATTATTTCTTTTGGGACTGGGACATTACAAAAGACCCCCTGAATTTTGGATTATGTTACCTTTTTCCTTCTATTATTCCCGTAATATCCTCGTCCTAATCCTCGGGACTGGGGCGTTACATTTTGACATCTCATCAAAACCACATTTAGGGTTTTACTTGATAGTTTTTCCTAATAAGAAGCTTCAAGCATATATGTTGGACAAGTTGGAAATATTTTGGATTCAATAAGAAGGTGTTGTGTTGATGAGTTACTTCGAACGCGCAAGTTAAATGATGTGATATTAACCCAAAAAATTAAAGCATTGTCACAGACAACTTTAGGTAAGTATTTCATACAATCTTAAGTTTAATATAACATATGTAGTTAAATAGTTCTAGATATTTTATATAGATATTTAAATATACTTGAAATTTAATGTCACTTTATTACTATATGGCGGCAAATTTCTTAAGGATGGTCCTAAAAAAATATCAAAATATTACAATATAGAGATTATTCTTATATATAACTGGTCCCGACTCGGGACCATAACTTTTTATTAATATAAGGAGGTTATTCTGATATAGAGTATTCTTATATAGAGGTTTTACTGTATATATATATAAGGTTGGGTTCCAGAAGGAACCACACCCTGTGTGAGAACCGAGAACCAATCTGAGCCATAAATTCAGTATATTTAGACGGCCTAGATCTGCTCCAGATTTAAAAAAATACGGAGGCAATCTCGTACTAACGTCCAACTTCGCTGCCCCTGATTCTTAGTAAGGGTAAAATCGGAAAATATATGAATACTCAGAATTTACGTGTATATTTTTCAATTTAGGGTTTTAGCACCGTTATTTCTTATTTTAGCACTGTCATGGCCTTTTTTAGCATTGTCATGACTTATTTTAGCATGACTCTTTTTAGCATTAGCATAAAAAATGTCATCGACATTGTAAAAAAACTACGAACAAACACTGTTATATGTTGAATTATCAATATATGAATACTTAGAATTCACGTGTATGTTTTTTAATTTAGAGTTTTAACACTGTCATTTCTTATTTTAGCACTATTATTTCCTATTTTAGCACTGTCATGACTTTTTTTAGCATTGTCATGACTTATTTTAGCATGACTTTTTTTTTTTAGTATTAGCATAAAAAAATGTCATCGACATTGTAAAAAAACCACGAACAAACACTGTTACATGTTGAATTATCAATATATGAATACTCAGAATTTACGTGTATATTTTTCAATTTAGAGTTTTAGCACTGTCATTTCCTATTTTAACAATGTCATGGCCTTTTTAGCACTGTCATGACCTTTTTTAGCATTGTCATGACTCTTTTTTAGTATTAGCATAAAAAAATGTCATCGACATTATAAAAAAACCACGAATAAACACTGTTACATATTGAATTATTAATATAGTGCAACCACTATTAGCATTGCAATCTCTCATTTTTAGCATTAACATTACTCTTTATTAGCATTGTGATTAAAAACTTATAATAGTCACTACAAAACAACAAATGTGATTTGTGGTACTAGCATAATTCTTAACTGTATTTAATTAAAGCAACCCCAAAGGTGACAAGCCTCCCATGATTATCCTTTCCAGTAAAGGGTACAAAAATTATCAAATACATACCAACATATATAAGATCATAAATCTATGTTATTATAATGTCTTTCTAATCATAAACAAAAGACTATAAATGCTAACATTGTCACCTACCAAAATATTCAAACATCAACTAACAGTGCTAAAAAAGGCAATGAAAGTGCTAAAATTTCAACTACCAGTGCTAAATAGCAGAATGCAAATGCTAAAATAATAGAATGCCAATCTTTGTCATTGCACAGTTAAGAATAAACTTTTGATGTGAAGGGTCTATATTTCTATTCAGAATGGTAAAATATATTTTCTTCGATCATGCTAAAAATGATCACAATAGTGCTAAAACTAATTTACAACAGTGCAAAAACCTTTAATAGTGATGCTAATACTGTTAAAAAATAAGTCATGTTGTGATGCTAACAAATCTGCAGAGATACAATTACATATTAATAAGAAACCATAATCTATAGAACTGAAAACACATGTTGATCGTGAAAATTCAAAATTTCAACTAAATAAGCTTCATCGACATTATCGAACAAATCTAAAACAAAACAGATAAAAAAATCATAGGAGAAGTACAACAAGACCCAGGAGAAAACTCTAAAGTTCAACTTAATCCGCTTCATCAACACCATCGAACAAATTTAAAACATAACCAATAAAAAAATCGCAGCAAAATTACAACAAAAATATTTTTACCCGGCATCTTCATCCAACAACAACGAACAATAAAAACTCCATGAAAAATCACGTAAATACCGATTAAGATGAATGAGAAATAAAGCCCAAGCAAAATACAGATTACAAAGCCCAATTTGCTTTCCTTATTTTTCCCCTATGATAGATCATTGATATTGCTATTTCACGTAATTGACGAATCCAAATAAAAATAGGGGAAGAAAAATTTATGGAGGGCGCCAACGCAAACACCCTCTTTATCTCTGCATAAATCCTACCCTTCTTTCCCAATTCCAATTTGTTCACAGATGCAGAAGCGAAGAGATTTCATTCCAAAAACAACAGAATTGCAAAATTACAGAAATAACCTCAGTTCATTAAAAAGTCGATAATATTACAATATTGCCACCGCATTTTTTTAAGTATGTAGCATATCTTGGCCGTCCAAATATACCAGATCTATGGCTCAGATTGGTTCTCTGTTCTCACAGGGGGTCTAGTTCTCACTTGATCCCATCTCTATATATATATATTTAAAATATAATAGCGTCTATTGACAATTAATTTTGTTTATTAAAAATAAATTTAAGTAAATTCATACATTTTAATTACTAATTATAAACCATGATAATAAAATCAATTCACGAATGTTAATATCATTCACATTTTATTCATTATGGTCTGTGAATACTACATATATAAATGACAATATTCATTCCATTTCATTCCCACCATCATTCAATTAAAAAGTTTATTTCATTCGCATCTGAATTCATTACCGCATATCACACATGCCCATAATCTTTCAATTATCATATCATTATCCATCAATTCAGACCTATTATTTTATAGTTTAATGATTTTGAGGTATGGTGAAAAAGTCTACACACACTATAGTAATTCCTATGCAACACACGTATTAAGACAAGGATAAAGTTCATTTATAAATTTTCGAACTGTAAAATAAGTAATTAGGGCACGAAAAATGTGCAATTTTTCACTCCTTTGTTATTAATAATAACTTATTTTGTACATAGGATTAATTGCGTAATAGCAGCAGCATTAGTTTTAAAAAAAAACAATACAGTATAGGGAAATTGGGACAAGAAAAAATAAAAGAAGATGTAAATCGTAAAGCGCCAAAATTATATTCGAATATGGACCTAACGTCGTCCGCTTCCGTCTTAACCTACGCAATCTTAATTCACAACTCCTTATGGTAACTTGCTATAACTAAAAGCGTTTCTAAAAAACAAAACAAAACGTGTTTTTCCCATAACGACTCGTTGAGAGAAGCCGTCTACGGCGGGATCACCCTTTTTCTTCCATATCGTCGGCGCCGATGGCCGGAGAAATCTCCCAATCAACGGTGAAAGATAAATGTCAGCGCCTCACTCCTCAGACCACCGCACATCTCCTTGATTCCGTTGACGCTTTTCTCTTCGATTGCGATGGTTCGTTTACTCACTCTATTTCCACAAATCGCACTACGATTTCGTTCCAGGTTTTATAATCATGATTATTTTTTGGATCATATAATTAGGTGTGATATGGAAAGGAGATGTTCTGATTGACGGTGTTTCGGATACTCTGGATTTGCTTCGATCCATGGTGATTTAATACTTTTCTTTTACTCTTTCTTTAGGTTGATAAACTTATTTTTTGAGAATCTAGATTACTGATTCGTGGCTGTAACTAGGGGAAAAAGCTTGTTTTTGTGACGAATAACTCGACTAAGTCTCGAAGGCAATATGCTAAGAAGTTTCATTCCGTAGGCATCTCGGTCTCCGAGGTTTGTTTTATTGATTAATTTTAAGTAAACTTTGGAGTATGTATGATGTTAATCTCTTGTAGATTGCAGGACGAGATCTTCTGCTCATCATTTGCTGCAGCCATGTACTTGAAAGTCAACGACTTTCCTATAGAAAAGAAGGTTTGTTTTTGTGTGACCTCCTAGTTTTGCAATGCAGTTTAATTGTGAGATTTTTCTTGGGGCAGGGTACTTAGCTGAGCTTGTTTGGGTTAGTCACACTTGCTTTATATCCGTTGCAAGGGCTAATGGGCTATAGAGTGATATGATGATTCTGGCTTAGACAAAACAAAACGGGCTGAACGAACCACCTTTATGGTGTACTTGCTGATTATAGCTAATATGTGTACGAATCTTGTATTTTCCGTAAGTGAATTTGTGAAGGTAGAGAGCAATTGTGTACAAATGGTTTTAGTTTTCCTGATTGAGAGAATTTTTGTTGCTTGAGTAAGTGCATCTTATTGTTTTTAGGTTTTTCTATTTGAAATGTAGCTTAGATGTGTTTATACCCAGAATAAGTGCTACCAAGAATCAGGAAAAAATTATGCTCAGTTAACTTAACCCTGAAGTGGCAGAATGAAATGGCTGCAAAGCCAATAGTGAAAAAGCTAGTACTTCTCTTAAAACTTATCATAAGTATTGTGTGTTATTGTATGGTTTTAACTTTTAGTTGCTTATGTTGGTGCTTCTGATGATGTAGATCCCTCATTTCCATGCATTGGTTTTGTAGGTGTATGTGATTGGTGAAGAAGGCATACTGGAGGAACTGGAGCTTGCTGGTTTTACCCCTCTTGGTGGTCCTGTAAGCTTCCTGTAAATTCTCTAAATTTTTTTTCCACTATGGGTCATTCTATCTTATCACATTTCATCATCTTTTTTAGTTAATTAATATACTGATTCGTCTCAGTTTTTGGCTTCTTCTTCCAATCCTCTGAAAATCATTTTGTTGATGACGGATGTTGCTATTCTCTATGTTATGTTATATATTGTTGTATCCTAATTTGGTTCTATGGGTTTTAAAACTTTCAACAAAGCTAGGTAAGAATGAAAATGACAAATCTTTTCCAGATTAATTGGATTGATATTCTGTCCATTTTGAACTTGCCCAAATGATTTGATTAAATAGATTTTGTGTTCATTTATAAGATGTGGTAAGTGGATGTTTCTTTAATTGCATATATAAATTAGCCGGTCTTTTAATTTTTAGGATAATTAATCAGCATATTTCTTGCAGGAAGATGGGAAGAAAACTGTTCATTTGAAGCCAAACAACTTTTTTGAGCATGATAAGAGTGTAATTTGCTTTCCTGCTCCAAATCTCTATTGAAGTATTATACCTTTTATTTTAGTCCATTGATTTGTGTATAATTTTATATCTACTCCAGGTCGGAGCTGTGGTGGTTGGACTTGACCAGTACATAAACTTTTACAAGTTGCAGTACGGACTCTATCTCACATTCTACTTCAACTGTAATTGATATCTGTATTAATTTACATAACATGATTTGAAATAATACCTAATCTATTTAGTTCAGTTGAATACATTCTTCTAAATTCAACATATGTGAGCATTACTCATGTCATCTGTAAGGTATGGCACTCTCTGTATACGCGAGAATCCTGGATGCCTATTTATTGCTACAAACCGTGATGCTGTAGGTCATCTCACTGATCTACAAGAATGGCCTGGTGAGTTTTAAGATTCACCCTTGTAACGTCTTGTTTTTACAATCAAAAGCCAAATTTTCATCCTTTGGAATTTCTTGACTTCAGGTGCAGGATGCATGGTTGCTGCAATATGTGGCACAACACAGAAAAATCCTATTGTAGTTGGGAAACCCTCTACCTTTCTGATGGATTTTTTACTACAAAAGTAGGTTAATTTTTGAATAAATATATGTTGTATTATGATCATCTCCAATTTGTTTTTCCATATTGTTGAACATGCATTGAGCTGATATGAAACATATATGCAAAAGGTATTAATTGTGATTATATTTTTTGGGTAGCAGATTCAACATCCCTACTTCTAAGATGTGTATGGTTGGGGACAGACTGGACACTGATATTTTATTTGGAGAAAATGCTGGTTGTAGAACTCTTCTTGTATTTTCAGGTATAAATTATAATACAATAAAAAAATGCTAGTGCTTCATATTTCTAATTGGAGTGTTCAGACGAGCACATGTGAAATTTTATCGTTGATGGCACGTGCAGGTGTGACAAAGGAATCAGATCTCCAAGATTCATCAACCCAGATTCAACCACAGTACTTTACGACCACGTTGTCGGACATCCTAACATTAGTCGATAATACCAAATCGCCACTCTAATTATTTTCCTCATTAAAAGCGCAAGTTATGTGGTAGACTCGTTTTTCGTATGCTATAGTACTGGTACATTTCAATTTGAGGGATTATTGGAACCCAAGATTTTTTATTTTTAAAAAATTGACCTTGAATTCTTCCATGATTACATGGTTGTAGTCTTGGACTTGGAACACGTTTGTGTCACAGGTTTGAACTTTGTAAATTATTTTTTGAGGAAATATATTCTAGTTATTCTAATTCCAATGGTACATAAATGATGCGCCTATGCATCTAGCATTGGATAGACCTCATACAATAACTATCCTAGCTCTACAATATCTTTTGTTTCATTTCTTCCGGAACAATCACACACTTTTTTTTATTATGGATTTAGATTTGTGTGAAATCGTTTAACGGATTTTTTTATGTTAGACGGATTTTTATTTGATTCATGAGGTAGTCTTCTTTTTCTCTTTTTTTTTTTTCATTTTTTATTTTTTCAGCGGTCCTCCTCCTTTTCCTTTTCTTCTTAGTTTTTTTTTTCACTTTTTAATTTCTTCATTTTTTTACAAATATATATTTAATATTTTTTGAATTAATTTAATTTTTAAAAATAAATATATACCTTAAAATGGAATCAGTGAACCCTAAAATTGAATTGAATTAATTTAATATTTTTATCCGACATCTCACCTAGTGCATTTGCTCGACACTAATGCGTAGGCTTATGCACTGGGCTCGATACAAAATGAAGATTTAAAAAAACACTGAAAAATAAAAAAGTCCAAATCAAAATAAAGAAATAAGAGAAAAATAGGAACCGTTAGGTGCTTCATAGGTGATAATACTTCGTTTCTTTGCTAGTAGGGATAATCAATTCAGCGTGCCCACACTAAAAATAGGGATGATGAATGAGTTGAGCATAAACCTGATGAGATTTAAGTCTGTGTTGTTATGCCTATTTTGCAGCATTCTCTTTTCATGTGTGTACATTTTCCGCTTAGAATTTCTAGAATTTGCTTTTGTTCTACTTTAAAATCAGAAGGTCGAAAATGCATGTGTAGATGATTAAGACAATTTCTTGCTTGAGCCCACTAAGCCAAATAAAAAACCAATCTTTGACACAACTTTGCAGCCCTTTTGAGCCAATAAAATGCCCTAACAGTTTTGTTGATATACCTCACTATATAAAACCAAGACATTACAAGAACCAAAAGTAGGGGAAGTCACTGGACGATTTAGAAGAAAAGAAAGATGCAAGAAAGAAAGTGGAGGGAACGAAAAAAAGAGAAAGAAGAAAAAAAAAGAGAATAAGTTTCCCCCTAGTCTGAATGTTCAGAATACCCATACTAACGAAAAAAATTGCAATCTGAATAGTGAGTGAGCGCATGAGAAAGTAAGTCAAAAAAAAGATGGGGTATGCCCAGTGAATGCTCTTGAGAATTTTAGCTCAGTACCTAAAGAAACCTCACCTTACCTAAAGCCCCATTACAACCTATAAAAGTCCTTTTGATACTTATGCATGTTTCCACTTAATGAAATTGAAGAAAGAGCACTAGCAAACTTATGGAATGAATAAGTATAGAATGATTGAATTTTGAGTGTAAACATTGAGCCTAAACACTGTGTGAAGAGAGTGTGGCAGGACCTATACGCTCAATTCAATTTTGACTTGCTAGGGAATGCTGATTGCGCAACTAACTGAAAAAGTTTGTTGTTGAAACATTGTGCCCACACGGATTAACAGATTGCATGTTTTGTGTCTTTCGTGTCTATTTCTTTTTCTTTCCTTTTTGTTTTTCTTTTTCTGGGTTCTTCGTACCCCATGCTTGAGGACAATCATGTGTGTGGGGGTGTGATAAGTCCATTTATTTCATATTTTTCTGGGCATTTTAATCGCTCTGAATGTCTTTTTTAGTATCTTTTGTGTCGAAAAAGAACCAGGAAAGTGGTTTCGGCATGATAGGAGTCGAATCTGGTGAAAGAGGCATTTTGGCCTTCAAATTAACTGAAATGGATGAAATGGGCATATCAAATAAAAAACGAGCTGACCAGATGATGCCGTGCTCACAGTACTCGCGTAGATTCAGAAGAGGCAGTGAAGAGAGCATTCGCGGAAAAAGTGGGATTATGTTGAAAGAAGATAAAGTTGTGCTGAAGCTTGATCGATATTGAAATATGATCGAAGGAGGAAAGGTTTTATTAGATGGACTCTTGGCCAACAATTTGGAAGATAAGGATGAGATTCCTAAAATATTGGGATTCATTCAACCATCTAAGAAAGTTTCCTTATCTAGTCAGAATCCAGCGGGCACAGGAGATCCAGCAGATAGGAAGTTTCCTTATCCAGTTAGAGTCCAGCAGGGCACAACAGATCCGGCAGATATGGCAGTTTTCTGTTTTTGGTGGATTTTTATTTGAGCTTTGTACTCTTTTAAATACTAGTTTGATTGTTAGAAAACAGACACACTTCATACCTTATAATTTCTGCACTTTTATTTTCACATTTAGTTTAGTTTTAAAGCTGCTTTCGCAATAAGACAATCTGGGGTCTTATGCCCATAGGAAGTAGGTTTTATATTTAAATGTTATTTCTGTTCGGCATTGGTGTTAGACGAGTTTTAATTCAATTCCGGTAAGTTTTTCTTATTTACCATGTCTTTATTTTATGCTTTTACAGTTCCTTATAGTATGAGTAGCTAGATCTATATTCCGGGATTTGAACTAAAGATGAAAGTTTAATACACACTTAAATACTCGTGAGGCCATGTGGATACATTACTACATGATAGCGTTTCTGCCAATTTTTGTTCTTGTTCCAAGTGAGCGTGAGTTTAATATGACTAATATGACTGATCACTCTTTAGTAGTAGAGGGCACACCAGGGTAAATTGGATTAGCGAATCGTGACTGTGTGTTAATTTAAACGGTAACTGGGGAATCAGTGGGTTGTTATGGGCACATGAGGAATTAGTAAACACAACAAACTTGGGTTCATCTAGGGCATAAGGCTGCCTATTCATTTACATCTCTTTGTGGAACCGGGGGGTGGGTGATAGGTAAAGGGTTTAATCGATGAGGAGTCACTTTTAAGCCTAATCTGAAAGGATGAATAAGGAGATGTAGTGAGGAATCCGGTCTTCATAACTGGGTGACTTAATCGTGTAGGAAAATCATTGTACCCATGATCGAGTGAGTGTGAGTTAAACTGGATTCTAGTTTAAGTTCCGGAACCTTTTGTTATTTGATATTTCTTCTAGTTATTTTTGTAGATTTAAATTCCATTGTTGTGACCACGATACCAAACCTCCTTTTGTGATTAGTGACCCGAAAGTAAGATTTCATCAGCTCTCTATGGGATCGACCCGTACCCATAAGCTAGCTACGCTCGCTGTGGGCATAGGAGTATAAATATTATTTTGAGCGCGAAACGACTTCGTGTCAATTGTATATTTGGAGTAAAATTAGTGAATATGGACAAGAGGAGTTGAAGGAGTGTTTAATTAAGCTCTTAAGCTTAGTTAAATACTTAATGGAAGCCTAATGGATTAGATTAAGTTATCAAGACCCAAAGAAATCTAAAGCCCAACTCGAAGCATGAGTGGGTCGATCCGGAGGAGCTCGGTTGACCCAATCCAGTGTATTTTCTGAAGAGGTGGGTCGACTTGGTCAGCTAGCCTAGGTCGACCCTGTGCAAAAATAGGGCTCTGGGTTGATTCGGATGGCTTGGTCAACCCATGTGCAACAGACCCGCGAGAATGTGATTTTCTCACTCCAATTCAGGGTTTCTAACCTACATATAAAAGCCTCCATTTTGGTACACGAGGAGAGACACATGAGAGCCACACAACACAAGTGACACATGCCCCATACACACCAGAGAAGAGAGAAAGAGTGCCGTCTACTCAAGAGGAGATGTTAAGGTTGTTAGAGGCGAAGTACCATTGTAGAGAAGATGAAGTCACTGGATTACATCCTATTCTTCGATTTTCTTTATCTTTTCTGTCATGAATACTGAAACTCTGATGTCATTTATTTATTTTATTATTTTTAGCTAAATCTGTAGCTAGGTTTTAGGGATTGGAACCTATGGATTTTAATATATGAATTGATTACTTTTTCTTCCTGCTATCTCTCGGGGTTTAATTTCTATGATTTATTTCATATCTTGTATGAATGCTTGATCACCATTTATGCATGCTAGTCATTAATCTGAAGCACTGACCAGAGAAGGATTAATGATAGAAAGATATAAATAAGATTATGTGTGCTTGGAAGGATCGACCAAGTGAACAAGTATCACATATGATTCAATAGATCTTCGAGTGCTTGATTAGGAGTAATGACCAAGTGAAGTGCATGCTCATTATATCTATGTTATGGTATATGCCTTAAAACAGCATCCTGATAATATACTAGTGATCCCTCACCATTGATAGATTAAAGATAATTAGTCGGGTTGAGAGAATCAATAAATATTGTTAAATGATATAGTAAATCCAATTTCCCTAATACCTAGTATTTTTGCATATATTGTTTATTTTAGTATTTTATTATTTTGTGTCTTTATTTTTTGCTTGTTATTTTTATTCCCTTTTATCTGTTTATTCGGTGTCAAGATATTAATTATGTATTGACACACCGTCATTTTGTGTGCAAAATTACACTCGTGGGCAAAGCCCGACAGATGCTTAAATTTGCCTTCATCGGTTAGTATAGTGCTTAGAGACAGAGATCGTCCCACGAGGAGTGTTTAACTTTTCTATCTTCTTTTGTAAACTTGTGGAACTTATGGGAATTACTGTCACTAATTTGTTCCTGCACAACTAAATCTAAACAAACACTTAAACAATAACTGATGAAACAATTTAAAAGATATGTTCAAGTCAAACGTGAGTGCGGTTTCGGTAGACTTATGCAATTCTAAGCACAAACACATAGATACTTTGATATGACCGGTTAGTTATAGGAGCAGGTACGATCACCTTACACCCCCAATCCTTTCTTACTGTATATGCTAAGAGCGATACGGTCGGTGACTCTTAGTCCCTAACTACCCAAGACCCAAAGAAGATAGTCATGCAGAGGGTTTGCAAGAATAGCAGCATTGAGTCGGAGGGATCCAACACTGGAATATGGGCATATCCTCGGTGTGCCCACTAGATCCACCTATACTTCAATCTCCAAACTTCAGCGCCTACTTTATCACTTAGTGGCTCATTCAGGGTACGATCGTCCTTACTTCCACCCTGACTTACATAAACGATATTTCAATTAAGAATGACCAATTCCTAACCTTACCATTTCCCTGTCATCATTCTGCCTATAATGAAATTGTGAATCAATTCAAGGTAAATTGAGAACACTAAGCCTCATGGATAACTTCTACCTCAACTTATTCACATTCGACTTAAACACTAATTACTTAGCCAGAAAACATATTAAATAACAAAGAAAAATTAAATAAATAACACATGATGAAAGGAAAACAAACTAAATTAAGATCTGGACCCAACTCCAGATTTGGGCAAAAACAGGTACGAGCATCAGCGGAGGGCAAACTGCCGACTGCTGTGCAAAATATACAAAATGCTAAAAATGTAGAAAACTAAGTGCGGAATCGTAAATGAAATCAAGCGTGTTCTAAACTAGAAGTGCAAGCTAGTATTTATAGTTGTTAGTTTGGCCATACTCGACCCAGCCTAGCCCACGCAGGAGCATGAATTTAGTTGGAACAATCCACTTCGCTACCATGGTAATGCTCGCTGAATTTCAGGGTTATGCTCCTTCAATCTCTCTCCTTATCTCTTCTTTCCTCTCTCCATCTCTTTCTTTTCTTTTCTCTCTCCTAATTCGGGACCATTGATCCCCTCCTGTTTCGGAACTGTTGCTGACATGGATCCAGGTTGTTGAGTAGAGGTAGTTGCTGAACTTCCACGCTTAATTCGCAATAGACTTTCAAAGCTTCAACATCCTCTTTATGCCCTTAGTGTAGTAGACATCATATTTATGATCATAATGGATCCAAACGTGCTCCTCTCCCCCCTGTTACACTTTACTCTCTAACAGACTCTAAACACTACTAAAAGTACTAAAAATGAGTAAAAAATAAAGTAAAAAGATGCGAAATTGAGTCTGTATCATGTACATGTGAATAAGAACGAGTAAATACAGTCTCTGTGGGATATGATACTCTTGCTCACCTAGATATTACAATAACACCGTGCACTTACGGTACGATTATTTATTAATAAATAACGTGTCATGTTATTACATTATTTTCAGCTAAATTCAACAATCTTAAACCAAATTCCTACTTAGAAAACCTTAGTTTTCAACATGTCTAGTGAATAGACGAACAACGTCGCTACTAATACCGCCGTTAGGGATGTCAATTTAGCCCGAAACCGATGGGTTGGCCCGAATAGACCGAGAAAAATATAGGGTTAGGGCCGAAAAATTCCGGCTTGAAAAAAAAAATTAACCGAACGGGCCAAACCGGTCGGGCTGGCCCGGTCGGGCCGCGGGTTGGCCCGTCGGGCTGGCCTGGCAGCCTTCGTTGTTTTCGTCATAACTTTTTCTAGAAAACTCCGATTCACGAACGGTCGGAAGCATTGGAAAGCTAACTCAATTATCTTTCCATCCATATATTATGCATTTATAGATTCCAAGTATGCTAAAAGTTATGAATTTTTAAAGTTACAACTAATAGTAAATGAGTTTTATTCAATGATGCAATTTTTCATTAAATGTTATATTTTCATTTATGACATACATTATTGCATTTATCAATGTTATAACTTATACGTGCTTAGTATGATGTATAAAACATGTTGTTTATTCGTTTGTTGCTTTTTGAATGTCAAAACCTTTCACTTTAATTTTTTTTATTATTTTATTTTATTTTTGTTAAGAAAATTATCTTTCACTCATTATCCATCTATTATTATATAGACTCATTATCCATCTATTATTATATAGTATTGATGTTTTAAAATATTAAAATTATATTATTTATCATGTTTTCAATAATTTAATTTTATATACGTTCTAATGTTATCATTTGTTTATTGTATGAGAAAGAATACAAAAATAAATGAAATAAATAATGAAGACTTTAAAAATGAAATGTGAACAAGAAGTTGAAAAATCTTCAAATATTATTGTTGAAATAGAAGAAGATTGTATTTCTAATTAGTTCGGAGATTGAACTATAATTAGATTTATGATTTAGTTTGAAATTATTATTTTTGAAAGAACAAATTATGATTGTTGGTATTTGATTAGTTGGCTGCCAAGATTGTTTTGCTATTATATAAGTTTCTTTTGAAATCCCATTATGTGTTCTGCTACTCTGATACACTCTTATAATTCCTAAGTTCTATTATATTTATCGAGATTCTAAGAATATTCCCTAGACATGATCATCTTTATATATATATATATATAAGTGATGCACATTAAGTTTTATTCCTGCTTCTCGAGTATAATTTCCTTTCGCCTATGAAGAGGCTTGTTCACGTTGAGATTTGTTTATTCGCTTTGACCTATGAATGGGTCTATGCTTGTTGGTATTTGATTAGTTAGCCATTTTATTCCGCTAAAGCATGTTTCCTTCTTAATCAAGTAAACCCGAGTATCATTGCCTATCTTTCAAGAGTATATCGTTATTCTTAAACCATCTTTGTTAATCTTCCGTCTTTATTTATTAATCCCTTAATAACACCCCGTCCCCATTCGTTTAATCCCTATCTCAGGACCGGGCTGTTACACATACTGACAAACAAAAGAAATTCATCTGTTTAAATTTCAAAATGTGTCGACAAAAGATATTGTTCTATTTGACAACATTTAACCTTGTGACGTTCTTAATTAAAGTCCCTTTGTCGTTGGGGGCAAATGCTGATGCTTAAGCTGTCATTGCACTTGATGTTTGGAATCACTCTAATTTCCTTTACAAGAACAATGAAATGAACTGCTAAGGAACTATGGGAGTCGTTGGAGAAGAAATACAAGATCAAAGATGCCGAAGCGAAGAAGTTTCTTCTAGGTCGATTTATCGACTACAACATGGTTGATTCAAAGACTGTAATCAGTCAAGTGTAAGAACTTCAAATAATCTTGCAAAACATTTATTCTGAAGGAATGGTGGTGAATGAAACTTTTCAAGTGGCTGCTATCATATTGAAGCTACCACCAAGTTTGAAAGATTTCAAGAATTACTTAACTCACAACAAGAAAGATATAACTGTTAAAGAGATCGTTGTTAGACTTCACAATGAAAAAGACAACAAGAGCTATGATAAAAGGCTGGTTACCCCTCTGATGGCTAAGGAAAATGTGGTTGAGCATGGTGATAGCTCAAGGCGGAACTCTAACAAGAAATCTAATTTTGCAGGGAGAAATACATTATGACCGAAGAAAGAGAACATTAAGAAGAAGTTCAATGGTAAATGCCTTAATTGTGACAAGTATGGTCACATGACTTCTGATTGTTCAAAGCTAAAGAAGAGTCAAGAGGTACACATGGTGGAAGACCTCTCCATGGATGTTGAAGAGATGCACCTAGTTGCGGTGATCTTTGAGGTGAACCTTGTTGGTTCAAATCCCCGAGAATATGGATTGATACAGGTGGTACCCTGCATGTGTGTTCAAATAAGGAATTATTTAGTGCTCTTGATGAACAAGTAGATGGCTAGAAACTCTTCATGGAGAAATCCGCTACATTCGATGTGAAAGGCTTTTGAACTGTGGTTTTAAAGATTATTTTAGGAAAAAAGCTAACTCTCAACAATGTGTTGTATGTGCCAAAGATTCATAAACATCTTGTGTCTGGTTCACTGTTAAGCAAGTATGGCTTTCACATTGTCTTTGAGTCTGATAAGGTCATTTTGATCAAGAATGATGTGTTTGTCAGAAGGGATTATGAATGTAACAGGATTTTTAAGCCTAATGTAATGAGTGTTAAGTCAGCTATGAGTAATAAAATGAACTTTTCCATTTATATGCTTGAGCCTTCCATAGTATGGCATGGTAGACTATGACATGTCAATTAAAATACCCTGCGTAGGTTAATGAGTATGAAAAGCATACCTATGCTCCATATTGACTCAATACATAAGTGTGAAACTTGTGTTAAAGCTAAGTTAACTTGGTTGGCCTTCCAACCCTTTCGAAAGAAATAGTGAACCACTTGACCCAATTCACACAGATGTGTGTGATTTAAAGGCAGTGCTCATACGATGTGGAAATAAGTATTTTATTACTTTTGTAAATGATTGCACTATATTTTGCTGTGTATCTTCTTAACAGTAAAAAGATGAAGCAATAGATAAATCTGTTCTCTATAAAACTGAAGTTGAGAATTAACTAAGTAAAAAGATTACGGTGTTAAGAAGTGACATAGGAGGTGAGTATGAGTCACATTTTACTAGTTTCTGTGCTGAAAATGGAATAAGGCACAAGACCACTGCACCTTATTCATCGCAACAAAACGACGATGCAGAATGGAAAAATAAAATGTTGAAAGAAATGATGAATGCGTTGCTATTAAGTTCTGGACTACATCAGAACATTTGGGGGATACTGTTTTGACAATTAACTACCTTTTAAATAAAGTACCCTGCAAGAAGTTAGATAAAAACCTATATAAGTTATGGCACGGAAGACCACCATCCTATAAATACTTACGAGTGTGGGGGTGTCTTGCCAAGGTAGTTGTACCGACACCAAAGAAGGTGAAAATTGGACCAAAATTGTTGATTGCATATTTATTGGTTATGTACGTAACAACAATGCTTATCAGTTTCTTATGCAGGAGTCTAGAATTGAATACATACACAAAAACACAATAATTGAATCAAGAAATGCTTCATTCTTCGAACATGCATTTCCACGAAAGACTGTAATGAAATCTACTTCCATTAAATGGACTATGGAATTAGTGGAAGAAGAACAACATGATGAAGATGTGGTAGAACCACGAAGAAGCAAAAGAGCTAGGATTGAAAAATCTTATGGTCCAGACTTTTTAACCTACATGGTTAAAAGTGAACCTTAAAGCTTTTTCAAACAAGGAACTCTTCAGATGATCCTCTATGCATGTAAAGAGACTATACAAAGCAAAATTAATTCCATTTTGCAAAATCACGCTTGGGAGCTAGTGGATCTTCCTCGAGGAAAGTAAACCATTATGCTCTAAGTGGATTTTCAAAAGAAAATGAAAACTGATGGAACTGTTGATAAGTACAATGCTAGATTTGTAATTAAAGGTTACGGATAGAAAGAAGGTCATGACTACTTTGACACATATTTCTCTCATCCACAGTGTCCCAATAAGATTGGCTTTGTCGGATCACCATTCTAGAGGGTCTTTTGTCACTATCTTTGTGCCCTCAGTTTGGATCGGGAATTCGAACACGTCCACCATGCTTACTCCTTTAGTATCAGCGGGGTGTTTCATTGCTTCAATGATGTTGAAGGTGATGGTGTCCCTGTTGAATTCGCATGTCAATATGCCCTTATCGACGTCAATCTTTGTATATGCCATCTTCATGAATGGTCTGCCCAGTAGCATGCAGAAAGCTTTTCTGCTAGCTGCGCCCATATCCAATACATAGAAGTCTGCTGGAAAGATCAAATCTTTCACCTTGATCAACATGTCTTCTAGTATTCCTTCGGGGAACATGCAGGAATGGTCAACTAATTGGATCACTATTTTTATCTCTTTTAGCGGGCCTAGTGCCAGTTCTTCAAAAATGGTTAAGGGTATAACATTGATGGATGCGCCTAAGTCGAGCATAGCTTGGTCGATCTTTGTGCCTCTGATTTCACATGGGATAAAGAATATCTCTGGATCTCCATATTTCTTGGGAAGTTTTCTTTGTATCATCGCAGAGACATTCTCGCTCATGACAACTTGAGCATCTTTCGGGAATTGGATTTTCCAGATGCATAGTTTCCTTCAAGAATCATGCATAATGAGGTACTTACCTAATTGCATCCAAGAGCGGAATGTTGACTTTCCCCTTCTGGAAAACCTGTAGTAGATCTTTATCCTCGGATTCCTTTTTGTTTTGCTTCAATCTTCCTGGAAAGAGAGGTGGAATGATGATTTCCCTTTTTTCTGGTGCTTGAGGTGCTGAAGGAGCTTTGAGTCCTTCTAAATTGATGTCCTCCTTTGGTGTTTGGTTTTCCTCCTCCTGTGCAACTTCCTTGTGGGAATTTTCATCAGTCAACTCGAATGAGGGCTTAAGAAGCTCTTTCCCCCTCTAAGTGAGATGGCATTTACATCTGCCCCGGGGTTGGGTTCAGTCTGTGAGGGTAGTATCCTCTTCTCTTTTTCCATTTGGGACATTTCTTCACTAAGTTGAGTGATTTGTGTCCTTAAGTAGTTCAATCCAGCCCTGGTTTCAGTTTCGAACGAAGCTACACGTTTCTGGATATTGACTGACTTTATGACCATTTATCTTACTATGTCTTCTAGGGTGGGTCCTCCTGCGGGTATAGTCCGATGTTGTCCTGGATGTGCCTGGGGCTTAGGGTACCTTTGCCTTTGATTGTAATTCTGGGAGTATGGATTGTTTCTACGCCGGTTCCTCCCATCAATTACATGCACGTTCTCTCTTTTTTCTTGCACTTGTGGATATTGATTAGTGTAGTGTCCCATCATATCGCAAACCCCATATATCCACAAGGTGTTTGTAGATAGTTGTGTCATCATGTTCTCCATTTTGTTGAATAGCTGATTGATCTTCACCTCGGATTCAGGTGAGTACATTGATTTGCCCACAATAGCTGCTTGGGGTCTGTCATAGACATCTTCTCTGGTTTCCTCCATCATTTCTCTGATTAATTGGATTGCCTCATCCATCATTTTGTTCAGTATGGATCCTCTATATGCTGCATTGAGTAAGTTTCGATCCTCTACCCTTAGCCTGAAACGAAATACTATACCAGATCATGAATAGGGATCTGGTGATGTGGGCATTTTGAGAGCATCTGCTTGAAACACCCCCAATAGTCCTAGAAGCTTTCATTCATTCCAGACTTGAAGGTGGAGATTTTCTTCCTCATGGCTTGTACTCGTGTTGTTGGAAAGTACTTCTCCAAGATCCTTTCTTGTAGCTCGTTTCATGTAGTCAAACATCCGGCGGGATGGTGTACAACCATTCTCGTGTTCCATCCTACAAGATAAAGAGAAAAAAGCATATATATGTATTCAAACATATTTCCCGTGTTGTTTTGTTGAGTGCCGCAAGCCATCTTGAAGTCTTACAGGTGCCTCTGCGGGTCTTCTCCGGGATGATCGTGGAATTTGGGTAAAATTGAGATTAAATTTGATCTTAATTCCCAATTATCGACTAGGTGGGGTAGTGTGATTCCAGAAGGACGCATATTCATTGCTTGTGGAAATATGAGCTGCCTTAGCGTGGGTTGAAGTAAGGAAGGTGGAGGTGGTGGTATTCGTTCTGCCATTTCTTCACTTTCAGACTTGGAGAAGAGTGGATTATAGTTTTCTTCGAGTGAAGCGTGTGTACTGCTGGTGTTGCTCTCTGCCTCAAATGTCTGGCTTCCTTCTAAGGTTTCTGGTGGTGAATCTTAGCTTGTGGTTGCTTCCAAGTTTCTCCTTGCTTGCGCTCTCCTTCGTCGTGCAGTCTTTTCTATCTCCGGATCGTAGACTAGATTTCCTGTGCGATTAGTGCGTACCATAAACAAGATTAACACGAGAAAAGTTAAGATAGAAAAGTGCGCTTACACTTCCCGGCAATGATGCCAAATTTTGACACACCGTCATTTTGTGTGCAAAATTACACCCATGGGTAAAGCCCGACAGATGCTTACATTTTTCCTCAAGGGCTAGTATAGCGCCCAAAGGTAGATATCATCCCCCGAGGGGTGTTTAACCTTTCTATCATGTTGGTAGCTTTTCAGGATTTGTTTGGAATTATTGTCACTAATTTTTCCCTGCACAATTTAAACTAAACAATTAATTAAATAACAAGATGGAAATTAACAATATGAAAGATATGTTCAGCTCAAACATGAGTTCGGTTTTGGTAGATGCATGCAATCATGGGCACAACCACAAAGGTACCTTGATTTGACTGGTTGGTTATAGGGAGTAGTTACGGACTACTTACACCCCCAATCTCTTCTTACTGTTTACGTTAAGAACGATATGGGCAGCGACTCTTAATCCTAACTACCCAAGCACCAAAGAAGAGACGTATACAGAGGTATTACAAGGGCAACAACATTAAATCGGAGAGACCCAATACTAGAATATGGACACATCCTCGGGTGCCCACCAGATCTACCTATATTTCATTCTCCAAGCTTCGGCACTTCTTTTATCACTTAGTGGCTCATCAGGGTACGGGCGCCCTTACTTTCACCCTGACTTACATAAATAATAGTTCAATTAAGAGTGGCTAACTACCTAACCTTGCTATTACTATGTCATCATTCTGCCCAGGATGAAGTTGGGAATCGATTTAAAGTAAATTAAGAACAATAAGCATCATGCATAGTTTCTACCTTAACCTATTCACATTCGACTAGAACACTCGTTACTTAGCCAGAAAATATATTAAATAACAAGACAAGAGTAAATGAAATAAACATAATGAAAGAAATACGAACTAAATTAACGACTGGATCTAACTCTAGTTTGGGCAAAAACAGGTACTTGCATCAGTTGAGGGCAAACCATCGACTGCTGTGCAGAATATTTAGAAACTAAATGCAAAAATCTAAGTACAGAAATGTAAGTGTTATCGAGTGTGTCTGCAACTGAAATGAAGGAAAGTATTTATAGTTGTTAGAAACCACATCTTGGCCCAACCCAGTCCACGCAGGGGCATGAAATTAGTTGGGGAAGACCACTTCAGCTCAACGGTCATGCCTTTCTGATTTGTAGGAGTCGTGCTCTATGTTTTCTCTCTCCTCTATCTTCTCATCCATCCCTTATCTATCTCTTCATCCATCTCTCTCTACTTTTGAACTGATCTCCCTATGTTTTGGAATTGTTGCATACGTGGATCCGTGCTTTCTGAATGGAGCTAGTTGCTGAACTTCCACGCTAAATCCGCAATAGACTTTCTAAGCTTCAGCCTCCTTCCTATGCCCTCAATCGAGTCAGCATCACGGTTATGCCCTCAATGGATCCATATGTGCTCTTTCTCTCCCCTGTCATACCTTATCCCTAACAAGACTCTATATACAACTAAAAGTACTAAAAATGAGTAAAAAAGATAAAGTAAAAAGACACAAATTTGAGTCTGTATCAATCACTAACATAATGTGTATGTACGCTAAACTAACACGTTGAATTGAATTATCAAACAAAAAAAACAGATAAGTATCACTAGATATAAATTGGGGTGCCACTACATGTGAGATGAAGTATCACTAACTATGAGGTGAATCATCATTAGAGATGAAGTATTAAGTGAAGTCAACATATTTATTATTTTTCAAGAGTATCGTTACCAATTATAAGAAGTACTGTTATTTATATTGTAAAGTGTTACTAACATAATGAGCATGTACAACAAACTATCACATTGACTTATTGAATCAAATATAAAGAAGTGTCACTATATATGAACTCATGTATCACTAATTGCGATGTGAATCATCTCAAGTTATGAAGTGAACCAAAATACAAAGAAGTATCACTATGAAGTGAAGTATCACTACATACGAATTAAAGTATCACTTACTGAGAATTTCAGCTAAACATGTTCATGATCTTTGACAGATGCAGTTTCTCTATCTTGATCAATTGAATCATCATGTACAACCATATCTGAAAATTATAAAATTAAAATTTAAATTAGTACTAAAAGTATTCAAACTATATAGTTGCAATCCACCAACAAAAAAATACTATAAGAATAATATTGAAGTTCTAAAATTACAATAATAAATGGCCTAACTGATATAAATTCAAAGCAATTCCTTCACAGACATATCATCCAACACAAGGTATGCACATATAGAACATGTAGCAATAATTCACCTAATTTGTGAAACTCAAACATTTTGAAAACCTAATTACAATATCGTCAAAGGAACATATACCGCTTGTAGTAGATATTTATTCACCGAAGTTCAAAGAAATTTTGTAGGGCTGGAAATTCGACAAAAGTCATTTTTTGTGGTTTTTTATCCATGAATTTGTCAGTTCTGGATGAAGAGAACTCGTAGAGAAGAAGAGAAATTGCGTTGAGAAGAGGAGAAAAACATGTGGAGCACAATAAGTTCAATGGTAGTCATGGTGGGAAGTAGCTTGCGTCCGTGAAAATTGGGAAATGGGAGAAGAGAGAGACTCCATTTAATTTTTATATATATATTTCCCTCAAATTAGGTAGGATAGAGGGTCGGATTAGGATTCGTCTAACGAAAGCGATCTGTTAGACCGTCCTACAAGAGTATAGCCCTGTAACAGTCCAGTCCCAAGAATAAAGACGGGGTTGTTATGAAGAAAAATAGAAGGAAAAAGGTAGAATAATTGGACATCCAGGGGGGGTGTTTCTAGAATTAAACTAAGTTAGCGCCTCAAAAATTTAGACAACTTAACTTTATGACTCGAAAAAATTATCGTTTTCAAGGAATCAAGGAGTCAAAGGATTCAATTGAGTCAAAGAAACGTCATATCATAGGTCAATCAAAATTTAAACAGAATCCAATGACAAACATATATGAATTTGACTCTTTAAATAAACAAGACCTCTTAATAGGTCACAACAACTAAGACCCATTAATAGGTCGGAGTCAAATAAATCATACTGTCCTATTCATAGGATGAAAAAAGAAAACAACTTAAGATTAACTAGAAACGAGCAGAATCATGCTTGAAAGAAAAGCCTCTTCATAGGTTAACAACAATCACAAGCATGCAAGACTCATTCATATGTACACTGAAAGTGAATAGATACCATCATGCTTAGCAAGTATGACTTTTTAAATAACTCAAAATCAATGGAGGAATAAACGGGTATGTTAAAAGAACATATGCTTCTTCTTCTTAAAGACTTTATTGATATTTAGGAATCATAGCATTTAAGATATGCTACTATCAAGAATCAATTTACATATATCAGAAAAAAATACTAGACGTCAGAGTACTTAGCAGAAACATAGCGGAAGAAAATCATGTAACCATATAGAGCAACAACTTTGGAAACTCAGACAACTCGGGCAACCCCACCAGCAGCACATCACCGGCCTCGGCATCTCAACCTGAAAATATTTGAAAAAGAGGGCGTGAGCACTAATGTACTCAGTGGGGTTTTATGAGAAAACTCTTTAATAAACTTTAGAAATATCCAATTAATAACTGGCGGTATATGGAGAGCATAATGCAAAAGCCCTCTCCATATCCGCAAAAACATTATACTTTCTTTTCCTGGCACATTTCATGGCTCAAATCTGATGTCTACTGCACCCTTAGGCATGCATTAGGATAAGAGAGAGGCTACCTCAAATATCCTCATGAGTATGCGAGGGGATTACCCAGCAGTGACTCCCTTTACTTTATCAAGATTTAACTTTAGTGACACGAAAGTCACAACATGATAATGCAATAAAACTGTTCTTTGAGCTCAATAACCTGCTTAACAATAATTGAATCATAACATTCAATATCAAAACATTAACCTTGAATTCTTAATACTTAATCCTCAACATTGAATTCTCACATTCAATCCTTAATATCAAAGCCTCAATGCTAAATCATGCTAGCATAAAACATAACCTAGAATGAAATATCTAGATTGCATTCCTTAATATTATAGCCTTAACTCCCATAAGGGATACAATAATCAACCTAAAATGCATCATTTATCTCAATAACCTTTCTCAGCAATAATACAAAACTTAACTTATGATCATAATTGTCTATACCTCATATAAATCAACTATAAGATATTATATCAAATCAATACATCATTTACTTAATCAAGAGCTCAAATAACAATTACTCCCTCCGTCTCATAATTATAGTCCACTTCCCATTTTCACACAGATTAAGAAATCACATTTAGTATGTATTGGAAATATACAATTTACAATAATTATCCTATATTGCCCTTATTTTTTACTATATTAATTGCATTCATACTATATTAAATAGGGTTATATTTGTAAAAGAATATTTAAATACAATCCCAATTTAGAATAAGACTATAATTTTGGGACATCCTAAAAAGGAATAATGGACTATAATTATGGGACGGAGGGAGTAACATAATCATGTTATAACTTCCTTCCTTTCTTTCTTTTCCTTTCCTTTCCTTTCCTTGTACAAAGACTAATCAGGTAGAACATAAAGTATTTATTGAATATTTTACCTTGCCCTATCATGCTACTAGAACTTACTAGCTCAAACCATATATTTGGTTTAGAATTACCCACCTCGATGATGAGCACGTGGACAAAGCAACAAGTCAAAAATCCTTCCACAGTTTTCCTCGGGGCTCACCTCTTCCTGTAAAAGCTGATCATTGACTTAGCGGCCTTCTTCGAAGATTTCTAACATCTAACAAAATTTTAAACACCTAAACCTTCCTCTCTTAACTAGGACTTAAACACAGATTGTATGAATTTAGAACCTTTATAAAACACGAGAATTGAAAGACTCGAGATAAGAATACACTTAGAGGCAAAACTTGGTGGTAGAGGCCTTGCACGGGCCGTGCTATTTCTTGAATCGGGAATAATCTTCTTAGTTTTTCCGATACAGTCTGTGCAAACATAGAACGGTTTGTGCAGACCCTTGCACGGGTTTTGCTAACTCTTTTGAACTCAATGCCGAGAGTGTTGCATGGGCCGTGCAGAAGGGATCCCTTCCTGCAAGGTCCGTGCACTCTCACGGACTTTGAAAATCTTCGCTCGATATTTTGGTTGAGGCGATACTCGGTTGCCTCTCCCTTTTCTCGGCGTTTTAAACTTCAAATAAGGCTCAACTCAGGCTCTACGGATTTTCCAAAGATATAAACTTACGACGACATAAATCGATAGAAACCGAATGAACACAATTATCTCCTTTGAACACTTATAAATTATGATGGAAATGAAATACGAAACTTAGATAGAATAATCAAGAATAATAACGAGAATATGATAACGAAAGACGGTAATAAAATGTGGAATTAAAACACAAGAAGCAAATAGGATTTGAGACCGATGAAAAAGAATGATCGGAGTCGAGTGCATCGAAGGAAGGTGGCTAGCTCAGCGTCTCGTCGAGTCGTAGCTGCGATAGAGCCCCCTACTGCATCCCAACAGCGCCTGATAAAGCCATGCAAGGCTTGAAGGCCTTGAACCCGAGCTGCAATTTAAAGGTCCAATGACGCGACTTCGAGCGAAGAAATTACAAAGATATTTCCAAGTGTTGATTCGCAAGAAGTTCGAGGAATTAGAAGATGCAAGGTGCAGCCATGTTTTAGTTAATTTATTAACTAATGAAGATCAAGATCATACCATGGAGAATATAACTTGAAGAGTTGAAGATGAAGATCCAAAGTGGACGTGTGCAAGTGTGAAGAAATCGGCCCTTGATTTATCTAATTAGGGGTTGAATTTTTTATATGTTTTTAATAATTATTTATTATTAATAAATGAAAACATAAAAACATACTTTTCTCACATAATTAGATTATTTCACACATTAACACACACTTTTTACACACATATGGATTGAACACGAAATTTCTACCATTTTCACAACGAATCCTCATATGGACTGAACATGAAATTTTCTCCATTTTCACAAAGAATCCCCCACTATTTTATGTTTGCATAGAAAAGTCTTAATTATTTTATTTAGCATAATGTAAATAATTATTTTTATATGTTTTTAGTTATTTTTAGTATGTTTTTTTATTTTATCATATTTTTATGTTTTCATTTATTAATAATATCTAGATACTTAGATTATTTCATACATTAACGCACACTTTTTCGATGAAATAAATGAAATTATCTGAGTAATATGAATCATTATTATATTATAAAATAAAAAACAACTAAAAAAATACAAAAATAATTATTTGCGTTATGCCAAATAAAATAATTAAGAATTTTCTATACAAACATAAAATAGTGGAGGATTCTTTGTGAAAATGGAGAAAAGTTCATGTTCAATCCATATGATAATTCTTTGTGAAAATGATGGAATTTCATGTTCAATCCATATGTGTGTAAAACGTGTGTGTTAATGTGTGAAATAATCTAATTATGTGAGAAAAGTGTGTTAAAATAGTTGGAGGATCAAAATAGGGACCAAATTAAACCTTTAAAATAGTTATAGGATCATTTTGAACCATAAAGATAAATATGGATCAAAGTGCTCCTACACAAATAGTTATAGGATCAAAATGAACCTTTGCCCTTTAATTTATTTATTCCATCCACCGAATCAAACCAACCTTTAGATTTGTTTCTTAATCTTTTATTACCCCAGAGTGAATAGAATTTCCATTCATCACAAAACCTCCTTTACGGCGGAATTATCTGCTCCCGCGTCCTCCATTTTCTAAATTAATAATCATATTAATATAAAAATATTGGTGTGCAGCTATAAATAAATAAAATAAAACGTGTCAAGTTGTAACTTGTAACGCCACCCGATATTTACAAATCATTACAAATCCAAATTAACAAAATGAAAATTCACCACGTCGTCAAGTTTGTGTTCGTCCTTACAATCATTTCTCTCCTCCTCTCCTCCGCTGTAGCTCTTGGGAGCGGCAGAGGAACAGACGGCGGTGGCGGAGCAAGGGGTGGCTCGAGTGGCGGCAGCAAAGGTGGATGGAGCGGCGGTGGCAAAGACAAAGGCAGCAGAGGGAGAGGGGGAGGTGGAGGCAGCGATGGTAGTGAGGGTGGCGCCGCCGGTACTGGTCGTCAAATTGGCGGCGGAGGTAACATTGCGCGGCACAGAAGCAGCAGCCCATCTATAGATTTGGGAGGGTGGCACTTCTTCGTCATCTCCTATTTAGCCTATGCTTCATGCCATCTCCATTATTAATCATTTCGCATAAAATAATTTGCTTCATTTCAATTACGCTTGTAATTATTCATCTTCATTTCAAATATTTATTGTCACTTTGTAGAAGGTTTCGAAATGCCCCCTCTTTCGTAATTACTTCATATGATTTTTCAGTTACTTTTTTTTTTTTGGAACAGAGATAGTATTTAATATTTATCATGTTAATTACTCTAAACAGGAAAAAAATACATTTATACAAATAGGAAGAGAAAAATTAAAAATAAAATAATAATCTTATAATGTTGTTGAAAGTTTAAACTTGTGTGTGTCAACGGTATATCAATATTAAAATTATATATTATTAATAATATTTTTTATAAAAATAAAATTTATTATATTATAACTAACACTACAAAAAAATCAAATTTTAGTGATGGATTTTTCCGTCGTTAAATCTCGAAAATCCGTCGCTAATCCGTTTTAACGACGGATCAAGTCCGTCGTTAAACACGTAGTCGTTAGACAAAATTAACGACAATTAACGACGGAAAAATCTAGCGACGGATTTTTCCGTCGTTAAATAATTTCCAAATTCAGTCGCCAGAAAAAAAAAAACTTAACGACGGAAAAATTCCGTCGCTAAAAATAAAAAAAATTAGCGCGTTGCTCCCCCCACACGCCATATATTATTCCAATATTTGCAGCTCGCGAGATTCGAACCCTTAACCTCCCGTAAAGGCAGAGATCTATCTTCTGCATCTCAACCAAGTGGACTATTGAATATTTATGTTTATATTCAGATATAATAAATATATATTACTTCGAAACTGTTATCCTTCATCTATTGAAATATATATTATAATCTTTTAATGTTGTAAATTAAAATATATTTTTATTAAATTATTTATTTAATATTATATTATTTTAATTAATTTTCTCAAATATTATATATTTATAATTAATAATATTTAAAAAAATAAAAGTAAAGTGAGAAAAATTATAAAAACAAAAAAATATTAAATAAATATTTTCATTTAATTATATTTTTAAAAATATCATAATATTATCTAAAATATTGAAAATATTAATTTTAAATTCGTTTTTCTTAATTGGGAAATAAAAAAATTAAAAATTAAAAAAAAATTAAAAATCAAAAAATAAAAATTAAAAAAAAAATAAAAATTAAATTTAGCGACGGAATTTTCCGTCGCTAAATCCGTCACTAAAATTAAAAAAAATTAAAAAAATTAAAAAATTAATTTTTAACGACGGATTTTTCCGTCGCTAAGTCCGTCATTAATGAAAAAAATTAAATTAAAAATATTAAATTTAATTTTTAATGACAGATTATATCCGTCGTTAATATTAAAAATTAAATCTGAAATATTATAAAAAAACTAACGACGGAATATTTCCATCGTTAATATTAAAAAATAAAAAAAATATATAACGACGGAAACGGTCCGTCGTTAATATTAAAATGTAAATAAAAAATAAAAATCCAAAAATATAACGACGGAAAATGTCCGTCGTTACAGATAACGATAAAGGTTCCGTCATAAATCCGTCGTTAAAGATAACGACGGACTGTCCGTCATTATTCCGTCGCTAAATGACGACCCGAATTATGTCCGTCGGAAATTCCGTCGGTAAAATGCAAAATTCTTGTAGTGTAATAATAATTAATATTTATTGCTAAAAATTGATTTTTTTAAAAAAATTATTTACATTAAACTTGGAATAATCAACCCCAAAATCAATTATATTAACTAAAAAAAATAAAAATTTAATATTAAAAGATAATTATAAATTTTAATTGGGTGAAATAAACTCTAAACAATAATGTAAAATTATACTAAATAAAAAAAATTAAAATTGAAAAAAAAATGATTTTTTTTAAGATTTAATATACGATTAACAGACCTATTATTTCTGCACTTTTATTTTCTGCAATTAGCGTTGCTCCGGCAGTAAGACAATCTGGGGCCTTATGCCCACAGAGGTTAGGATTTATATTTAATGTTGTTGTTGTTCATCGTTGGTGTTGGACGAGTTCTTATTCAATTCCAGTAAGTTTTTCCTATTTATCATGTTTTTATTTTATGTCTTTACAGTTCTTTATAGTATGAGTAGCTAGATCTATAATCCAGAATTTGAACTAAAGATGAAAGTTTAACAAAACACTTAAATACTCGTGAGGCTGTATGGGCACATTACTATACCATTAGGTTTCTATCGATTTTCGTTCTTATTCCAAGTGAGCGTGAGTTTAATATAACTAATGTGGCTGATCACTCTTTAGTTATAGAGGGCACACCAGGGTTAATTGGATTAGCGAATCGTGACTGTGTGTTAATTCAAATGGTAACTGGGAAATCGGTGGGTTACTGTGGGCACACGAGAAATCAGTAAACACAGTAAATTTGGGTTCTTCTAGGGCACACTGCTTCTTGTTCATATACATCTCTTTGGGGAACCGGGGGGTGGGTGATAGGTTATGGGTTTAATGGATGAGGAATCACCTTTAAACCTAATCTGAACGGATGAATAAGGAGACGTAGTGAGGAATCCGGTCTCCATAACTAGGTGACTTAATTGTGTAGGAAAATCGCTGTGCCCATGATCGAGTGAGTGTGAGTTAAACTGGATTCTAGTTCAAGTTCCGGAACCTTTTATTATTTGATATTTCTCTAGTTTCTTTTTGCAGATTTAATTTCATTATTGTGACCACAATACCAAAACCCTCTTTTGTGATTGGTGACTCGAAAGTAAGATCGCATCAGCTCTCTGTGGGATCGACCCTTACTCATAGCTAGCTACGCTCGCTGTGGGCACAGGAGCATACAAATTCATTTTGAGCGCGAAACGACCGCGCGTCAAACAACCTAAAGGGTTTGTTGCCAAAGGATAAGAACGAAAAGTTTGTAAACTTGTCAAGTCACGTTATGGACTTAAACAAGCACCTAAATAATGGCATGAGAATTTGAGAAAACTATGCTATCAAATGGCTTTAAGATTAATGAGTGTGATAAATGCATATACATTAAAGGCACACCTTTTGAATACGTCATTGTTTGTTTATATGTAGACGACATACACATCATGGGTAATAATCACAATATAATTGTGAAAACTAAGAATATGTTAAAGAAGAACTTTGACATGAAAGATATGGGTCAAGCTGACATAATTCTTGGGATAAAGATCTCTAGAACATCTGAAGGAATTGTCTTATCACAATCTCACTACGTTAAGAATGTTCTAAGAAAATTCAAAGCTCTTGATCTACCTCCTGCTAAGACTCCTGTTGATTTGAGTCTTCACTTAGCTAAAAATTGAAGAGAACCTGTATCTCAACTTAAATATGCAAGAATCATTGGAAGTCTAATGTATCTAACGAATTATACTCGTCCAGATATTGTATATTCAGTAAGTAAATTAAGTAGATTTATGAGTAATCCTAGTAAAGATAATTGGAATGCACTAACAAGAGTGCATAAGTATTTAAAACATACTTTAAATTATGGTCTATCATACACAAGATATCCAGCTGTAGTTGAAGGATACAGTGATGCTAATTGGATATCCGACACACAAGACTCTAAGTATACTATAGGTTTTGTCTTCACCATTGGAGGTGGAGAAGTTGCATGAAAATTCTCTAAACAAACATGCATAGTTCGATCTACAATGGAATATGAGTTTATCGCATTAGACAAAGCATGTGAAGAAGCCAAGTGGCTAAGGACTTTCTTAGAGGATATTCCCTGTTGGAATAAACCGGTGTCTCCTATCTTAATACATTATGGTAGTATATCAGCTATAAAAAGAGCACAAATCAGTATGTATAACGGTAAATCTCGTCATATAAGGAGAAGACATAACATCGTTAGACAAATGATATCTAACGGAATAGTTTTTATTGACTATGTAAAGTCGAAAGACAATATAGCTGATCCATTTACCAAAGGGATAAATAGAGATCTACCATATAGTGCAGTATAGAGAATGAGTTTGAAAAACCATGAACTAAATGACGTTCAAAGTGGTAACGCAACCATTGAGACTGGAGATCCCAAAAAATGGTTCAATGAGACAACTAAGTTATGAATGTTCAGTTACACACTTAGAATTAAAATATTCTAAAAACTCATTCTAGATCTGCTCCAAGTGTTACTACAAAGTGGTAAGGATAAGTTTAACACTTTTAATGATTCTTATACCTTATAAAAGGTGGAGTATGTGGAGATACTCTTGATAAGAGATCACCTATATAAGTGTGAAGTGTGACCGCTTCAATTCAAAAAAACACTTCTGAATCCAAGATATGGTCCAAAGCCGAAATGGACACAACGTGAGACCAAAATAATTTTTAGAATTATTATTATGTAAATGTTATTGTCTTGTTTTACACAAAAGCTGACGAGTTTAAGACATCATGTTCACTGAGTAACAAGTAAATCCGATAGCATTTTACTAAGGAATGTTCAAAGACGGAAGCTACCTCTCCCGATGCAATAATAATTCGTTGAGACTTTTTTTTTCTATAATTCTGGATTTACAAATATCTCTTTTGTGGGGGATTGTTGGAAATTGATTATTATAATTAATTTAATTAATTATTTTAATTAATTTATAAATTGTGTTTTCATTTGTAAAAATGGAAAACTAGTTGTTAATTCACAATCTACGTTTCGATTAGATGAATTTTGTATATTTATAATGTCAAATCCAATTTCGGGAGAAAGAGATATTACTTATTAAAGTTAACAACATAAAATATGGAAGATCGACATGTATGATTGAAGTGATGCGCCGGTTCGGGTTTATTCTTGAATTATTAACTTGGAACATTGCACTGCTTCAACCTAAGGCTTGGAGATGGTTCAAATGCGAACCAATGGCTCTAACCAAGACATTCGTTCAACTAAGGTGGTTAAACCATGAACTATTGCCTCCAATGGCTGCACCCATTCAATGAAAATGGTACAAATATGGAACAATGGCTTGATCCAGTGTATCCATTCACCTTAGGAGCTTCAACCACCAATTGGTGGTTCGAACCATTATATCCATTTGATCTAGAACCATTGGATTGTGTGGATTGATCAACCAAAATAATCCAATGTCCTAGATTGATTCGGATCGAAACAATGCCACCATTTTATAAAGAGATACCATGACTCATCAAATATTATAAATAGAATCTCTTGGATTTCATTTCCTCCACTCAAAAATCAAAAGTTTTCTATACTTCTCTTCTTACCTAGTAATCGATTGAAAGTCTCGATTATTGTTTTGTTCGTCGTAACATCATTTTTGTAAGTGCAATAAAACTCGGTTGAAAAGTCGTTGTATCTTGGAGATGATTGCCAAAGACCATTTTGCATTAATATTGTGGGGCAATTTTATCTTGCGGAAAGAGATTCTAAGTCCCGCCTCGATTTATAACCTAACTGTTATTCTGTTCGATTATTTTCAAAGAAAAATCCATAATTTTCCCAACAAGATTTGTTAGTGCCATGTACACTAAGGTGTTTGAGATTGTCATGATCTGTATGGTAATTTCAAAAGAGCACAAAGGTTTTGGTTGTTCAAGATTGAAGACCATGTTCTGGACATTACAATGAACATTCCGCTGTCAATCTGATTGAAGATCAAGACATGTACTAGATCATGTTCTTGAACATGATCATGTACATGCTTGTCTAGAGAGTTTCTAAGAGATGTGCCATGCTAGATTCAAGGAGTTGAAGCTTCAAGATGGACATTTCAGAATAGAAGTTGTCTTGTTCGTGATGAAGATCAAAGAAGGAAAGCAGGAGTTCTATTCAAGGAAGGTGTCTAAACTAGAAGAGTCCAAATCAATTAAGGAAAGTTTTCTTTTTTAATCCATGCCAGATTAGGACTTTTAATTTCCATGCTAAGGCTATGTCTTTTATCTATAAATAGCCTGGAATCAGACTAGTTTTAGAGATAACCGAGTGGCACATACACAAATACACAGAACTGAGTTAGAGAGTCCAAAAGACTTCACATCTGAAGAATTAGGTATTCGGTATTGTTAAACTGGTGTTGATCTTTTGATCGTTATTTTTTTTCTAGTCTGTGTTTGAATCTGTTTTATTCACACTTAGAGGAGTCTTGGGAGAGATTTTCTGTGGGAACTAGAGGGAGTCTAGATTGTGAGGGGAGCTCACAATTCAGTCTAGCGAAAGAGGTTGTAGTGGGTAGGAAAGGGGTCAAGTGACGAGAGGTCATCGTGTATAAGCCTTTGTAACCATACAACGGAGTAGTGAATTGTTTCTCACGGACTTGGGAAAGTCCCCCTGACGTAGATGAGTTGATCGAACAGAGTTATCAACCTTGTGCCATTTATCTGCTTTCATTATTATTTTCTGACCTTGCATGTTCATAACAATGTACGTGTACATGATAATGAACATGATCGCACAGTTTGTGTAACTTAAAGATTGAATCATAACTAGCAAAAATAATATATAATTTCAGTTCACTAGCGTATGCGTGTGGCCAAACAGAAGCATTTGCCAATTTATGCTTCTGATTTGTAATGAAATTGCAATCTTGTGGCAATCTTGTGGCCTATACATTCTTCCATACTCAATAAGACCCATACAACCATTAGACGGGTTGGGGTCAACGCGGGTCAACCCAGGTTGACCTGTAATATTTTTTTGTTAAAAATTAGTATCAACCCTAACATTAAAAAGTATCACTCAAAATTTAAAAAGTATCATTGTCCGGTATTTTATTTCACCTAAAATGGAAGTGGACAATGAGGCTTCTAATATAGTTGTGAACAAGGTCGACTATGCAGAGACTTAATAATCTAAGCTACTAATTATCCAAATTGTTTCACCTACGTTCTCTAGACCACCCAAATTGATGTAACGTTTGAATTAACTAAATAAATTAAATTATAAAACTAAAATTAACCGCAGATTAAAGGCACAAGAAAGAATAATAGTGAAAGACATACGTGTTCTATGATTGTATAATCATCAATTAATCCATCCATTTAACTAATTTCATTTATGTACCTATGTTGAGATTTTAATTATACTAGAGCAACCACTACTGCATTCCAAACCTCTTCTCGAAGTGTCTAAAGTGTTGATCAAAGATTAAATAACAATGTGCCCATTAGTTATCTAACATGTAACTCCTAAATGATCATCGGGTTTATCGCTCTCTCAAATAATCTCAACTCTCTCGAGTGATATTGACTACCAAGTTAATTCTTCCAAATCTGGTGTTAAAATGCTTTTCTTGATTTATGAATTAACACATTAAAATACACCATTTAATTGCAAGTTGAATAATGTATATCTAAGCACAAGAACAATTAAAGCATAATAAAATCATAGGCACAAGAATAGAATTAATTAAATGAACTTCATAATTGAATCATAATCAACCCTTGAATACTAGGGTTTAGTTGTTCATACTGAAATAATCAAATATATTATTCCACAAGGTGTTCATAGTCTGACAAGAAATAAAGAAAATTAAACCCGGAAGATTATATCTGTCTCTAATCTTGAAATACTTGAATTTCTTGATCTCGTTCTTCACGTCCCTTCTTCTCTGCAGTATTCTCTCAGTTAGCAAATTTAGTGTATGGAAAAAGTGTCCAAATTTCGTGCACAATAACCCTTAAATACTTAGTGGGATGAAGCCCAAAATCCATCTAAAAATGGACAAGCCCAACAAACCCGCGACCTCACTCGTGAGTGACTCACCCCCGGATCAGGTCGTGGCTCCATGTGGCATGACATGGCAAAATACCCGTGAGCCTTGGCGTTACCTGTGACCTCGCTCATGGGTTCTCTTCATTGGGATCCATCCTCTATCGTGAACTCACAGTTGGCCGGCCTCTTGCCGACCCATGATCAAGTTCGGGGCTCGTGCTCACGAGTTCCTTTTTAGCTCGGTTTTGTCCCGTTTTCAGCCTAATTTCTTCAACACATGACCTCAGGACTTCATTACAACTTTTTTTCTCTAAATCACTCCAAAAATGGGAACAACCTACACAAAATAACAAACTAATCCAAACTCCAAAATCAAGTGAAAATTGATTAAACTGAGATGAAAACACGCATGAACCGTGCAAAACACAAAGTGAAAATGCACGAAAAATAGTACAAAATCTTAGTTTATCAACCTCTTAAGTTTGTCCCCAAACAAAGAACCAAAACCAACTATGGAACTCAAACAACTCATGCAACACAATCCATAATCTAGCACTCACAATTTTGAGAAATCGATATGAGAAATGACAAAAACAAGTAAGCCCATTGTATCGAGAGCACATGCTAGAGAAATTCAACAAGCACATATCAAGCCAATGTTCCTCTCAGGTGTGTGTGCATGTGTGTTTCTCTCCACTCTCAAGACTAAAATAAACATGGTATACACTCATCGAAATGTCAAACCATGCACATGATCTACCATAAGCTTGCATACTTTCTCAACTCTCCAAAGAACACATATTCCGAAAGTAAAGATCAAATATGACTTTAAACAGGGTTGTAATGTAGGCTTCGGGTTAAGGTTAGGAAAATATGGCTAAAGTGACTAACAAAACTTGTAAAAATCACATAAATCTACAAATTTCAAAGTACCTCTATTCCAACAGTTAAAACAACCATTCCTCCATTCATAGCAATGAGTTGAAATTCTTTTCAACTTCAATTCCAACTTCCTCCTACACAACCTCATTTTTGGAGACTCTTTGAGTCCTCTTTTCAATTTTTTCTTTTCATCAAATGAACCTTTGCTCTCTTTTTTTCTTTTCATATATGTTTTTCTTTTTTCTTTTTCATTTTTGGCATTTTGCATTTTTTTCGTGCTCATTTAATTTTTCTTTTCATCATTCAAGCACTCTCACTTATGCACAAATAACATTATAACAACATCCCAATCAATATTTTCTTTTAACTCCTCCATCCACATTCAACAATTCCTCACCCATTTACTCATATTTTTCCAAACATTCATTAATTCAAAACTGAATAGGGCATCAAAGAAAAGGCAATAAAGCACAATGGGGTTCACAAGGGAATCATATGAATTTGGACAGTGTATAAGTACATGGCTACAGAAAAGATAGCCTAGTATCACTTCCTCAATTCCAAACATAAAAGCAATCTCAAGTAAGAAAGCATGGAAGTTCTAGAGATGCATTAACATAGTCAACCAACACATAACAACGAACAATAGGATAAATATATCCCATAGACACAAAAGCTCACAGGTTAACATTGGTTAAAACATGGCTCGCAAAACTTATAAATACATGCTCGTTCAATTTTTAGACCAATGTTTCAACTCATTCCCAACTTTATTCTCTTAATCATTATTACAAAATCACAAATCGTAGAGCATAACTCATTCAAATTGCAAAAAAATTTAAATCAAGACCATAAATAGACTTATCAAAATTTCTTCCAACATGAACCAACTAGACTTGACTCAAACTAAAAAAAAAGAAACTAAGAAAGAAAGTAAATAAATAAACAATTAAGACACCTCAAGTACAGATCCCCCCAAGCTTATTCAATATCAAGAGGGCGAATAAGTTTGAAAGAAAGTGTGAAGATATCTACACCACTCATAGTGGGCTCAGGAGGAAGGTGGCGGACGGTAGTTCAGGTATTCGTATGGTATGTACGAATACAAGTACAGGGGCATCTGAGACTGTAATGATGGCTGCTTTGATCGGCCAGATGAGGTGGGCTCTCGGGGATGAGTGGAAGTAGAGGAGCTAGTGGGTCCAGCTCTAAAAATATGGATTGGGGAAATAAGCACGTGGGTGTGAGTGTATTCTCTTAACCATGTCACGAATCTCATGGACCTCCCCTCTAATAGTGTTCACGTTCATCTGAAGGTGTTGAAAGACCTCATTTATAACACCAAAAATGGTGTTCAATGTACCAATGGTTGTGTTCATAGAGGCCATCATTGCAGACAAAGAATCCCACTGCTCTTCATATCTGTCATCCCGAGTTCTCGTGCGAGCCCATCGCTCACCTTGTGTGGAGGACTCGGCTGATGGAACTGAGGATCCTTTGGATGTGTGTTGATTGAATAAACATTTTGATCAAAAATGATCCCACATCCCATTACATGCTAAAACCGAATCTAAATCTCATACGCAGTGAAAAATTAAGATTACTAATTACCTGGTAATCGGAGAGACACCCTTAAGAAGATATAGATATAAAATCTACAACTCTTTCATTCTTTATGTTATCCACTCCATGATCCTGTTGTATGACCTAACCTCAATCCAATGTCGTGTGGGTAATGATTCTCTAGAGCTTGTAAAAGCTTGGAGATGAAGAACCTTTTTTCTCTAGAAAAATAAAAAATTCATTATCTTGAAGAAAGAAAGTGAAAGACATCTCGAATTGTTCTTGCTGCTGTGGCAGTCTGAAAGTAAAAACAAATTCGGAAAGTAAAAGTGCAGAAATTAAAGATTGTATCTGACTCCAACCAACTATTGTTTCCAGAAATTAACTTGCTTAAATAGAATACAATCCGAAATTAAAATTCCCCACAGGCAGGGGTCTTCAACTACCTCCGGGATCAACGTCGACTGGATAAACCTTATCCAGTAGGTTGTTGATCAAATCTTACTTTTCAGGGAGTCATTCTTATCATTTCAGCTTCATCCCTTCTAGCAGTCCTTCTTTACTCAAACTCTTTTCGGATTGGCCCCTATTGTTCATACCTCTCTCTACTCAATCGGATCCTGAGAATTCTGCATGTACCCTCTCCAAGCCATGGTCGAATCTACACGAGAAATGTGGGTACATCATCATCTAGTCAATTTCATCCTTATCTGATGTGCCCATTCCACCTCCCGAATGTTGGATGATGCCGAAGAAGTTCCCGAGTGCCTCTAGATGCTGTTTATGGCGTTGAGATATGCTTGAATAATTTGGAAAAATGCCTCTTTCACCAGATTCGACCTGTGAAATGTCCTTTACTGCTACCTAGTTCTTTTCGACTAAAAAATAACTAAAAAAGACATTTATAGCGACAAAAATGTCCAGAAAAATATGAAATAAATGGACTTATCATACCCACACACTTTAGACATGATTGTCCTCAAGCATGGGGTGCAACGCATCTAGAAAAATAAACAGAAAGAAAAAAAGAACAAACTTAACAAGACACAAACATGGAAACTGTTAATCAGTATGGGCACACTAACTCTATTAATTCAAAATAATTGCATTGGTTAGTACCCAAAAACAGGTCAAAAATGAGTAAAGCATAGCTGTCCTCATAGTCTCTCTTCACTCAGTGTTTAGGCTCAGTGTGTACACTCAGTTAAATACATTCTGCACTTATTCATCCCATAAGCTTGCTAACATCAGTTGCTACGCATGAAGAGGAGCCAGGCATAGAAGAAAAGGAGAAAGAGGAGGATGAAGAAAAAGGTGGCCATGCTAATGATGAAGCAGTTGTGGATGCAAAAGAGGAAGAAAAAGAAGAAAAGGAAGAGGAGAAGGAAGAGGGAGAAAAAGGAAGAGGGGGAAGAAGAAGAAGAAGAAGAAGAAGAAGAAGAAGAAGAAGAAGAAGAAGAAGAAGAAGAAGAAGAAGAAGAAGAAGACTTTGAATCTGCACATTCTGATGCAAATAAGTCTGATTAAAGTTAATGATCTGCTGACTGATACTCCTTTACCTATAATCTGCAGGCAAATAGGGAGAGTATTAGTTTTTCTAAATTTGTTAAGTTTTTTTTTTCTGATCCATCTTCAAAGACTCCCTGGTTAAGTCTTAGTTTTTGTGATGCTCTCTACATTGAGCTTCAAATATGATGTAATCCTTTTGTAATCACCCCATCATCATAACATCATTCCGCACTCATCCATCTTTGATACTTTTATCTTTGCCATTGAACTGCTAATGATCTTCTAAAATGCTCTGATAAAAATAAAAAAAAAATATGAAAAAAAAAGAAAAAGAAACAAAACAGAGCTGAAGTTCATTGCAAGCTTCATGAAGATCTAGGTGAACATCCTTGCTGCTGCTGAAGACAATCAAGGAAATATGAAGGAGTTGCACTTGGAAAAATAAAGGAGCTGATTTGCCAACAAATAAAGACAAAGAGGGAGATTGTTAGTGCCATACGTGACACCAATCATAGAAGCTTGGTTCAAATTGATTCAATAGTGTCACTTCACTATGGATATTTATCAAGAGTTCTACATTGCTCTTATTATAAGTGATTGATTGTCATTCATCTTTATGGTGATTGATAAATCATTTCAGTATTTGATTTTTCCATGTAGATTACCACTGTTCTGGATAATGTTCACACTAATGTACATGAACTTTATTTGAACTTCCTGAAGACCACTCAAAATCAAAGAGTTTGGATTGAGCTGAGAAGAAGACTATTGTGCATCATGCCATAATAGATATTGTTCAACATGTTGAGTACTGCCAACTAGGTTGAGTAATAGTCCGAAGTCAGCCTGTGAGCATACAAAAGATTCTGGTGTGCTACCTGATGTCAAGATTCAAGATCAATAATGTACATTGCAAAGTATAAGAATGTCTACAATGAAGAGAAGACTCAATGATCAACAATGTTCATAGTTGTTAGGATTGTATACTGAAAGCTTTTCTTTGTATACTATTAACAATGTTTTCTTTTGACGATATAGATTGATCATTATTGCAGTCACTGTTTGTACATTTATTTACGGTTGTTATTGTTAGTTTGTATACTGAAAGACATGTCTTTGTATACATTTCTGATGATATGATGATATAGATTGAATATATTGTAGTCACTATTTGCATTTACATTATTACATAACTGTTTATGCATATTCAATATATTTACATTATAGATGATATGGTGTGGGTAAACAAACAGTAAGATCATGTCATCATATCACAATAGGATACTATTCTCTACTCTGAAACTATAAGTTAGAGAACAAAGATCCACAGAGTTCGAGTTCTTAACTTATATTTATTGGTGAACATATGTATGCTTTGTTTATTGCTTTGATTTACCCATGGGTGAGATTCTCTCATAGAATCAATAAACTCGATATCTTGGGTAATGACATTTGCATATATGATGTGTCGTGCAATATATATAAGCACTGTATCCTGGTGCGCCAGGTTGATGATGTTCTCTTGAGAAAACACAAGTTTATATGAAACCCTGCAGGTGGAACTTATTCCGTACATGAATAAAGCTTGTGTGGTACTACTCAAGGTTTTAGATATTAATTAATTATAGTTGTCAGAGGCTTACATAATTAATTCATGAACATTAGATCTTAAACACGGGGAATGACTGAACTAGAGGAGAAAGCATATTCACAAATATGTATTAAATTGATATGTCAATATTACTTCTTTAGTGGAATAAAAGTAATATTTAATTTATTTAATAATATCCTAAGTTTATTGGATATTGGAAATTAAATAAATTAGTAGGCCAATTTAATATTCTTCCAGATCCCTGTTGTAGCCCAATTAGACTGAAGTGGACTGGAGATAGAACTTGAGATAGAGGCCCAAACCCAGTAGGGTTAGGGCAGTTAAATTTTCGCCTCCTCCCCTATTTAATTAATAGAAGGGGACGAAAATTACTAAGTAATTTTCAGCTCTCTTTTGTTCTCTAGTTCTCCATAGATTTAGCACCCGTTTCAGTTGATTACAGCCCACCCTGTATCTGAGACACAATCCGTGAATACAACAGAAGATCTTGGAGTAGAATTACAAGCAAGGGGCGCCGATCACAGTGCATTCAACAACAAGATTAGTCATGTAATCTTGTCCTCAACCCATCCGTCAAATTGTAAGTATTATTCTAGATCTATTCTTCCGCTTTATTAGATTTGAATATGCTATGCATGAAATTTGGACTAGGTGAGATTAATACATACACGATACATAAAATTATGATATGTATGAACATGGATTAATGAACAACCAATAGATCCTGTGGTGGTTTAATTCGAAAAAACCTCAACAATTTGTATCAGAGTGGGTTTTGGCACTGTTCTACTTTTAATCCTAAGATTATTTTCGACACTTTATTTAAATTTGATTCTAAATTTATAGCTCTTAAATTTTCAGATTTAAATATGTATGTGTGCCGATTTTTTGATATTCAAAACTTGGATGAATTTTTGATCCAGTTTGAAAATTCTTATCTTGAGGTTGTTTGGAATTTTCAGCCATCATGAAATAATTATTTGGGATGATATTTGATGTTCTTCAAATTTTCAGATTTTATTTTCATGATGATCGAAAATTTGAACATCAATTTTTTGAAATTTGATGTTCTAAAATTCCCTAATTTTGTCCATTAAATTTTCAGTCCTATAGAATTAATTTTGGATGAATTTTTGATTAACATCAAAATTTTCAAATATAATTCTTGATAGTTTTGAAAATTTGGAAGATTAGAATAAGATTAGGTAATTTTTGGTATATGTCAAAAGTTACTGAATTCTAATCAAAATAGATTTGAAAATAGAATTATAAATTTGGTAATTTTTGAAGTGAATCAAAATTTTCAGATTTATTCTTCTTGATATTTTTGAATTCTACACTATATTATTTGGAATAGTTTTTTGATTAATATCAAAATTTCCAAATATGTTATATTGTGTTTATTTTTTATTTTATTAAATTAATTTGGAGAAGATTTTGATGAAAATCAAATTTTCAGATTTATTTAATGATAGGGGTCGAAAATTACATCTGTGGGATTTAGATATGGTATTATTTGATGTATATCATGATTTACCTAATTTTAATCCAAATAGATTTTGGAATTAAATTTTAAATTATGGAAAGTTTGAAGTGGATCAAATTTTCAGATTTATTATTTAGTAAATTTCGAAATCTATAAGTTTAAAATTGGATAAGGTAGTTTTTGATATAAATAAATAATTATCAAAGTCCAATTTTAATAAGATTCAAAATTAGAATATAATTTGGAAATAGTTTGAAAGGGATCAAATTTTTAGATTTTATTCTTTGATATTATCGATCCACAAGAAATATTTGGAATGGATTTTTAATTTATATCAAAATTTTCAATTATTAATTAATTAGGGCTATTCGAAAATTAAGAAATAAATTTGGTGGATAATTTTATATAATTTCCAGATTTATTCTTTTGATATTTTTAAAAGTTACAAGATTTAATTTGGTAGATAATTGTTTTAATTTTCAAATCTTATCTTGTGTTATTTTTGAAATTATTAACTTAATTAATTGGAATTTTTGAAAATTATAAGTCATGCATGGATATCATATGTTATTTTATGTATGTTATATATAAATGGTTGTTGGTATTGTAGATTATTTTTATTTGCAGGTTGTACCAACTATCATGGCTCTAATGTATGTTTTAATTATTGTTGAATGAATGTCTGGCCGTATGCCGGTTTGGCTACGTGATTTTTAATCTATGAGAAAATCCATGGATTAGGTCTAGATTTTATTTTATGTTATTTTAATGTAATAGAAATAAAATTGTTAGACCTAGTTGTGATTTTCGAAAATCACTAAGTTTTGAGTTGTATTTTTTATTTTAGAAATATTAGATTTTTCCTTTTAGGAATAGATATTCTGTATTGAATAAAGATTGGAGATCAATTTAAAGAAGGAAAGTAGTGTAGCCCCAAGAAGGAAGGAATCATCGGTTCACCAACCGAAACCCTAAATGGAACTAGGGTTTTCGGTGAGGCGCGGTTAAGGGGGCGGCGGCCCTGTCCCTGTTCCAGAGCTGACTTTGCAATTTTATCTCATTGATCAACATCAGATATAAGCCATAATAGTTGGTTCATTATTATTGCTTATTATGCTAAGTGTGAGAGATTCATACCACAGTATGTAAAAATCTCATACAGTCTCCATTAATCTGGTTTAAGTGAGAAATGATGGGCATGCGCGTTGACAATAGGTCTTCCTCCATATCGGATGTGTCATATCATAGAATTCTCTAGATATTAAACCTCTTTAAAAAGATAGCTGTAGAACACTGTTAGAACTAACTGACTCCTCTATCTAGAGCAGTTAAATTCGAAAAAAGTGTACTTGGGGCGAAGATGATGGTGTTCACACTTAGATATAATTTATTAATAAACGTCCACACTATCGTGGCTTATTAATTAGAAGATTACATGACCGTGTTGGTTTCCGGCTATTAATTTGCTTGTTGTAAGGAAATTCAACTGGAGGCAAATTAAAGGTTTGATAACCTATTTAAAAATGAATTTTATAAACGTTCACACTATCGTGACTTATAGAAAATGTTTTTAAAATGTCGGTGGAAAAGTATATAATTTTTTATGAGGTTTTCGATTATATACTATTTATCCTAAAGTTTGTGACTGTACTGCATGTTTATTTTTCAGTTACTCAACATCATGATGGCACTCTCAAATTTGTCCTCAATACTCAAAGAAAATAAGTTAATCGGTGAAAACTACAATGACTGGATTCGTAATCTTAACCTTGTCATAACTGCTGAAGGACACAAATTCGTACTTGAAGAGGAATGTCCTCAGAAGCCAGATGAGAATTCTAGTGAAGAGCAAAGGTTGGCCTATGCTAAGTGGGTCAAGCCTGATGAGATTGTACGCTGCTACATTTTGGCTTCTATGTCAAATGTGCTACAACACCAACATCAATCTATGAAGACTGCTTATGATGTCATGTAAAACCTTAAGGAACTCTTCGGTCACCAGAACCGCTCGATACGCCATTTGGCAATGAAGAACTTGATGAGCACGAGAATGGCTAACTCCACACCTGTTAGGGATCACGTTCTCAGTATGATGGGTTATCTTGCTGAGATCGAGACCTTGGGTGGAGATCTGGACGCCGAGTCTCAAATAGACATCGTGCTTCATAGCATGTCCCTGAAGTTTGAGCAGTTTAGATTAAACTTCAACATGATAGAGAAGGATGTTACCTTATCTGAACTGCTTATGGATCTTCAGGCGGCTGAGTTGCTTCAGATGGGAAATCCGGAGTCACACCTAGCTGTGAATAGGGCGTCTTCTTCTGGTACTAAAAGGAAGAAGAGATACGCGCCTAAGAAAGCTGCAAGTGGGATGCCTAAGGTGAAGAAGCCCAAGGCAAAGATTCCTCCCGAGGAATTCAAGTCGAAGACAAAGTGCTTCAAGTGCGGCCAGCCAGGTTACTGGAAGGCAATGTATCCAAACAAGAAGAAGGAGGGTATGTCTCACACTCTTTTTGTTAAAACATGTTTAGCAACTTGTTCTATTCAGTCTTGGATAGTAGATATTGGAGCTACTGATCATGTTTATATGTCTTTATAGGGGTTCTTGGTAAAAAGACAACTGAGTGATGGGGAGATCATTGTTTACATGGGCAATGCTACGAGAGTGGCGGCAGTTGCAGTGGGAGACGTTACCTTGTCTTTTAGTAGTGATAGGAATTTAGTTTTAAAAGACTGACTTTATGTGCCTGGTTTTAGGCGAAACTTTATTTCAGTTTCTAAAATCTTTATGGATGGATATTCAGTTTCTTTTGATAACAAGGTTGTTATCTTTAGTGGAAAACATTTTATCTATTCTGGTATAATGGATGGACTTCTTTATTTACTTAATCCTATGCAAAACACTACGCAAAAGCAATTACTGAATACATTGATCACAAACCCTAATAAAATGAAAGAACCTTCAAAATTAAATCAAACCTATCTTTGGAATCTAAGGCTAGGCCATATTAACCTTAAGATGATACAAAGGCTAGTAAATGATGGACCTTTGTCTTCATTAATCCTAGAATTGTTTCCTTTGTGCGAATCCTGTTTGGAAGGTAAAATGACCAAGCATCCTTTTGAATCTAAAGGAAATCGATCCAAAGAGGTATTAGATCTGATTCACTCTGACTTATATGGCCCTATGTCAGTTCAAGCTCGAGGAGGGTACGAGTTTTTCATCACACTCATTGATGATTACTCAAGATATGGATATATCTACCTATTGCGTCATAAATCTGAATGCTTTGATAAGTTCAAAGAATTTAGGGCGGAAACGGAGAAACGTACAGGTAGAAGTATCAAGTCACTGCATTTTTATCGCGGAGGCAAGTACCTCTCAAGTGAATTTAGGGACTACCTAGCAGAGAATGGGATTACATCCCAATTAACTGCGCTAGGAACGCTGCAGTAGAATGGCGTGGCGGAGAGAAGGAATAGAACCTTGTTAGAGATGGTTAGATCGATGATGAGTTATTCGGAGTCGCCTATTTAATTATGGGGATATGCCCTAGAAACAACAACATACATTCTTAACTTGGTTCCATTGAAATCAGTTCCTTCTACGCCCACAGAACTTTGGACTGCATGAAAGCCCAGTTTCAGACATGTTCAGATTTGGGGTAGCCCAGCACACGTACTGGACAAGGAAGCTGATAAGCTGACGCCTCATACAGATGTGAGGCTGTTCGTTGGATATCCTAGAGAAATGAAAGGTGGCCTGTTTTATAGTCCTAAGGATCAGAAGATCATTGTTAGCACCAATGCTCAATTCTTAGAAGAAGACTATGTTATAAACCACAAACCAAAGAGTCAAATCATCTTTGAGGAGTTGAGAGAAGAATGATCGAATCCTACACCAGTAGTACAAGAAGAGGTACCACAAGACACTGCACAATGTGTCACAGAAACATGACAACTGCCTCGTCGTAGTGGGAGGCTTTTATGCCAACCCGACAAATTCATTGATTTAGGTGAATCTTCGGATTTTCCTGAAGGACTCAATGAATTGGATCCTTGGACCTATGACGAAGCAGTCCAAGACAAAGATGCAGATTCTTGAAAATCTGTAATGGAATCTAAGATTGGATCTATGGATCACAATCAAGTCTGGGATCTTATAGAACCACTAGATGGGGTAAAACCCATTGGGTGTAAGTAGGTCTACAAACGAAAGAGAGGACCTGATGGGAAGGTTGAAACCTTCAAAGCAAGACTCGTGGCGAAATGGTACACTCAGAAAGAAGGGATCGATTATGAGGAAACCTTTTCGCCAGTAGCCATGCTCAAGTCAATCCGGATACTCTTATTGATTGCCGCTCATTTGGATTATGAGATTTGGCAGATGGATGTTAAGACAGCTTTCCTGAATGGAAGTCTTGAGAAAAACATCTACATGAAGTAACCAGAGGGATTCATTACTAAAGGCCAAGAGTACTTAGTGTGCAATCTTAAGAGATCCATTTATGTTCTTAAGCAGGCGTCGAGTTCCTGGAATATCCATTTTGATGAGGTTATCCAGTCGTATGGATTCGTGCAATATCTGGATAAGAGTTGCGTGTACAAGAAATATAAGGGAAACGTGGTGGTTTTTCTCGTACTGTATGTTGATGATATCTTGCTTATTAGAAATAATGAGAAGACATTATCAAACATAAGGGTATGGTTGTCCAAGTAATTTGATATGAAGGATCTGGGAGAAGCCGGACACATCCTTGGCATCAAGATCATTTGAGATAGCCAGAAAAGGATGCTCTGCCTATCCCAAGTGACTTATATCGATACGGTGCTAGCTAGGTTTAGCATGTAAGATTCTAAGAAATGTTTTATACGTTTTACACATGGAATCCATCTATCCAAGGAAATGTGTCCCCAAACACAGTTTGAGATAGATGAGATGAAGAAATTCCCATATGCCTCAGCTGTGGGAAGTTTGATATATGCTATGCTATGCACTAGGCCTGATATATGTTATACTATTGGCATGGTAAGCGGATATCAGTCTAACCCTGGACAAGGCCACTAGACTGCAGTTAAGAATATTCTCAAGTACCTAAAAAGGACTCGAGATTATCTATTGGTATATCGCTTTGATAGTCTAGTACCTTTGGGTTATACGGACTCAGATTTTCAATCTGATAAAGATCAGAGTAAGTCTACCTTAGGCTATGTGTTTACATTAGGAGGTAGAATCATTGCATGGAGGAGCATCAAGCAGAAATGCATTGCTGACTCTACCATAGAAGTTGAATATGTGGCTGCCTCTGAGGCTGCAAAAGAAGCCGTCTAGCTCCGGAGCTTCCTATTGGACTTGAGCATGGTTTTTTATTTGCCTAAGAGTATCACAATATACTGTGATAATTCTAGTGCAGTGGCAAATTCGAAGGAACCGAAAGCCCATAAGGCAAGTAAATATATAGAAAGAAAGTACCATCTTATACGAGAAATCGTTAAGAAAGGGGACGTGGCAGTGGTCAAGATTGCATCAGAGGACAATCTAGCTGATCCATTCACGAAGAGCATTCCAGCTAAGACCATTGATGGTCACGTGGAGAAAATAGGAGTGAGATGCAGACCCGGAGGCGCAGTTTGAGTTTTACTATTTTGATTTGAGAGTTAGCCAGTTAGTTATTATTCTTGAAAGACAAGCTTCAAGTATAAGTGGGAGATTGTTAGTTTTGTATACTTAAAGACATGTCTTTGTATAGTTTTCTGATGATATGATGATATAGATTGAATTTATTGTAGTCACTGTTTGCATTTACATTATTACATAACTGTTTATGCATATTCAATATACTTACATTATAGATGATATGGTGTGGGTAAACACATAGTAAGATCATGTCATCAGATCCTTGTATTGTATTAAAAGGCTCACGATTTAGATGGTCCTGAATACACCATCGGTACACCGTAGAATAATCTGATAATTAGTTTATCTTGACTAATTGATTATTCTAAATACACATGTTAGTGTATTGAGGAGGATCACAATAGGATACTATTCTCTACTCTGACATTATAAGTTAGAGAACAAAGATCCACAGAGTTTGGGTTCTTAACTTATATTTATTGGCGAACATATGTATGTTTTGTTTATTGCTTTGATTTATCCAGGGGTGAGATTCTCTCATAGAATCAATAAACTCGATATCTTGGGTAATGACATTTGCATATATGATGTGTCGTGCAATATATATAAGCACCGTGTCCTGGTGTGCCAGGTTGATGATGTTCTCTTGAGGAAACACAAGGTCATGTGAAACCCTGCGGGTCGAATTTATTCCTTACATGAATGAAGCTTGTGTGCTACTACTCAAGGTTTTAGATATTAATTAACTATAGTTGTCAGAGGCTTAAATAATTAATTAATGAACATTAGATCTTAAACACGGGGAATGGCTGAACTAGAGGAGAAAACATATTCACAAATATGTATTAAATTGGTAAGTCAATATTACTTATTTAGTGGAATAAAAGTAATGTTTAATTTATTTAATAATATCCTAAGTTTATTGGATATTGAAAATTAAATAAATTAGCAGGCCAATTTAATATTCTTCTAGATCCCTGTTGTAGCTCAATTAGACTATAGTGGACTGGAGATGGAACTTGAGATAGAGGCCCAAACCCAGTAGGGTTAGGACAGTTAAATTTTCACCTCCTCCCCTATTTAATTAAGGGAAGGGGACGAAAATTACTAAGTAATTTTCAGCTCCCTTTTGTTCTCTAGTTCTCCATAAATTCCACATCCGTTTCACTTAATTACAGCCCACCCTGTATCTGAGACACAGTCCGGAAATACAACAGAAGATCTTGGAGTGGAATTGCAAGCAAGGGGGCGCCGATCACAGTGCATTCAACAACAAGATTAGTCCTGTCATCTTGTCATCAACAGTGCTATGCATGAAATTTGGATTAGGCGAGATTAATACATACACGATACATAAAATAATGATATGCACGGACATAGATTAATGAACAACCAATAGATCCTGCGGTGGTTTAATTCGACAAAACCCCAACAGTTATATATATGCATGTTTCATTATACTTGCATTGTAGATAATATGGTGTGGGTAAACACACGGTAAAGATCATATCATCAGATTCCTTACAAAGTATTAAAAGGCTCGCGGTTTAGATGATCCTGAACCAATCATTGTACGTCGTAGAATAATCTGATAGTTAGTTTGTCTTGACTAACTGATTATTCTAATACACTGACATATGTATTGAGGAGGATCGCGATAGGATACTATTCTCTTGTCTGATCCTAAAAGGAGAGAATAAAGATCCACAGAGTTCGGGTTCTTAAGCCTTGCACAGTGGCAGACATATGTGTGTTATGTCTACTGTTTTGATTTATCAATGACTGAAATTCTTGATAGAGTTAATAATCTCGATATCTTGGGCAGTAACATATATATACATGATAGGTCATGCACTGTGTATGGTCACCATGTCCTGGTGCGCCAGGTTGATGATGTCCCCTTGAGTAAACACAAGTACATGTGAAACCCTGCAGGTGGAATTTATTCCGTACATGGTAAAGCTTGTGTGGTACTGCTCTAGGAATGGAAGAATTAATTAATTATTGTTGTCAGAGTTTACATAATTAATTAATGGACATTATATCTTAAACATGGGGAATGACTGGACTAAAGAAGAAAGCATTGAGTAAAAATGTATTAAATTGGTAGGTAAGTGTTATTTCTTTAGTTGAATAAAAATAACACTTAATTTATTTAATTATATCCTAGTGTTGGATATTACATATTAAGTAAATTAGTGGGCCGATTTAATATTCTTCTAGATCCCTAATATAGCTCAAATAATATCTTAATGGACTAAGGGAATGGAATAAGTGGAGAGGCCCAAACCCATTAAGTTTGGGAGCCCTAGAATTCGTCCCCTCTCTATTAATTAAGAGAGGAGGAGGCGAGAATTACAGAGTCGAGATCAGTCCCTCTTAGTTGCTCACTTATTTCCCTAGGTTATCCATACACAGTTTAGTACATTGTAGTCCACTCTACACCTAAATGGGATCGGGAATACAGTAGAAGATCAAGGAGTGTCTCTGCAGCCTTGGTGGGCATCGACCACTGTAAAGAGGAAGGCCGAGATTTTCGTTCTTCTACAGCAACGAGATTAGACCTGTAATCTCGTGATCAGCCCTACGTTCTTTGTAAGTTGTTCTATTGTATTATTTTTCGCTGCATAATTGGATAGTCTTGCATGGTATATTCAACATGTATGTTTAATATCATCACACATAAAATCATGATTTGCATACTTAATAGAATTATAGATTAGATCTTGTGGGACATAATTTGATAAAACTCCAACACCTGGTATCAGAGAAGGTATCGGTATTAATCTAGGATTAATTTCATGATGTCATTTGAAAATTTCATTATATTTGATAGTAAATTTATGTGCTTAAATTTTCAGATTTAATGAATGCAATTTTTGATCATGATGTAATTTGAATTGGTTGAATTTTTCGAAAATTCTTATTCTAAATTGCATGAGATTTTCGCCCTACATGAAATATGAAATTGGAATGATATTATGATGCTCTTCATTAATTTCCAGATTTATTTCATGTGTATATTTGAAAATTTGGTTTTCCAATTTTCGAAAATTATGTGTTTTAATTGTCCCTTAATTTGATCCATTATTTTCGGCTATTTGGTGTTGGAATTGGAATAGATTTTTGATGTTATCAAAATTTCCATATCCAATACTAATAGGGGTCGAAAATTATGGATGATTAAAATTGGTTTATGGTAATTTTTGGTCTCTACCAAAAGTTACCTACTTTTAATCAAAATTGATTCCAAAATAGAATTTTAATTTTGATAAGTATTTGAAGAGGATCAAAACTACCATTATTTTTATTCTTGTAATTTTGGTACCTAATAATATAATTTGGATGGTATTTTGACTTGTATCAAAATTCCAAATTGATTTAGTTTATTAAGGGAGGGGGGGTGAAAATACTAGGTATTAAAATTGGAGGATTAATTTTTGACTTATGGTCGAAAATTTCCAGCTTTAAATATCTAGTGTATTTTGAAAATTTAAGGTACGATTTGATAGATAATTGTGATTAATTTTCAAATATTATCTTATGGAAATTTTTGGATATATTAAGATACACTTTGGTAGATGATTTTAATTAATTTCCAAAGTTAATCTTAAAAGATAAAATTTCAAATTTTAAGATATTATTTGGTAGATAATTTTGACTAATTTCAAAATAATGATCTTATGGATATATTCGAATTATTTGATTTAATTTGGTGGACAATTTTTAATTTCCAAATTAATGAAGATGTAATTTTCGAAATTCTTTAATTTAATTAAAGTGGTATTTTTCTAAAAATATGCATGCATGGATATCATGTGATATTTTATGGTTAACATTTAATTATGATAGTTGTATCTGTAGATGGTCTTTTTTTGCAAGTGACACCAACTATCATGGCATTTATTTTATGTTAATGTGATGTTTATTTTTATGTTAAATGTATGGTTGGCCGTATGCCGGTTTGGCTACAAGATGTTTTAATCCATGAGAAAAATCCATGGATTAGGTCTAGCCAATTTATTTATTACGTTGGTTAAATATAATAGGAAAATAAATTGTTAGAATTAGAGGTAATTTTCGAAAATCACCTAGTTTTGAGTTGTAATTTTATTTTTCTTTATTATTCTAGATATATTAGAATTTCCTTTTGGAATATATTTTTAATATAGAATAAGGGAAGGAGATCAACTCAAAGATGAAAAATGGAGCAGCTTTGAAAAGAAAGGACATCCCGAACACGTCCCGAAACCCTAAAGGAGCTAGGGTTTCGGCGAGGCGCAAGAGAGAGGTGGCGGCCATGGGGAGTCCGGGTTTTCGAGAGCTGATTTTCCAAGATTATCTCATTAACAACATGAGATATAAGTCATGATAGTTGGTCCCACTTATTATGCTTATTATGTTATTTTGCATGCAATGGTTGTTTATCATTTTATGTGATTTATTGCATGTTTAAATGGGATAAGATGAAACCTCAAGCTTAAATAACTAAGTGGGAGAGATACATACCAAAGTATGTGGAAAATCTCAAAATGGTCTCCATTAATCTAGTTTAATTGAGAAGTGATGGGCAACCTTCCTACGGAGGAGTCATATTACTGGATTCTCTAGAAATTACACTTCCCAACGAATAACTGTAGAACATTATTAAGAACAAATCGGCCCTACTACTAGGGAGGTGGGCTCGAAATAATATTCTTGGGGTGAAAATAATGGTAATCACACTTAGATGTAATTTATTAATAAACATCCACTCTACGTGGCTTATTAATTAGATGATTACATGCCCAGATTTATATCCGACTATTAATTTACTTGTCATAAGGAAACTTAACTGGAGGCAGATTAAAGGTTAGGTTAACCTGTTTAAAAATGAATTTTATAAACGTTCATCCTACGTGGCTTATAAGAAATATTTTTAAAATGTCAGTGGATAAGCAAATAATTTTTTTTTAGGCTTTCGAATTATATGTGTTTTTATCCTAAAGTTTGTGACTGTACTGTATGTTTATTTTCAGTTAACTCTATATCATCATGGCACTCTCCAACCCGTTCTCGATTCTCAAAGAAAACAAACTAGTTGGTGAAAACTATAAATACTGGATAAGAAATCTGAACATTATCGTTACTGCTGAAAACTTTAAGTTTGTACTTGATGAAGAATGTCTACAAAAGTCGGATGAGCATTCTAGTGAAGAGCAAAAGGCAGCTTATGGTAAGTGGGTTAGAGCTGATGAGATGACATGTTGCTACATGCTTGCCTCTATGTCAAGTGTGTTGCAACATCAACATCAATCTATGAAAACCGCTTATGAAATAATGTTTAACCTTAAGGAGCTCTTCGGATACCAGAATTGCTCAGCACGACATTTGGCTATGAGAAATCTGATGAGCACTAAGATGTTAGATTCTACACCGGTACGAGATCATGTTCTTCAGATGATGGGCTTTCTATCAGAGATTGAGACCCTAGGTGGTGAATTGGATGCTGAGTCCCAAATAAACATTGTGCTTCACAGTCTGTCTCCGAGGTTTGAGCAGTTCAGGCTGAACTTTAATATGATAAAGAAAGATGTTACTTTGTCAGAACTGCTCATGGATCTTTAAGCAGCCGAGCATCTCTAAAAGGGAAGCTCGGAGGCGCACCTAGCTAGGGCATCTTCTTCGGATGTTAAGATGAAGAGATACGTATCTAAGAAAGCTGCAAAAGGAGGCGCCTAAAGACCTTAAGGATATGAAGGGCAAAGCCAAGGTACATTCGGAGGACTTCAAATCGAAGTCAAAGTGTTTCAAGTGCGGTCATCAGGGATATTGGAAGTCTGCGTGTCCTAACAAGAAGAAGAGAAATGGTACGTCTCACTCTTTAGTTGCTGAAACATGTTTAGCTACTTGTTCTACCCGGTCTTGGGTAGTGGATACTTGAGCTACTGATCATGTTTGCATGTCCTTACAGGGGTTCCTAGTGAAAAGGCAGCTGAGTGAAATTGAGATTACCGTCTACATAGGTGATGCTACAAAAGTGGTGGCTGTTGCAGTGGGAGACGTTACTTTACCCTTTAGTAGTGATAGGATTCTTGTTTTAAAAGATTGTCTTTATGTGCCTGGTTTTAGGCGGAACTTGATTTCTGTTTCTAAGTTATTTTTGAATGGATATTCTGATACTTTTGATAGCAAGGTTGTTATCACAAGTGGAAAATATTTTATCTGTTCTGGCATATTGGATAGACATCTTTATATACTTAATCCTATGCAAAACACTACACAAGCGCAATTATTGAATGCATCGATCATAAATCCTAATGAAAGAAAAGAACCTTCAGAACCGAATCAAACCTATCTTTGGCATCTGAGACTTGGTCATATTAATCTAAGAGGATAAAAGGCTGATAAATGATGGACCACTATCTTCATTGGTCTTGTAAATGTTTCCTTTGTATGAATCCTATTTGGAAAGAAAATTAATGACTAAGTGCCCCTTTTCGTCCAAAGGAAATAGATCTAAAGAGGTCTTAGATTCGATTCACTCTGACTTATGTTGCCCTATGTCAGTTCAGACTCGAGGAGGGTATGAGTATGTCATCACGTTCATTGATGATTACTCAAGGTATAGATACATTTACCTATTCCGTCGCAAGTCCGAGTGTTTTGAGACATTCAAAACATTTAGGGCGGAAGCGGAGAAACAAATAAGCAAAAGTATCAAGACACTGTGTTCTGATCATGGTGGTGAGTACCTCTCAACTGAATTTTGGGACTACTTAGCAGAGCATGGGATTACATCCCAGTTGACTACACTTGGCACTCCATAGCAGAACGGCGCAGCTGAAAGAAGGAATAAAACATTATTAGAGATGGTTAGATCGATGATGAGCCATTCAGAATCGCCTGTTTTATTTTGGGGATATGCCCTGGAAACAGCAGCCTATATTCTTAACATGTTCCTTCCAAATCAGTTCCTTGCACGCCCCTAGAACTATAGACTGGTTGAAAACTCAGTCTAGGTCACGTTCGGATTTGAGGCAGTCCAGCATATGTGCTAGATAAGGAGGCTGATAAACTGGGACCATGTTCAAAGGTAAGGTTGTTTGTTGGGTATCCAAAAGGAAGAGAGGTGGTTTATTTTATAGCCCTAAGGATCAGAAGGTCATTGTCAGCACCAATGCCCAATTCTTAGAATAAGACTATGTGATAAATGACAAACCCAGAAGCGTGATCGTTAATGATGAGCTTTGAAGTGGGAACGCAGATCCTACACCAACTGTACAAGAAGAGGAACCACCAATAACTGCACAACGTGTCACGGAAGTACGGGATATGCCTCGTCGCAGTGGGAGAGTTGTTCGTCAACCTGATAGATTTATTAGTTTGGGAGAATCTTCGGATTTCTCGGAAGGACTAAATGAATTGGATCCCAAGACCTATGACGAGACAGTACAAGACAAAGATGCAGATTCTTGGAAAATTGCAATGGAATATGAGATTGGATCTATGGATCACAATCAAGTCTGGGAGCTTGTAGAACCACCTGATGGGGTAAAACCCATTAGATACAAGTGGGTCTACAAACGAAAGAGAGGATCTAATGGGAAGGTTGAAACATTCAAAGCTAGATTGGTGGTGAAAGGCTATACTCTGAAAGAAGGTATCAATTATGAGGAAACCTTTTCGCTGGTTGGCATGCTTAAGTCGATCCGTATTCTCCTGTCTATTGCCGCTTATCTAGATTATCAGATATGGCAAATAGATATCAAGACAGCTTTCCTTAATGGAAGTCCTGAAGAAAATATCCATATGAAGTAACTAGAAGGGTTCATTGCTAAAGGCCAAGAGCACTTAATGTGGAAGCTTAAGAGATCTATTTATGGACTTAAGCAGGCATCGCTGTCTTGGAACATCCGGTTTGATGAGGTTATCCATTCATATGGATCCATACAAAGCCCGGATGAGACTATGTGTACAAGAAAAGTGATGGAAATGTGGTGGCATTCCTAGTACTGTATATTGATGATATATTGCTTATTGGAAACAATACGAAGGTCTTATCAAACATAAGAGAGTGGTTGTCCAAGCAGTTCGATATGAAGGATTTGGGAGAAGCTGGGCATGTTTTTGGTATAAAGATCATTCGAGATCACCAGAAGAGGATGTTGTGCTTATCCTAGGTGACCTATATCAATACAGTGTTAGCTAGGTTTAGCATGCAAGATTCCAAGAAAGGTTTTATACCTTTCAGGCATGGAATTCATATATCCAAGGATATGTGTCCCAAAACACAGGCTGAGATAGATGAGATAAAAGGGGTTCCATATGCTTCGGTTGTGGGAAGCCTCTTGTATGCTATGCTATACACTAGGCCTAATATATGCTATGCAGTTGGCATGGTAAGCAGATATCAGCCTAACCTAGAAAAGGACATTAGACTGTAGTAAAGAATATTCTCAAGTACCTGAAAAGGACTAGAGATTATATTCTGGTATACTGCGCTGATAGTCTCATTCCTTTAGGTTATACGGACTCAGATTTCTAAGCCGATAAAGATCAGAGTAAATCTACCTCGGGATATGTGTTTACATCGGGAGGTGGAGCCATTGCATGGAGGAGTATCAAGCAGAAATGCATAGCTGACTCCACCATAGAAGCTGAATATGTAGCTGCCTCTGAGGCTGCAAAGGAAGCTGTCTGGCTCCGGAGCTTCTTGTTAGACTTGAGCGTGGTTCCTATTTGCCTAGGAGTATCATGATATACTGTGATAACTCTGGTGCAGTGGCAAATTTGAAGGAACCTAGAGCCCATACGATAAGTAAACACATAGAGAGAAAGTACCATCTTATACGAGAAATCGTTAAGAGAGGAGACATTGCAGTGGTCAAGATTGTATCAGAGGACAACCTGGCTGATCCATTCATGAAGTGCCTGCTGGCTAAGACCTTTGATGGTCACGTGGAGAAAAATGGGAGTGAGATGCAGACCCGAGATTGCATTTTGAGATTTAGTTAGAGTTGGAGAGTTTTGCCAGTTTTTTTTACATACTTAAAAGACATGCTTTAAGTATAAGTGAGAGATTGTTAGGATTGTATACTGAAAGCTTGCCTTTGTATACTATCAACAATGTTTTCATTTGACGATATAGATTGATCATTATTGCAGTCACTACTTGTGCATTTATTTACTGTTGTTATATGCATGCATGTTTCATTATACTTGCATTGTAGATGATATAGTGTGGGTAAACACACGATAAAGATCATATCATCAGATTCCTTACAAAGTATTAAAAGGCTCGCGGTTTAGATGATCCTGAACCAATCATTGTACGCTGTAGAATAATCTGATAGTTAGTTTGTCTTGACTAACTGATTATTCTGATACACTGACATGTGTATTGAGGAGGATCACGATAGGATATTATTCTCTTGTCTGATCCTAAAAGGAAAGAATAAAGATCCACAGAGTTCGGGTTCTTAAGCCTTGCACAGTGGCAGACATATGTGTGTTCTGTCTACTGTTTTGATTTATCAATGACTAAAATTCTTGATAGAGTCAATAATCTCGATATCTTGGGTAGTAACATATATATACATGATAGGTCATGCACTGTGTATGGTCACCATGTCCTGGTGCGCCAGGTTGATGATGTCGCCTTGAGTAAACACAAGTACATGTGAAACCCTGTAGGTGGAATTTATTCCGTACATGGCAAAGCTTGTATGGTACTGCTCTAGGAATGGAAGAATTAATTAATTATTGCTGTCAGAGTTTACATAATTAATTAATGGACATTATATCTTAAACATGGGGAATGGCTGGACTAAAGAAGAAAGCATTGAGTAAAAATGTATTAAATTGGTAGGTAAGTGTAATTTCTTTAGTTGAATAAAAATAACACTTAATTTATTTAATTATATCCTAGTGTTGGGTATTAGATATTAAATAAATTAGTGGGCCAAGTTAATATTCTTCTAAATCCCTACTGTAGCCCAAATAATACCTTAATGGACTAAGGGAATGGAATAAGTGGAGAGGCCCAAACCTATTAAGTTTGGGAGCACTAGAATTCGTCCCCCTCTCTATTAATTAAGAGAGGGGGAGGTGAGAATTACAGAGTCGAGATCAGCCCCTCTTAGTTGCTCACTTATTTTCCTAGGTTATCCATACATAGTTTAGTATATTGTAGCCCACTCTACCTCTAAACGGGTATCGGGAATACAGTAGAAGATCAATGAGTGACTTTGTAGCCTTGGTGGGCGTCGACCACTGTGAAGAGGAAGGATGAGATTTTTGTTCTTCTACAGCAACGAGATTAGACCTGTAATCTCGTGATCAACCCGACGTTCTATGTAAGTTGTTCTATCGTATTATTTTCCGCTGCATAATTTGATAGTCTTGCATGGTATATTCAACATGTATGTGTGATATCATCACACATAAAATCATGATTTGCATGCTTAATAGAATTATAGATTAGCCAATCAGATCATGTGGGGTGTAATTCGATAATACCCCAGCAATAGTAACATTTGTTAACGTTTATAGGAACATTTTTTGTTCGGATTATTCTTCCAAGATCGATGAAGCTATTCAAGGTTTACAACCAAGGAGAGAATCAAAGATCTATCTAGAAGCTGCCGTATTCAACTGAAGAGATCAAGATTGAAGTCAAAGATAGATTCCTAAAGATAGAATAAATCCTAACATGGATCAAATTTGATCTCGGTTCCAAATAAGGAAAGTTTTCTTGTTTGTTTCATAATCAAATTTGGTCATATGTTCCCATGTTTAGGCTATCTTTGTCTTCAATACGTAGCCTGTGATACAGACTTGTTAGGCGAAGACAAACACACACCGAACAGAAGCACTGCACAAGAATAGTTTTAAGAGTTCTAACTATTTTGAGCCACATTGTTACGGTTGTGTCTTAGACTAGAGAATAGTGTTCTAGTCATCGTTTATTGTGTAGCGACCCGAATCCGAAGGCCCAGGTGCTAATGAAAACACATGACCAAAAGAAAAGATAATAAAATTTTCGCGATTCAAAATAAATAATTTTCTTGGGTCATAAAAATTTGGACAACTTTTCGTTCAAAATATTCATGATATCCACGCTCAAAGGCGTTTACCATTCAACAAATCAAAACCTGTTTGACCACAACCATTCAAAATTCAACATTCATCATTTTAAATACGTTGTAAAGACCACAACACTCCCAATTGACCTTACAATAATTAAATGTTTCATAATCATAGAGCGGAAGCATAAAATTCATGCTTATTGGCCACAAAACTACACATAATTAATAATTAAAAATCGTAAACGTGGCTAATTAAATAAGAAGCCCCACTGGTCCACGTCAGCCGCCAGCCGTCATCAAATACCTGAAAATATTACGAAAATAGATGGGCTGAGTGCCAGAAAACACTCAGTGAGATTTTTAAATTTTTGAAATATATCTGATCATTCAATAAATAGTATGCATATTAAACATATTTACTATAATGCCCATAAAAGTATCTGCTCATTAACGCATGGAAGATTAACTCAATATGGTTTCCTATCATATAAATTTCACCGAAGTGACATATTTGTACCGTAGTACCATAATTGCACCATTGTGCCATACCGCACCGAAGTGCTCATACCGAACCGTAGTGCTCATAACATACCGCACCGAAGTGCTACATACTGCACCAAGTGCTCATACCGCACCGAAATGCTACATACTGCACCAAGTGCTCATACTGGAAACCATAGAGTTTAGCAGCTTGCGATGAGTCATAAAAAGAATATTTTGAACTTTGAAGCATGTTTTTTATATAAACATATTTTTCTCATAAACATAACGTGATTTTGAAACATATAACCACGTGTTAATTAGAAATCATTGAGCCATAAAAGTAATCTAAAGCAAGTTTAAACTTAAACATATGTTATCATAAATAGATCACGCGTTTGAAACATAAGTCACACTTGACTAGAAATTGTAGAGCCATAAAAGTACCTTATAGCTATAATAGCTCAGGCTTTGATCATACTATACTCGTTCTAAGCCTACCGTCTTGAGTAAGGAATTATTATAAAATCATATCGTAATAGCACACTAGAGTGTTAATCATGTTTCATAGCATCAGAAAGGGTAAAGTGCCCGGGTTTCTAAATTGACAACCGAAATGACGATACTAGATGGTCGAGCAATAATCTTAACTTATAATTTACTAACATATATCACAACCTAGAGTGCATCATCTAGGTCTCATTCCTCCATCAATTAGTACCATAGCATCATCGCTTATAGGGGTTACTACATCTATCTTGTATGGTATCATATATAGAGAAATTGCTTTCAATTCCAATAATAACCCATAAGCATGATTATCATAACAGTTCAAATAATGCTAGCATCTAATGCCACGCTCATTCATTTATCCCATAACTTCATATCCAATAAATCATTCCATAGATGATTCCATAGATTAATCTGGCATAGCATAACATCATTTATTTGAATATTTCAATTTACTCTAACATGCTTCTAAAGCTTATTAGCTTAAACAAAAGAGAAGTATAGTATTACCCACCTTGTAGCTATTAGAAGTTGTCGCTTTAATCACCAACTTGCTCATCACAAGCTTGATGTCCCGTATTAGGATCTACATGCAAAGACTATGTCTTAGAAACGTATTAAAGTCATAAAACTATTCAATAACGTAAGTAAGGTCATATTGCTAAAGTTTCTAAAAGAAAACGAGGGCGTGCTAGGATAATATTGAAATTCCATTAGGGAATCCTAGCTTAAGAGTTATATGGAGTCATTGATCAAACAAAATAAATGCATTAAACACAAGAATTTTGTATATATAGAGATTAGATAAGTACTTACTATGTCATAAAATATATCTTTTAATTAAATAAATAAATAATTAAATAAAATGGGCAAGATAAAAGAAAGTAAAAAAAAATAGAATAACATACATATATAAAAAGAAATTAAATTATGGTTTGGAGAGCTTGAACCCTTGTCTTGATACACAAAATGAGAAGTCCCCAGCCACTAGGCTATGTGAAATTATGTTAGAAATTGCAAACTGCTTTTGTTAAATAGTCATAAATTGTTGTACAAAATTGGATAAAAAAAATATACATGAAGAGAGACTTGAACCTTGAATCTCTAAAAGAGTAAATTAGAACTCTACCACTAGACCAAATAAGTGCTTCGAAAATAATGTTATGCATTTTAATTAATAATGTCACTAAGCCAGCAATTAAAACAGTTCGAAAATAATGTTTGAAAGTATAAAAATGTGTCCAGAGGTTTCGAACCCTAGCCAACTATTACAGCTCCAAACAACAATCCACTAGGCTAAGTAGGGAACTTGATTGTATACTCATGATCTTAATTAAATAACATAAAACTGTCTCTGGAATAAACAAAGCATTAAACTCTAAGAAGTGTTTTCGACCCATATCATATGACAACTTATTCAAACCATTTGGGGAATACATTTCTATTTCTGAAATTTATTAACTTAGTCAGAATCTTTTAAATATATATATATATATATATATATATATATATATATATTAAATAATAAGATAAAATGATAAGGAAGGGATTTGAAACTGGGGCTTGGGCATGATTCAATTCTGAAAAAAAAATATAATTTGATTTTAATTTCATACATAGCATAATTTTTTTCTTACAACGAGAAAATAGAGAACCAACACACACCACTCAAGCACACAACACATCAAAAATCCAAAGTTTTGCTATTTTCTTTTTCTCATCTACTTCATGGGTGTTCCAACAACATAATAAACACTAAAAATACAATATTAAGCGAATACTTAAATTTATTAACTAAAGCAGCTACCAAAATCGAAATATAAACCAAGAAAATCGAAAGAAGGAAAAGACACCAAAGAAAATGAGTGAAGTTTTACAAGGTTAAAGTTTATCCCATTTATAGATCTAAAGATCGATCTTAAACCTCAATATAAAAAAATCGAAGAAAAAAAATGAAAGGGGAATAAAAGAGAGTCCAAAAGTAACATTTCCTTGGAAACATATGATCGCCGGAGAGAATCCGGTGAGCGGCGCTACTGAGAATGATCACAAAAATGGAAGACGAGAGAGAGAGAGATAGAGAGAGAGAGAAAGATGAGAGAAGAAGAGAAAGAGATGAACGAACTTTTAAGAAATGAGGCACCCCCATCCCAAATGAGAGGTGGGGGTATTTATACCCCCACTTAAGGAAACCCTAGTTATGCATTAGTTTAGGAAATAAATTATATTTTGATCAATTGGACTCCTAATTAGGTGATATCAAGTTCCATGAGCTCGTATCAACGAGTACTATCATTTAGTGTATTCACCTGACTCGTTCCGATAAGAAAAAGTGTCAAAAATAATTAAAATCGATCATGGGCTAAAAAGCCCACTAATTGGGCCTTACACAAAAATGACTAAATTTTCTAGTTTTGGGCTTAAGAACAAAACAAATAAAATTGGACTTGGCCCAATTATGGAAGTTGGGGTGTTACACACACACACAAATTATATTTATTTGGCTTATTTTATTTATTTATTTATTTATTTTTATTTTGGTTTTCAATATAAAATAATTTGGGCTCAAAATAAATGGGCTCTAATTAGAATAAAATGGACTTGATATAAATCTTGAAATGGCCGGCTAATTGGGCCAAAATCGAGTTTCGATAAGAATTATCATCTAATGTGTTCGTTCATTCTCGTTCAATAATAATTGGGCCGAAAATAAATATATTTGTAGATAAGCATCAAAGTGGGTTCAGTAGTTTCATACTTGCCTATTTTTAAAATAAAATGACTTGTTATAACAATTGGGCCTTAAACAAAAGATTGGGCTCGTATTTTGTTTTGGGGCGTTACAAATCTATCCCCTTAAAAGAATTTCGTCCCGAAATTCAAGCATTCGATATCAGGAGCAATCTATGCAAGCCTTCACTAGTTATGTCCTGTTAGTTTTGTATACTGAAAGACTCGTCTTTGTATACTTTTCTGATGATATGATGATATGAAATGAAAGTTATTGCAGTCACTGTTTGCATTTAGATTATGTTCTATAATTGTTTTATGCAATGTTCCATATACTTACATTGTAGATGATATGGTGTGGGGAGTCACACGGTAAGATCATATCATTAGCACCTTGTAATGTATTAAAGAGCTCACGGCTTAGATGGTCCTGAACACACCATCGGTACACCGTAGAATAATCTGATAAGTTAGTTTATCTTGACTAACTGATTATTCTAGTACACTAGTTAGTGTATTGAGGAGGATCACGATAGGATACTATTCTCTGTCTCTGACCCAGTTACTGAGAGAATAAAGATCCACAGAGTTCGGGTTCTGAACTCATGTGATATTGGCGAGCATATCTGTGTGTTGTTTATTACTTTGATTTATCAATGGGTGAGATCTTTTCATAGATCGAATTCGATATCTTGGGTAATAACAATGTATACATGATGTCTCGAGCAGTATGCATGAGCACTGTGTCCTGGTGCGCCAGGCTGATGATGTTCTCTTGAGGAAGCACAAGTTCATGTTGAAACCCTGCAGATGGAATTTATTCCATACATGAATAAAGCTTGTGTGGTACTACTCAAGGTTTTAGATGTTGATTAATTATAGCTATCAGAGGCTTACATAATTAATTAATGAACATTATATCTTAAACACGGGGAATGGCTGGACTAAAGGAGAAAGCATATTCGTAAATATGTATTAAATTGGTAGGTCAGTTTTACTTCTTTAGTGGAATAAAAGTAAAACTTAATTTATTTAATTATATCCTAAGTTTATTGGATATTGGATATTAAATAAATTAGTGGGCCAATTTAATATTCTTCTAGATCCCTGTTGTAGCCCAATTGACTGATAGTGGACTGGATATTGAACTTGAGATAGAGGCTCAGCCCAATAGGGCTGGAACATGAAATTTCGCCCCTCCCTATATATAAGGGGAGGGGGGGCACGAAATTTGATGATAAAATTCATAGGAAATCAGCCCCTCTTAGTCTCTCAAAGTTATCCACAGATTTCACAACTCTATTTAGTAGATTTCAGCCCACTCTGAATCTAGATACAGTCTGGGAATACAACAGAAGATCTTGGAGTGGAATTGTGTAGTGGCCGTGTGTGACATAAGTGGCGCCATTACTGTATTCATTCAATAGCAAGATTAGATCTTTAATCTTGTCCACAGACCGTCTGTCGATTTGTAAGTAGATTCGTTTTCTATGTCTTCCGCTTTATTAGAATCGAATCTGCTTTGCATGCTTTTTTATTAGACTGTGATAAACATGCATGTTGCATAAAATTATGATTTGCATGAACACGGATTAATGAACAACCAAATGGTCCTGCGGTGGTTTAATTCAAAAAAACCCCAACATGTCCTCCATGAACGCATGACGAGAAACCAAATATCATCACCACAAAAGTTATATCGGTACAGTAATACCTATAATACTTATTCGACTATTTTTCATATTGGTCTATTTCCATATTTCTTTCTTCAAATAATTAAAATCCTCAGCGATATCATGGTGGTAAATACATATTTGAGTAGCTCGTATAAACTTTTCTCATGCATATCATGTCGATCGATTCAGCATTGTTGTCGCATTTTGGAATTACTCCAAGATTAGCTCCCCATTTGCATAGTTGGTGGCGCTTGAAATGTATATTTAAAACATCTTTTTCTTGACTCCTAGTGCTTCGTCTTTATTATTGGAGATCTCATTATCATATTGCCAAAATTATTTGATGACCCAACAAATTATGTCTTGCTTGAGAGTATATGTTCACGTATCGCAAATGATGTCATTTTCTGCCATAGGTTGTCTTCTTGCTCATCGAATATCTTGATCACATAACAAGGGGATAAGAGACACTGGCTTCTTAGTGGGAGCTAAATTTCTCATCATCTATCGTAAATCGTATAAGAGAGTCTAATTATAGATCACTGAGCTAGTGAAAATATAAGGACAATCTAACTATATTCAAGTTCGTCTAGGTTCATCCTATGGTGGGATAATATCACATTTCCCAAATATTAATTATAATAAATAAGTACTCATCACAATCTCACATTTTTGCCCAAAATATACTTTTAAAAAAAATAAAGATTTATTCATATAAACTTTGTACTTGATTGGACGAGGCGGGGCGTGGACGTGGGACAATAAGTAGATAACAATTTCTTTTAAATAATATTTCAATAGCATTTCAAAAATAATCCCGCAGGCCTACAGATTCGTAGACCCGCTCTGATACCAACTATAGCGACCCGAATCCGAAGGCCCAGGTGCAAACGAAAACACATGACCAAAAGAAAAGATAATAAAATTTTTGCGATTCAAAATAAATAATTTTCTTGGGTCATGAAAATTTGGACAACATTTCGTTCAAAATATTCATGATATCCACGCTCAAAGTCGTTTAACATTCAACAAATCAAAACCTGTTTGACCAGAGCCATTTAAAATTCAACATCCATCATTTTAAATACGTTGTAAAGACCACAACACTCCCAATTAAACTTACAATAATTAAATGTTTCATAATCATAGAGCGGAAACATAAAATTCATGCTTATTGACCACAAAACTACACATAATTAATAATTAAAAATCGTAAATGGGGCTAATTAAATAAGAAGCCCCACTGGTCCACGTCAGCTGCCAGCCGTCATCAAATACCTGAAAATATTACGAAAATAGATGGGCTGAGTGCCAGAAAACACTCAGTGGGATTTTTAAATTTTTGAAATATATCTGATCATTCAATAAATAGTCTGCATATTAAACATATTTACTATAATGCCCATAAAAGTATCTGCACATTAACACATGGAAGATTAACTCAATATGGTTTCCTATCATATAAATTTCACCGAAGTGACATATTTGTACTGTAGTACCATAATTGCACCATTGTGCCATACCGCACTAAAGTGCTCATACCGCACCGTAGTGCTCATAACATACCGCACCGAAGTGCTACATACTGCACCAAGTGCTCATACCGCACCGAAGTGCTACATACTGCACCAAGTGCTCATACCAGAAACCATAGAGTTTAGCAGCTTCCGATGAGTCATAAAAAGAATATTTTGAACTTTGAAACATGTTTTTTATATAAACATATTTTTCTCATAAACATAACGTCATAGAAATCATGGAGCCATAAAAGTAATCTGAAGCATGCTTAAACTTAAACATATGTTATCATAAATAGATCACACTTTTGAAACATAAGTCACACTTGACTAGAAATTGTAGAGACATGAAAGTACTTTGAAGCGTGCTCTATCATAAATATAGATTATCATAAATAGAACACGTTTTTGAAACATAAATCATGTGTTGGATTGATATCACCCACCTTATAGCTATAATAGCTCAGGCTTTGATCATACTATACTCGTTCTAAGCCTACCGTCTTGAGTAAGGAATTATTATAAAATCATATCGTAATAGCACACTAGAGTGTTAATCATGTGTCATAGCATAAGGAAGGGTAAAGTGCCCGGGTTTCTAAATTGACAACCGAAATGACGATACTAGATGGTCGAGCAATAATCTTAACTTATAATTTACTAACATATATCACAACCTAGAGTGCATCATCTAGGTCTCATTCCTCCATCAATTAGTACCATAGCATCATCGCTTATAGGGGTTACTACATCTATCTTGTATGGTATCATATATAGAGAAATTGCTTTCAATTCCAATAATAACCCATAAGCATGATTATCATAACAGTTCAAATAATGCTAGCATCTAATGCCACGCTCATTCATTTATCCCATAACTTCATATCCAATAAATCATTCCATAGATGATTCCATAGATTAATCTGGCATAGCATAACATCATTTATTTGAATATTTCAATTTACTCTAACATGCTTCTAAAGCTTATTAGCTTAAACAAAAGAGAAGTATAGTATTACCCACCTTGTAGCTATTAGAAGTTGTCGCTTTAATCACCAACTTGCTCATCACAAGCTTGATGTCCCGTATTAGGATCTACATGCAAAGACTATGTCTTAGAAACGTATTAAAGTCATATTCATTAAACACAAGAATTTTGTATATATAGAGATTAGATAAGTACTTACTATGTCATAAAATATATCTTTTAATTAAATAAATAAATAATTAAATAAAATGGGCAAGATAAAAGAAAGTAAAAAAAAATAGAATAACATACATATATAAAAAGAAATTAAATTATGGTTTGGAGAGCTTGAACCCTTGTCTTGATACACAAAATGAGAAGTCCCCAGCCACTAGGCTATGTGAAATTATGTTAGAAATTGCAAACTGCTTTTGTTAAATAGTCATAAATTGTTGTACAAAATTGGATAAAAAAAATATACATGAAGAGAGACTTGAACCTTGAATCTCTAAAAGAGTAAATTAGAACTCTACCACTAGACCAAATAAGTGCTTCGAAAATAATGTTATGCATTTTAATTAATAATGTCACTAAGCCAGCAATTAAAACAGTTCGAAAATAATGTTTGAAAGTATAAAAATGTGTCCAGAGGTTTCAAACCCTAGCCAACTATTACAGCTCCAAACAACAATCCACTAGGCTAAGTAGGGAACTTGATTGTATACTCATGATCTTAATTAAATAACATAAAACTGTCTCTGGAATAAACAAAGAATTAAACTCTAAGAAGTGTTTTCGACCCATATCATATGACAACTTATTCAAACCATTTGGGGAATACATTTCTATTTCTGAAATTTATTAACTTAGTCAGAATCTTTTAAATATATATATATATATATATATATATATTAAATAATAAGATAAAATGATAAGGAAGGGATTTGAAACTGGGGCTTGGGCATGATTCAATTCTGAAAAAAAATATAATTTGATTTTAATTTCATACATAGCATAATTTTTTTCTTACAACGAGAAAATAGAGAACCAACACATACCACTCAAGCACACAACACATCAAAAATCCAAAGTTTTGCTATTTTCTTTTTCTCATCTACTTCATGGGTGTTCCAACAACATAATAAACACTAAAAATACAATATCAAGCAAATACTTAAATTTATTAACTAAAGCAGCTACCAAAATCGAAATATAAACCAAGAAAATCGAAAGAAGGAAAAGACACCAAAGAAAATGAGTGAAGTTTTACAAGGTTAAAGTTTATCCCATTTATAGATCTAAAGATCGATCTTAAACCTCAATATAAAAAAATCGAAGAAAAAAAATGAAAGGGGAAGAAAAGAGAGTCCAAAAGCAACATTTCCTTGGAAACATATGATCGCCGGAGAGAATCCGGTGAGCGGCGCCAGTGAGAATGATCACAAAAATGGAAGACGAGAGAGAGAGAGAGAAAGATGAGAGAAGAAGAGAAAGAGATGAACGAACTTTTAAGAAATGAGGCACCCCCATCCCAAATGAGAGGTGGGGGGTATTTATACCCCTACTTAAGGAAACCCTAGTTATGCATTAGTTTAGGAAATAAATTATATTTTGATCAATTGGACTCCTAATTAGGTGATATCAACTTCCATGAGCTCGTATCAATGAGTACTATCATTTAGTGTATTCACCCGACTCGTTCCGATAAGAAAAAGTGTCGAAAATAATTAAAATCGATCATGGGCTAAAAAGCCCACTAATTGGGCCTTATACAAAAAGGACTAAATTTTCTAGTTTTGGGCTTAAGAACAAAACAAATAAAATTGGACTTGGCCCAATTATGGAAGTTGGGGTGTTACACACATCCACAAATTATATTTATTTGGCTTATTTATTTATTTTATTTATTTATTTATTTTTATTTTGGTTTTCAATATAAAATAATTTGGGCTCAAAATAAATGGGCTCTAATTAGAATATAATGGACTTGATATAAATCTTGAAATGGCCGGGTAATTGGGCCAAAATCGAGTTTCGACAAGAATTATCATCTAATGTGTTCGTTCATTCTCGTTCAATAATAATTGGGCCGAAAATAAATATATTTGTAGATAAGCATCAAAGTGGGTTCAGTAGTTTCATACTTGCCTATTTTTAAATTAAAATGACTTGTTGTAACAATTGGGCCTTAAACAAAAGATTGGGCTCGAATTTGGTTTTGGGGCGTTACATATTGAAATACACTTGTTCATACACTGTCAAAAGGAGTCCAGGGAGAGATTTTCTGTGGGAACTAGATAAGATAGAGATCTATATTATGAGGGGATCTCACGATTCAATTCAGTAAAAGAGCGTGTACGGGTAGGATAAGTTTCGAGTGATGGGAGGTCAGCATCGTGTAAAATCCTAAGTAAACATGACACCAGAATAGTGAATTATTTTCCACGGACTTGACAAGTTTCCCTGACGTAGATCGATTGATCGAACAGGGTTACCAAACCTCTGCGTGCTTTACTTTCTGCAAACAACATAACGTTCGTAAACTTTATTGTGAACATCTTTTAATTAATTCAATTGGATTAACGTAACGACGGACATATTCTGGCATTAAATATAAATATTTTAATTAATTAAATTGGTATAAATCTAATGTCGGACGTATTCCGTCATTATATTTTTATTTTTAAATTATTTAAATAATCAGAAATGTTAACGATGGATATCGTCCGTCATTAAGTTTTTTTTTAAATAAACAAATTCTGAAAATAATTTAATGACAGAACGTATCCGTCATTAAGCATAACGGCGGTAAATCAATTAGTAATCTATCGTTAAACATAGGCACGAATCATTCTCATCATTTTAAAAGCCTAAAAAAGCTAGCGACGGACGGTCCGTCGCTAGTTCATCGTAAATGCCGACGGTAACATTTACGTCGTTAGGGTCCGTCACTAAAATGCTATTTTCTTATAATGGACGATTTGCTAAAATCTTCAAAAGAATCTTGTAAAGAAAATTCCTAAGCACAATCAGCCTAAAATCCTCCACCATGGTAGCATTTTTCTCCTTTGGATTGAGAACAACAAGTTTTGAATTTAATCCAGAAGGGAAAGAGCCATATTCAAAAAATTCAGCAATGCTTGATAAATGTCCTTACTAACAACACTCCAGGCTACTTGAAAGAATTTCGCGTTGAATCCATCCGGACTTGCAGCACTACTAACATTTATCCACGTTGATATTTATCCCACAAATTTTGTAAGAATGGAGAAGATGAAACAATCAATCGTAGCATCTATAATGAGATAGAAATAATAAAAACATGACAAAAAAAAAATCTGACCCGAAATCTCAAAGGAAAGGGAGCGCTAATTGCTTAGATTAAAAAAAAATTAACAGAGAATATATCATTATTAAATTGTTGATTTAATGAATATGTTGTAAGTCAATGCATGTGTAGTGATATCAATTGTATTTTCAATTTTCTTTTGTTTACCCCTCCATATGATTTCAGATTGTATGGATCTAGTCGGATCTAACGAATTATATTATAAAGCTTTAATCTTGACAAGAAATGGGGGAGAGTTGAGAGAAGAAGGTTAAGGGAAGGAGCAGAAGAAAAAGAGGAGGAAATTAGGGAATTTTCTTATGATTCCAAATAGAGAAAATGAGGGTTTTAATCCTAGTACAACTGGGCTGGGGATAAGGCCCATTACAAGTCAAACAAACTGAAATACTAACTAAAGCCCAACAGAAAATATAATAAAATAGAATATTAATACTAATTAATCTTAGCCGTACATCAACTCCTGAAGATCCAACGATCAGGATAACGATCCCCTTCCTTTACTCAATTATTAATTGGGTTTGACAATCCAACCCTAAAAATTGAATCTTGCTTCTCTTTCCCCTGCTTCGATCTCTCTTCTCTCTCCAGCGACTCAACCAGGCCAAATTCCCCTTCTATGATAGACTTCCGATTAGTTGGGTTAGTGTTCACAACAATTCCCCTTCCTTTAAGCGGTCCTCGTCCCTGAGGATCGAAACCAGAAAACTTTTTATGGAGGAAAGATAAGCCTTCCCAGCTAGCAAGATCGAAGCTTTCCTCATTCCACTGCACCAGAACCCGGTCTACTGCTGTCATTCCTCGATTAACAACCCTTCTGTTCAGAATAGCTGAGGGGTTCAAACCGAAGAGTCCTTCTTCGGTGGTGGCCGGTAGCTCCTGAAGAGGTACGGTTCCTTCACTGATCATCTTCTTCAGTAATGATACATGGGAGATCGGGTGGATCCTTGATCCACTAGGTAGATTCAGTTTGTAAGCAACCTTACCTATTTTCTCGATGACTTGGTAGGGACTGAAGTACTTAGAGGCCAATTTCACACTTTTTCGGAGTTGCACTGAGCTCTGGCGATAGAGCTGTAATCTCAGGTAAACCCAGTCTCCGACGTCAAATTGTCTTTCCACCCTAGCTTTATCTGCATATGTTTTCATCTGATTTTAGGCTTCTTGCAGGTTCTCTCGGATGTGTTGCAGTAATAGCCTCCTATGTTGTAAGGTCTCCTTCACCTCCTCATTAGTGGAATCTAGGTAGGGTCCCATAGATAAGTTTGGAGGCTCATAACCATAAAGGGCTTGGAAAGGGGTTAGCTTTAGGGCCGTATGGTAATTGGTATTGTACCAATACTCAGCTAGGGCCAGCCACTTAACCCACTGTTTTGGGGAGCTAGACGTCATGCAGTGCAGGTAGTTCTCCAAACACTTGTTCAGTCTCTCTGTTTGTCCATCCGATTCCGGGTGGTAGGCAGAAGTGTAGGCCAAAGTGACCCTCAGTTCCTTAAATAGGTCTTTTCAGAAGTTGCTAGTGAATAGTCTGTCTCTGTCAGTGATAATGCTCACTGGTGTGCCATGAAGTTTGTGAATGTTGTCCATGAATGCCTTGGCTACAACTGGGACAGTCATAGGATGAGAGAAGGATATGAAATGCCCATACTTGGTCAGTCTATCAATGACTACCAAGATGGTGTCCTTTCCTCCAGATTTAGGTAACCCTTCAACAAAATCCATACTAATATGGGTCCAATCCTGATCTGGTATGGGTTGGGGTTGCAGCAACCCAGGCTTAAGACCACTTTCTGGCTTGTTAACCTTGCATACATCACATTCTCTTACTAGTTTGATCACATCTACCTTCATCCCTGGCCAGTAGAAACACCTCTTGAGTCTGATATAGGTACCATTAATCCCAGAATGATCACCATATGGTGATCCAATCATGGCATGTAATATCTTCTGCCTCAGATTTATGTGATTGTCCACCACCACTCTACCTTTGTGTCTTAATAATCCCTCAGTGAGGGTAAAGTTTGGAAATGAGGTAGAGTCACCTTCCAATGAGTCGATTAGCCTCAGACAGAAGCTGTCATTGCTGTAACTGTCTATGACCTCCTTCAGCCATGTTAGAGATATAGTAGTTAGAGCCAAACAACTGCTTTCATGTCCCTGTATCCTTGATAAAGCATCAGCCGCCCTATTTTCCTTGCCCTTCCTGTAGCATATCTCATAATCCAAGCCCAGCAGTTTAGTAATCCATTTTTGTTGAGTAAAAGATGTGACCCTTTGGTCCAATAAGTGTTTCAGGGCTTCTTGGTCAGTCCGAATTATAAATTTGTGTCCCAGTAAATAATGCCTCCACCTCTGTATGGCCATTAAGACTGCCGAAAATTCTTTCTCATAGTTAGACAGTGATTGGTTCTTAGGGCATAGTGATTTGCTCATGTAAGCAATGGGTCTCCCTTCTTGCATCAATGCTGCCCCTATTCCATACCCACAGGCATCAGTCTCCAAAATGAAAGGTTTGGAGAAGTCAGGTAGTGCCAAGACTGGAGCACTAACCATGGCAACTTTGAGATTGTTGAAAGCCTTTTCTGCTTCCTCATTCCATTTGAACATATCCTTCTTAAGTAGGGTTGTTAGGGGTTTGCTAATAAACCCATATCCCTTTATGAATTTTCTGTAGTAGCCAGTCAAACCCAAAAAGCCTCTGAGTTGCTTAATTGTCTTAGGTGTGGGCCAGTTCCTCATACACTCAATCTTCTGGGGATCAGTTGTCACCCCCTCCCCAGAGATTATGTGCCCTAAGTATTCAATATTGTCCTTCCCAAACTAGCACTTGGATTCCTTAGCAAATAAGGAATTCTCCCTTAGCAGTAGAAACACCTCCTTCAAATGCCTGTGGTGCTCATCTTTAGTCTTGTTGTAGACTATAATTTCATCAAAGAACACCAAGATATGTTTCCTCAAACATTTCTGAAAAACCTGATTCATTAGAGACTAAAATGTTGCCGGGGCATTGCATAGCCCAAAGGGCATAACTAGGAACTCGTAGTGACCATGATGAGTCCTGAAGGCAGTTAAATGTCTATGCTCAGGCTTCATGAGAATCTGGAAATAGCCAGACCTAAGGTCAATCTTGGAGAACAGCTGTGCTCCATGTAATTCATCCAACAATTCATCTATGACAGGTATAGGATAGTCATGTTTTACTGTTAGACTATTAAGATACCTGTAGTTCACACAGAGTCTCCAAGTGTCATCCTTCTTTTTCACTAGTAAAACTGGTGAAGCAAAGGGGCTTTGGCTATTCTGAATGACACCTAAGTCCAGTAGTTCCTTAACAATCCTCTCAATTTCATCCTTGTGATAATGAGAGGCCCTGTAGGGGTATTGATGCTTAGAAACACTCCCCTCCTTAAGTATGACCTGGTGTTCCACCCTTTTGACAGAGGGCAGACCCTTGGGCTTAGCAAAGAAATCTGAAAATTCAGAGATTAATGGTTGTAGCTCTTGGCTGTGCTCCTGTTCTTGTTCTGGGGAGGCCACTATGATTTGGAAAATCTCTTCTACCTCCTTGATGTGTTTAGTTTGTAGGAGGCTGTTTAGGGTGTGACTTGAAATCAGTTGGCATTCAGCCTGTGAGGTCTGTGCATGCAGCTTCACCTTCTCCCCCCCCCCCCCACTTTTAACAGTAACAACCATCTTGTCATAGTCCAATTTGATTAAAGTGTGGGATTTAAGCCAATCTCTACCTAAAATGAGGTCATATCCCTCATTTTGGAGAAGCCTGAGGGAATGCTGAAAAGTATGTCCTTGCATATCCCAAGTGAAACCCTCTGTGATTTGATCACTAATAAGCCTTTGCCCATTAGCTACCTTAATGAGCAAAGGGGTGACAGTCTTTAGTGGAATTCCCAAACTCTCAACTGTGACACCCTTAATGAAACTGAGGGTGCTACCAGTATCAATTAGTATTTGTAGAGGTTACTTCTGATAATTGTCCTTAAACCTCATAGTGGTTAAGCCTTCACTCCCAGTGAGTGCATTGAGAGATAACTGTACCTCCTCCATGCAGTCTATATCATCTGGACCCTTTTCTTCCTCTAATTCATGGTCTTGCAAATGGATCAGTTCCTCTTCTTCAGTCATCATAGCATACATAATCCTCTGTTTGCACCTATGGCCAGGAACAAACCTCTCATCACAGTTGTAACAAAGTCCATGTTGCCTTCTCTCTGCCATCTGACTTGCAGTCAACAATTTAACTGGTGGCTTCATGGGATTGGGGGCAGAGGTGTTCCCCTTGACCTAGGTGTTTGGGTTGGTGGCCCTGTTGTAATTCTGATTGTTATTAGGGTAGCTCCTACCAGACCCCTTAAGCTTCTTGGTGATAGCTTCAATAGTTAGCAACTGACTCTGCCCTAGCTCAATAGTGTGTTGGAGGTCTTTGGGCTTGAACATCATTATAGCAGACTTTAGTTCTTCTCCCAAACCACTAAGAAAACTTGCCATGTAGTAATTTTCAGTAAATTCCCCAGGATGTAGTAAATTCATACATGCTTTAAGCTCCTCAAATCGTTCCACATAATCTTCATAAGATCCAGTGTGTTTGAGCTTATTGAAGTCACAGATAATTTTGGTTTCTTTCAGATCATCAAATCTGGCTGAAACCACCTCTAAGAACTGTTGTCATGACAGCTCCACCCCCTTAGCAGCTAAGTTTTGATACCATTGAGCTGTTTTGCCCTTGAACTACATGGTAGCTAAGGCGATCTTTTGGCTATCTGATAGATTAAGTATCATGCTAAAATACCCGTTGCATTTGATAATCCAAGATCTAGGGAGTGACCCATCGAACTTCGGAAAATCCACCTTAGGCAGGGGGTTAATAACATGCGAGTTGTGAGGGTCCACTACGGCAATGGGTCTTGTAGTAGTCTGGCCATGATAGTAGACTGATCCTTGAGTGGCAGAAGGGGGAGGTTCACCCAAAATTGAGTCACCAGCAGAAGCCTCCTTACCTTTACCATCCTTCAAAATTTCCAGACGCATATCGGCCAAGAGTTTGTTAAGATATTCGAACTTACTTTGCACCTCGGCCTTCATGCTTTCCATTTTCTCTTGCATTTTTTATTTAGCTGACTCTCTTTTTAATGTTTCAGTTTGGAGAACTTGATCCAGCTTCTTCTGTGCTTCAAGTAGATCCTTGAAACGAGTATTTTTGGCCATATCAGAGTCGAAGGATAGTTGGCTCTGATTACCAACTGTAGTGATATCAATTGTATTTTCAATTTTCTTTTGTTACCCCTCCCTATGATTTCAGATTGTATGGATCTAGTCGGATCTAACGAATTATATTATAAAGCTTTAATCTTGACAAGAAATAGGGGAGAGTTGAGAGAAGAAGGTTAAGGGAAGGAGCAGAACAAAAAGAGGAGGAAATTAGGGAATTTTCTTATGATTCCAAATAGAGAAAACGAGGGTTTTAACCCTAGTACAACTGGGCTGGGGATAAGGCCCATTACAAGTCAAACAAACTGAAATACGAATTAAAGCCCAACAGGATATCTAAATAAAACAGAATATTAATACTAATTAATCTCAGCCTCACATCAACTCCTGAAGATCCAACGATCAGGATCACGATCCCCTTCCTTTACTCAATTGTTAATCGGGTTTGGCAATCCAACCCTAAAAATTGAATTTTGCTTCTCTTTACCCTGCTTCGATCTCTCTTCTCTCTCCGGCGACTCAACCAGGCCAAATTCTCCTTCTACGATAGACTTCTGATTAGTTGGGTTCAGTGTTCACAACAGCATGAATTGGGAAACTGAATGTTTAGGCAAGTAATCGATCAGTAATGTAATGAATCAATTTCAGAAACTCGTATTTTTCTACCTTCTTCTCATGCAGATTGTAATTAGGGAACCGAAATCTGACGCAAGAACAATTACTAGTGTTATATATTTTATGGCGTTGGCAAGCACAATATTCATGTATACTTTGCAATTATACTAATTGAAGATGAAAATTGTAATTAATTTGGATTACATGCATGCGAGTAACAATTTTGATGTATTAATTGATGGTGAAGATCGATATGATGATGTGGTGTCAGTAGACGAGGGGGCAGTGATCAACAAGTATCCCCGGCGCGGTGGGACATTTGGCAAGGGGGCAGTGATCATCGACGGCCAAGCCCCACCAGGTAGGTCCATCGATGCCATGAAACTGCAAGGCGAAGTAACAGAGAGTCCCCATGAAGGCCACCCCGACGTCGAGACCTGCAGACAGAATGTAGTTGTGCCTCGCCCACCACCCCTTGAATCTCCGATACAAGAAGAGATTAAAGATGATTCCCACTGCAAACCAAGATACGCTGTTCACTGCTTTGGCCACAGGCATCCCCATGCTTCCCGACAGAATTATGGGAACGTTGATGTATCTGATCCACTCCTTCTCTGGAAACTTCCTGGCGAAGTACCAGACGGGGACGGGGGCCAAGAAGCCGAAGAGGAAGAAGTAGTTCATCCCGGGGTAGAGGCCGAGCTTCCCGAACATGCGCAGAGGGCCAACGACGCCCCATATTATGGAGGCGTTGTAGAAAACGTCGTCTCCGGGGCATGTCCAGGGGCTCCCCGGAGGCAGTTTTGATTGATCGCAAATGTATTCTATGGATGTGAGCAGCCACCACGCTGTGCCGAAGCTCACCAGGGAAGTTATCACTGTCCCCACCAGCTGAACCAGGAACATGGATTTTGGAGGAATTTTCATGTAATGGCCAAGCTTGAAATCCGATAGGAATGATATCGCTTGGGACATGCTTATGGTGCCGTATGTCTTGAACACCACGTTCGATAGAGGTTTTCCCGGGTACATGTATCCGATGATCATTTCCGAGATCACATTTAACCCTGCAGACTGATCAATCATCACATAAATCATACATGACGTGTGTTCTCGATGGATTGATTAACCAACCATAAATTAATTTATAAATATCAACCTGGTTGGTTGTGGCTGCAATCACACCCACTGGCAACGTGAAAACGAAAGCTAAAGCTATAGCCAGAATTACACCCCAGTAAGGAAGCTGCAACTGCCTTCCGAAGCCTTCGCAAGCAAACAGCGACACTGCAACTACCAGAATCAGGAGACTGTGGAACCACCATTGAGGGACAGCTTCGTAGTTCTTCCTCATCACCCTAGTGTGGATGTCTCCAAGCTTGTCCTCAAACGACGCCTTCGTCTGCTTCCAGATTGTTCTGTATTAATTAATTTCAAGACATTATTAATGCTAGCTACTAGGCCTGAATACACACACACACAATTGTATTGTATAGGACTAGTAGGACTCTATGAGTTTTATAATTATGTATGTTATTGTTACCTTCCGTGAAAGAGTGCTACGTGCGACACAGTAGAAGCCAAAACTGCAAAGCTTAAACCATAGATCAATACGAAGAATATGCTGAGGTTAACCTTGCTGTAACCATCATATCCCTGCAGATTGAGTTCGAAGGTTTTCTGAGTTAGAATTGCTGAAATGTTGTATGGTGCTCCGGCAGCATCGAAGACGTGAGCAGAAACGATTGGAAATCGCTTAGCATTGTAGAGGTTACTCCAATAGGCTAGCGGCGTCACCACATAAACAATCAATACGAAACCAACCAACATGTTGATGATAGCAAAGCCGGGAGTTGCTAGAGGGCTGCCTACAAAAGCTGCAATAGTCGACCAATCCAACGCGATCGAGCCCACTCCTAAGCCACGAACCCCTGCTCCTATCTGCTGCGCGGTCACCGAATCTTTCCATATCCAACAAACAAAGGAGAGTGCGGTGATGGATGGGAACAAATAGTTGGGGATTATGTAATAACAGAAGCTCGAAACTGAGACCGTGATGAAAAACTGCAGCCTCGTGAGGCCTCCTTTTCGTCGAACTTCAACCTCGTGCAATGCTCTGAACAGAGAGACTTGAACCAGATTGGAAGGCCACCACATGTAAGGCGAGTCAACCAGAAATTTTCGGAAAATACCAGCCCACCCATAACCAAGCAACTACACAATACACCACAAAATTAAAAATCTGCAGTTAGAAAAAAAAAAATAGAAAGAGAAGTAAGATGAACATATGTATATAATTAAAACGAAGACTAGCTTGAATTACTTACTTGGGTACTATGCGTGAGTAGCATTGCAGCGACGGGGTCGATCTGGCGATGATAAAAAGCCTTTACAATAGTGATGATGTTGAGTGCATAAACACCGGTTACGCCTGCATTGGCAAATATGGTGATGAGGCAATGCTCCTTTATATTGAAGGCCCCTGGATTCAATGAGAAGGACCATTTTGATCCAGGAATCTTGATTTGTGCTGTGGGGAGAGTTGCAGCCATGAGCTTTCCGGCGGGAAGGACTAGAATCTGAGCAGAAACAGAGGTTACAGAGAGAGCATTTTGTCGGTAGCCGAAGAACTGATTCAAGAATGCTAATGCTGCACATGATATTATCCCCAAAAACCATGTACGAAACGTCAGGCATGGAAGCGAAGGATCATCCGTAATCGCCACTGTCAGTCGGACTTCCTCTATCGGAGAATCATTCACCTCATCTGCACCACCATAATTATATTTATTAACTATATATAATGTTCAAATCATGCATATCAATATTATGATCATCAACATTAAGAGATAGAAACTCGATCTACCAATTGTTTCGAGTGTATCTATTTCTCTCACAGCTGGTTTCTTGGGGTCATGTGATGCAGCAGGTATCATAGTATTTCTCTCTGCAGACGCCATCTCCGGAGGAGACAAGAATTTGTGGGCCTGCAAATCTGCAATATAATGCTCAGAAACAACACATGATGGATTTGGTAATTAAACTCGAGCAAGCAAAATCTAACTACATTCTAATATATGTTTGTAATTCTCTTTTTATAAGATTTTCTTTTTTGGCTCGTTTGCCGCGACAAGTGGGTTCATGTTAACAATAAGGTTGTAGTTAAGACATCAAGAAGGTGATGAGAAAAAACTGGCAGTGTCACTTTCTTATAGAATGACTGAATGAGTTCACACCTACAACATTAATTACCAACCAGAAACAGATTCCTTGAATAAATTTCATTGTTTGTGACTTATTCTTGTTTAACTCTTTCTATTTTGTATCCTTCAAAAAGATTGCTTTTTCGATTCTAAATTCATTTGGCCTTTTTTCCACAAACTCCCAACCAAACTTGATGCTTATTATGAAGCATTTATTATTTCTGGAAATATTTCAAAACTTGTGGATTTTGATCACTGCCTCTTATTTCTTGATATGTAGCATACCTGAAGATGCAAAAAACATGTCATGTTTAATTATCAAGATTATATTAAATTATCAATTGAAAGCTGCAATATAAATGAAAATTGTCCAAGACCACTAGTAATTTTCCAGACTCCTTGATTTGGGAGAAAATTAATTAATCCCACTTTGGATCTTCAGCTTCTCATTCGATATAACATCAAAATTCTATTTAATTTATTGAAACTTGAAAGTATTTTAATAATAATAATAATAATAATAATAATAATAATAATAATAATAATAATAATAATAATAATAATAATAATAATAATAATAATAATAATAATAATATGTGTGAGTACAGACTACAGATACATCTGAAAATTAATTTTAGTGTCTCTTGTTCAAATCATCAGAGTGCCTTGGCCGGAAATTAAATTTAGGAAATTATTTTTACAACGTAACTGTCCTTGCACATTAGCGTCCCCCGGTAACTCAGCTTCTGCATACTCTTATTTTTATTTTATTTTAAATTATTTTATTTTTTTTTGTTGAGAAATATAGCTTTTAAATAGTTAACTCATAGTTGGGGAGAAAATTTCATTTTTAGTCCCATAGGACACGCTACTCTCCCATTTTGGTCCCATCGATGTCGATTTTGGTTCTTTTTCAAAAAAATCTCTCACTTTTAGTCGATAGGTGATACAACCTTAATTCTAAAATAACAAGTTGTATCGATAATAGGGCTCTTCGAGCGACCCTTTACTACAGAATGAGAGAATTACAGTAGAGGAAAAGAGAGAGCCTAGAGAGAGAAAGAGAAAACATTCATCATATTCATTCTTGTTGTTCAATACAAAACATGTGTGGTAAATAAAAGTGGTAGAGATGCCCTAGTATTCACTTGGGCCTTTCTTCATACATATGGACCGGCCCAGTCGTATCATTCCACTCCCCATGGAAAACCACCTTGTCCTCAAGGTGGTGGTTCACATGAGCCTCGTTTCCTCCAGAAATAAGGGCCTCCTCTTTTGGCATCTGATCAGAGAGCCCTTCTGCCCACTGCACCCAAGCTTGTGGTTGAGCTCCTTGAAGTTGGACACTGTCGAGGATGGTTTCAGTAGCAGCAGTGCCCACACACTTGGCAACCGGGAAAGGCTTGCTTGATTCAAATTCTAGGCGGTGCAAGGCCAAAATGAAGCTAAGGTTCCCATTCTTGAAATAGATCAACCACCAAGAAATGAGCTCATATTTATCACAAACGATTTTCATCGGCTGTGGCAGGGGTGGAAACATCACCATGATATCGAAGCACATGTAAAAAAAAAGATGAACATCGTATCTCAATTTAGCTTCGCTCATGTTTTCCACTCCACTAACAATATAATGCATGCCATCCTCACTTGGTTGTTCTCTTGACAAAAGCAACCTAACCACAGTTTCTCCATCTTTCTTATTAGTAATTATAGGCATATCAAGTGATGGGAGCAACCTCTAAACAAATTCCTCAACTTCCAACTTGCTCAGAGATAATTTTACAATGCGTAATCTCTTGACTTGCCTCACACCTTTATCAATTACCTCAAGAATGCATGACCGTGTCTCTATAGATTCTGTGGGTAAGTCAAATGATTGACTCCAAACAAAAATCCTAGGAATATAACTCCCACTCACAATCTTCATAGTATAATTGATCCGTAGTTTCGGCTCTGTGAAAAGATCTACTACCAGTATGCAAGAAGTTGTTGGTTTTGTATAGTATAAGACCTGTCTTTTGTATACATTATTGATGATGGTTTTATGATGATATAGAATGAATACAATTACAGTCACTGTTTGCATTTAAATTGTTATATTTACATGCATGTTCACTATACTTACATTGTAGATGATATGGTGTGGGTAAACACACGGTTAGATCATATCATCAGTTTCTTGTAATGTATTAAAAGGCTCACGATCTAGATGGCACTGAACTTGCTATCGGTACGCCGTAGAATAATTTGATAGTTAGTTTGTCTTGACTAACTAATTATTCTAATACACGGGGAAGTGTGTTGAGGAGGATCTACTTAGGATTCTATTCTCTATTCTGACCTTAAATGAGAGAATGAGAATCCACAGAGTTCGGGCTCTTAACCCCTATATGTCGGCGGACATATACGTGTAGTGTTTGCAGCTTTGATTTATCAAAGGGTGAGATTCTTTCATAGAATCAATAATCTCGATATCTTGGGTTGTATCATTTACACTTATGATGGGTTATGCAATACGTAGGGGCACTGTGTCCTGGTGCGCCAGGTTGATGGTGTCCTCTTGAGGAAACACAAGTTCATGTTGAAATCCTGCAGGTGGAATTTATTTCGTACATGAGTAAAGATTGTGTGGTACTACACAAGGATAAGAGATATTAATTAATTATAGCTATCAGAAGCTTACATAATTAATTAATGAGCGTTATATCTTAAACATGGGGAATGGCTGGACTAAAGGAGAAATCATATTCAGAAATATGTATTAAATTGGTAGGTCAGTATTATTTCTTTAGTGGAATAAAAATAATACTTAATTTATTTAATAATATACTAAGTTTATTGGATATTGGAAATTAAATAAATTAGCAGGCCAATTTAATATTCTTCTAGATCCCTGTTGTAGCCCAATATGACCTTAATGGACTGGAGATGGAAAAAGGGATAGATGCCCAAGCCCAGTAGGGTTGGGACACTGAAATTTTGCCCACCCCCTTATATTTAAGAGGGTGGGGGACGAAATTTTAAGGTTAGACACCAGCTTCTCTTGTGTTCTCTTTATCTCCACAGATTCTATACCGATCTAGTAGATTTCAGCCCACCCTGAAACTAGATTCAGTCCGGAAATACAACAGAAGATCAAGGAATGGAATATCACAGTGGGGCCCTAATTTCATACATACAATAACAAGATTAAATCTTTAATCTTGTTCTCAACCCGTCGTTTAATTTGTAAGTCGTTTTTCGATTTTTATGTTTCCGCTTTAGTAGAATCGATTAAACCGGCTATGCATGTTTAATTGAACTCGGTTAATTAAAACATATGTGCTGCATAAAATTATGATCTACACAAACTTTATTCAATATAGAATATCTATTCCTTAGAGGAAAAATCTAATATATCTAGAATAAAATTACAACTCAATAACTTGGTCTAACAGTTTTATTTCTATTACATTAAAACAACATAAAATAAAACCTAGACCTAATCCATGGATTTTCTCATGGATTAAAATCACGTAGCCAAACCGGCATACGACCCATCATACATCCAACATAAATTAAAACATACATCACATAATTAAGGAGCCATGATAGTCGGTAACCCTGCAAACAAGTCAGTCTACAAATCCAACAATCACAATTACATGATTAGCATAAAATAACATATGATATCCACACATGACATTATTTTCAAAAATTACAATTAATTAAATTAATAATTTAGAAAATAGCTACAATATATAATTTGGAAATTAAAATAATTATCCACCAAATTAAGACTTGTAAATTTCGAAAATACCATAAAAAATAAATCTGGAAATTTATTAAATTATCCACTAAATTTATTTCTTAATTTTCAAATAACGCCCTAATTAATTAATATTTGAAAATCTTGATATAGATCAAAATTCTATCCCAAATATTTGGATAGGCTAGGATCGAAAATATCTAAGGTAAAATCTGGAAATTTGATCCACTTCAAATTTCATCCAAATTTAAATCTTATCTTCAATCCTATCTAGATTAGAATTAAGTAATTTATGATATACATCAAAATCACTTTTCCAATTCTTATCTACATGGATTTTCGAAAATTTCATGAATAAAAATCTGGAAATTTGATCCACTTCAAACTCTTTCCAAATTTAAGTTCTACTTTCAAATCCTTTTGGATTAGAATTAGTTAACTAATGATATATATCAAAAATTACCTTATCCAATTCTAATTCACATAGATTTCGAAAATATCAAGAATATAAAATCTAAAAATTTGATCCACTTCAAATTCTATCCAAATTTGATATTATATCTTCAAATCTATCTAGATTAGAATTAGGTAACTTTAGGATAAACATCAAAAAACAAATCTAATTCTAATACACATTATTTTCAAAAACCACCTATTAAATAAATCTGAAAATTTGATTTTCATCACAACCTTCTCCAAATTTATCTATAGGATCGAAAATAACATAGAACAAATTAGCGAATTTAGTACATCAAAATTTCAAAAATTTTGATCCTAAAATTTTTGAATACCTATTAAAATAAATCTAGAAATTTTGAACTCATCAAAAATCTATTCCAAATCCAATTTTAATATAATCGAAAATCACAGCAAACCTCAAAACTAGAATTTTCGAATTACATCAAAAATTCATCCAAGTTTTGAATACCATCATTCGAAATACATCACCATATAAATCTAAAAATTTAAGGAACATAAATATTTCATCAAATTTAAACATATATTTTGAATTAATCCTAGGATTAAATCTAGAACAGTGCCAAAACCCGCTCTAATACCAGTTGTTGGAGTTTTTTCGAATTGAACCACCGCAGGATCTAATTGGATGTTCATTAATCCTAATGTCATGTATATCATAATTTTATGTATCTCACATGTTTTAATTAACTGAGTTAAAACAACATGCATAGCCGGTTTTCGATTCTACTAAAGCGGAAACATAGAATACCAAAAAATGACTTACAAATTAAACGACGGGTTGAGGACAAGATTAAAGGTCTAATCTTGTTGTTGTATGGAATCTGTGGTGACCAAGAAAATATGAGAGGGCTGATATTTTATGATCAAAATTTCGTGCCTCCACCCTCTTATTTATAAAGGGGTGGACGAAATTCAGTGTCCCAGTTGGACTAGAATTCTATCTCTATCTCTTGTTCTATCTCCAATCCAATTCAGTCTCTTTTTGGGCTACAACAAGGATCTAGAAGAATATTAAATTGGCCCATTAATTTATTTAATATCAAATATCCAATAAACTTGGGATATAATTGAATAAATTAAGTATTATTTTTATTCCATTAAAGAAATAATACTGACCTACCAATTTAATACATATTTCTGAATATACTTTCTCCTTTAGTCCAGCCATTCCCCATGTTTAAGATATAATGCTTATTAATTAATTATGTAAGCTTCTGACAGCTATAATTAATTAATATATTTTCCTTGAGTAGTATCACACAAGCTTTACTCATGCACGGAATAAATTCCACCTGCAGGGTTTCAGCATGAACTTGCATTTCCTCAAGGGGACACCATCAACCTGGCGCACCAGGACACGGTGCCCCTACATATTGCACGACCCATCATAAGTGTAAATGTCACACCCCAAGATATAGAGATTATTGATCCTATGAAAGAATCTCACCCTTTGATAAATCAAAGCTGCAAACACTACATGTATATGTCCGCCAACATATAGAGGTTAAGAACCCGAACTCTGTGAATTCTTATTCTCTCATTTAAGGTCAGAATAGAGAATAGAATTCTAAGTAGATCCTTCTCAATACACTTACCCGTGTATTAGAATAATCAGATAGTCATGACAAACTAACTATCAGATTATTCTATGGCGTACCGATAGCATGTTCAGTGTCATCTAGACCGTGAGCCTTTTAATACATTACAAGGAATCGATGATATGATCTAACCATATGTTTACCCACACCATATCATCTACAATGTAAGTATAGTGAACATGCATGTAAATATAATAATTTAAATGCAAACAACGACTGCAATTGTATTCATTCTATATCATCATAAACCATCATCAATAATGTATACAAAAGAAAGGTCTTCTAGTATACCAAACCAACAGTTCGGTGCCATTGGAAGCTTGAGTCAGTTGACTTAAGAAAGATACAAGGTCATGATATACCTTGTTGAAGGATTGGAAGCTAATTGGGCAGAATTTATCTTCTCCCAATTTAAGCATCAAGTCATCAAAGCCGTACACTCAAAAAGAACTAGGAAATTTGAGTCCAAAGTAGGACTAGTTCTAAGAATAAGCAAGATCCTAGAAGATATGCTGAATCTTCCAAATGATGACGCACTGCCAATCCTCATATCCGACTGGATTCCCAAGAAAGGGAAAGCACATCTTCAGTCACTCAAAAAGAAGAGGGAATCTAAAGCCAAATCTGGCAATATCACTTCAAGCAGTTCAAATGCCAATGAAGTTCCCTCTTCTCACTCTAAAAATGGATCATCAGTTGATTTTAAACTCTGCACTGATCTAGATGAGCTTATTCCCTTCATTGGAATTCCTCATCCAAATTATGGATCTGAGTACTTCAGGAGAGCCTGCCCTCCTCTCCAACTGACTGAAGATAATATTCGCACTTTCTACAGTGGTGAATATGAAGTCAAGAGTGCTCAGAAGGATGTAACGAATCTCCTTCTCACTCATTTCACGTATGTTGCCAAGCAAGACAATCAGCTATTCAAACAGCTGCACCGGTACTTTTACTGGTACAACTGGAGACACGTAATGTCAATCCAGTCACAATTCTTGCTTATAGCCTTTCATGGTATGAGCTTTTGGCAACGTGAAGAGATTTGGAGCATCAAATGGATTGGAGTCTCAAATCTATTTCCTCCAAATATTGTGCAAGTCCAGCGGATTATGAAGAATCGACTTGAAAACAACATTCCAGCTAAGGCCCTGCTAGCTGATGTTCAAGCCAGCTTGAGATCGCAAGGAATTGCAACTGAAAAATAGTGTGCCAACAATCCAGTCGATCTATGCTGCCTGTAACTGAATCTTGATCCAATTCAGTCAGAAAAGGCATATCTACAAGCTGCGGGTACCACTGAAGAGATAGACAAAGATATCTCTCACACTCAAGTTGTAACAGCCCGGTCCCTTAGGCGGTCATTTTGATGGGGACGGGGGTGTTAGGCTTAAAAGTCGAAGAAAATAGGTAGATTAATCGAAAATCCAGGGGGGGTGTTTCTAGAATTAAACTAAGTTAGTGCCTCAAAACTTAGGCAACTTAACTTTACGACTCAGAAGAATTATCGTTTTTAACGAATCAAGGAGTCAAGGATTCAATCGAGTCAAGGAACGTCATCTCAAATGTCAACCGGAATTTAAACAGAATTCAAAGACAAATAGGTAGGAATTTGACTTTATAACTAAGCAAGAATTCCTCAAAAGCCATAATGGCTAAGACCCATAAAAAGGTCAGAGTCAAATAAATCATACTGTCTCATTCATAGGACAAAACAAGAAACTAACTCAAGCTTAACTTGAACGAACAGAATCATGCTTGAAAGAAAAGGCCTCTTCGTAGGTGAACATTAATAACAAGCATGCAAGTCTCAATCACAAGTCAACTGAAGATGAATAGATACCAGAATGCTCAACAAGTATGACTATTCAAATAACTTAGAATCAATAAAGACATAAACGGGTATGTCAAAGATCATGCTTCAACTTCTCAAGACTTTATTGATAACACGAATCATAGCAGTTAAGTCATGCTATTATCAAGAATCAAATTACATTAATCAAGACTAAATACTAATATCAAAGTACTTAGCAGAAACTTAGCGAAAGAAAAACATATAACCATATTGAGCAATAACTTGAACCCTCAAACAACCCCACCAGCAGCACATCCGGCCTCAACATCTCAACCTGAAAACATTTGAAAAGGATGGTGTGAGCACTAATGTACTCAGTGGGGTTTTACGAGAAAACTCTTTAATAAACTTGGAATATCCAATTATAAATTGGCGGCATATGGAGAGCAAAACGCAAAAGCCCTCTACATACCCATAAAACCTTTTACTTCCTTTCTTGGCGCCTTTTCTGGCTCAAACCTGATGTCTACTGTACCCTTAGGCCTGCTTTAGGATAAGAGAGGGAATACCTCAAATATCCTCCCGAGTATGCGAGGGGATTACCCAGTAGTGACTCCCTTTACTTATCAAATAATACAACATTAGTGACACGAATGTCACAACATGATAATGCAATAAAACTGTTCTTTGAGCTCAATAACTTGCTTAACAATAATTAAATCATAATATTCAATATCAAATCCTTAACCTTAAATCTTTAATCCTCAATCCTCAAAATTGAATTCTCACATTCAAACCTTAATATCAAAGCCTCAATGCTAAATCATATTAGCATAAAACATTACCTAGATTAAAACATCTAGATTGCATTCCTTAATAAAGGCTATAACCTTAATTCCACAAGGGAATAATCTAATCAACCTACAAGGCATTACTTACTTAAACAACATTCCTCAATCATAATATCAATAATAACTAAACTTATGATCATGATCGTCTATACCTTAAATAAATCAACTATAAGATATTACAACATATCAAAACATACATCCTTTACTTGATCAAGAGCTCAAATAACAATTAAAATAATCATGCTATAACTTCTTTCCTTTCTTTTCCTTTCCTTCCTTTGTACAAAGACTAATCAAGTAGAGCATAAAATATTTTAATTGGATATTCATCTTGCCCTATCATGCTTCTAGAGTTTAATAGCTGAAACCTTATACTTGGTTTAGAACCACCCACCTTGATGATGGGCACCTCGATAACGAGCACGTGGATGAAACAACGAGCTGAAAATCCTTCCTCGGGCCTCCTAGGGGTTTACCTCTTCTTACGAAAGTCGATCAACGACTTAGCGGCCTTATTCGAGATCCTAACAAGAAATTAAAATGATATCTAAATGCTCGCCCCTTGACTATAACTTAAAATATGAGAATTTAAATAATTTTAAACACTCGAAATTACCGAAAAAAGGATGGAAAATCTGACTCGAACAATCAAAATTATGGACTATTGGCCACTGCTACATCGTATATCTTCGAAAGAGCTTCGATTTGAAAGTTATGGCCTCCGGATGAAAATATGCCGGAACTGCCGCAGCAGCCCCGCGTGCCCACGCAGACCCCCGCGCCGGCGGCACTTATGCGCGCCCGCGCACCACTGTGCGCCCGCGCAATACCCTGGCCGAGAGGGTACCCCCGCGACCGCGGGGTCCTTCGTGACCGCGCCATCTGGGTGATTTCCGGCGGTGACAGCTTCTCTTCCACTCCTCCGCTCTCGACTCGCCGAACAAAACTCGACGTCTCGGAGGTGCACTCACGAAGAGTGTTCCTTGCTCGACTTTCAAGAAATGGAGATTGAGAAATGAAAATGAGCAAGAAATGAAAGAGGGGGAGGGCTCTATTTATAGGGGAAATCAAAGCTTCCCCTGGAAGCTACTGTAGTGCAACAATACTGCTTTTAAAAATATCGGGTTCGGTTAAAAGGCGCTTTATTCGATGATGAGGTGCAAATGACCTAATTCACGAAATCCGAAAATACCGGGAGGTTCGTTGGCTTGAGTATTATTGAACCAACTTGACTCGGGATAAAGAATGAGTCATCTTGAAGGAAAACGAGAAAATGTTCTCTTTTCAAAAATAAAGTTACTATTCCACACAAGGGACAAATAAAATTCCCGAGCGTTCAATTGACCTCAGAATGAAAATCCAGGAACGCCAACGGATTCCTTGAGAAATTTTCTATAAGATAGGCTTGAAGAAACAAGGCTCGGGTCAACACATGAGATTTCATAAATTTCTAACGATCGCGCTCCTACGGAAAAACACTATTTCCGCTCTTACTTAATACGATTTTCATCGCCGGGACCTCAAACGACCTCGGATTGAAAATTCGAAAGTACCGGCATGCTCCTTAGGTCGACACCTTCCAAACGTGACCAAAATCGGTCATAACTGATCTGGAATCAAAATACTCGAAAAGACATTTTCACGAAAAATAACTCCTAAAAACACGGTTTAGAACCGAAACATCCTTATTATGCTCAAAATTCCTCTTAATATTTCCTAATTAAAATTAGGAATTAATTAATCATATTCTGAAAATCCAGGTTGTTACATCCTACACCCCTTAAAAAAAATTTCGTCCTGAAATTTACTTCCTCTCAACAAAGATCTGGATACCTCTTCAAGAACTTAAAGCCTTACTGGAACTACATAGGTTGAGACCTTTACTATACGGCTAAGAATAGCCTGAGGCCTTCCTTTATAAATTAGTCCTCATGCAGGACTAATAATTCTATAATCGTTCTTCTTTTCTTCCTCAAAGCTTGAGCATCTACTATCTTTTCTTCCTAATGAAATCTCTCTCAAAATATTGCTTCACACGAGATCCTTATGATCTTGTATTCAAGCAGATCCCTAGAAGCTATTCGGTCAACGAAATAAAAGAAAAATTCGCTAAACTTGCTCCTCGAGCACGGGCAATCTCAACGAATCCATCCTTCTTTTATCTTGATTGGCTTTGCTTTTCCTTCTGACTTTACTTCACGCAGCTTTGAGAAACTTTAACGAACTTGAACCAGATGATAAACTCGAATTAATTGGGCACCTCCTTCGATGGTTCATTGCGTGTTCTAATACATTGAAAACTCGTTTTATCTTCATCTCCAACTTCTTGAGGTTTAACTTCTTCGTCTCTTTGGGGCGTACTTCGAGGTACACCTCGATCTTAAATTTGCATCGTAGTCGTCTCTTTTCCTCAATGCGGTATTCTAACTTCATGGCTCCTGCTGGTGATTACCGTCGCTTGCAGGCGTAACGATCACACGTCTAGACTTTAACGCATGCTCAGAACTTACATACCGACATTTCTTAGATCGCAACGAGCTGATAAATCTTCTTGGAAATGCACGTCCTAGACTTAGAGAATATTATCTGGCACTTACTTGGATTCTACTTCCTACTAGGAAATACTATCTCTTATTCCTCCAACCCTGACTAGAAGGAATACCGCCATAGCTCTCTGCTCTATTCCGAGATCCACAATCGAGTTCTATGAGTGGGAGCAAAATAAACGAATGCCTCTGAGTGAGGACTTTATCTTAATCAATAATTCTTTAACAAGCTTAAAATCTGGAAAGAATATAACACTAGGTTATATATGCCAAAAACATTGCCTTTTCATAGGACTTATAAACTTGAAGGATTCTTGCGCATAACAAAGATATGGAAGAAATCAACGGTTAGCAACTGAAAATCGTGCTAAAATATTTTCTCAAAGGCATCAGCATAGCCTAACAAAGAAATGCCATTACTGATTCTTGATGATCAAAGAAGTATCATCTAAAAGGTTACAATTTATCCAAGAGGATATAATCAAAGAATTTTAAATGGATAATTTCAATTGATATGAAGCTATTGAAGGGCAATTGATTCAATTAACAAGAGAATGAATCGATTCCAAAAAAGAATGAATAAATCGATTCCATTGACACGAGAATGAATAAATAGACTCAACAAAACTTCTATCATACTGAAACTCTCAATCTACCGAATACTAGGTCTATCTTCTTAACGATCTTTTTCAGGTTCTTAACTTCTTTCTTGATCGTCATGCATCTTCTTCTTCTTTATGAGGTTGTCATGAAATAGCATGAGTCAACGGGACTCAAATGGCTGCGTGTGGCTGGGAAAGCGATATCCGGGGATCTTTTCCTATCAATCGAAAAGGATACGACTAAGCGACTTAATCTATGGATCCTCCTAGACTCAATACAACTTGACGTCAACGTCTTCTGGAAGCTCGGTAGAACACTGATATATCTTCAAACTCTCTTGGCTGTAGTCATAACGATAATCTCCATCTTCATTAATTAGCTTGAAGTAAGCGATAACTCTGGGCATTTGAACGCGTCATGGACTTGAATGTCCTTCCTTTGAATCAACGAGCTTCTATCGAAGGAAACGAATCTTCATTCCTTGCAAACGCGATTGGGTCTTTAAACGAGACTTCTCTTGAGTTGAAAACTCGTGTAGGGATTCCTCGAACTTGCATTAGATCCGCAATCTAATAACTAGCCTTTATCTTGACTGCTCCTCTTCTTGCTTCTGGTTTTAACTTCATATCCTTACTCTTGCTTCTGCTATCGGAACCCTTTAATCTTCTCACGAACATCATTGCGATAAAATGTTCTTTCGAACAAATCTACTTAACTTAGCTCCTTGAGATGGAACTTATTCAATCTAGGTTCTTAAGAGAACTTAAAGGGAATCCTAGAATTCTCCTTAACTCAAGCTTGCTATAGTCTATGTCCTAACTATATTCTCTATACCTCGCTTATTCTCTATTCATCCTCAAATCTTTTCCTTATGGGCAGTAGACGAGTCTTTTATCAAAAGAAGATTTTTAGATCAACTTTTAAACTTTACAACTCAAAAATTTTGACGATCCAAAATGACCAATATAGTTTGAGTATCTGCAGAAAATAATATTCTGAAAAGATTTGCTACTTGCTTGAGTCCTTAATGACTCAAAATTCTTTAAAAGCATAGATCTAGTATTTACTTCAACAAGTTACACTTTAAACTTTGACAATACCAAAAATTTTATTGCATAAAGAATTAATGTTCGATTTTCAAAATCGACTAACCTTGCCTTTGCTCAAAACTTTTCTCCATATCCAGTACTTTCAAAACACTATACCAAATATAATCAAAATACTTTAACTCGATCATACCTTAACTTTGTTGAAGATGCGAGGGTGATGGTGAGCTAGGGTTGCTAATTAATACCTTTGAACAATTCAATATTCACATAGAATTCAATCAATTACTTTAAGAAGAGATAGGTCTGCAAAGTTGCAAACCTGATCTGATACCATTTGTAATAGCCCGGTCCCTTAGGCGGTCATTTTGATGGGGACGGGGTGTTAGGCGTAAAAGCCGAAGAAAATAGGTAGATTAATCGAAAATTCGGGGGGATGTTTCTAGAATTAAACTAAGTTAGTGCCTCAAAACTTAGGCAACTTAACTTTACGACTCAGAAGAATTATCATTTTTAATGAATCAAGGAGTCAAGGATTCAATCCAGACATGGAACATCATCTCAAATGTCAACCGGAATTTAAACAGAATTCAAACACAAATAGGTAGGAATTCGACTTTATAACTAAGCAAGACTTCCTCAAAAGCCACAATGGCTAAGACCCATAAAAAGATCAGAGTCAAATAAATCATACTGTCCCATTCATAGGACCAAACAAGAAACTAACTCAAGCTTAACTTGAATGAACATAATCATGCTTGAAAGAAAAAGCCTCTTCGTAGGCGAACAATAATAACAAGCATGCAAGTCTCAATCACAAGTCAACTGAAGATGAATAGATACCAGAATGCTCAACAAGTATGACTATTCAAATAACTTGGAATCAATAAAGGCATAAACGGGTATGTCAAAAGATCGTGCTTCAACTTCTCAAGACTTTATTGATAACACGAATCATAGCAGTTAAGTCATGTTATTATCAAAAATCAAATTACATTAATCAAGACTAAATACTAATATCAAAGTACTTAGCAGAAACTTAGCGAAAGAAAAACATATAACCATATTGAGCAATAACTTGAACCCTTAGACAACCCCACCAGCAGCACATCCGGCCTCAACATCTCAACCTGAAAACATTTGAAAAAGATGGTGTGAGCACTAATGTACTCAGTGGGGTTTTACGATAAAACTCTTTAATAAACTTGGAATATCCAATTATAAATTGGTGGCATATGGAGAGCAAAACGTAAAAGCCTTCTACATACCCGCAAAACCTTTTACATCCTTTCCTGGCGCCTTTTCTGGCTCAAACCTGATGTCTACTGTACCCTTAGGCCTGCTTTAACATAAAACATCACCTAGATTAAAACATCTAGATTGCATTCCTTAATAAAGGCTATAACCTTAATTCCACAAGGGAATAATCTAATCAACCTACAAGGCATTACTTACTTAAACAACATTCCTCAATCATAATATCAATAATAACTAAACTTATGATCATGATCGTCTATACCTTAAATAAATCAACTATAAGATATTACAACATATCAAAACATACATCATTTACTTAATCAAGAGCTCAAATAACAATTAACATAATCATGCTATAACTTTCTTCCTTTCCTTTCATTTCCTTCCTTTGTACAGAGACTAATCAAGCAGAGCATAAAATATTTTAATTGGATATTCATCTTGCCCTATCATGCTTCTAGAGCTTAATAGCTTAAACCTTATACTTGGTTTAGAACCACCCACCTCGATGATGAGCACCTCGATAACGAGCACGTGGATGAAACAACGAGCTGAAAATCCTTCATCGGGCCTTCTCAGGGTTTACCTCTTCTTAGAAAAGTTGATCAATGACTTAGCGGCCCTATTCGAGATCCTAACAAGAAATAAAAATGATATCTAAATGCTCGCCCCTTAACTATATCTTAAAATATGAGAATTTAAATAATTTTAAACGCTCGAAATTACCGAAAAAGGGACAGAAAATCTGACTTGACTGATCGAAATTATAGACTATTGGCCATTTCTATTCGTAGATCTTCAAAGGATCTTCGATTTGAGTACTCATGGGCCTCGTTGTTCCAACCGAGGTGAAAGTTATGGCCTCCGGACGAAAACGTGTCGGAACTGCCGCAGCAGCCCCTCGCGCCCGCAAAGACCCCCGCGCCGTCGGCACTTCTGCGCGCCCGTGCAATACCCTGGCCGAGAGGGTATCCCCACGACCATGCCACTTGAGCGATTCCCGGCGGCAGCAGCTCCTCCTCCACTCCTCCGCTCTCGACTCGCCGAACAAAACTCAACGTCTCGGAGGTGCACTCACGAAGAGTGCTCCTCGCTCGACTTTCAAGAAATGGTGATTGTGAAATGAAAATGAGCAAGAAGTGAAAGAGGGAGAGGGATCTATTTATAGGGGAAACCAAAGCTTCCTCTGGAAGCTACTGTAGTGCAACAATACTGTTTTTAAAAATATCGGGTTCGATTAAAAGGCGCTTTATTCGATGGCGAGGTCCAAATGACCTCATTCACGAAATCCGAAAATACCGGGAGGTTCGTTGGCTTGAGTATTATTGAACCAACTTGACTCGGGATAAAGAACGAGTCATCTTGAAGAAAAATGAGTAAAGGTTCTCTTTTCAAAAATAAAGTTACTATTCCACACAAGGGACAAATAAAATTCTCGGGCGTTCAATTGACCTCAGAATGAAAATCCGGGAACGCCAATAGATTCCTTGAGAAACTTTCTATAAGATAGGCTTGAAGAAACAAGGCTCGGGTCAACACACGAGATTTCATAAATTTCTAACGATCGCGCTCCTACGGAAAAATACTATTCCCGCTCTTACTTAATACGATTTTCGTCGTCGGGACCTAAAATGACCTCGGATTGAAAATCCGAAAGTACCGACATGCTCCTTGGGTCTACACCTTCCAAACGTGACCAAAATCGATCATAACTGAGCTGGAATTGAAATTCTCGAAAAGAAATTTTCACGAAAAATAACTCCTAAAAACATGGTTTAGAACCGAAACGTCGTTATTATGCTCAAAATTCCTCTTAATATTTCCTAATTAAAATTAGAAATTACTTAATCATATTCTAAAAATCTGGGTTGTTACACAAGTAGTGAAAATCCTAAGGAGTCAACATCTTGGACAAAGTGGAATCAAAGACGGCGAAGATACTGTTACGTCTCCAGATCTCTTGTCCAGAGGTTATGTTACTGCACTTATCAAGTCTTGCTCAAAAACTGCAAAGCTGATAATAAATCAGCCCAGCTCATCCTGCAGAGGAATTAAAGAGCTGACCTCCTTGAAGCTGACTACCTCATTAGTTGCTCTTCAGCAACTTCAGAATGCTAAGACTCAAGTCGGTTTTGATTCCCCCCAGAACATCTCCAGTTCAGCTTCCAAAAAGAAACGGTCTAATATTTCTAAAGAAAGCATTGAAGCTAGCCCCATTCGGCCACTCAAGAAGAAGAAATTGACAAAGAGTCAATCAGCAGCTGCTCAACAAAACTGATTCCATCAGTTAAAGGCGATATCACCAGTTCAGCAGGAAACTGACGCCTCGAGCTCCAAGTCCATCTTCTCATCAGCTGCCTGATCAATCCTCTTCTATAAGCTTCTCAACTCTCTGTTCCTTACAGCTTATTTTTTTGAAAAAGCTATCGCTAACATTTCAAAATAAGCTTACTGTTCATCTGAGTTTCCATTTAAGTCTCTATACTTAGTATTAAAGTATAACGACATGAATTTTTCTGAGGTAAATAAATAGCAAATATTCTGGCAAAATATTGTGCTATTTATGGCAACTACTCAGATTTTCAAATCCTCAGATCTCAGCCGCTCGATCATAAAGCATTAATCCAAGTGGACGGCTGAGATGCATGCATCATTTATTCAGCTAACTTTCTTTCAAATCAGATAGCTGATCAGCCAGTAAGCACTCGATTGCTCTGGTTTTAATGCATGCAAAATTACTGCTTTTAAAAGCAGCGAAGAAGTTGAAGAAGAAAAATATATACAACAGAGATAAAAATTCTCTCTCTAACTTCTTCATTTCCTCTCCTTGTCTTCTCACTTATCCATAGCCCCTTCCCTCTCCTCTTATATCATCGAAAAATGGCTTCATCATTCCAATCGATGAATATGGGACTTCTGATAAAGAAGCTCACAATGGATAAGTTCATTGATCGCGCTTTTCTTCAAGCTCGAATCGGTCATAAGAAGACCAACATGATCTTCCACTTGTTGGAGTCATGCGGGCTCTTGTCATTTATGACAACACAGCCCAAAAGGAAGCATCTTCCGCTCGTAGCTGAGTTCTACTTTCACGCAGAAATCTCAGGACACAACATAATCTCTGTTGTCCGAGATCAGGTTATCATCATCAACAAAGATGTGCTAACCGACCTGTTCCAGCTCCCCAATAATGGCCCAAAGGTGTTTGAACTAGTGTTTTCTTCAAAGTTGGAGCTGTGGAATGACTGGAAACGTCCACACGTTGATCACAGAGACTTTTCAAACAACTTGAAAGATAGTCTCTCTCCAACCATGGCCCAGATTCTGGACATTGTGGTGCACATTTTTCTGAGTAGCATCACCAACACACAGTTCAATGACAACACCTCTCATCTTATGGTCGTAATATATTATGGATGTAAGGCTGATTGGGCATCCTATATATTAGCACAGCTTCACTGTCATGTGAGGCATGCTGAGCTCGATCTAACCTCTGGCACATTCAAAGCCAAGTTAGGATTTGCAAATCAACTCAGTCATATCATCGCGGAGCAACTAGGAACAGTTCCTGATGGATACACTCTCCCCAGATGAGATCTCCTTCCTACAGTCTACATTCATTGAAGACATGAAAATGTAACTGGCCGCCCTAGGAAGTCGATACTTCAGCTCATGGAGGACCACAACCCAGCTAAAGAAAAGCATCCGCTCCTTCATGCTGATCCTCTAGTTGACGCAGGACAGTCCCTGACTGACAGTGACTCTTACACTTGTACAAGTGGTGAGTCTACTGCACCTACAACCAGTGAACCTCCTTATGTTGCTACCCCAGAATCTCTGGAAGAAGGCTTCAATGCAAGCCTTGACCAACAACTGAATAGATGTTTTGGTCAAATAAGGGAGCACGGTCCCTTTCTCTTCGAACACCTTCGAAGATATCTCCAGTATCACCTCTGGAGGTACCAGGTGGATGATGCCACCATGTTAATGGTGGCAGACAAACGAGGCTACTCATATTGGATTGAAGAAGGTGAATGGAGCCGAAGCTGGATGAACTATCCACTTAATACATCTCCATCAGTCCTAGAAATCATGGATTCCATGATTCAGAAGATCCAAACCTTGGTGCCTCATGATGCACCCCTTCCTAAACATGAGCCCTTCAACTCGTCCACAACTCCTTTTCAAGAGAATGCCATCATCACCATTCCGGACAAGCCACTTCTCGAAATCGCATCAGCCTTTTCTCCTTGGCAAGATCAACCATCCTTCTCAGATCTTGACCAGCTGATGGCGACAGAGGAGTCTTATCTATGGTTGTCCACTCCTTTGCCTGTACCCTAAGCTCCCCTCCTCACCAACAACTTGCTGGCTACTTCTTTCTCCCCTCTGCCACAGTTGTCATTGCCTCATTATGACTTCCATCAACTCGCCCTTTTGGATGATGCCAAAAAGGAGAAATGATATATTGCCAAAAAGGAGAAATGATATATTGATGATGGAAAATCATATGTTCCAACATATGATTTCTGGCAAGATGATATAACTCTTTGGGATGAGATCCAAAGAAAAGTCCAAAAAGAGGTACATCTTCAAAGGCAAGCTGCCTTTCAGGGGGAAGCTATTCACGAGGGGGAAGCTACCCATCAGGGGGGGAATCTATTCGTGAGGAGGAAGTCCAACTTGAGCATTGCCCAGCTCAAGATTACCATTGGACTTGGGAGAATGCTCAGCTGAAACAACAGCAAGAATGGGGTATTCACAACATACCCAGTATCTCTCCCTGCAAGTTTAAAAAAGGAGAATCGAGCAAGAGAAGATGGAACTGAGTGGTGAACAGTTCCAACTGAAGAAGGAAGTTAAAATATCAAATTTTGATATTCTCTCTCTCTCTCTTACTTCCTATATTTCTTCATCTTCTACGCTCAATCAGTTTCTAAAACATGCTCTTTTGTTTATAATACAAAATATTCTGATCATGCTGGTTTGTCCCTTTGAATAGCTTAAGGCTTTCCATGCGCTCAAAATCAAAATTGAAAATTCACATGATAATCAAAATTGAGCTGTGTTTAGAACTGAAATATTTGAAGCTCTTCAAGCTGTGCAAATGAGTACTCAGATATTTGAAGGTCATTTTAGCTGTGTTTCTCATCAGCAAAACTCTGATACCTTACAGATAAAACTCGTTGAGCTCACATATTAATGTATGCTTCATCACTCTGATACTCATCTTTTTATCAAAGCTCTGATGTTTATATCAAAGCATTGATACTCATGAATGTATAAAATGTTAGCTTTCAAAAGCTACAAGCATCTAAGACTGTTCTTATGAACATGGTCTATTTTCAGCTTTGTCACCAGAACTGGTACAGGCTTAGATGCTCATTCATGAATGATAACCTTGTATAGTTTTTCCATCATAAAATCAGTTGGTTTTGACATCATCAATAAGGGGGAAATTTTAGAAAAATTGTTGGGAAAATCTCAAATGATAGTTTTGATGAAATGTCAAAACATGAGTGATGATTTAATGAAAAAATGCAGGTTATGAAATGCTGGAAATCAGGAATAATGGCCAAATAAGACTTCAAGCTGAGATGAGAGACAGCTATTCAGAAGCATGGTCAACCAGCTTACAGGTTTCCTTGATCCAAACCGGTCAGAGTAAACTCTTCAAAGCTTAAGATAAGCTGTAAAGGGGGAAGAGAACTTTGGAGACTGGTAGGCATCCACATATGAGTTAATCATCAGTATTAGCAAAAAGCCAGGATAGACTGATGAACAGAGTCAACTTGAAAGCTGAAACTGATCTGATCAGAGATCAGTCAGAGCTTATCCTAAACTGATCAAAGATCAGTTTACTGGTAAAATAGCTCTAAATGCTTTGAGCCTTCACTTAACTGATCATAGATTAGTTCAGAGAGAAAAGGTAAAAGCTCAACCAGTAGCCAATTGATAAGTCTAGAAATGGAAGCTTTTAAGCTTAGCTGATGAGTCAGCTAAACTAGACTATATCATGATAGAAGCTCAAGGCAGCTGAAGATCTACCAACTGGACAACCTCAGAACTGAAAGCCGAGACAGCTGAGAACTCGTCAGCTGAATGTCTAAAAATGATAGCCAAAACACCTGCTCCTACTAACAAGCAGTTAATGAAGATCTTACCAGGAAATCTTTATAAGATCCTGATGATCTTAGAGAAGAGAATATTAAAGTCAAAATGGATAGTTCATTAAAAGAGCTTCAAACGGCTACAAGCATTAATATGCTACCGGTGATTTCTAAATATCACCATTTATAACGGTCAAAATTCACTCATCTTTTTAAAGATGATGAAATCAATTTTCACCAAGACTTTCGCCAATCTAACTTTGCTATTTTGCAGAACGAGCGATTTCTTTCTCTTTCTACAGCTCAAAGCTCAATGCTCTCAAAGTGCGAAAAGTCTTATACTGAGAAGGCGTGCTTCAAGTCAAGCAAGCTGCTAAGCTGACGCAAAATTCCAGCAAGAGCAAAGCTCCTCAGTACAGTCCCTCAAATATCAACCACTCGGCTCAAGAGAAAGGAGCACTCCAGGTTGATAACAGATTCAAGACTGTCTTCTTGACGATCATGCGAGATCTAAAATCGTGTAAAGACGGACAATAGCACCTAAAGTCTCAGCGAACAGTTGGGACCGGAAAGTGTGAGTTGTCGACCCAAAAACCGGCTAAGGAGGAGCGTGTACCAACGGGTCCATTCTTTCGGGACAGCAATGGTTGGAAAGGAGGTCGCGCTCGGGTTGAAGGGTGCCATTTTCAGGTCAAACAGGAATTTTTCACTGTGTAATTGTAATAAATAAACTTTACTATTGCATAGTGGATTACCCTTCTGCGGAAGGAAGAGAGGACGTAGAAGCATGAAGCTTCGAACCTCTATAAAGCTCTGTGTGTGATGTTCTTACTATTTTTCAGTCTTGCACCTGCAAGTTCTTTAACTGCACACATTCACACACACAGACTAAACTGACAAGCTTCAGCCAAGTCTTCTAGCTATCAGTTGAAAACTGATCAGCTCACCAGCTAAGCCTCTGTTAGCTTCTCTCAACTGATCAGTCAGCACAGATAAATCTCAAAAGCGAGTCAGGGCCCTATCTATTCCGCATCTGCTTTAAAGTTTTTGAAGTCAGTTTATTCACCCCCCTCTAAACTGACAAAGGCTCGCACTGTGACCAACATTATGGAACCAAGTCTTATTCTTACTACATGATCCTTAAATTTCTTAGGTAGCATGTCTTTAGTTAAAGGATCGACAATCATTAATTCAGTGCTAACGTGCTCAATGATCACTTTCTTTTCCTTAACACGCTTTCTTATGGCTAAGTACTTGTTGTCGATGTGCTTACTTCAACTACCACTTTTATTATTCTTAACCATAAAAATTGCAGCTGAATTATCACAATACACCATCAATGGCCTACAAATAGAGTTGGCAACTCTAAGTCCTGATATGAAACTCTTCAACCATACACCATGACAAGTAGCTTCAAAACATGATACGAACTTTGCTTCCATAGTAGAAGTAGCAGTGAAAGTCTGCTTTTTTTTGTACTTCTCCAAGAAATTGCTCCACTGGCAAGCATGAAAACATAACCAGATGTTGATTTTTGAGAATCAACACAACCAGCAAAATCTGCATCGGAGTAGTCTATAGCTTCCAAATTTTAGTTCATCTATACATGAGCATATAATCTTTTATAACTTGAAGGTATACCAACATTTTCTTTGCAGCTCTCCAGTGATCAATACTTGGATTACTCTGATATCTTCCCAATATTCCAACAATAAATGCAATGTCGGGTCTAGTACAAACATGTGCATACATAAGGTTTCCTATGGCTGAAGCATATGGAATGGTTTTCATTTGTTCCCGTTCAAGCTCATTTTTGGGACATTGATCCAAACTAAATTTATCACCCTTCACAATAGGTGCTACACTTGGTGAACAATCTTTCATGCGAAATATCTCAAGAACTTTGTTAATGTATGTTTCTTGAGACAAACCCAAAATACCTCGAGATCTATCTCTATGAATCTTTATGCCAATAACGTAAGATGTCTCACCCATATACTTCATATCAAAGTTCTTTGGGAGAAATTGTTTCACCTCATATAGCAAACCCTTATCATTAATAGCAAGCAAAATGTCATCCACATATAGAACTAGAAAACAAATGTGACTCCCACTAACCTTTTGGTATATACATTCATCCATGATATTCTCTTCAAAACCAAATAAAGTGATAAGTTCATGGAATCTAAAATACCACTGACGGGAAGCCTGTTTTAGTCCATATATAGATTTATTAAGCTTACAAACTAAATATTCACCATTACTAGAGGGAAAACCTTCTGGCTATTTCATATAAACAGTCTCATCTGGTTCACCATTTAAGAACACCATTTTCACATTCGTTTGATATAAATAAAAATCAAAATGGGCTACCAAAGTCATGACTATACGAAGTGAATCTTTCTTGGATACAGGAGAAAATGTATCTGTATAGTCTATTCTTTCTTTTTTAGTACATCCTTTGGCAACAAGTCTTGCCTTATATCTCTCGATGTTACCTTTTGAGTCTTTCTTTGTTTTAAAGACCCATTTGCAACCAATGGATTTTACACCATCAGGTAACTCGACAAGATTCCAAACTTTATTAGATACCATGGAATCAAAGTCATCTTGCATAACATTATTCCACAAATTTGATTCTTTAGAACTCATAGCCTGTGAAAACGTATCAGGATCATTTTCAGCTCCAACATTGTAGTCATTCTCTTGTAGATACACAACATAGTCACCTGAAACTACTGACCTCTTTTGTCTAGTAGATCTTCTTAAGTCTTGATCAACATTCTCTTCAACATTAGGATTTTGTTGTTGATCTTGTTGATCAATATTATTTTGAATATCAGAATTGTATTGTTCTTTATGATATGCATGATTTGGTTCAGCATTTTGTGGAATATCATTGACTGGTTGTTCATTATGCATGTGGTCTTGAGCTGCAGTCTTAACAACATCAGTCACTCGATGACTTGAAATGGGATATTGAAATTCTGAATAGTTTTTCTCAAGGCTAATGTCAAGAGATTGATCGCTCCCACTAATCGAGTCATTTTCAAGAAATTTTACGTTTCTTGATTCCACAAATCTAGTACTATGAGATGGACAGTAAAATCTGTACCCCTTGGACCTTTCGGCATATCCAACGAAATACCCACTTATGGTCCTCGGATCCAACTTACTTTCTTGAAGATTGTAAATTCTCACTTCAGATGGACATCCCCAAATGCGTACATGTTGTGAACTCGATTTCCAATCTTTGAATAATTCAAAAGGTATCTTTGAGACAGCCTTTATTGGAACCCGATTTAATATGTACATGGTCATTTTGAGAGCTTCATTCCATAAGGACTTTGGAAGTTTGGAGCTAATGAGCATACTCCGCATCATATCCAATAATGTTCTATTTCTTTTTTCAGATATACCATTTTGATCAGGAGAACCAGGCATGGTATATTGGGCAACAATCCCATTATCTTGAAGAAATTTTACAAATGGACCAAATGCTTATCCACTCTCAGTGTATCTACTATAATATTCTCCACGTCTATCTAATCTCATGATTTTTATTGACTTTTCACATTGTTTCTCTACTTCAACTTTAAAAACTTTAAAAACATCAAGTGCTTCATACTTATTTTTTAGTATGTAGAGATACATGTAATGCGAGTAATCATCAATAAAGGTGATAAAATATATATCAGTATTTGAATCAATATTTAGACTACAAATGTCTGTATGAATTATTTCCAATATTTGAGAACTCCTCTTGGCACCTTTCTTTGACTTGTTAGTTTGCTTACCCTTAATGCAGTCTATACAAGATTCGAAATCAAAAAATCTAGAGTACTGAGTACCCCATCATTTACTAATCTCTTGATTCTATCAATGGAGATGTGTCCCAATCTCTAATGCCATAACTTAGAGGAATTTTCACTCATAACACATCGTTTCATACCAACAGTATCTTGCACATGCATAGCAGTATGGCTATCATCATTTTGTAAATTAAGATAAAAAAGACCATCAGACAAAGTACCATAACCAATAACATTAGATTCATGCGATAAACTGAAACAAGTGTCTGAAAAGTTAAAGGAATAACCAAATGATACCAGTTTAGAAACATAAATCAAATTCCTAGCAAAGTTAGGAATATAAAAGGTCTTTTCCAAAAACAAAATAAAACCACTACTTAAAACTAGCTTGCAAGTTCCTACTGCTTCCACATGTGAGGACATCTTGTTTCCAGAATAGATGTTTTGCTCACTTCCCACTGGTTTCTGCAGGTTTTGTGATCTCTACAATGAATTGGTAACATAGATTGTAGAACCAGAATCAATCCACCAAGTGTTATGATTAACATCAATCATATTGGATTCATAACAAACATATGAAAGTTGAGTACCTTTATTTTCAAGTCAATTTTTGAACTTAAAGCAATATTCCTTTTTGTGTCCTTTCTTGTGCCAAAAGAAGCACTTGCGTTCTTTCTCAATATCCTTATAGGGAGGAATTTTGTTCTTTCTCTTGTCTTTGGCCGAAAAATGTCTTTTCTTTCCTGATGTTGTAGCCAAATTCACTTTTTCACATTCCTCCATAGCCAATCGTCCCTCCTCCTAAACACACATGGTCATTAATTCATTAATTGACCATTTATCCTTATGTGTGTTATAGGAAATCTTAAAAGGAGTATATTGTGGAGGAAGAGTTCACAATATGAAGTCAACCAGGAAAGCATCAGACATCTCAACCTCCAGCACTTTAAGATGAGCCGCAATATACCTCATGTGCATGATATGCTCACGCACACCTCTAATCCCAGTAAGCTTTAAGGATGAGAACTGCATAATTAGAGTGCTAGCCAATGCTTTATCAGAAGACAGAAACTGATCATTAATGGCCTTCAATAATTTACGAACATTGTCACGTTGCTCGACTGAACCCCTTATCCCAACAGATCTTTTGGTCTTTATGAATACAACACAGAGACGATTAGATCACTCCCACTTTTCATAAAGATCAACTTCATCTAGGATGCTATTTTTAGTGATAGCAGGAGGTTCATTTTTCCTGATAGCGTAGTCAATGTCCATCTACCCTAAATGAAGAAGTATTTTTTCCCTCCAAGTCTTATAGTTATCCCCATTAAGCTCAGGAACATCAAATTTCATATCAGAGAAACAAACAAGTTGAATAATTGCAATAATTAAATAAAAATGCTCATGTCAATAAATTTGAAACTAATTTAAACCATATAACATGTTACACCAATGTAAAACATGCTAATTAAGAAATGAATCCAAAGACATAAAACTTATCTGTGGGCTAAAGATTTGATTCAATAGGATTCACATTTACTTTATGACAAAATTATTAAATTATGTTCCTTTTTCTAATCCCTGTGCGTAAATTAGAAAATATAATTTAATATTTCATCCTAATTATCACACAAAATGTAATAAAAATTCATGTAGGATAAGATCTATCACATTTCATATGATTAATTACAACCAATGCTACTATTATTATGTGATTTAATCTTAATATTTAATTTTGATCAACTAAGAATGTTGTGGCTATTCCATAATTAACCAGAATCATATAAATCACTTCATATTAACAAATAGTTCAATTAATTGCAAAACCCATAAGCAATTAATTCAGAATGAGTCATTAGAGAATTAATCTCGCTCCAAGTATCTCTAAAGCTCTACTATTATTATCAAAAGTTGCATGCTTAAAAAATTAAAACAAAGTATGCAATTGGTAGCAGTAGATAATATTAACGTGAACTGATGTATAATTAATTATTGTAATAATGATTTCATAATATGCACAGTAGCAAACACTTTATATATATGCCATATCAATAGCCCAAACAAAATGACAAAATTGAATTGCATATATCAATGAAACTAAATTAAAAGAGATGCAAAGTTACTGCCAATACATCAATTCCTTTCTATTAAATACTAAACCGAGGTTCCAATTTCATAAAGCAAATGATAGTTTAATATTTTATAGATCATCTCCAATAAATAGATAGCAGACACCGATAATTCATGCATATCTTTTAAATAATTTTCGACGGCAATTTCTTAAAGCAATAACCAATATAATCTGAAACTTCATTATACATATTCGTTCCTTATATATAAATGCATATATATACAATTGATAAAAATATACCTAGATCTATCAGAAATTAATTATTCGATAAGTTATGATTTTTCAAAAAATATACCGTAAAAAGCATAGCAAGGCAGAGGCTTAGCCTTGCTCTGATACCAAATGCTAAAATACAACACACATATTGCTAGTATACAGCATGGGCTAGTTTGCTATGCATGTAAGGGAGTGATAGATACACATATGACAATATTATGTTTGCTTCCAAAATGAAAATTCGTGATTAAGCAAGGGTCATGCACGTGCTAATTAACCATTAATGTGTGGTTACACATCATATCTCCTGGATGATGCGTAATGCCAGATATAATTATTAAAACTGTGAGACAAAACTACCCCTACATATATTAATTAAAATCATATTATAGAATATTCGCACAATATATGGTGACTAGTTAAAGGATATTTTAGAAATTGTAATTTGAGGAGAACTTAATATATCCAACCAAATAATAGATTATTAATACATGTATATAGCATATATTTTAATACATCAAAGCAAACATAATATTAATATCTCATATGGTAAAAAATATCTCAGTCAAACGTATCTAACTTACACCATTCTGCCTAACAAACGAGCTAGTTTTATATGTTAAAATTAAACTTAATCGATTTGCATAAAATCGTATGGCAGCGGAAGAGATCAAAACAACATACCTCCAGCCATTGCTTATGCTTGTTAAACTTGAGAGATTCCACGTTTAACTTTATCAAATCCAGAGAGAGTCTTGAACTCCAAAATTAAAATCTTGGCATATAGGTGCTTCTAAGTTTTTCCTTTTTCTCCAGAGATGGTGTATGGAACGATATGAAAAATAAAATTTAGGGACCTTTTTAACCGATGGAAAAAACTGTTCACTTCTATCCATCATAGAAGTTAATAAAGTAGTGATAGTAGGAAGTTAATCATTTTACTTAATAAATAGGAATATATAGATCCACTTTAGGAGTCTTTAAAATTTGAATTTATTGACTCTTGGTCAAATACTGAAAAAATAAATATTAAATCTAACACTATATATATATATATATATATTATTTATCGTATGCAAAAATAAAAAGTCGATCTAAATCATCTATTCTAATTAATTTAAATGATCTAAATTTTTTCATAGTTACACTCGCATGGTGTGCAAATTATCCTACTATATATATATATATATATATATATATATATATATATATATTTATGGATACTAACACACAAATCTCCAACATAGCTAGCGATCCATATTCCAGGGAATTGTGTGCATATATTTAGTGACTTACGCTTTCATGTTTTATTGGAAGTGACGGGCTATAATTTGATAAGATAAAATAAAATATTTTTCCTGATGCATTAAATAAAAATTATATGAATTAAAATCATTGAATCTGAATTCAACTTATGGCTTGGGTTGCATATGGCCTGAAGGAATTGATGGATATAAAGCTAGTTTATGGAGCTCTCGACTTGATCATAATTGATTCATTATGATATATTATTTTAATGAGCGATCAATTTCGGACTTTAATATATAATGAACTTACATTTTGAACTGTTTTCTAAACGGTTTCGTGAATTTGAAATCCACTCATATGCAATTATTTAGAATTCTATTAGCAGGATATGGTTCAAATAGGGATTAGGTATTGGTGTGAGAAATAGGAACAAATTTCAGCCCTTAGGTGCGTATATTTTAACGGTTGTGATTAATAATTTAGTAAATTATTTATCCACTTAATTTGGGGGGCTTTGACCGTGTAAATGCGAGAAAGGGTATTGATGATATTTTGCAAAGCAAATCATACTACTTATTTATTTCCCTATAATAAAAGATTGTATCTTCCATATATGGCGGTTATTTTTTTAGATAATTATCCCACTACTCATACAATTCTACTACCCACTCATTTATTTCGGCATTTTTTTCTCTTTTCAGATCGACATAACTCACCCATTTCTTTCATCTTTTTTTTATTCTTCAATCTAACGAATTCTTGTTTTTCTGGAACGAGAATTTTTTTTCCGTAGTTTATGCAATCTTATTTTTCCATCGATTTCGTTTGATTCATTTTTACCCATTGATTTATCCCAATCATATTTACTTATCAATTTCATCTCGGTGTATTAGTCGATATAAACCAGAACATGTACTTTCAATCGATTATGTCAACGGTTTCAATAGATAATTCAGGTTTTTGTATATTTCACACATCATGTGTTTGAGTTTGTTGTTTGAAAGTCAGCATGGTGCTCCCGTATTTTTTTTCGCATTTGTGGTTTTTCAAACGAGTTATTTGTGTAATTGGCAACTCTCATCGTTTTCACTATACGAACTAATCTCATGCACTTACTTTGTAATATATAAGCATTGAAATATTATATTTAAGCAACATGGTAGCCTTACGCCGTGTGTATGTGATTGTTCATCAGATAATAAGTATTTCGTGTGTGCTATGCAAGCATTGAAAATAATATATTTAAGCAATGTGTTTTTCTTTTATGTCGTAATTGTATTATTATGTATGTGCCAGTAGCAATAATGTATTTATCTTTTATGCAGTAATTGAATTATTATGGAAGATAATAAATTTATTTTGTATGATATCATCTGTAAAGTTTATAGTTATTTGAGATTGGTTGAAATGGACTCTAAAAAATTTCATTAAACATCATTAACTAAATACAAGTTTCAACAACATAACATATCCAAAGCATTAAGAAATACAATTTGAATAAGTATTTCATATCATATTTGTCCAAGTCACCATATATGTATATTGTCATTATTTAGTTCTTCCCACAACATGGACATAGTGTGAAAAATTGTCAAAATAAAGCATTAAACTGTAAAATACAAAGCATTAAGTACATACAATTTTTTAGCAGTAACATAACTTATACAAAGCACTACGAAATACAATTCGAATCAGTATTTCTCATCATATTTGTACAAAGCACCATATATGTGCATTGATATAATTTAGTTTTCTCAAAACATAAAACCCGCGTGAAAAACATTGTCCATATAAAACATTAAATTGTAAAATACAAAGTACTATCAAATACAATTAACATATATGTAACAAAGGGATTTTTGATGACCTTAAAACCATTATTTGGAATATCAATGATATGATTAAAAAAAAGCTTAAACTACCAACATCCATCATAAATAAAATACACTCCATAATTTGATACTTAGCACTACATATCACCCTTCAAAATATCACTAACATTCGGTTGTTTTTTTCTTACAGATTGTTGCAAAAAAAGACCTTGCATTATTTGCAATCTGGCCTAAATGGATGTTCAATTCCGATGTTAGTATGAATGCATAATACTTAATGTGAAGATGCTTCATTCTTGCAATACTCCCCTTCTAGAGATCGCAATTCCAAAACTTGATGGATTGACCCATGTATGTCTCATTGTGCCGCATATCGTCCACGCCACAATCATTATTATTTTCGCCATCCCTCCAAGACATTTCTAGCCTCGTCATGCATGCTCATTTTATTGTCGTTGACTTCATTTTCAACCCATCCTCCATGTAATCACTAAACATGTTTTACTGCAACACATGATAATGAATACAGTTAATTAAATCAAAGCACCAAGGGGATGTTTTTAAAGCATTGATTCTAACCTAGCACTGATTCAATCTATCAAAAGCATCAATTTAGTGATTATAAAACACCAACAGTCACATAAGAAAATTATAAATAAATTAGATGAATACCAATAAACGGCGTTACTCCATACTTGGGCCTTAAATCTATTCCCTCGCGCTTGTTCGAATTTCTATTAACAATGCACCACTCTTTCTGATGTCAAAGCATCATATGCACCGATAACATTATCATTTAGCACTCATTATCTTAATCTTTAGCATCTCATCATACAACAAATGCACATATAAAAAAGACTCGAATAAACTAATTCAAAGAATTAACAAGTACAAAACAATCAAAACTTGTTCAATTACAAAGCTACAACACACGAACCGATAATATTATCATTTAGCACTTACTATCTTAATCTTTAGCATCTCACCATATAACAAATGCACATATTAATTAAATTTTTTGCATAGAACGATATTTAGCATCAAAATACATGATCACTAGCATCAAAAGTCCATCTCAAACGATGCATCATTCTACATTTTTGGACAATAAACCCAACAATCCAGTATGAAAAAATTTCAAAAATTTTCAAAGGTTGCCAGAATAAAACCGCAATATTTTGAACAAGCACTGCTGAAAAAGTATCAAAAATTCTAATTATCGAATTTGTTACCTGGTTTTGATCATCCCATCATTTGTGTTAAAACCCTTCTATTATTTAGTCAGACGGTGTTGCAGCTGCCCAAAGCCCAGAACAGCCGTCTGAGAATTGCCCACCAACGCTGACTCCAGATCCGAAACCACCAAATACAGTCGCCAAACCACCAATTGTCGTCGCCGGTTCTTCACCCTCGTTTATTCACCATCGTTGCCGTCTCAGTCCACCAGTGCCGTATTTTTGGGATGCTAGGTTTTGGGAGTGAATCATCGCTCTCTATTTGTTAGATCGGTGTTATGCTTCAATTTTTTTGGCTAATATTTGGGGGATTTTGTTTTGGGATAGATATGAAATAATATAGAGGCGTTTCTAATTTTGCTGGATAATTCCATATGAATTTAAGCACCAAATTTACACAATTACCCATATTTGACTAATTAAATAGATGATATTTGATATATTCTATTTTCCACCAATTTAATCTCAACCATCAATCTTCAATATTTGTAAAACTGAGATTTGTCCCTATTTCTCACATAGGAAGTAGTCCCTATTATAACCAACCCCTCTATTAGCAAATCAATTTCTCAAATCCAAATCCTCCATTTCTAAATAAACCTGCAATTTACGCGAATTAACGCCCTAACCTCAAGTTCTTTAATGAACTCGAGGTAAAGGAGATCGAAAGGTTCAAATTGCAATTGGACTATATCTTCTATTGTTCTATTGAATTAGTGTACGTCGATTATTGATGATGACGTCATATATTTGTTTAGAAAAGGATAAATTGATATATATTATTTGAAATAGAAAGCATCATGAGTTGTAATCAATTATGAGCTTAGGGAAAAAAAACATATGGATGTAATAAATTTTAACAAACAGAAACTTGAGTTTTGTTTTAGGGAAACCGAAACTTGAGCTTGAGAAGGTTGTTATATGTCATTTTCATGATGTAAAAAGGTTGAAGAAGTGTGTGTAAAAAAAAAAGGAAGGGAATTTGGAGCATTGTATAATTGTAGTGGGGCCAATTACCAAAAGATCAAAAGTTGGAAGCTTTGTTGGGTCCGTGAGTTCATCATGAAATATAAATAAATAAATACTGCTAAATTGCTAGTTACGCTAATGTCATATGTGTCGTCATCACATTCATATACAGCTACTAGCTACTAGTTTTCTAAGCATTGCCATCTACCAAATACCCAATTGTCACCTCTATTAATTTTTTTTCTTATAACTTATTTATAATACATGACATGCATATGTGAAAATATGCATGCTTTTTATTGTTCTTTATTTTTGGAGGCATACGCATGCTTTCTATTATAGAGGAATTGTAATAGATGTACAAAAAAATATAATATTAGAAAGCACATTCTAAAATAGGCGATCTTGTGTGTGAACTACGAGACTTTAACACATGGTATATATGGTTCGAAATCTAATATTTGAATGAAATGAAATTACTTAGATGTTCTACAATTTCTTCAGATTGAAAAAAACTCAAACTATTATTAGTATTATTATTACTATTTTGATCTTATCCATTGGATTTAGACGGGGCATTTGAAATAGATTAGAGAGGCAATCCACCCAAAACTGGGCCAAGGCCCATTTGGTGTATTGTCTTTTAAATTGGTATAAATATGCGAGATCACATAACTATATATCCCAATCATGCGGAATTTCAATATAATATAATGAATTAGAAGATCACATCAGACATATAATATGCGTGTGCGAAGAGGTTGCTCCATTACAAATCAAGAACGTATAAACTAACTATATATACAAAAGCGTACAGAGAGATACACACACATATATATATAATTCATTTACATCTATCTCTCTCTCTCTCTCTCTGAGGTATATATATATATATATATATGTGTGTGTGTGTGTGTGTGTGTGTGTGTGTGTGTGTGTGTGCATATATGTGAATGAAATTTCATTCATGCATGGCTGTTGATGGGAGGAGTCAAATGAATGTTGTGTGTTGTGTAAGTGCGAATACTTTGGTCGATGGAAGTGAGGTGAATGGGTTTATTATGCTTAGCGGCGCAAGCTTGTCGACAGGGAGAAGTCTGTGGGAGTTGAACTACTCTGACGTGGCATACCTTTTCCAAGTTAGGGATGGCGTGGAGATGCGAAGGAAGATCTATCAAGAACTTTCCAGAACTATCTGTGCTGCCTTTCGCTGATGACGCCGACAACTTCCTCGCCTTTCTCTTGCTCTTCGTCCCGCACAAAACTGCTACCCTTGCCCCTGCATTCAATTCATTCATCAATTTTTAAATAATTAATACCAAGATATGATGAGATCAAAATCACATAATAAAGCAACCAAAATTTGGTGAACTCGATCGGACTTGGAACAATTATAATTTTATTGTAAACTATATATTAGAAGGTAGGTAGGCGATAAAAGGAGCTAGCTAGGGATTTCTGTTGGTGTAATTGATAGAAATCTTTTAACATTATTTAGAATTTATTTTTTACAACAATGTGTATATACATATATATATGTATTAAAAAAACTTCACACATATATACAATATTAATCGAGAGAAGCAACAAAAATTATATTATAATTTGATCCTCTTGCAGCACAAATATATATAACGCTAAAAAGTTAATAAAGAAAAAAAGGGACGTTTAATTTATAGAGTAAGAAATAATAATGACCTGAGACGGGATGCTGCCGGTCATGAGCGGTGTTGCAAAGAATGGTGCCGGCTATTACGACGGTGGACAGCTTGTCTTCCCCGTAACCAGCCCACTTCACCAACTCTTCCCTGCCGGACCACAAATCCAAACTCCCAGCGGCAGGAGTTTCGATGAAAGCAAGGACGACGATGATGATGACGGCAATAATATTCATGATCTTGAGAAATGAGAGACAAAATTAATGGGTGATAATATATGGATGTTTGGCGTTGGTGAGCAACTCCTATATAAACTTAATTTGTTACAAAGCAAGAAGAGAATGGAACGGATAATGAGGTGGAAGCTACCACACCACCTTTGGCTACGGTTATATATATATATATATATATATATATATATATATATATAATTCAAGCTAAGGCTAAAGGGTGGCGTGCATGGTTCACATGCCCTTTTCGTGGATTTGATATTACAATTACAATTGTGGACTTCACCAAACTCTCATTTCAATATATCTGCCCGCCCAACTTAATTATTAATTATATATATTAAAATTATTCACTACAGTAATGTATAAATAATATTGTATTCACTTCCTTCCTTCCTTAAAGTCAAAGGGGTATGTGTTTTATGTATATATTTACTGCTAGAATTTTAACAGCCCTAGATTAATTAGCCTCGATCGCAATATATACAATTTTGGCGCGGGCTTTCTAATAATTTGTTTTTTAATATATACTATTTTATTACATGGGTCGATCGAGGGAAAGTTAATCCAACGACCTTATAACACAAATAGTTCTACTTCACTATTGTAGCTTGAAATTTTTGCTTCAAATGCAATCAAGGTGCTTCTCAGAAAAGAAAATAAAAATCAAGGTGGAAATTAGAGAAGGGGTATACTAGTCAATCCAATTAGTCTAAGGTAAAAGGTTTTGTCAACTCAAATAAATTTATTCCTTTTTCTTCTAGTGGATTTTACGAAATGGAAGGCTAACTGTTTGGGTAGGTAGCCTAATCTTACCTCCTACGAATCACTTAATTATAATTTATATATAATTTAATTTCGAGTTTGGGCGTCCGGTCCACGTACGTACGTCTGTGGGCTTGGGTAGACTAGCATTACAACTTGAGTCAATTGGTCAAGCCTGCCCCAACTATAGTACTCTCTCTCTCTCTCTCTCTCTCTCTCTCTCTCTCTCTCTCTCTCTCTCTCTCTCTCTCTCTATATATATATATATATATATATTAATTACGAAATCTTGTAGACCTGCCCAATTATATGAAATTAAAATTATCAATATATGATGCTTTTAGGACTTATAAAAGCATCATTCTGAATTGTTTCTTTAAATTATCGTGTGGATGAAATAGTAACATTAATTCACTTCAATTAGAGAATGTGTTAGTACGAGAAAAAATAGTCATTATTACTTAATAAATAATGTAAATAGTTATTTTCTTAAAAAATAATGTTTCTAGCCTTTTAGGATGGAAATATACATCAATACCCTTAGTAATAATATAAATATTTTTTAACGTTAATTATTTCCTAAAATAAAAACATGTTAATATATTAACAAAAACAATTATGAACGGTGATTTCAAAATCTATCTTTTGCACCATAAAAAAATATATTTTTCACCGCACGTTCTATATCAAAGTCTCAGAAGCCACAACTGCCAGGTTTTTGTTGTCGTCTTCCATTGTTGTTGTTGCCGAAGATGAAAACTATAAGATTCAACCACCGTCTCTACCAAGATTCAAACACCCTCCGGCCCTTGTCGCTGAACAATCATGAACGATGATTTTGAACAATCGTATCTTCATAACGAGTACACGAGTGCAATGACACGAGTAGTCCAAGTCTTGTTCTCGTTCATTATTTCAGTAATGATTTAATAGACGAATACATGATTATTTCAATGTGACAGTTCAATAATAACTCATACACGAAAACACGATCAGGGTCGTTTGTGTACACATGTAGTAGTTCATCATTAAATTAAACTGATAGGCAACTACAAGATTATGCCTATTCTTGTACTCACACACTTGTTAAAAAATGCATAGATACACGAGTGTACGAGACTGCTAATTTGTGCCCTCGTGCAACGTTAAAAATGAGATATTACTTGAGTGCATGAAACTGCTAATTTGTGCCCTCGTACAACGTTAAAAATGAGATATTACTTGTGCCCTCGTGCAACTCCAATAACTGTGTACTGAAAGAAATTGATTCGTACACCAAAGAATATTTTTTTTCATTCATTCCAAAGAAAGGGTGAAAAATATATCTAGATCGATAAAAAGAATACAGATACATAAATATCATACCTTATTGCCGCAAAAAATACCACTCGTAATGTCAACAAAACTTCAAAAAAAAATCATAAATTCACAATGATAATTTATTGTTGAAACAAGGATTAAAGAGAGGAAGAATTATGATAATCTTCAAAAATTATAGCTTGATGAACTTCGCCTATGGTAGTTTTATTTCAATCGATTAAACATAGATTTAAAATTGAGAGATGCGAGAGAACGGCGTTGTAGAGGGGATAGAGAAAATCAGATCTTTTTCCAAATATTATTGATATATGAACATATATATATATATATATAATAATTCTTAATAATAAATATGGAACTGAGGTTATTGTAGTACTTTTTTTATGATAATAGCTAAAAACATTACTTTTTTTTAAATGGCTATTTACATGAGTTAATGTATTCACATAAGGGTGTATAATATAATTTGATTATCTAATTAATATCTTTATTATGTGTGCATTAATCTAGAATGACATTTATTCAATTAGGGAAAAAGTATATAAATTCAAACTAAAAATATATATATAATATGTAAAAATTTATTTCAGGAGGAAAGGAACACACATACAATATATGGAACAACATTCCCTGATTATCATACATCATAACTCCATATATTACCATAAATTAATTAAGAGTAAATTTTACTTTTGGTCCCATTAGAATAGGATCAAAACACTTTTAATCCCAAAAAAAAAATTTTGGTTTCAAATGATATTTTTTTGACAATTTTGGTTACATAAGATATTTTTCCGACAATTATAGTCTCATAAGATATTTTTTTAACAATTTTGATCACAAACTAACTGAAATCTTAATTTGGTGCGCTAGACAACACAAATTGATTTCAGATAGAATGACATGATGTCTTGAATTTTGGAACGCATGTTGTTTGTTTTTATATGCATGGGACACATCTCAAATTCACCGAAATTGTTAATCTAGGATTAAAATTGTCGAAAAAATATTATATGGGACTTAAATTGTCGAAAAAATATCTTATGAGAGATCTTAATTTGGTGGGCTAGACAACACAAATTGATTTCAAATTGAATGACATGATGCTTAGAATTTTGGAACGCATGTTGTTTGTTTTCATATGAATGAGACATATCTCAAATTCACCGAAATTGTTAATTTAGGATTAAAATTGTCGGAAAACAGTGGCGGATCCAGGGGGAGCTAGGAGGGGCTCCAGCCCCCCTAACCCGGTAACTACCTCCACTTTGTAAGGTCTTGCCAAATTATTTCATGCTTCAGCCCCTCCTCGCGGTTCCGCCGAGCGCCGGAAACAGAGGAAAAGAAAAAGGGGTTGCGAGTAAGTAAGAAGAAGAAATGAAGGAGTTCATGAGAATGATTGATGCCTTCTTAGTTTTCTGCACAGGAAGAATTTCAGAAAAAAAAAAAAAAAAAAAAAAAAAGTGAATGGAAAATTGGGGGAGATGAAGTTTTAAGGGTATTAGGGAAAATTTCAAATTGAGTAAAAAATAAAGTAAAAGAAATATTAAAAGTACTATGAATTGCTTTTATTAGTTAAACTTGTGTTCAAACATCATTTTTAAGTTTAGAAAGATAAAATAAGTTCCACATGACACTAGAAAAATCGGAACAAATAAGTTTTAACACATGTAGTGGTATTTTATTTTTATTTTTTTTCAAAATACCAGTTATTTGATTTATTATTTATCTTTATTTCTTTATTTATTTATTTTTTTTGTTGCATCTCTTTCTTTAGAACTTAAAATTTTCATATTTGTGATGTTTACTATATTTAATTTATTTGGGGTAAATTTAAATTTTTATTAATCATATTTTGTTAACTGTATATTTATATTTCAATTTTTGGTGTTTGATATATATGTTTTGTTAACTGTGGACTTTAAATTTCAATATTAATTGTGGATTGTGACTGGGGTTACGCATTCATATTTGAAAGCTCAATTTATTTTGATTAAAACTATCTGCATTAGACATGGAACAACATCACTTTTGACATTGTTTCTCTAAGAAAAAAAAACACATTATTGAACGACATTGTTTCATTAACACGACTATAAAATAAGAAAATTAAATGCAAAAAAAGTTGGTGATCATCCATAGCATCTTACTATTTTTGCTTAATTGTGTAAGCTAGTAAATAGAAGCATGGTGCGAGTTATACATACAGGATCCAGCCCCCCCCTCCCCCCAAAAAAAAAATTCTGCATCCGCCACTGTCGGAAAAATATCTTATGTGACTTAAATTGTCGAAAAAAAAATCTTATGAGACCAAAATTGTCGAAAAAATATCATTTGGGACCAAAAAAAAAAACTTTTGAGACAAAGTGTTTTAACCGTATTCTAATGGAACCAAAAGTGAAATTTACCCAATTAATTAATATACATCAAGTAATATTGCAAAACCAAGTTCCATGAGTGTACTTTAATTAATTAGTGCTGGAAAAAAAATTATATTGGACCAACATAAATAAACTGAAATGTGCATAACCGCTGACAATATATATATTAAGATTCTAGTATGAAATTAATCTTGAAACATACGTCGGAATACATAATAGCATCTCACGCGTTAAGACCGAACAGAAAATGTTGAAATTTTAAATCCCCAAAAAGGGCTGATTTAAAGAGGATTAAAATTAAATGCGATTGCAATTATATTTTTATATATATAAATATAATATGGTGCAACTAATTTCACTTCTGGCAGATGCACTTCCAGACGTAGTCTCCTGGCGAAACTTCGACGGAAACCCTATTGCACGGCGTACAGCCACCGCACTTCCCCACGCAGCTCGGTGGTGCCGAACCTTGCAACACCCTCCTTGCCGCTGCTATATTATCCTTTTGTTTCTTTAGACCAATGTCTGAATTTGCATCGCTTGTTTGGCTGAAAATAAGAAAGATGCACAGAAGAGTGACGCACAGACAAAGATTATATTTCATGTTGATGATTATAACTATGTTTTTCCAAATAACTTAATTTCTTCTTCTTTTGGGTTTTGCCTAGCTAGCTGCTTTAGATAGTGAACTCAGTCTGAACAAAGACGGGTTTATATACACCCAAAAAAAAGAGAGGGACAATTGCTATTCCTTAAATCCCTTGATTTATGGGATTCCGATTTACAATTATATGAATTAAAAATTAATGTCATGAGATCACGCAGAATTGTTTTTCAAAGATAATGAATAATAATGGAAGATCTTCAAGGGTCTTGTAATTAATATTTTTTACACATATTTATTTGGGATCGGAGTAAAATTTAAATAAGCAAAAGGAAATTAAAAAATAAATCCATCTTAATATTTTGTGATAGCGCGCATTTGAAGAAAGGAAATGAAATTACAAATTGATATGCCAACAACAATATCCATAGATGAAAATGATCTTCCTCTTAGTAAACTGCCTTTTGCTTGCATCTTTTTATTTAGTTCGCGTTCATTATAAACCTATAACTTTCTTGTGTTCGATGATCTCTTTTAAAATTAATTTGATATTTACATGAAACATCAATCTATAAAAATATAAAATGAATATTATGCCCAAACTAAGATATCTATTCCACTATAGTTGTCTATTTTTTAGCCGTCACTATAAAACGAAATGGCCTATCTGTTTTTCTTTCATAAATCCTTCTCATTTTATTTTGTAACAGATGAGAGATCTAAGGTTCAAATTCAACCATCTATTTCCCACACAAATAAATTAACAAATTAAACTTGAAAATGATAAATATATCGATCAATTATAATGTGGTTAATTTATCTATCTATCTATACATATATTAAAGTAAAATTGTGATGGTAAATTTGTAATTTAAAAATGTCAGTAAAAACTTAAGTTAAAAACTATTATTCTGCCTAAGAGTTTATGCTCTTGCCTTTGGTGTAGTGGCTTTTGTTGCTTCCTAGATACAATGATGGGCCTTGGGCCCAGAGTCCGAGTTCGAAGCACGCAGCTCACGATTTACTTTTTTGAACAGTTTTTTATGGATGCATTTCAATTTTTATTATTATATTATTATACTTCCTAAATTATTTGAATTGATTAGATGATATATTTGATTCCTGAAATGACTTTTTATTGGGAATTTATGTTCTTCTTAAATGATTTATATTGGTTTGATGATAACTTTTAAGGTGTTTTTGTTTTTAAAATTGTGAATTCAACTCTTGAAAATAGAATCAATATTGAGATATATCTAATTGTATATGATTTTTTTTTGTTTATTACCCACTCTAAATAATTATCATTTTAACATTTTAATTTTGTTTCAAAAAAGTGTCATTCTACAATTTTGAGACATAAAATTCATATTTTTCACACATTTGTCCTCATTTAATGCATTCAAACATCTATATTTAACTCATTTAATGTTTTCACACAATGCTGTATTAAGTAATTTAATTAATTTATTAATTTATGCGTATTCATCCAAAATGACATATATTTAGAAACAGATTGAGTGTTTTTTAGCTGAATGCATTTAAATTTTAATTATTATATTAATATACTTTTTAAATGATTTGTATTGATTTGATTGTATCTTTTATTCTTGAAAATTTTAATTTTTGGTGTTTCAATTTTAATTGTTATGTTATTATACTTAAATGATTTTTATTATTGATTCGATGACAACTTTTAAAATTCTCTCTCTCTCTCTCTCAATAAAATGGTGGATTTGGCTCTTGAAAATAGAACCAACCCTTGAAATCTACTCGTATAAAATGGAGTGAATCATTGAACTGTCTAAACTCTTTTGATCTACTATATTTGTGTTGTATTCATGAATTTAGGAGTACTTTAAAAAATTGCAAAAAAAAAAACACAAACTTGCATCTTTTCACAAAATAGAATGATCAAGTCGTGCCTAGCAATGAAGAACTAAATCCGGAGCTACAATTACGTGGTCCAGTGACACGACTTCGAGCCAAGCAATTGCAAGGATATTTTCAAGCAATTATTCGCAAGAAGTTTGAAGAATTAGAAGAAGTTAAATGCAGCCCCAAGATAGTTAATTTATTAACTATTGAAGAAGATCAAGGCATGGAGAACAACACATGAAGATCAAGCCAAGTTATGCAAGCATGAAGAGTTCACGTCGCACACGTGCATGGCTTGCATGGGAGATAATCGGCCCTTAGTATTTTAATTAAGGGGATTGATTTATTAGACTATAGTATTAAATTAGACTATAGTATTTATTTAATTTAGATTAGATTTTAGTTATTTTATTTATTTAATTTTCGGTCCTATTAGATAAGGTTGGCTAGAGTTTTAATTAAGGCAATTTCCTTCCTTAAATAGAATTATAGTTTAGGTAGTTTCCTAGTCAAGTTTTAATTCTTTTACCACTAGTATTTTCGCCCCCCCTTATGTTATAAATAAGGAATCCATGTGACATTAGTTCTTTAGACATTGCTTGATTTATTGATTTTTAATCTCAATTGTCTCATCTTTTATTTTCGAACAAAACAACTCTTAAAGGTTAGCAACTTTAAGTTTTATTCAAGAGCTTCATTCTAGTTCATTGAAGACCTAGGGTGGACTCGCTATCGAGACGTAGCTTTGAGGTAAGTGTTTCGTAGTATTGAAACTACAGGGTTCGTATCGGGTTGCAGCTCACATCGACTTCAACATCAACCGTTAACCATCTTTGACGTCATCCATCTTTCATCGTCATCCGTATCACCAACAACTTCCCAAGATCAGACCGTGATCACCAAGTGTGATGCGATCTTCGCCGGCACACGACAAAGAAAGCTATAGAACTTCCCAGGACTTGTATCAGTTTCGCCGATTTGGATGGATGGATCCAAACCCTAGCCTCACAACGATGTTGAACCACGAATTAGTAGAATTCGTAACCCGCGATCAATTGGAAATACGAACTTGGATTGGATATAGACGCCACAAGCGGGGATGATGAACCCGTTTGATAAGTCGAAATTGAATCTCACAAATATTATGAAATTCGGATAAAAGTTCTCCAGAGAGAAAATAAACTCACAAGTTTATAATTGAATTCAATAATGGTGTGTTTAATAATTTTCACAATGGATCCCTATTTATAGTGTAGGGATGGACGAAATCTAATGCTAAAAAGACTTAAAAATCTGCTCCAAAAAGAATTCTATCTAGACTAGGAAACTGCCTAACTAGAATCCTATCCAAAGTAAGAAACTACCTTAAATAAATCCTAGTCAAACTATGACTCTTAAAAATCGAAAATTAAGAAATAAAATAAATAAAAATCTGACTAAATAAATACTATAGTCTAATAAACCAATTCCCTTAATTAAAATATTAAGGACCGATATTACTCCTAGTCAGTATGGGCATACTGACTGTCGCGCGCGGTATAGGCATACCGACTGATTTCCATATTCATGCAATGCACTCTAACTCCAACCTTTGATAACCTTGTGCCGCTATCAACACCTTCCAGCTTGGTTCCCCCTCATTGGTTCCTTCCATGGGTTTCCTTGACGCCTCTTGTTCCCAAACCTCTCGTATGAACCCGTTGAGGTTTTCCTTGAACCTCTTAGCTCGCGATCGCGTCACGGGTCCTTCAGGCACCTTGATTGGATCCGACACCTCCTTAGCTCGGAGCGTACCATTCCCCTCCTCTTGAAAAGGATTTGTCCTCAAATCCAGCTCGCCACCTACATCAAAAGGACTTAAGTCAGCAACATTAAATGTAGAACTAACCTTGTACTCACCGGGCAAGTCCAATTTGTAAGCATTGTCACTAATGCGCTCAAGGACTTGAAATGGTTCATCGCCTCTAGATAACAGCTTGGATCTCCGTTGAGCCGGAAACCTTTCCTTTCTCATGTGCAACCAAACCCACTCACCGGGTTCGAACACGAACTTCCGCCGCCCTTTGTTGGCTTTCTCAGCGTACTGCTCGGTTCTCCTTTCGATGTTTGCTCTAGCCTTCTCATGGATCTGTTTAACAAATTCAACTTTCTTTTTCCCATCCAAATTAGTGAATTCTTGCACAGGCAAAGGAATTAAATCCAAGGGAGTTAAAGGATTAAAACCATATGCAATTTCAAATGGTGAAAACTGAGATGCAGAATGAACAGACCTATTATATGCAAATTCCACATCATGCTTCATATGAGGCCAAAAGAAATGTTCTTGCAAAACAGATAAAGTCTTAGCTACTCCAAAATGCCCCATAAGACCCCCACCATGTGATTCCAACAATAATAACTCACGCATGGAACAGTTAGGCACACATAATTTATTCTCCCTAAACAAATAACCATCTTGCCTATAAAACTTTCCATATCCATATTTCTCACTTGCAATATAAATATCCTTAAAATCATCATCATCAACATATAATGATTTAATGCACTCAAAACCTAGTAATCTAGCATCCAAAGTAGAAAGCAACGCGTACCTTCTAGAAAATGCATTGGCTACTATATTTTCTTTACCTTGCTTGTATTTGATGACGTATGGAAATGTCTCGATGAATTCCATCCATCTTGCATGTCTTTTGTTTAACTTATGTTGCCCCCTCAAATGCTTCAACGACTCATGGTCGGTATGGATCATGAACTCCTTGAGCCATAAGTAATGTTGCCACGTCTGCAATGCCTGCACTAGTGCATACAACTCCTTGTCATACGTCGGGTAATTTGCAGTGGCGTCTCCTAACTTCTCACTGAAGTATGCAATTGGTCGAACCATTTGCATCAAAACTGCACCAATACCAACACCGGAAGCATCACACTCAACCTCAAAAGTTTTAGAAAAGTCAGGAAGAGATAGTACCGGTGGGTGTGTCAATTTTTTCTTGAGTGTTTGAAAAGCTCGTTCTTGAGCTTCCCCCCATTTGAACTCCACGTTCTTTTTTATCACCTCAGTCATTGGGGCTGCAATGCTACTGAAGTGTGGCACAAAACGGCGGTAGAAACTCGCCAATCCATGAAAACTCCGAACCTCTCCAACATTGGTAGGCGTCGGCCATTCTTGGATGGTTCGCACCTTCTCTTCGTCCACCTGCACTCCATCTGCACTCACAACAAAGCCAAGGAAAACAACTCTATCGGTGCAAAAGATGCACTTTTTAAGGTTAGCATACAATTGTTCTTTCCTTAAAGCTTGTAAAACATTCCTCAAATGATCTTCATGCTCATCCACAGTTTTACTATAGATCAATATGTCATCGAAATAAACCACAACAAATCTACCTATGAAAGCACGTAGAACATGGTTCATAAGACGCATAAAGGTGCTAGGAGCATTTGTTAAACCAAACGGCATAACTAACCATTCATACAATCCAAGTTTAGTAATAAATGTCGTTTTCCATTCATCCCCCTCTTTAATTCTAATTTGATGGTACCCACTACGTAAATCAATCTTAGAAAATATACAAGCACCATGCAACTCATCAAGCATGTCATCAAGACGGGGTATAGGATGTCGATACTTTACCGTGATGTTGTTGACGGCTCTGCAGTTGACACACATACAAAGGGACGAGTCCTTCTTGGGCACGAGCAAGACCGGGCTCGCACATGGGCTCAAACTCTCCCTCACTTGGCCTTTTTCCAACAGCTCGTGGATTTATCTTTCGAGCTCCTTTGTCTCCTCAGGGTTGCTTCGGTACGCCGGCCGGTTGGGTAAAGTGGCGCCGGGCACAAAATCAATTTGGTGCTCGATTTCCCTTATTGGTGGCAAACCGGGTGGCATCTCCTCGGAAAACACATCATCAAATTCCTGCAAGAGAGATAAAATAGGACTTGGCAAAGACTTGTCAAGTTTGTTAGTTTGTAGCAAATCTCTGCGGACCATCAAATACATGGGCTTTTCATTTTGCACGGCCCACTTGATGTCACTTGCCATGGTAAAACAAGATCTTCGGGCTTTCTCCTTTGTCTCAACATCCGTTGCCGCATATGACTGTAGAATCTTTCCCTTGTCGTCTCCTAAATTCGGTATCTCCAAGTTTGCGAACAGTTGTTCGTCCACCATAGATTCTTCAAGAGTTGATTCTTCTACAGCTGGAAACTCCATCTTGCCGTCTCTTAAATCTGGCTCTTCAAGATTGGGTTCCTTCAAGACTGGCATCTCTAACTCGATTATTTCTAGCTCATCCATGTCCAGTCTAGATTTTCCAACTACTTCCTTGATTTCTTCAACACCTTGGCATATAGAAACAATTGGTACCTCATCAATGGATGCTTCATCGGCCACTGGAATGGGAACCTCAGAAACAACTTCCTCAACGGCCTCCATCTTTCTAGCTTCAGTCGCACTCCGGTGCTCTACTTCCTTCGCCTCCACAAACGACGTCAAAAGACTTTCCAAAGTACTCCAATCTGACTTCCATGAATAGGAATATGACGGGACTTTCATGTTCTTTCTTCGAAGCCGATTCTCCACTTGTATAGCCTTTTGTACCATGTCTTCAAGCTCCTCATAGTGCTGTAACTCTACAATATCTCGGATCTCCTTGTTTAGCCCTACTAAAAATCGAGTCACTGTAGTTTCTTGATCTTCTCGTACGTCAGCTTGAAACATGTACTTGTTTATCTTCGTGTAATAACCTCTTACACTGATATCTTCTTGCTTCAAACCTTGCAATTCCCTATACAACTCCCGATAGTGAGAATTGGATAGAAATCGCTTACTGTTTCCTCGGCCATCTCTACAACCCCCATGAATTCGAGAATGTGAGATAGCATCCACTCGCTCACGTAACATCCCCATCTCCGTCTTTATTATTCGACTCATGTCATGTTGAAAAGATTCCCACATGGCGTCGAATTCTAATTTGTTACAAGTACCTATATCTTTGGACTTTTTTTTCATCCACTTTTTCTTTTTTTTTCTTTTTTTTTATATATATCACAATTAACTAAAAAAAATATATTACAATGAAAATTTAAATGAAAAGCTGAACAAATTAATTCCTACCAGGTTTCTATGCAATAAAACTCCTACAATTATCTATGCACTCAGTTCCTACGGATGTCTAAACTCTCAATTTCCTCTCCAAAGAAATCAAATCCAAAAATCAAAAATATTCGAATCAATTCAAACGACCTATCTAAGGTTCAACAACCAAATAACGGAATGCGTCTCCAAAATCCAACAAGAACGAAAAAACTAAGATCGAACAACAATTTATTTTTTTTTACTGTTCACGTGTACTGTTCACGGTACTATTCACGCCTTTTTTTTTATAAAGAACGAAAATTTAAAGACAAAATTTAAAGGATAGATGGAACCTGATACAAAGCCGAAGCTTTGATACCACTTGATGCGATCCTCGCCGGCACACAACAAAGAAAGCTATAGAACATCCCAGGACTTGTATCAGTTTCGCCGATTTGGATGGATGGATCCAAACCCTAGCCTCACAACGATGTTGAACCACGAATTAGTAGAATTCGTAACCCGCGATCAATTGGAAACACGAACTTGGATTGGATGTAGACGCCACAAGCGGGGATGATGAACCCGTTTGATAAGTCGAAATTGAATCTCACAAATATTATGAAATTCGGATAAAAGTTCTCCAGAGAGAAAATAAACTCACAAGTTTATAATTGAATTCAATAATGGTGTGTTTAATAATTTTCACAATGGATCCCTATTTATAGTGTAGGGATGGACGAAATCTAATGCTAAAAGGACTTAAAAATCTGCTCCAAAAAGAATTCTATCTAGACTAGGAAACTGCCTAACTAGAATCCTATCCAAAGTAAGAAACTACCTTAAATAAATCCTAGTCAAACTATGACTCTTAAAAATCAAAAATTAAGAAATAAAATAAATAAAAATCTGACTAAATAAATACTATAGTCTAATAAACCAATCCCCTTAATTAAAATATTAAGGACCGATATTACTCCTAGTCAGTATGGACATACTGACTGTCGCGCGCGGTATGGGCATACCGACTGATTTCCATATTCATGCAATGCACTCTAACTCCAACCCTTGATAACCTTGTGCCGCTATCAACATCTTCCAGCTTGGTTCCCCCTCATTGGTTCCTTCCATGGATTTCCTTGACGCCTCTTGTTCCCAAACCTCTCGTATGAACCCGTTGAGGTTTTCCTTGAACCTCTTAGCTCGTGATCACGTCACGGGTCCTTCAGGCACCTTGATTGGATCTGACACCTCCTTAGCTCGGAGCGTATCAAAGTGTTCGAGGTAGTTCCTACAAGTTCCAGCCATATACGCTCAATTCATCGAGTTCTACACGTATACCATAAGTTCGTTCATAACTCTAACATGCCCTATCTACACCAGCCTTTCTAACCCCATTCAAATCGTTCCTTTCATCACAAACAACATCCATAAACCATTGTCCCAATTCAGCCACTTTTTGATTTGGATTTGTGTTATTTCGTGTGTCATAGTTTATATAGCTTAGTTAGGCCTAGATTAGCAACTATAGTTTAATTCGAGTCATATAGTTGAGCATTCCGCATCTTTCATTTATTTGAGTCATTTAGAGTTTAGATTGAACCCTTACAAGTCCGTCGTGCGTTCGATCTTGATTATCCGCAAATTAAGATTGTGATGTGTCTGTTTGGGTCACATGATGAGGACATCCATAGCAACGAGGATCTAAACCCGGAGTTATAATTCAAAGGTCCCGTCACTCGACTAAGAGCTAAGTAGTTGCAAGCAACAATTCGCAAGAAGCTCGAAGAAGAAGACGACGTGCAAGGTAGGTCGAAGTTGATGATCTTGTTGACATTGGAAAATGGAGATCAAGACATGGAGTACACAACATGAAGATGTGCATGTGTGCATGTGTGCGTGTTGAAGAGCTCATGGCCGAGAATGAAGAGGATCAAGTTTTCGATCCTTAGTTGTTTAATTAAGGAGTTGTTTTAATTTAGACTATAGTATTTATTTTATTTAATTAGACTATAGTCCAATTCAGATTTTATTTGATTTAATTAGAGTAATTTTCGGTCATAATAATCATAGGTTTGACTAGGATTTTAGATACGGCAAGATCTACAAGTTCTACCTTAAATAGAATTCTAGTTTAGGAAATTACCTAGTCTAGTTCTAGTTTGTTTTGGGCTTGCAATTTTCGGCCCCTATCTCTTTAATTTTTGGTCCTCTATAGCTTATAAATAGAGGATCCATGTGACATTCATACTTTAGACTTTATTTGATTAATTAAGTTTTGCTTCAATATTGTCTCATCCCCATTAAAATCTTTGTGAGTTTAGATATTAAATTCATACTCTTAGAACTAGCAACTCTAGGTTTTACAAAGGGAATTCGCCTTCCACGTTCGAGGGATCGTCGGAGACTCACTACTTGAAGATCAACTTAGAGAATTTGGCCTTGCATACGTTCGAGATTCAAGGCAACTTTCGGGTTGTGATTCACATCGACAAAACACCTCCATCACCGCCGTTCGACGTCAACCACCATCACTACCGTTCGTCCCAGCTCAGAAAATTAAGTAAAACAGATAAAAAGACGGATCCTAGGGTGTTGTTATTAAATGGATTTCCTAATTTTCAGATATTTATTCCACCAATTTAATTCTAAATCTTGTAGGAGAATCACTCAATTAATCAGCCTCTCTCTCGAGTAAGTTATGAAAATAGATTAGATTCTGATTCTTATATCTCGATCTCTAATTATTATCTAACTCCAATTAGCACCTCGGATTTATTCTCCTCACGATACCTACCAATATCTCGATCTAGCAAACTCATGTTATGTACTCCTAATCTGTTAATCTACTAACCTTTCTCGAGTGAGTAATAAATTAACTACACAAGTGCAAGAGCTAATTAATTCAATCACACAAGACAACAGAAATCAAAGATGCATAAACAAGAAATAGAACAGAACAATAAATTACTTCAAATCAAAGAAGGGGAATCCGGTGCAGAGAATGTGATGGATGTGGTCATATTCAAGCTGAATGTGCCAACACTCTCAAGAGGAACAAGAAGGACTATCCTGAGTAAGGATGGTTTAGAAGAGAGAAATAGTGATTCAGATGAAGAAACCATCGCCTTCACAACTAATGTATCTAAATTTCAAGATCCCGTCACTCTTGTAGAAGAAGATGAATTGGATAATGAAGAATTTTGTTAAGAAGAATTTGTAGAAACATATAAAGAGATGTATACAAAGTGGTTGGAAGTTGTGGAAATCAACAAGACTCTTCTGTCACAAAATAAGAGTCCGATTGAGAAAAAAGAAAAGAAGATCAAGTCTGATTCAGATCAGAAAGACATCATTCAAGAGCAAATAAAAGAGATTGCAGAGTTATCATCTGAACTCAATTCTATCAAGAAGAATGTCATTATGTTGAACAGTGGGACAAAGAATATAAACAAGATTATGATTATCCCTGGTCATTTTTGAACAAGTCATCCCGATCTTGGATACACAGGAGGACAATCAAAGACATTGTTTGTCAAAGAAAGTACAAGTCAACCAGCACATGTAATGGTTAGCATAGGAAGAAGAACATCACAGATAGGAGAAAGTCTGATCATCAATTTAATGGCAACAGAAGAGAAATCATATGCCGTTACTGTGAAGAGAAAGGTCATATTCGACCACATTATGAGAAGTATTTCAGTTACCTAAGAAGAATAAGAAGAAGATGTGTGGTTCAAATATCATACAACAAAAATTAGCCAACCTCTCAGTCTCAGAGGAAGAATAAATCATCTCAGAAGAAGAAGTGGAGTAAATTAAGAAAATGGGTATGAGCGTGTTTATTTCACACTCAGCATGAAAAATCATTCCTGCAAAGAGGGTCTGAACATCCATTTAAATATTCATCGTCATGTACATGAACAATTTTCGAATTTTCATGTATATCTTTGTCAACGACTAGTTCTGACTCCAAAATGTCATCTTTGATTTTTTAGGATTTTCCTCCAATTCTATAGTCTAACGGATACCTGAGATTACTTCTTAAAAGGATTACACTATCATATATACATATAGCCGTTTAGAGATGATCACATTTTTGTTTTCAAAATTTTGAAACCTATATTCTCTTGATTGCTCTCAGATATCTCTTACTTTCTGCCATTTCCAACCTTTCTTTCAAGAAAGTTATCCATATTCTCTTTTCAATGGCACCAAAAAGAAAGCTTATTCGTCCTAAAAAACCCCAGAATGAGATATGGGAAGGTGACATATTCGAAGCCTCAAGATCAGTTTTATGAGAAAGGTGAATTTGATAGACAAGTTCGTGGTGAATTCACATACAAGAAGCTTGTGTAGAGAGAACTCAAAGACGAGTGCTAAAGCAAAGATACTGATGATCTGGTCGAGAAATATCATGAAGAAGAAGAGAAAGATGAAGAAGAAGATGAACGAGAAGCAACATCTTCTGCAAAGAAGACAAAGACTCATAATCTCTCTCTATAAGATTTGTTAAAGCAGACGGTGAGCTCTTACAATGTGAGTAAGAAAGCTACAGCGAAAAAGGCAAGAAAAAAGGGATCAGTTGTCAAGAAACCAAATAAGACTGTTTTTCCTCAAGCAAAGAAGATCATCACAACACCTGCTGAACAAGCTCTTGAGAAAGAAAAAGGTCCTACTATTGATAAACTTGTTGTGCCTAAGGATGTACCTGTACAAGCTGAGGTACATCCGTACATGTTGCTGAGAAGCCTGCTACAGAGGAAAGAATTTCGCCAAAGAAAGAAGGAGAAGTTTCAGAGGAAGATGATGTTCCTATGATTAAAAAGTACAAAGTTTTAGCTGCAGATAAAGGGAAAAAGAAGGTCATCAAAAGACCTTTAGTTGCTGCACCGGGAGAAGAATAAAAAGCTCAAGTTCTTCTTTAGAATCGGCTACCCGGACTCCTATCTTGAGCCCAACAAGCCTAGCATATGTGTGCCACATGTGGCACGTGGACACACACGTAAGTCAACTTTTTTTTTCTTTTTTCGCTTTTTCAGTTTTTTTAATTATTTTTTAAAACATTTTATTTCACCTTAATTAATTATTGAGCGTAGTACACGAATCCATGTGTTGGCATACGTGAAAGCTGGATAAAAAATTAAATTAATTCAATTTAATTTTAGAGTTCGGTAATTCCATTTTACGATAGATGTTTATTTCAAAGAAAATAATTATCGAGAGTAATGCACTAGCCTACATGTTAGCGTCAGGAGAGTGTATTGCGCGAGACATCAGATAAAAAATTAAATTCATTCACTTTAATTTTAGAGAATATATTTATTTCAGAAAACTAATCATCGACAGTAGTGCACTGTTCCACGTGTTAGCGACAAATGAATGCACTACGCGAGACACTAGATAAAATTAAATTAATTTAAAAAAAATTAATATATTTGTAAGAAAAAAAGAAAAAATTAAAAATTTAAAAAACGAAAGATAAAAGGGGGATTGTCGAAAAAGAAAAACTAAAAGAAAAGGAAAGAAGACTATCTTTAGAGTCAAATAAGTTGTGTGTAACGGATCAAAGAAGGGTCTCTCAAGTTTATTATGTTCTCAAATAAATAAGTTGTGTGTAACGGATCAAAGGAGGGATCTCACAAGTTTATTATGTCCTCATTTGAGAAATTTTACTTCTTTCTAACTACCATGTCCTACTTTATTTTGTAGCTTGCACAATTTCTCTTTATTCTATTAAACTATCTTTCTCGTATATTCTATACTAAGGTGAATTTATATTTAATCTTTTTTGCTATTTCTATGTTTTATGGGTTGGCCCATAATTTTTTTAGGTCTCTCTCTCTCATTTATCACATCAATTACCTACTCATAAAAGACATGATGGAATTCAAGGTCAATGTCTACTATCTATCCTCTCATCATTCTAAGGATTAATTGTTGTGCTCTTTCGATCAAAGGACTTAACGCCCAAAAATGATGCTGCAGTATAACTCAAAAGAAAGGGTGCGAGTGTGCAACTAATTTATTTTCTAACTCTATATTACTTTTTTGCTCCAAAAAGAAAAAAAAAAACTCTATATTACTTTACTCGATCTTGTTGGGTATTTTAGTTTCAAACATGTCACACTAATCTAGCTACCTGACATATATACTGGTAATATGTTATATTACAAATACACACATATATATACACATATTGATGGTGGACGAAACAATCGATTAAAATATAATATTGATGAGAGACATTTAAGAGACTGCACGACAGCGCTGATGGCTCCTACTCTGACGGGAAGTTCACGCGTATTGTTGTAAGTTTGTGTTATGGACTCAGATATTTCTCTATTGTCTTTGTTTTTCCTTCTACCTATTTTTGGTTGATATTGTGGATAATGTAATTTAATGTGGCTTTTAAGGATATAAATGAATATCAAATGGTGATAAACCCAGAAATGAAAGAAGAGAGAGAGTGGACGATAGGAAGAATAGAAGGAAAGATTTAGGATAAACTTTTCATATCATTCATTAGGCATAAATGCCACATATATATGTACAATAACTGGGGCCCTCAAGGGTAACCCTAGACACTAAAATGGACCAAGTCTTTCTTTGAATAATTAAAAAGAACATAACAGGCCCAACAACTAAAGTGACCCGAATCAGCCCAAATCTTTGCTTCGCTCCTTTTCCTTCTAAACCCGACCCGCTTTCGGATAGATTTATCCATATTCAATTCCCAAATCCGCCTCTTTCTTTTTAACCCTAAAAATGAAATCTTGCAAAGCTTCAATCCCCTTCTCGTCAACAGCTCCGGCGGCTCCCTCCCATCCTCCGTTCACTGATAGTTTAAGGGTCATAACAGTTTGTTAGTAAATATTAATAACTGTTAATTTTAGATATAAAATATATATTTAATTAACTTATTTGATTTTGTGTATATGTTGATGTATTGGCTAGGGTTCAGCAGTTGAGCCAGCCGCTTCCTGATACGGATGAGCCTCAAGAGATCGACATGAGCCAAGTTTATGCCGATATTACCTTCCAGCACTCGAAGAAGAACCGCATTTTGGCTCGGCAGTCGATCACGGAGCATGTCAGTCGCTAGTGTATCTTATGCAGTTCCTCCACAGCCCGACACTCAAACTGCAATCTTGGAGTTGCAGGCGAAGATGGACGCACAAGCAAAGCTTCTCTAGGTCCAACAAAAACAGATATGTCAGCATCAGGAGATGATACAGCAGCAGACGACTATGTTCAAGCAGATGCGGGTGCAATTTAAGGATCCTCTTTCATCCTCATCTTGATTACATGCATTTAGAAATATTGTTATTTTTTTACATTTATTGTCATTTAGAAATGTTGCACCATGATTTTATGAAATTTTATGTGTTTTGTCAATATATGTATATATATATATATATATATATCATTTTATGTGTCTTTGTCTGTGTTTTGACAAAATTTACAAATAAAAATCAAAATCAAAATTAATATATATAAAAAAAAGCTTAACAACGGAAAAAGACCATCGTTAGATTTAACGACAGTATTAGCGATGGAATATGCCGTCATTAAATTAATAATACGACCGTATAAGACGACTTCTCTAATGACAGACCATATGTCGTCGTTAGTCGTTAATGACGGATATACGTGTATGGTACTGCATGGTTCCATTTTGTAAGAACTCTGAACCATTCTCTTGAAGCTCATCCTCTTCATCATAAAGTCCGTCGTTAACGTCTTCAGACAACAGTTGACGGAGACCGAATTTACGACAGACACATCCGTCATTAAAGACTAATGACTGCAAATGTCCGTCATTAAATGAGCCACTGACGAAGGTTTTAATGACGGACTGAATCTGTCATTAGTCTATCGTTAAGATAACCCAACAACGGAAAATTAATGGTTAAGGACAGAAATTTTTGTCCATACTTTGCGATTTTCTTGTACTGCTAATATCTATACACATTGCATGCACGACTAGTAATGTACTTGATATACATCATATCCTAGTGGTGGAGTGAGGTTATTTGCAAACTAAAGATCACAAGTTTGAATCTCCTCAATACCATAGATCGGGTGTGTGAGTAAAAAAAAAATTATCTAAAATTCAGTTACAGAATATAATATGAAAAGTGTGTTTGTATAATATATTCAATTCAAATGTGAGTTGATGTGGATCTTATGTTTCATCTTTCCTTATCTAATATTTATAATAAAAAATCTATAGAATTTCGATCTCTAGAGCATATATAGCTACTTTGGCGCCCAATTATATTTTCTATTATTGAACAATACTAGTATTTCTCCCGTGCGATGCACGGAACATTTCGACGTTTATAATATTATAAGTATGTAGCCGATAAATCGAACAATATATAATAATAGAGATATAGATGGTATACAATATTTTTAACATGTTATTTTCATCGAAGTTCAAAATGAAGAATATAGTATATCATCAAAATATAAAAAAGAAAGATGAAAAATCTCAAACAGATGAAATAAATTAAAAGTAAAAAACAATTAAGAATTAAACCATTCATTTAATATAATTTACAATTACGCTTGCCAGCAAATCTAATCCTAATAACTAATACCAATAATTCTTAATTAAGCCATCTAATTAACATTTAGTCTATCAAGTTTTTTTGTTAATACAATTTGTTTTTATTATTTTTCTACAATAAATGACCAATAATAATCCTTATCATAAATTAAGAAAATTATTGTATCTCAAAATTTATTCAATAAAAGAAAACCTTATTTTGTTCACAAATATTTGAAATAGAACAATGACAAATTTATCAAATAAATCAAATTTGTTAATGCAATATTTATTATAATTTATAATATATAAAAAAAGTAAAAAATAAAATTAAAAGGTAAAAGAAATTTCATATAAATAAAATAAATTTACGTGACATCATGCCTATCATAAAAAAATATTAATTAATTTTTATTAATAACTAATAAATTAGATAATAGTGCAAATTTGAATTATGAAATAATGTAATGCGAATGAGATTTTTTTTAATTTTTTTTACCAATATATACATAATTTTCTTGTATTTCATGAGCCAAAAAAATGATTTCATTCAAATAGTTCGATAACAACAGTTAAAATTGAAATACTTATATACTAATTAGTTATATAGAATATAATGGAATGTATTTGGAATAATTATATGATTATTTATTGTATTAATTAGAAAATAACATTTCTGTCATGTAATCCGGACAAACGTATGAATGAATAAACACATGTTAATTATAGTAAGGCATAATTAGCATTAATTATAAAAATATTATTGATAAAAATTTGCATTCAACATTAAATTAAATAACTTATTAAATGATTGTATTATTAATTATCTAAAATACCCTTGTATATGGGCGGGAAAAAATGAATTGTGAAAACTAGTATTGCACCCGTGCGATGCACGGAGAGTGGGGTACACATTTAAAATTTTATTAAAATATGATCACAATAAAAAAAATATTGCTTCAATTATCGTACTGAAACAAAACTCATGCATAGTGTAAAATATAAATTATGAATTGAAGTATAATTTACATCTTCAATATAAATCATGAATTGGTACGACGTCCGTTATGTTGTATTTCTCGGGGTTCATAGTGCTTTTCAACTTTTCCAATAATGTATGTTATAATAAAAAATTATATATATTAGTAAAACAAAAAAATATAAATAATATAAACTGAAATTTTAATATGAAGTATAGTTAATACCAAAAAGCAAACCCTCATCAAATGGACCAACTCTTGTAAAGATGTGAAATCTCAAAATTGGAACATGTAGTGTGGAAAACCTTCATCCACGATGGGGATAACTTTCGTATAGGAAGAAGAAATGAATTTGAACAAATGTTGGGTTGTTCTATATTCATCCTATTATCTTGTATATCGAAAAATTGAAAAGCATATAAACCGTCTTCCACAAATTTGATATTAAACCGCTCAAGATCTGACTTCCTCATGGTACCGTGCATACGGTCACCGACACGATCATGGAGAATTATCTCGAGAGTTGGTTTAACATGCGATCTTCCATACGGTGGTTGTTCGTACACACGAACAACCTAAGTTTCAATATCAATTCATATATGGAATGGCCGGTTTCCCTAACCCTCTCAACTAAACTAAAAAATAGAGACACGAAGTTATGATTTGGAATGAATTAATTTCTTGTAAAATGCAATAGAGCGTTTGATTTGTATGCGTAGCATACGGATCTATTTATAAAATCATACGGAGAAAAATATTTATGGTATGAATTGAATTTTTTGATGAATTGGATTTATTCCATTATATATGGTTTATATATGCACACAAATCTCAAAAATATATGTGATAATATATCGTTAACGTGTGAAAATTAATGAGGATATATTCATATATATTATATTATACATTATATATATCATTAGTAGATTAATAGATATCATTAGAAATCCAGACCTCGTAAGGCCCCAGGACCTTCATTCAGGCTGGAGCCTTACGAGGTCTGCTTTCGCGACCCCTTTTTAGCTCCCCGGGACCTTCATTCAGGTCTGGAGCCTTACGAGGTCTACTTTGACGACCCCTTTTTAGCTCCCCGGGACCTTCATTCAGGTCTGGAGCCTTACAAGGTCTTCTTTCACGACCCTTTTTCGATCTCATGATCATTTGTTAATAACGTCAAACTTGGGGCTTCGTAGATCATCCGAAATATATTATGATCGTCCATCTACATTGCGACAACATTCATTACATGATCCTCGATCCTCGAGCCTCAGGTAATGAGGGGCTAATTGTAGAGGTCTATTTTCGTTAAGGCCCAATAATAAGACCCATGTTCGTTTAAGGGTCTTAGGGCCTAGTAGACACGTGTCGAAGTCCAGGATTTAGAGATCGAAGGAGTCAAGTTCGAAGAGGAGATAACATAAAAGGGGGAGCTAGAACATAGTTCGAACAATGAGACCAGGTCAAAAGAACGTTGGAAGATAAGTATGACCCAGTCAAAAACCCTTAAGGGGATAAGGGTCTATCCCCAAAGATAGCGGAAAATCCCTTGAAAATCGGAAAGGGGTTACGGCTTCATCCCATATAAATCGCAAAGGGGGTGAAAAATAAGAAAAACAATATCGAAAACACCCGAGTAATCATTGGTTAAACAAATTATTCCGATCTTTTAGACACTCAATCATTCCTTAATCGATCTCATTCTACTCATTCTTTGGCCTCGCAAAATCTCACCGGTCGCTAGAGCCCGAACCAAGTACGAAAATAATTTTAAAAATTCACCCCCTACAGGAATATCTTATTAATGTGGAGATGATTATACAACATTCACATTGAGATATTGCAGATTTTATAAATGAATTAAAAAAATTCATTTCATGAAGTGCGTGTATTATTAGTAGAATTTTTAAGGGGAATATTTAATTAGATTAGGTTCATTATATGTGATTTATATATCCTCAACCCAATATTAGGTTCTAGATACCATTCTCATTTAATATTTTATATATTAATTCCTAATATAAATAGATATGGTGTGTGTATATATAATCAAATTTATCCATATAAATATATACACAAATTTCTAATATTAATATTAATATTTTACGGCTGAGAGTTGTTCATCCATAATATTAATATTCATATATTAATTCATAATATAAATAGATATGGTGTCTATGTATATATATAATGAAATTTATCTATCCTAATATCTATCACTAATATTATATGTACGTAATCTATATATTAAGAGAAAATATTAGCTTCTCAATTAGTATAAATAGATATGGTGTTTATGTATATATATAATGAAAGTTATCTATCCTAATATCTATCACTAAATTATACATACGTGATCTATATATTAAGAGAAAATATTAGCGGCTCAATTAGGAATAGTGATTTAAGCGGGAAAAATTATTATTTCTATTTCCTATAACTATCTTACTTTTAGATAATATATAGATGTGTTATTATATATATATAGATGGCGGCCTAAAACCTTGTGAAACTTTTTTGAATTTTTTTTTTACCTTTACAAAAATATATAGTATGTATATGTAGAAAAGATTGAGATAAATGTAAAAATAATGTATCTGGCCAGATTGGAAGGGCGTTCTTGCTCAGACACACGTAAAGAAACAAAACGATTGTTGCCAATATAATAAATACGTATTTCCAGAACTTCATCAAATCAATATTAATGCACCACCTCAATTATGTTGTACTTTTCTTCTCATAAAAAAAGGGTTCACATATATATGCACAAAATCTCTTCTTCCTCTCTCTGTTAATTTGTTCTAGATATCTCCACCACCACCGTTGCAGAAAATCAAAAAAATAATTTACAGAAAAGAATTGATGGATTTCGACCACCAAGGCTGCGCGGTGATATCGATGATTCTTCTCTTTCTTACGGCCTTAGCCATTTTCCCTTACTACATGCAGCCTGAGCCTCCTGCTTCAATGGCTCTTGCTTTCTCTATCATACCAATTTCTGTTCTCATCTACTCTTTTCTCATGGCGCTCTTTGTTTGGTAGATCAACCAAGTAATATTTATATGTATGTATGTATATGTATGTATGTGTGTGTGTTAGCTTGCTTGCACATCTTTAATTAATTTATATATGTATGTGTGACAACTGACAAGTAACGCAGTTATATGTAAATTCGATCTCTCTCCGATTTAATTAACTATATGTACTGTATGTCTCAATTATGTATTTAATTTGTATATCATGTGATTTGATGGGATTGTTCTTGTACTTTTATTTTAATCTGAATTACACCTCTGCATTATGCCTTTACTCTAGATAAATACAGGCGTGTGTTGACTGTTGATTATGATACTGCTACTCATTTGTTATCTCGATCTACTAGTTTATACGGAATTTTTTCCTTTTAAAAAGTAGGCGCCGGAAGTTAATAGGTATTCAGAGATGTTAATTTTAATTTCCTTTTTATAAATAGAGTTTACGCGGAAATTAATAGGAATTCAAACGGATTTTTCCCTTTTAAAAAGAGGCACGATATCGATTTAACTATAGATTGTGTGAAAAATTAATAGACATTCAACGATATTTTTCCTTTTCAAAAAGAGGCACGATATCGATTTAAATATTGATTATGTGAAAAATTAATAGACATTCAAGGATATTTTTCCTTTTTTAAAAAGAGGCGCGGCATCAATTTAAATAGAATTTAACGCGAGAAATTAATTAATAGACATTCAAACGCGTAATATTGTTCGATTTAGTAGCTTTAATTTACCAAGTGATCATTTTATCATATGCCGTGTGTTTTGTGATGTAATGATATTGAAAAGGGCACAAATATATATGGTGCCTTAATATACATTACGTTGATTTTTTATATTGATTGCGCATCTCGGTTTTATTTTACTAGCTTGTATGTGTAGCTAATACATATATGTGATTTATACACCATCCATTTTACAAGTATATACTCCCTCCGTCCCGATTATATAGTCCACATTTCTATTTTGAGGTGTCCCGATTATATAGTCCAATTACTATAAGTAGTGTTATTTTTAATAGTAATTTACAACTATACCCTTATTAGGTTTTGGAAATTAAAAAAAAAAATTAAGTTTGTGAAAATTATAAATCTTAAATGTTTATTTTTTTCAAAAAAAGAGAAACATTAATTAAAATTGACCAACTTAATTAATTTGCATATACTTGAATTTGATCAATTCTATTGATATTCATTGTATTTGCATTTCATTAATTATATACTTTCTTTGTTTCAAAAAATTAATACATTAAAGTTGAGCTAATTAAAATTTAAGTTTTATTAATTTTCATTAAATAAGGTTAAAGTTGAAAGTTTAGCTTTTATTTCTTATTTTCATAAATATTTTTAATCTACGTGCGAGTAGGAAAAGGACTATATAATCGGGACGGAGGGAGTATGTCACAAATTAAGTGACTTAAACTGTCGCAAACTTCATATATGCATGGATGATTTAATTAGAATATGGGATAAATAAACATATATAATGGAGTATGATTTTAGAATGTTTTGTTTCCACGTTTCTGCCAGGAACAAACATTATTGTAACAATAATTTGGAAGTAAATATGGTACAACAAAACCCGTATTTTGAAAGAATTGAAGTTAATTAGCTAAAGCTTTACTTACATGTACATATTCTTAATTAGAGCACACCTATAAATAATTTTTAGGAGACCCTGTATGATACAGTCTTACAAATTTTAATAAATTATGGGAAATTTATGTCTTTATTTTTTTATTGTTAATTGGAACTCAAAGGGTTTTGCTTTTTTAATTTACTTTTTTCGAATAAAGTTTTATTTAACGAGCAAATTTTAGGTGCAAAAAGAAAAATGTAAATAATACTAGGAAATTAAGATTTCAATCCCCAATATTCAACTTCAATTCACGAGTTGTGTATAAGTTCCTACTTCAGACACAAATAAACTGTATACATATATCGATAAACACGAATGCAAAATGAAATTTTTTGTGTATTTTGTAGTTTCATATTGATAATATATGGAGAAAGTCTAAAATAAAATAATTATATGTATGAGTGATAAATACATGTATAAGTATATGTTATTTATTCTTTATCATATGCCTCATGTTTAATTCCATAATTTACAAATATTGTCAAAAGCATTATATATTAATGCGTAAAGATACTCTACATTTAATCGAACACCGCGAGTATTTATTAACTTCGATATATGCAAGAATTAATTAAGAACCCAATTGAAATATAATACTATCTGCAAATACACATACACTCCTAAACAATAACTTAATCGTAGAATATAAATAATTAGTGTCAATTAATGATTCTTTTAATTAACTATTTTATTTGTGAACGGACAAAAATGTCTTTCACAAAAACACAAAAACTAAGCTAAACCCTAATGCAACCCGCCCCTTATTCTTCCTCCTCTCTCTCCACTCAACACGGCGCCGCCGCCCTCCTCATCTGTGCGCCGGCGCCGGCGCCGCCACCACGTCACTTCCTCTCACCGGATGTTTAAATACTGGGGTTTTATGGAGATTTTTTCAAGACTCGTGCTCAAAGAAATCCATGCTGCCAGATTCTGATCGGCAGAAATGGTAGATATAGGCAAAATAATATTATTACTTTTAATAATTATAATTAATTTGGAATTTCGTTTGACGAAATCATACTTTTGTCTATCTTAGAAACAGAATCGATCATTAGTTCAGTTTGAAAATTCGAATTCAAGTTTCCAATAAACAAAATGGTTTGACATCTGATTTCCAACGTTTTTGTCTTCATTTAATTAATTTGTGATGAAGAAAGATTGATAAGGCAAATTAAAGCTTTACATAGCACAAAAATAATTGGTAAAGAGTTCAACTATATATTCAATTCTGCATGTATATACTTCTCACTACTCGCTACTCAAACAAGCTATCCTATCATTATTCATCATCATCTCGAATTCACAGTAAATTCACTGTCGATTTAATTTGCTACGTATACGTACTCGATCATAATTTTTACTTAATTAGTTGTTGTTATTGTTGTTGTTGTGTGTACCAGCTAGATAGGTTCCATGAAAAATTTTGCATTTAATTTGTCAGGTTTAATTGTTCATAATTCTATAATTTTTTGTAATTTGTATTATTAATTGGTTTGTTTAATTATTAGTTATCAAATCCTTCTTCGCTGTGTTAATTGGTTTGCTTGGGTAATTTAGTGCATTATCAACCAACGGAAATCAATTTCAATTCAATAAATTAATAATATATAGGTGAAGAATCAAGTATTGGAGAGGACTTTAATTAATTAGGAACTGATACCATGATCAGTGAGTGACTCGAGGGGGAATTGTTTACATTTTTTATAAGTTCCTGTATGCTCGTATTAGTATATATAATTAACTACTCCTTATCAAACTTGGGGTATAGTAATCATATTAATTTCATAATGTTTTAACACATTATTAAGTTTTGAAGGAAAATTGATAGAGTTCCTTGGTATGTTGTGTTTGCTGTAATAAAAAACACAGATCTTACACTTTTACATACATATGAGAGTCAAATATACATTAATCCAAATATGACAAAAATGAAAGTAGTACTCCATACATTTTCAGAGACAAAATAGTAAACTAAATACATGGGGGAAGGAGGAGCAAGAGTGTGTGTGTGTGTGTGAGAGAGAGAGAGAGAGGTGAGAAGATCTGAGGATTAACTGTTCGTGCATGTTCCCGTAGAAGATATAAATTAAATGTGGCAATAATATTATAGTCAAGATTGTGACACAATAAGAGTAATCTTTATCAATTATCAGAAAGCACACAAGAGCATTGAGTTGGAACTCTAAAAACAGATGATGATGATGATACATTAATATTATAGAGAGAGAAAGCTAAGGCACATAAATGTCGTCTGCCGGTCAAGCCTTCCCAGTGCTGCCCAACTGTGAAGCCTCATTTCCCACCGGCGAATGCCCTTCTCTCGTTCGCAACGCCTTCTCGCCACGTGCTCCGATCCCTTTGCGTTTCCCCTTTTTCTTTTTTCTCCCTTGTTTCTATCTGCCTCTATAAATCCGGACACTTTTTCCCTTCTTTTTCAAACAAGATAAAACAAATATATATCTCTACCTATCTCAGTACTCCTCTTAATTAATTAATTTCTTTGTGTTCGTGTTTGATAGCTAGAGAGAGAGAGAGAGAGAGAGAGAGATGGAACTCGGAGGGAACAATGGAGGTTTCCATGGCTACCGCAGGCTCCCAAGAACAACCTCCGGTAAAATATTCTTGAATTAGTGTTTTTAATTGCTCTTATCCATTCATATAATTCTTTACCTTAATTTCTTTTTTCCTCCGAGCATGTTGCTTGTTTTAATGTCTGCCTTTTCTTCTTATTCTTCTTAAATCTTAATTATGTTTTAATTAGAGGTAGGGAATAATATTATTTTTTTCCACTCGCTAGCTCTACATCAATAATATATCTTCTCTCTCAAACTCCCATGCGCGTGTAGTTCTGCATGCGAATGCGCTTTCATGGTTCTTCATTTCAAACCATAACCTTCACTTATCACAACTTAAATCTTGCAGCTTTCTTGATTTCTCAGAAGCATACACACACACACAGGAAGAGAGAGAGAGAGAGAGAGAGAGAGAGAGAGAGAGATCAACATATATATATATATATATGAATATAATGGCATCATGATCTCTGCTAGCTAGCTCGATCTCAGTCTATGTCATGTAAGAAGAATGAAGTATTCCCATTTTAATTGGAGATAGCTAGCTAGAATGTAATAAACAGTGTGAAACGACATACATTGTATAGTAGCTAGGATCGCGTTTCTTGATTTTCCGTGGACGAAAATGAGAAATGTAACTGCGAAATGTTGGTGAGTAGTATTGTGTAAAAGAAGACAAATTACAGAAAACAAGTGGCATACATGCAGTATTTGACCCCACATTCACACACGTCACTCATGCATTTTCGAACACACATTTATCTCTCATTTCTCTAACTCATAAATTGCCATACCATTGTGTTTCCCCATCCAGGCATCATTCTCTGCTCACAAATACTTTTTTTACTTTTTTCAGTATAACCAGGAAAACATTTATGCTTTGACTCCAAACGTCTCGATCTGCACTCTCACTATATATATATATATATATATATATATATATATATATTTATCACTAGACCTGAGATGCTACCTGGAGGAGCCTAGGGACCGTCTTAATTTAATAAAAAAAAATAACCAAAATTAATAATTTAATATATATACCTGGTCTTGCTATTCCTCATTTATGTATTTTTTTGTGAAAGTCGCTCATTCATTGGTGTGATCAGATAAATTCAACATTTTTTGTTGTGGTATATTCTCCTCACTTCTCACCTTTATATGGTGATTGGTGAGTATTCCTGATTCCCAATTATTATTCTTTCCCATCTCAAAAAATAATAATTGTTCCCTTTTCTATTCTGATAATATTATGACATGCTAAGTGCTATGGAAGATATCATCAAATTAAATGATTGAATTTAATAAAAAAAAAATACACAAGTTGAAGCATAAGATCTCTTATTTGAGAAAACAAAATTTAAATACGCCAACAAAATATATGCCTTTCCTTCTGCTTTTCACCAATTCTTGTTATTTTTGAGTAAACTTAAACGTCCTCCATGTTGCTTATGATTTTTGTCTGAATTAATTCTCTTAGTTTTGTACTCGGCCCATGTCCACATCCTTGCCTGGGCCTCAGACTAATTCTTTCTTTATAGTTCAATTCTATCTACTTTTTGCTTTCTTTGCTTGGGTACAACTGAAATTGCTCTGATGAACAGACATGAAAGCACCGGACATCAGCATGGGGCTGCCGTCTCCCCAAGCAAACCACCAATCCCCCGCGGCCGTGGATGACACGGAATGCATCGTCCGCGAGCAGGACCGGTTCATGCCAATTGCGAATGTGATCAGGATCATGCGTAAGATCCTGCCCCCGCACGCTAAGATCTCGGACGACGCCAAGGAGACTATCCAAGAATGCGTCTCTGAATACATCAGCTTCATCACCAGCGAAGCCAACGACCGTTGCCAGCGCGAGCAGCGGAAGACCATCACTGCCGAGGACGTGCTGTGGGCGATGAGCAAGCTCGGCTTTGATGACTACATTGAGCCACTCACTGTTTACCTCCACCGCTACCGTGAGTTTGATGGCGGGGAGCGCGGCTCGTTGAGGGGTGACCCTCTGGTGAAGCGGATGGTTGATCATGGCTCTCTTGGTTTCCCCGGGTTTCCGCTCGCGGGTTTCCATCACATCCCTCATCACCATGGCTTCTTTGGAGCTGCCCCCATGAATTTCTTCAAGGATTCACCTAATGCTGGACCATCACAGGCTGCAGTGGCGTGCATTGACCCTTTTCCCCAGCATAAGGAGCAGCAGTTGTAGGGTTGTTGCTAACCACCAGTGGCAAATCATGCAATGACTGAAATTAGTTTTAATGTTCTTTTTAGGCTTTCCAGATGTAACGCTGTACTACTTAAACCTTCTGTTTCCAATTTTCAAAACAATTCCTGCTCTTTTCTTCTGCTTCCTATTGTTACTTGATTTGAATTTTAGCCTTGGCTTCAAAGGCCCAAAATTTGGAGTTTCAATGCCTTCAAGAGTGCTCTGCAAGCAATCCAAATAGAATACAACCAGTTTATCAAAATCCACGACCAAAAAATTTCACTCCTGTTTCGGAAGTGTATCAGTCTCTAGTAAAACTATTCAAGCTTAAATCTGTTCGGCAATGCACTGCCTTTTTGCCTTTTGATCATCCATTCCTACACTGTCCTCGCCTTCTGACTTTATTATTCTTTGACCATCTTCCCCAAGCGCCTCAGTATCATCCTCTTCATAAGTATCTTTCGTCTCAACCTCTTCCGTACTCTCCTCTGATCCAGCTTCACATCTTTTCCTTAGAGGAATCACCTCGAAAAATGATTGTTTCCAATCTTTCGATTCCAGGAATTTGAGAAGTATCTCTATAACTTGATTCACAGTAAGGACCTGCACCCAAGTAGCCAAATTAAGAGAGACGAGATGAGAAGAATGATAATGGGCATTTTACTGAGAAAATACAAACCAGGCTTTGTAGTCCATTACCCTAAATATATTTTACGCCACCAAGTTTTAAATAACATGAGATTACATATCATCACGCACCGTCTCACTCAAATGAGACCCCATACAATTATGCACCATCAAATACCAGGACCTACTATGCATCTCACTCAAATGAGACTACATTATATATCATCATCTGCCATCTCAGCCTGCCAATCAGGTCAACAAAAAGCCAGGCCATTAACAGCCTATAAATTGGTCATATCAAGCCTTCAGATTTTGCTATAAGAATCATTTGGCATCCTTCTATTGCTTTTTGAAAAATAGGAAAGGTGGCTGTTTGGAAAAAAAAATCACTCAATACAGAAACCAAGCTACATAAGATGATACCATTTAAGTAAGACTAGTAAGGAAAATAACACAACCTGAGAACTGGACATCTTCAGGTAAGATCCGATTGGCAGTTTCGCTGTTTTAATCCCTTGATCATTTGCTTTATTCATGGTAAGACCTTTCCAGCGATTCCTATCCACCAAACCACCAATGATATAAATTGATTTTGCATCAAGTTCATCCAGAACATTCTCAGAATCAGCTGTGAGATACACCAAATTTTCTTTCTGATCTTGAAAGGTTTCTATGTATGATTGATCCTCCTTCTCAATCATCCATTTGTCATATCCTGGGATCCGCATAAGCTGATTTTGCATTTCCCCTTTGCAGCCTGTCAGCCAAATATGGGCCGGCAAGGCACATCTTCCATTTATCGCATAGCAATACATAATCTGCAAGTAAAATCAGCAGTAACTAGCTTAATAGGGATTGAAAAGGCTAACGGCAAGTATGTCGGCTCAAAGAAGCAGCACACAATAGTTTAAGCATATGGGAAGTGAGGAAGTCATAACTTCACAGCGGCAAGACATACAAGGATTCCTTAAGGGTGCATATACATGGAAGAAATTAAATTCAACTTACAAAGAAACAAGTTGTGGGATTTCATGTAGAAGTAAGATTCATATTTCAATTACCCAGAGTCTAAAAGCCATTATTTCCAAAAGTTTCACAAAGTAAACAAGTACTACGACATAGTTAAAAAAAAAATTAAGAAATTTATAATTCCAACATCATACTCACAAAATGGTTTTACCCTATACACTGCAGTGATTCATCACTAAAGAATAATTCAGCTTAATTATTGCACAAAAATATCCATAGAATTATCAATTATGTTCTCAACACAGCCAACCCCCCATAAAAACCCAAGATATTTAAGCAATTCAAACCATCCAGAGCTAGAAAAACCCTTAATCTGCCAATGGGTTAACTTCGCACAAACCACTCATATATAATACAAAAATGTGGCTGAAGATAAATGGTGCCCCTGGTTCACGTTCAAAATTAAGAGCATTTCATAGAAGATAGGACCAGTGTTACATAAATTTCACAAACACTTGGATCAAAGGGGCACTAGGAGTGACATATCTTTATCAATTTTAATATTCCATGATGTCAAATTGAAAGGACGATTCATCTTGTCACTGAGTTTCTGGTCCTTCTGGGTATCATTCTCGGGGTTAGAGAAAAACTGTGACTATTGGAGTTGGACTATAACTCAATTGATGGTTGTGCCTAAGGAGCTTCATAATCATAGTAATAAGTTTCCCTAAGGTTTCTCCAATGATACAGAGACTATTGCTGTCCTTAAACCCAAACTAGAGACAGACAGACAGACACGAAATGCAAGTAAAAGAGAAAAAGAAATTGACCTGCTGAACGAGGCTGCTGAGTTCGGTAGAGCTCATGAGATGAGCAAACTCAAGATCAATAACCACATTCTGACCATCAACCCTCGCTTGCTCCAGCCGCTCCTTTTTCTGCCCCTTTTCCTCCGTCCGCTTCTCCATCCGCTCTCTCCTCAGCCCCCTTCTCTGCTCGATCAGCTTTTCTCTTTCCTCATCGCCGAGGCTCGCCAATTTCTCATCCCACTCCTTCCGCTTGCGCTCCGCCTCTCGCATCTTGTGCTCCTTCATCTGAACCTTCTTCTCCGCCTTCTTCGCCTCGAATCTCTGTTGCTTGAGAAGCCGTTTCTGCGCGTTCTTCGACATGAGAGGGGCGGCGGCGGGGGCAGCTTTGTCATTTTGCAGGGGCTCCATCGCTGGTTGTATTTGCAGAGATGCTGCCAGAGTGAGATGGGGTGCTGGAAGAGGGAATTTCAGCCGTTGCTGCGGCAGTAAATGGCGTCGGAATAAGGTTTTCCAGTTTCCGCACAGAACTACCCGCAAGGACGAACCTGTGTAGGCCCAGCTAACCATACGACGTCGGGATATCAATATAAATGTTTTCTTGTAAATTGTAATAATCGATTTTCTGTAATTTGGGGGGTTTTCATAATTTCTAAAAAATGGAAGGACAAAATTTTATTTTCCAAACTTAAAACCCTAGTTGTCACAACCAACTTACTGCCAAAATTACTCCGTCTCTGGACGTCGGGTAGTCAAATTGAGCTCAATGCCGAACAACCCAGACTTTAGACTTCCAAAGCCCTCAAACAATTTCGTGATTTGACATCGAATTGAGGTTGAAATTTTAACTCCATTTCGGCCTTCTCTAATGACTATACTAAACAGTATAGGTACCATAATAAATCTACATCGATATGCATTCCAAGCATATCTTCAATTGTGATACCAAACGAAGGATAAACTGACCGAATAAGTTTCAGCTGCAAAGTTGGTTTAGAGCTTTACAAGTCCATGGTTTGAGTTGTCTGACAACTCAAACCATGAACACATTAATGCCAAGTAATTCAGTCGTGGAATTTACAATGATCATAATTTAAGTTTTAAAATAGGTAATTATAACATTAATTTTGAATTTGTGTGTTATTCAACATCCTCAAATTTTTATAAAATAAATTGACCTTCAATCTAACATACAATTTACTTGTCTATTCGAACCCGTCATGACTCGATCATCAATTTTTGAGAAATCCCTCCTCACTAGAGATGACAAAACGGGCCGCCCTGGCCGACCTTACCCAAACTCCTTTCGTGCCAAAATATTGGAGGCCGAGTCGGGTCGTCTACGGGCCATAGTATAATTTTTCTATTTTTGGGTCAAGTCGAAATTATCACCTCTACTCCCCACCACCCAAATTATCGAAAAATCGTTTACTCCGATCACTTGAGACTGAATATAAAGATAATGCATATTGTTAAGGTAGCGTTTTGGTACACACGACTAGTAAGATACCAAAATTAATGAGAGTACAAGAAATGCAATTTCTCAAAGAAGTGACTATTTGCACTACTAATTTTACTCTTTGCACCACAAAAGAAATAAAGAAAAAATAAAATAATTGTGAAGTTACTTCAATATCCTTTAATTACTTGTTCATACCACTAAAATTATTTAATGCGCCACAAATTCAAAACTAAAAAAAATTAAAAAAGAAAACAAATTAATCGAAATATTCGTCAACTTCTAATAGTTTATTAGAAGTATTAGATGCTAGTATGAGTGTATTGATCGAAAATAAACGAGTTTAGAATATGTTGCGGTTTTTTTTGTCCAGATCACGATTCGTTCGAACTGTAAATTTTGAACATTTTGGAGTGGTTCGAACTCTATTTTTTGAACAAACACTTGGAGAAAAACGGAGTTCGGGGCATTTGAATTTAAGTTTTTGAATATATTGGAGTGGTTCGAACTTCAATTTTCGTACATAGTTCGTTCAGGAAATATTTTCTAACACCTTGCACCCTGAATTTTTTTAAGTATCGTTCAAACTTTAATTATCGAACAAATGAGGGTTGTTCAAAATTTAGTTTTCGAACCAAATTTTTTTTTAAGTGTTGGAATTGTTCGAATTAATATTTTTTAACAAGGTGAACGTGTTCGAAATTGTATTTTCGAACATATTTTTTTATTTTAAAGTAAAACAAATATTTTTGGAGTGAAGGGTATTAATGTAAATACGTGTGGTGTAAAGAGTAAAAATCTGTAATGCAAAAAGTAAAATTAGTAGTGAAAATAGAAAATCTCTTTCTCAAAGATCTCTATGGCCTATGGGTTGGCAAGGAATTTGGTCTTGGAAAGTAATCTAATTCTTTTTTTTTTAATCTATGCATTTGGTTTATGAAAATTTTGGAAAGTAATCAGAATCCTCAAACACAAGAAAACTTATACAACTTTCTTGAATTCATAATACACACTTAGAGTAGATGTTCTGATTAATTGCTTATAGAAATTTTGTGTTAGACCATTTTACGAGTGGAGGAGAATGTTGATCGAACTCTAGTCTCTCACCATAAAATGAGTGAAGAATATCCGTAGATTACAAGTCTACAATATTATTATTTTATTTTAATAAACCTATTTGTTAAATTTGAACAAAAATATTGAAATGTAAATCCTGACAATTCTCTTGTTATGTTCAAAAGAGTAAATTACACTTTTGGTCCCGTAAGAATAGGGTACAAACACTTTTAGTCCCAAACTATACAATATTGGTCCCAAATTTAATTTTTTGATACTTTTGGTCTCATAGTTTATAATTTCAACACTTTTGGTCCCAAAAACTAACGGATTATATTTAACATCCGTTAAGTACCTGTTTTCGAGTCAAAATGGTACCTATTTAGGATTGAAAATTTCACTACATTCCCCCTATTTTTCACCCTTAATTAGGTGGTGCAACTGAGATCAACAAAACAAGTCTTATTTGGTACTTAACGAATGTTAAAGATACTCTGTTAGTTTTTGGGACCAAAAGTGTAAAAATATAAACTATGGGACGAAAAGTGTCAAAAAATTAAACTTGCGACCAAAATTATACATTTTGGGACTAAAAGTGTTTGGACTCTTTTCTTACGGGACCAAAATTGTAATTTACCCTGTTCAAAACAAATGATAAATAATCTATAACATTTTTTTTTATCAGAATCAAATTCTTAAAAATCATATTCTCGGACAACTTTACTTTTCTGCTAACCAAACACACCCAAAAAGTATTTACAATGTTCTTTCCATTGCTTAAATGTTGGTAATTAAATATAGATTGGTCCTAATTGGAAAAATTTCGCTCTTTTCTTTCACACCAACTCCCATGTGACATTTTCTATGACATCTCTTGTATCAAACTTTCATTTTTTTTTAATGATTTTATTTTTTAATTTAATATTTTTTATTTAGGGTTCATCCTTACCCAAATAAGATATATTAAAAAAATTAAAAAATAAATTTAAAAAATAATTATGGCACACGAACGTGACACAGTTCGGCACAAGGGATCTGATTCGCTTCTCTTCCTATTTGATTCTTCAATTTTCCCAATGCTTACAAATATAGAAATGAGATTCTCTTCCTTTTCTTTCTAATTATCTTTTCACTTGCCTCTAATTCATCCGCCACGGGTACATGTATCGAGTAAATATTATGTTAATCTTGCAGTGCAAATGATGTTGGACTTGCATTGCGATATACCGAAATCACTTTCTAGTGTTGGATTGCTACCGAAGAGACTACCAAGTGGTGTACGTTTCGTGGAGCTATCTTAACGGGATTTGCATTCGAGAATTAACTCTTCTACAATCATCATCCGCCATTCATCATCACCAACGCCCATCTTCATCAATCGTCTGTATCAACAACACTCCACAAGGTCAGATTGTGTATCTTCCAAGGTCAAGATCATTCCAATCGGTTCCAGTCATTATTGTTCATCTCATCGTGTTCTACACTTATACCGTAAGTCAATTTGTTACTCTATCATACCCTATCTTCTACAGCCATTCTAAACCTATTCAACTCATCTATATCATCCTAAAACACTTTCCTTAATCCATCGATTCTATTCAACCCTTATTGATTTGGTTTTGTGTTATTTTGTGCGTCTTAGTTTATATAGCTTAGTTAGGTCTAGTTGAACACATATAGAAAAAATCGAGTCCTGTGTCATTTATTTCAGCATATTTAGTTTATTTGAGTCGATTACATTGGATTGAATCCTTCCTTCGCTGACGTATTTGTTCCTAAGTCTTCAATGCGTTATTCATTCGGTGTCAATCATCTGTCGAGATCACATCACTAACATTGTTGACACTGTATGATTTAACTGTACATTTTGGTGTATTAGAATTATCATTCACAAGTTTTAGCATTGCCATTGCTCATTTTAGCATTATCATAACTTTTATTAGCATTAACATGAAAAAATTGGTATAAACATTATAAATCAACCATGAACAACATTGTCAGAAATTTGTTGAATTATCACCATCGTTTACTCATGTTTGCATTTTTTTTACTGTGGTATGTATGTCACTATTAGCATTATAAAAAATTATATTATGATTAATCTAAAATCTACTTCTTCCCACAGTTCTTGGAATTGTGACTACATTTCTAGTTGTACTTTCTGCAGGTCCTTAAATGATCCTTCTTGCATTTAGTGACCATCTCTCTTTTTTATTTTAGATGACTTCCACTACTTTTAGTATTCACAACATCAGATGGAAGCACCTCAACTTCACATAATTTTTCTTTCCAATAAAAGGTGCAAAAATCATTAAATACCTATCAGTATAAGAAAAGTACACATCTCTGTTATTAAAATATTTTTTTTATCATAACTGAGCAAGATAGTAATCATAATAAAACATAACTACAATGCTAAATATGAATGTAAGCAATGTTAAAAATAATATTTAGCACAACTGAATAGAAATGAATGTTAACTTTGTCACCTACTAAACATTCAAAAATTAATGCTAAAAAAGCAAATGACAGTGCTAAAACTTCAACTAACGACGCTAAAACTTTAGTATAGAATTGCTAAAAACACAGAATGACACACCTAAATAATAAATAGACTAACATGTTTGTTTTTTTAAGTTGCATCAAATGACACAACATCCCCAAATATCGAAAAGTTTTTTCTTCATATAATATCAACTTAAAATAGACATTTCAACTGATCATTCTTGTTAATTTCGTAATCAAAGATCAAAGATTAAATAAGACACAACTAATCACGTTAATGCTAAAACTAATATCTTATTCGATCATGCTAAAACTAGTCACAATAATGTTAAAACTAATTACAGAAATGCTAAAACCTATAATAGTAGTGCCAATACTGTGTCCATTGTGTCAATACTCTGTTAACAAGATATTTTTATAATACTCATTTATTTTTACAATGCTAATAACTAGTTTCGCAGTGCTAATAATAACGTCTGTAACGCTAATAAGACATGTTGTAATGCTAACAATTCAGACAAAATAAACACATGTACATTGTAATAAGAAAACACAATCTACAGAAATCAATAGACTATTACGCCATCAAACAAATAGAAAAGAACTGGAAACATCTGTTAATCGTGAAAATTGAAAAGTTTAACTTAGTCAACTTCCAAAAATATATTACATTATACGAACGAATACATTTAATCATTTTAATCGGGAAAAAATATATCAAACCATCAACAATATCGAACGAATCTAAAATATATCGAAGAAAAAAATCTCAGGAAAATATATATAACAATTAGTTTTTTACCTGATGTCTTCACCCAAGAATAGCGAACAAAAAAAACTCCAGAAAAATTTATAACAATCGTGTGAACAGCGATTGCGGAGAATTGAAATCCGATTATATGAAAGAACACATAGATATTAGAAATCAAAGAAGCGAATTTGTCTACTGCACGTTGAAATCGAAGAAGCCGTTGAAGAAGTGATGAAGAGTCTGATAGAGAATGAGATAGAGAGAAAAAAACCCTAGTATTTTAATCAGATTTATCAAATTACAAAACTACCTTAACCTCATTAAAATAATTCTCATATTACAAAAATGCCACCTTGTATTGCTTTTGATCTAGATCACACATTTTTTATGGATGAATGGTGGAGATTAGTTCCTTGTTCTCACATGCACATGGGACTCTGATTCTCATTTGATCCATTCTCTCTCTCTCTCTATATATATATATATATATATATGTCCTAGCAGCAGATAGGGCTTCTTTCGTAGTACTAGTGGGCAATATATATTAATGTAAAGATTTTTTATTTTAACATATAAAAATATTTTAAAATTTATTAGATACTATAAAATATTTATTGTGTATCATATAAGAGAAATAGTTAATCGGTACGAGTAGTTAAGTATCCAAAAGATATGTGGCACGAATGTAAAAGTTGATACCCAGAGGATATGGGGACATGTATGAATATTTTTTTAAAACGCAGGTACGAGAACGAGTACCGTAATACCCTATCCATTGTCGTCCCTACCCTTAACCCTAGAATTTATGCAAAAGATTCCCCACCCATCAAAGTCAACCGGTGTTATGCATAAGTTGATGTCATAAAAAGGGAGTTGCTATTTGCAATACTTTTTTTATTTTTCGCACCACAAATTATTTTTATTTTATTTTATTAATTATAAATTTACCTAAATACCCTTTCTAATAAAAAAAATTGCATTCCGTTTGAACTTGTGTTTTCGAATAGTCTGGATATGTTCGAAATCTCATTTTTGAACGTTACTTAAACAAAAATTAACAGAGTCCGTTCGAAAATTGATTTTCGAAGACAATATGTTTGTTTGAAAATGAAATTTCGAACACATCATATTTGTTCGAAAATCCATTTTTAAACGAGACTTTATTTTAAAAATTTTGCCCGTTCAAAAATTTAATTTCGAACAAATATGGTGAGTTCGAAATTTCATTGTTGAACCTCTCTTGATTCTTTTCTTTTTATTTTTCTTTTCTTCATTTGTGGAGCAAAGAGTAAAAAATGATAGTGCAAATAACAACTCTCTATAAAAATTGATGCTTTTCAACAAATAGTATCAATTGAATGCATGAATTTCCCAAAATGCCCTTTTACTCTATAAATGGATCAATAACCATGTAATAAAAATATCCTCGACACGAGACTTAAGAGGGTGTATTCAATTAGGATTTTGATGGACTTTAAATGTCTATGGATTTTATAAATCTATAGACTCCACATGGAGTCTCCCAACTTCACGCAGAGTCTGGTGGATTTCGTGTATGAATTTCGGACCGATTTTGAACGATTTCAATGGATTTCAAATCCTTTTTGCCAGCGCTCGATGGAACACAGCGATCCGTGGACCTGGAAAAAAATCGGGCCGCAACGGCCGCTGGGTAGCAGCCGCCTTGCTCCCAGCGACCACTGGCACCCAGCGGCCGCTGGAGTGCCATCATCGGCAAAGCCAGCAGCCGCTGGGGTCGGGTGACGACTGGGGTGTCCGATTTCAACTCCTCACCGGACGCTGGGACACAGCGTGCGCCGGGTTTTCCAAATCCATCGAAATCTCGTGTCCAGAGGTCAGATTTCATCCTTTATATTTTTGACGTGATTTTAAGGTGAAATCCAATAAAGTCAATGACTTTTTAAAGTCCATGGATTTTTGAATACCTCCGGATTTTAAAAGACTTTTAAAAATTTGGATTAAATACACCAGAATTTTAAAGGGCTTTTAAAAGTTTGGATTGAATACACCAGGATTTTAAAGGACTTTTAAAAGTCTGAATTAAATACACCCGAATTTTAAAAGTCCTTTAAAATACAATGAAATCTGGATTGAATACACCCATTAATTTTGATGAATGTAACTATTTCACGTTATGACAGATGTGTCATCACATACAAACATAATTATTTAATAGAGATTTAAATTACGAAACTATTTTTGTTATTATTATCGTGTGTTGCATATGTCCATAAAATAGTGCGAGAAACATACAAATGAATAAAAAATTACAAAAGAATATATCAAAGAATGACATAACATGTATTTAATTTAAAATGATTACAGCACATTCATTTATCTATATATTTATATATAGTTTTTTTTTTTCTGGTTGAGGAAATTAACTCGTGGAGTTTTAGGGTATATTTATAATTTATATAATTATATTTGTAATTTATATAATTATAATTGAGGATAAATGTTTTTGTTTCCTTTTAATCTTGTGAAATAAAATAAAATACATGTCGCTCGCCCAATAAGAGACCACGTGTAATCTAGTACTAGGAATTATCGTAAATTAGAGGAGCGTGGGTCGCAAAATACCCCGTCACTCGAAGCATAAATCTGGAGGTGAAGTCCGGCTTGGGTTCATATTTAGCCTGTAACTATTTCTAACACCGCAGCTATTTCTCGTTTCATTGTTCGAAACAACGACGAAAAGCAAATTAGAATTACAGAAGCCCCAAATTCACTACACTCACACGCACACGCAGCGGAAACACACATTCTGAACACGCTCAGCGACTTTTTTCATGTGATAATTCGACTTCAATTTTGGAGTTGGCTGTAATTCCGTCGAATTCGGTCTCAATGGCTCAGAAGCTGCAGCAGCAGCTGAAAGAACTGGGATCGAAGTTGGAGGCTCCACCGGCTTCCAAAGACGCTCTCATTAAACTCTTGAAGGTGCGCCTCCGCGTTTTGTGTCTTGTTTGCATGCGAATTTTATTTGGAAAATTATTTATGGCCTTTGAAAATTGATTCTTGTGTGTTTGGAAGTTCCGTCTGTCGATGCATGCTTGTAATTTGTGGATGTTCTACTGGCATTACAATTGGAGTTGAATTAGGGTTCGTCGAAGGTGCGGTTTGTCCTTGTTAATTTAACTAACCAAGTTGAAATTCCGTGAATTCTCGTTTCGAGATTTTAAGGTTGCTTGAGTTGTGATATAGAAATTATGTCCGCGCTTGAGTTCAAATTACATGTGCACATTTTCTGCATTGCGAAATTTGTAGCTTTGTGATTGTTGGGGATTTAATTAGGGCTCGTTTTCGGCTATTGGTCACTTTATGAAGCCTCTCTGTTTCTTCTTCTTTTTTTTTCTTTGGAAAAAAATGTCGCCTTTCGGGTTTGGTAATACTAATCGGTGTTAAAACTTAGAAGAAGATGTAGAACGCGTGAGCCATGTCTGCTATTTTAATTAAATTGGTAAATAAAACAGAGAGATTTTATGGCCGTATTTTGTTTTACATTATTTTGCTACAGTGTATATGAACAATGATAAAGTGTTTTCCCTTGTGTGAGTAAGTTCCCTTAGTAGTTTTCTTCTCTGTACTTCACAGTATCTGGGAGATTAATACTTATTCTAAATTGTAAATACGAGGGAAATTATTTGGTCCAGAAGTTGTCCCATCCCAGGGATAAATTTTAGTATATGTAAGCATGTACATTCAGATATGTAGTTATGCTAATATATATGCATAGCTATATAGGCGAATAAGAAAGCTTTCATCAGATTATATTAGTTATCAGTGCAGTACAAACCTTGTTCTGTTCCCCCTCGTACATTCCTGAATAGAGGAGCCATCATGATGGTATATACAGTATACTTATGTATTATGTAAACTCATGTTTGCTTTCTGAGTTAAACTCTTCATCTATTTGGCATTTCCACCTGTAATAAATAAAACACTACCATTTTCTTCTGAAATTAGTATCTGATGGATGTTTCCTAATCTCTCCACGTGAGGAGAAAAAAGGGGGGGGGGGGGCAAACTATCAAGGTTTTGTTGAGTTTCATGTTACCATCCCTTGGATTTGTATCAAACTTCCTCTAGGTAAATTAGAAGGAATTCACTCGGGCCTAGACAATCCACATATTCTACATTTCACTGGTGAAAGAAAAAAATTGAGGCAAAACTTCAGGATAAACAGAACTGTGTCTGGCAAGAATCATGCATGTGGATGTCTGCATTTTGTTGTTAGTGAATTTTGAGTCATCAAGATTCCTGCTGGTTGGCTATTTGTTATTGAGCTTCCTGTTACGTTTATAGATGAATAATCTCTGCAAAGAATTTTGAATGCTGGACAATATTACTGTGGACTGGTTCTGATGGAATGAGATTCAGAAAGTTTCCTGGTTGCTTGGTATGATGTTACCTGGTTGCTTAAGTGATAGCTTCTTATTAAATTGAATTTTTTCCCTCCTGCAGCATGGCGTGACATGCCTTACCGAATTAGATCAGTCACCACCCAAACCAATGTTGGAATCCATGCAGCCCTTCTTGAATGCAATTGTAAAGCCAGAGCTTTTGAAACATCATGATCGAGAAGTCAAGCTTTTTGTTGCTGCATGTATCTGTGAAATAACTCGAATTACTGCACCTGAGGCTCCTTACGAAGATGATATTTTGAAGGTGCATTTATCTTCTGAAGAGTAAATAGCTAACGGAGATTACAGCGCAAGTGTGTGCTTGATTTTGGACATGGATATCTATGCTTTGGTTCTGATAGTCACCTTTTGATCTTTGGCAGGATATTTTTCAGTTGACTGTGAGTACCTTCAGTGGCTTAAGTGATATAAATAGCCCAGCATTTGGAAGGATACTCGTTATTCTTGAAACCCTGGCAAGATACAGATCATGTGTTGTTATGCTGGATCTTGAATGTGACGACCTCATAAATGAAATGTTCAATACTTTTTTCACTGTCGCCAGGTATGGATCTTTCGATATCCCCCCTTTTTTTTCAGTTGCGAAGCATGTCTATTCTTGTCTTCATGCCACCTCATATTTCCTCCACTTTATCTTAGCAAGTGGAAGTGCATTAAGTCGTTTAGCTTCTTAATGTTTGTTCAAATGTTCTGCCACTCCATTCCTCCTAATTTTACTTGTTTCCTAGGTAGATATGTGTTCTAACTATACCATAATTGTATTTAGGATTTCATTAGAAGTGTTTTTGAATGAATTTTGGCTACCCTCTTTATTTTCCTATCTTTTTTGGCTATTCTTGTGACCAATTCAAACTATCCCCACTTGGATTTGTCAATTTGTGTCCCTTTTAATTTTCTGTCTGTGAAACGTTGATGGAGGAGTAATGAGAAAGGTGATGTTATCTTGATTGCTAGAACATTTTAGATCTATGTTTCATTTTGATGATATAATAATTTTGGAAATATTGAATGGGCATGTTTAACAAACTCTGCACAGATAGCTTGGGTGTAGCAGTGTAATATCTGATTCTTCCTAAGCCTGTTTCTATCTAACTACTGCTTGCTGGCTTGCTAAACTTAGAGAAACAAGTTCTTTGAAACTTGTGAAAATGCTTATCCTTTAAGGACTATATTCATGGAACTGACGCTGTTAGTGACAGTCGAATAATGATAACTACATGTACAGCTGAACTGGCGTACCTTGACGCTTTACTTTATTGATGTCTTGACTTGTATTTCGCCTTCAGAGATGAGCATCCTGAGAATGTTTTCACTTCAATGCAAACAATAATGGAGGTTCTTTTAGAAGAAAGTGAGGATGTACCAGAGAACCTTTTGCTTACATTGCTGTCTGTTTTAGGCCGTGATAATGAGGTGATCTCTCTTTTTGTTCTGCGCTTCTCTGGATTTGATACCTTTTTCATATAGAAATGAACTTTGGAGCTTCTGCTTCCAGGATGTAACCATGGCTGCAAGGAGGCTTGCTATGAATGTGGTAGAGTGTTGTGCTGAAAAACTGGAACCTGGCATAAAACAGTTTCTCGTTTCCTCAATGTCAAGAGACAGCAGGTCCCTGAAATCTGAGATCAATTACCATGCTGTGCTTTATAACATCTATCGCTCTGCTCCTCAGATCTTATCAGGAGTTGTTCCTTATCTTACTGGAGAGCTACTGGTAAGCATATCCAGATGCTTTTAAATGTTCGTTTTATCTTTTAGTTACAAGTTTTACATACCTAACTATGTTTCTCCATGAGGATGAACACCTGATGTCATATGAATTAATACTGAAGTAGAATACATGGCTTTTGGCTGTTGAGTACACCCCATTATTTTTTTAGATCTCATTAACCTTCTGTATTTTTGGTCTCTCCTTTTTATTTTGTGAAGTTGCTCATATGAAAGTGGTTTTGGTATATTCTCAAACATTGTGGTATGTATGTTTCATTAGTCGGATATGCTTGACACTTCATCTGGTTCCAATCTTGACATAACAGAGTGATCAATTGGAGATTCGTTTGAAAGCTGTGGGGTTGGTTGGTGACCTCTTTTCTCTGCCAGAATCTTCTATTTCTGGAGATTTCCAGCCTGTCTTTTCAGAGTTTTTGAAAAGACTGACTGATAGAGTGGCAGAAGTCAGAATGTCTGTACTTGAACATGTCAAGAGCTGTCTTTTGGTGAATCCTTTCAGACCTGAAGCTCCTCAAATAATCTGTAAGAAATCCTACTCCTGTTTTCCTCCTATAATCAATTTAAGATCTTTACATCTGATCAAATTAATCAATTTCCAGCTGCTCTTTGTGACCGGTTATTGGACTATGAGGAAAGTGTACGTAAAAAAGTTGTTTCAGTGGTTTGTGATGTGGCATGTCATGCCTTCACATCCATACCAGTTGAAACCATTAAACTGGTATCTGAACGCCTTCGGGACAAATCTGTATGTATACCTGTCTCTACCTGTTTGTTCTTATCAGCCATTCTTGCCATCTGCCTGCCATTTTGTGATGATTTTTGTGGCTTCCAGCTTCTTGTTAAAAGGTATACAATGGAGAGGTTAGCTGACATGTACAGAGCATCTTGCTTGAATGGGTCTAGTGGCTCAACAGAGAATGATGAATTTGATGGGATTGTCGGGAAGATCTTGAGATGCTTCTATGATAAAGATTTCAGGTAGCTCTTATTTGCTTAGTAAAATATAAATATGTGATGAAACAAAATTGAAATTTTAAAGCATAGTGATTAACTCTATAGATGCAGTTTATTTTATCACCACTACGGAGCTCATCAAAATGTGAATTGTTTTTTTTTTCTCCATAAGAAACAGTTCTAATAGACAAGTGAAGAGCGCTGGCCGCAACTGACTTCTAGCTAAGATATTTTTACATCATTGATTTCTGTTTTCTAATATGTTGGGCACTGCTATCTCTCCATACAGATCAGATACAATTGAGCCCATCCTATCTTTGTCCTTGTTCCCAACTGATTTTCCTGTCAAAGATAAGGTGAAAAAGTGGGTTTGTATCTTCTCTGGGTTTGACAAAGTTGAGGTTAAGGCTCTTGAGAAGATACTAGAGCAGAAGCAAAGGTATGTGAAACTGCTAGATTCAGCACTTTCTTTATTATTATAATAACTATGTATGGTTGGGGGGGGGGGGAGTTGGGTCTACATCAACATTACAGCTACTAAAACCTGTATACTCATAAAATAAGTTTCATTGAGAGGAAATATGCAGGTTACAGCAGGAGATGCAGAAATACCTTTCCCTCAAACAGTTGTCTGAGGTTGTAGCCATTGGTTCTGCATTCTACATCTTTGGCTGTTGGAATTATTTTGGTGGATCTTTTGATGAATGCATTACCTTGATGTCTATTTACAGGAAGGTGATAGGACGGAGACCCAAAAGAAAATATCGTTTTGCTTCCGAGCTATGTCTCGCTGTTTTACTAATCATGCAGAAGCCGAGGAGAACTTTCAGAATCTTGACCAGTTAAAAGATTCCAACATATGGAAACTTGTATCACTACTTATTGATCCAAACACTAGCTCACTTCAAGCCAATAGTTCTCGGGTGATCCTTTAATCTCATAATGACACCATTCTGGTTTCTTTGCTTTTGTTATTTCCCCTATTTCTTGCAATGCGTTAAACTTAAAAATTCTTCCAAAGTCAAATAATGGTTCAATCTTTTTTTGATACTGTACAGGATGATTTGCTGAAAATCCTTGGGGATAAGCATCCACTCTATGAGTTCCTGAGTACTCTTTCTTTGAAATGCTCTTATCTACTTTTTGACAAAGATCATGTCAAAGAAATTGTTCTGGAGGCTGGCGTACACAAATCTTCTGGAAATAACGATTTAATTTTGTCCTGTATGACTATTCTTGTGGTATGACACCTATTATTGATTCTGTATTCTGTTCATATGATGTTGGTATAGTGATATCTTGACTCTGTTCGATGACTGTTGACTGTTTAGTAAAGGAAACCAAGAAGCTTATATGCATTTCTAAACCTGACATGGGTGATTGCTGAGATGTCTTCATGTCACAGTGTGATTGATCTGGAACTTTGTAAATATGGGGATGCAGAAATTTTCTAGTACATGTTTTGGTTTGGTTCGAATCAAATTCTTCAGATAGACATGCCGTACAGTTTGCAAAACTTGAAATTCTTTGATTTTGCCCTAAAGCAAGTAGCAATTGTTATATTGATCTCCTACAGGGGATTATCATCTATACTTATATATTAGAATATGAAAACCTATGGGGGTCCTTGGCTTGTGAAGGGGAATCGGAATGAGGAATGGGTTTGGTTATTGGGGAGGGGGGGGGGGGGTACTCTGAAAATAATTGCAATACTTGATCTTCTTAAAGGACTCATTATATCTCAGGGGAGTTGTTACTACCTTAAAACCTAAATGCTTTTAAATCCTTTCTGATAGTTGCATTGGATATTCAGATTCTTGCACGATTTTGTCCTTTGCTGCTTCATGGAATTGAAGAGGACTTGGTACATTTTCTTGAGGATGACAATGAAATAATAAAGGAAGGTACTTTGCATATCCTTGCAAAGGCTGGGGGAACTATTCGGGAACAGCTAGGTGTTTCATCAAGGTTAGACTATATAATATTTGTTCTAAATTATTCTGGTGTCCTTTTTTGTTTGTCTTCTTTGACTGAAACTTTGTACTTTTCTTATAGATCATTAGACCTTATTCTTGAGCGTATATGCTTTGAGGGTAACCGAAGGCAGGCCAAGTATGCTGTTCATGCCTTGGCATCCATCACAAAAGATGATGGACTCATGTCACTTTCCGTTCTTTACAAGGTTTTTTTTTTTTTTTTTTTAAATTTCCTTTTCCCTTCTATTTATTATCTTGTCTTATTTTGGCTTGTAGTTTTGTATATTACTTTTCGTGCACATTTTGGCTTCTTATGCTGGTAAAGTTTTAATATTCTGTGCTCTCCCCCCCCCCCCTCCAAATGACTAGAGGCTCGTTGATATGCTTGAAGAGAAGGCATATATGCCAGCTGTACTACAGTCTCTTGGGTGCATTGCACAAGCCGCTATGCCAGTCTTTGAAACAAGAGAAAGCGTGATTGTAAAGTTCATTAGGGAAAACATACTGGAGATTGGACAAGTATGGCAGTCTAAATGCACGAGAAATTTGTGTTCTGTTCTCTTTGTTATTGCAGTTATTATGTTATATACTTCACTTGCAGATATCAGATGATAAAGCAGCTGATTGTTGGGATGATAGGAGCGAACTTTGTTCCTCAAAGGTTTTTCTGCCGCATACTTTTTAGATCACTACTAAGTAGTGCATATCTTAGGGAACTTTTGGAGCTAAATGAGCATCAAACTGTATATGCAGATATATGGTGTCAAAGCTCTGGTCAAGAGCTATTTACCTGTCAAGGATGCTCACCTTCGTTCTGGAATTGATGACCTAGTTGACATCCTCAAGAATATTCTCTCTTTTGGTGATATCTCAAGCGAGATTAGATCAAGGTAATTTGGGCTGTATTTTATCTGAAAGGTTCTTGTAGGATGAGTTATGGACATCTTCTTCTTAGTTAAGTTTTTCTGACATTGATATAATTTCTCTCTTTGTGTTCCAGTTCAGTTGATAGGGCTCATATGAAGCTTGCTGCAGCAAAAGCTGTTCTTCGCTTATCAAAGTATTGGGAACATAAAATTCCTATTAGTGTCTTTTACCTTACATTGAGAACCTCAGAGGTAGAGTGCATTCGGTTAGGAGTATGTGATTGTTTACGGATTAAATTTCCTAATTCTTAATGCGTTTAAATAGAGTATACTTTTCTTACTTTCTCTCCCCCTTGTTTTTGTAGGATAATTTTCCTGAGGTAAAGAAACTAATACTCGACAAGATTCATCAATATGTAAAGGACCGAGCTTTAGACCCTAAGTATGCTTGTGCTTTCTTGCTTGATAATACATCTCAAGAAATAGATATTGAAGAGGTAAACGGCACTTCATACCTGGTATCTTTTCCAAAACTCTTCTTTCTCCATTCACTAGTAATGCGCTATGCGATGCACAGAAAGAGATGAGAATAGTACATCTCATTTTTCCGATGAGTTAGTTTATGCGGTTTGGTGGGTTTGGAAAAATGAGATGACTTATTTTGGCTTTCTAGGAGTGATAATTGAGTGAGTCAAAATGAATTTTGATTCCTAAATCCTCACACCACAAATAATCGAGCCAAGATGAAATGAATTAAATGAAGTTAGGGGTCGAGGCTAATTTCCAAATACATATTTTATGTTTGAATTCTATTTAAGTGTAAGTTTCAGTAATTTTAGTTTTATTATTCGTATTTAAATTTTTATGTTATTTGATGCTGTTTTGCAAAAACTAATAATCGAATATTAAAAAATATTGAACAGAATTTAATGCGAGAGTAATACATGTATAAATTAGTTTTTTAAAATTGAATTCTAAAATTGTTGGCGAATGGAGTAACTAAATCCCATCATCATCTTGTCATGTCGAGACGTGGTTGGTTCCCGTATTTGGATACGGATTGATTTGTCATGTCTATAATATGCTGTAGGAAATTATTGTATATGATACACCTTACACAATAATTGTATTAATAACTAATTTGAAAATCCAACACAAAAAAAAAAATACTGAAATTAAATTGTTATATGCTTAAAAGTATCATGGGCACATATGAAAAACTTTTTCGAGATATTCAAACATTATTGATTTTTCTGACATCATATATCGTAGTGATTGATATATTATACTTTTTTTTATCAATATATAAATATTATATAAAAGTATTGAGTATATAAAAATATTTATACTATACTTACATATAATTTGTGAATATTTGAAATGATACAATAACAATACATTAAACTTATTACAGACCATAATAATATATTAGTAGTCAGTGGAAAAAGTATAATAATATAATAATAGTTAGTGGATAAACTTAATATAATAATTAGTGGCATGACTTTTGGCTGGAAGTCGGTGTTGTAAATTTTGCAACAACTCTCCTTTTATATATATAGTTGGATTCTCTCGAAATAAAACCAAATATTCCATAAGGTCTCCGATACAATAACCTATTCACATTCCTGTAACAGTTCCTCTGAAACACCTATAACATATTCAAACTCTCTTACGGGTTTTATACTTATATTGTATCTTACCACTTTTTTTTTTTTTTTGGAATTTATTAATTCCACATCTAACTCTGGAAGTCCCACATTTATATTGCATAATATTATTCTAAATTATTTGGCAGAACAAACGCAATTTGAATGACATCATCCAGATGTGTCGACAAGGAAAGGGAAGGCAGACTTCTTCGCAGACTGATACAGATTCTCCGCCACTTAATCCAGAATACTTGCTCCCATATGTGGTGCATTCCCTTGCTCATCATCCCTCATTTCCTAGTATTGATGAGTGCAGAGATGTCAAAAGATTTGAAGAAATGTACAGGTATCTTAGATTGGCAATTATAATTGCTAAATGAACTCTAAAGAGTTTAAGTAAATAACATGCAGCTGTAGTATTATTTTAGTAAGTTTTGATTGTAATTAATTACTCTTGGCATAACAATACTTCAAAGCTGTATCACTTTTTGGTTGTCTTGGTTAAAGATAGGACTTTTACGATGGCTACGCTTTTGCTTCATTTCCTTACGCATTCTCATTTTTCTGAATATGCATACCTTTTGAGCTCAGTTAGAGAATATCCACGGCTATGGGTGCTATTATTGCAATGTTAACAATGGTGATACAGTCTTAGAGAACTGAACTGATTCTTCATTTGGCATTTAGAAGTCTTGTTGTTTGCATAGTTTCCATCCTTTTGGTTACACAAATTAAGTTGTACTTTTCTCATCTGCTTTGAACTATTACTTGATACAGCATTAATAATTGTTGAATGTGATCCTGAAAGATCACCAAAGTAAACAGACTTAAGGTGCAACAATTTGAATGATAGAGGATCTAATTTAGGTATGGTAGATATGACGATCTGCATGATTCTGATGCAGCTCTGGTCTAGGTGTTGGTTGAAAGTCAAAGCAAACAAGTGCTATTGAATATGAATCTCAGCCTACTGCAGAATTTTTTGGAGCTTATCATTCCCTTATAAGTTATAACATTTTTGGATATAAAAAATATTATTCCTGTATAGAAGTGGCAACACTCAGCATAAAGGACAGAGAATCAAATAATATTTTGACAATCAATCAATAATAAAAATTCCAAAATGTAAATGGCGAACTTGTCCTAGAAAATAATTGGCTGTTTTTTATTAGAGAGCTCATAAGGAGCAAATTCAACATCTAATTTATCTGATGGAAGAGTCAAATTTTTCTAAAGTCGTCTCATTACCATGTAACATGCGATTGGCATGTCATCAACTCTCTACGACTCTACCTGCACGTGAAGGAAGAAAAATAAAGTGCTAACCGAACTATATAAGTACTGCTATTTTGAATTGTGAAGTTAAAAAAGATCACTCAAGGCCCAACAGTGAAAGTTTCATCCAAATTTATGGACGTTTTCTTCTGATTTGATTGTGCTTCGATATCTTTTAAAAGAACCTCCATTCATGCTTAAGTGGCCAGTTGGTGAGCTATGCTCTGTCTGTTTGCAAAAGCAAAGTGCAATCAGCAAGAATATTTGCTAAATACATGTGTGGTTTCTATGTTTTGACTTCATTTGAACTGCATACTATATTCTAGGTTATTTAGTGCATCATTAATTTTTGCTAGCCGAAAGAAAGCTGTCACTAAACTAAGATAATTTTTTAAAAAAAATTATTAACTAAAATTAGTGGCAAGGCCTGCATATACAAAATTTAATGCTATTCTGAAATATGTTAATGTAGCTCCTTTATTAGAATGGAAATTTTAATTGAATTGCGTTTGCACTTTTTTTTTCATGTGTGCTTGAGCCATGAGAGGCCTTTGTATCTTGGTTGACCTTACAGATTTGTTAGATACTGACAATGTTTGCATGCCTAGTAAGACTTTTATTTAGATACGATTTAACTTTACATTTGTATGGAAGCCCTTTTTTCTTTTTTTTTTTTTGAGAAAACCGTTACAGCCACGTGTAAAGGTTTTAGTAACCATCCTGATTACTCCTGCAGACATCACATGCTCTATCACATGGTTTAGTTTTTTTTTTTTTTTTTTTTTTTTTTTAATATTGTTTTAAGAGTTAATTTCTTGGCTGATACTCATTCAAGAGGATATTTAGACTTGAAACACATTTTTTGAGATAATTTGTGATGGGGATTGGGACAACGAGCACATGAGTTATCCACATGGCATTATTAATATGTATATTTTGCATGTTGCTGCATTAATTGCATTTGAAAATAGTTATCATGGAATCTAAATGTAGAGACTTGTGAAAGCATAACTAAGTTAATTTAATGATCGATAAAGTTCTCACCTGTTAAAATTTTCCTTACCCAGGAAAGAAGAGCATTTAAAGAATTTTGTTTTGTCGCTTTTGGGAGGTTGCATTTATTATAAATTATTATTAGTATTTTTTGGAAAGTGTATCTGCTTTTGGTAAAAATAAACTGATTAGATCTACATCTGTAATACAACTGTCGTACATTTACATTGTGTATAAGAACAGCCTGTACCTATAATATGCAGTGATGATAACACATTGGGTATACTTGTCAAAATACTGATAGTGTGTGAAGTTTCCTTCTTCTCCATTTAATATATGTATATCTGCTTCAGGAAGTTGTATCTTTTCCTGTCAATGCTGGTGCATGGAGACGCAGACGGAAAATCTGATGTCAGCAATAGCAAGGACAAGGAGACTCTTTCATTGCTTAATTCTATTTTTCTATGTATCAAACGCTCAGAAGATGCTTTTGATGCTGCTGCTAAGTCCCAGGTTTGACAAGACAAAATATCTTTCCACTTGGAGAAACTATAATGCCTACATTAGAATGCTTTGAGGTTAATGATTTTCTAATGGGATGAAATAATTCCAAATTATATATTACAGAATTTGTATGCTCTGTGCGACCTCGGTATATCAATTGTGAAGAGGTTAGCTCCAAAGCAAGATGATCTTGACGATGTCAGTGCATCTGTGATCCTGCCTTCTGGACTTTACAAACAACTTACAAAGAAAGATGAAAATGACTCGGTGGTATGCATGTCAAACTTTCTTGACACTTACATAATTCTTCGTATCTGTCTTGATAAGACAATGACTGCTACTTGGATTTGTCGGCATCTGATATTTGTTGTCAGTAGCAAGTAATGCTGAGTGAAATTATTTTTCTGTTGGTATGTTTTTGCAATGGGTAGCAGCTGGCCTATTATGTTCTATGCTATATGCAGAAGTTACAGCACCAGCCTTAGGTCTGATGAAAGTCAAACCCAATGCCTACCAAAGTTGTTTTGTCCTAGTATGTTTATATATGCATGATCGACAGCACTTCTGTGGATATATGTATGTTTTGATCAATTGAGTCTTTTCACGTACTCCTTAGTGTTTAGCCTTTGTTCAGGCATTCAGGCTGCTGATCTAATTTCAGGCCTTTTTAGTATCAGTACCTCTTCTGTGGAGACTAATTAGGCTTGGCCCAAACTTGAATTCCTTCATCACAGCCTAGACCTATATGTCTAGATCATTAGAAATGCCAATTTGTTCTATCATGTAGCAATCTGCTCAGCATTTACTTTGCCAGGAAATATCAGTAAGATATTTGTTGGTGTCCAACTGTCCATACATTATTGAGTCTCTCTCTCTCTCTCTCTCTCTGCCGTTTTCTGATTCTTTTCTTCTTTACTTGTTGGGACCAATTGAGTGGGTGTCTGAGTTCTGGTCCTGTTGCAAACATGTTAACCTGAAAGATTATCTTGTCTCAAGGCCGTAGATATTATCTAGCATGCATAGACCTTTTACGATTCTTCTCCTTCCTCTTTTATCCCCACCAGCCTTTTATATCTGATTGAATGTCTCTTGTTTCTTCTGAACTAGGTTGGTGAAGAGAAGACATGGATGGCGGAAGATGGTGTTTTGGCCCATTTTGAATCACTTAAACTGGAAACTAATGAAATTGTAAGATTTGGAACTTGCTACAGGCATAAAACATTCCATCTTGGCCTTGTGTGGTTTAGTCATATGGTTTTATTTGTTGATTTCAGGTTAGTTCAGTACAGGCAGAGGATGATAGCATGAAGGACAGTGAAACAGAGGGCAGTGAGATACCATTGGCAAAGTTAATGAAGCGACTAAAAGCTAAAGGAGCAAAGGCAAGAAAAGAGGCGAAGAATCAGTCTGCACCAGCTGCGGCCTCCAATGAAAATGATTTTGATATCTTGAGAATGGTGAAGGAAATAAATTCTGATAACCTTGAAACACCTGGCAAAATTGGATCGAGTAACAACCATGAATATGTTGGCAAAAAGGGGAGAAACATCCATCAGCTACAGAAGAGGAAAACATGGTTTGATGAATCCAAGGATGTTCCCGTCCCAAAACGTAGGAGAACGTCATCTGCTCAAGCTCACAAGCCTTTCCAAGCAAGTCCTCGAAAGGGTTCTAAGGGGTCTAGTAAAGTAAATCAGGAAGATATTAGTGATGATTCTGACAAAGTGGATGAAGATCTTCGAACTTCTTCAGAAGGTAAATCAGCAAAAGAAAAAATGGCTGAATCTGCAGAGTCCGACTTGTTAATTTCCCGAATGGGGAAGAAATCCAGTGCCTCTTCTAAGCAGAAGAAAGATAAACGATCTGGCAGAGATAGAGTTGAGATCCTCCCTGACTCCCCTGATGCTAAGGTGCGCTTCTATGTTATGAAATAGGTTAAAGGCCTGTGATTCATGATGAGAAGTGCATTTTGATTAACTGACTCTTGTTATATACAGAAGCCTAAGAAAGTCAAGGAAACTGATGAGGCGCTCTCATTCAGTTTTTCAAAGTCGGCGTCTCTAAAGAAGCAAAAGAAGAAAAGTGTCTCTGGATTAGCCAAGGTTAGAGCGTGCTTTCTTGCAACTCCTTGTCTAATTGTTAGAGATTATGGACATATACATTGTATCAATGACCTCATATGGACACTACGTATGATGCTTTTTCCATGCCAATGCATCAATGTAGCATATTTATAGAACTGGGTTGTCATGTGCATCCCACTTATAGAAGTGACAAATATGGTAAAGAAACAAATTATGTGCGGATGATCTTGGAACATTGAAGTTTGTCATGGTTGAGATGCTGATCAAATCCATGGGCTATGGGATTCAGTTTTTAGTGTTACTTGCTTTAATTTTCTTTTATTGTGATTATAAAGTAGATGCTCCAGAAGTTTCTCTCCCTAAATATTTCTAACATGATTTCCACTTTGTTTCATCTTTAGTGCACAAGCAAGGACAGCAGAAACCACAGTAATGACTTAATTGGTTCCAGAATAAAAGTTTGGTGGCCGATGGATAAGAAGTAAGTGTTGTTCAATTTGATCTGCTATCATTGTAGGTGAAAGATATATGGAAAGACTATTTTACAGAATGGTGATGCCAGCATCAATTGCTTCAAACCCTTGTTCCATTGGCATACTTGGTTTTCCTAAAATTACTCCTTTTGATCTGAAACATATGATGCCAGTTTTTTACCTCTCTTCTCATAGACGAAACCATGATAATCTAGGATATAGAAAAAAGAAATGAGTGTAGTTGGACTATAAATTCATCCTTTTTGGTTTGATTTCTTCTACAATTATTTCACTTTGTTTGGCTATAGTGATCTTTCTTCCAACTTCATTCAGCACCATTGAATATGACATCCGCATTAACAGTAATCATCACGCTTTCAACTTCAAGTGGCATCCACTTCCATGGCATTCATGAATTTTTTTGAGTAACTTGAGAGTGATTCATGGCATTAACACCTCTCTGATCTTACACAGGTTTTACGAAGGCGTAGTAAAGTCATTCGATACCCACAAAAAGAAACATGTGGTAAGATCCATTTTGGTTGCATAATTTCTGTCATACTATAGAATTAGTTGCCAGTCACTTTTCTTATAAGTTTCTCATTCCTCACTCTCTTTATTTTTTATTTTACCCCCTTTATTCTTAAAATATATCTTTTGATTGATTTTTTCACAGATATTATATGATGATGGAGATGTGGAAGTTCTTCAATTAGATAGGGAGCGTTGGGAGCTAGTTGAGAATATTCACAAATCAGAGGTGGTCTAAATATCACAACTTATTTTTCACCTGTTAGAAATGCTTAATTGGTTTAGTTTGAGATCTGACAATGTCAATACACCATTTGCAGCGACTTGGCTTGTCAAAGGGCTCTCGTCCTAAAGGAGGGTGAGTGCTGCCTTCACTAAACTAGGGCACACTCTTGTTCATTTTCAGCTACATATTCTACTTTGAATTTCTCACTTTTTTCTTTCTACATATTCAGTTATGCATATGCACTTAACTATTCACATTTATATACATTCATAGTAATGGTGTGCCGATATATATGGAAGCCTGATGAATGTACTGCCAGGGAAAATTATCTAGGCCGAGTCTTACAATTCTCTCCATGCTATCTAAGAACTCAAGAACTTTATAAAGAAACTTCTAAAAAGTTTAATAATATATAATGTAAAATATGAAGAAAAAGCTCACAATAATTTATGCCAAATTCATAAAAATCCACAATTATTTATAAAGCTGTTGCTAATATTATGAAAAACTTTACAGAATATATACCATACTCACTAATTATTAGTGAAACAGTTATCGGAAGGATACTCGAGTATTTATCAAGTGTTCATAAGGCAAAAATCATATAATATTGAATAAAGATGTTTTCAAACTATAATAGTATATCTTAAGTGTAATTTAATTACTTAAAAATAAATTTAGTTGAATTTATCATTTTATTACTGATTATAAATCCTTGTGATGAACAAATTTAAGAAATGACAATTACATTCATATTTCATTCCTTGTGGATGCCAAGCATAGGAATTCTAATTTGTTTTTCATTTATTTCCCATTGTTATTCCATTTCTAAGTTCATTCTGATCCTACCTTATTTTTTTTCCGCATGCCAACCGCCTCTTTAGGGGATAACATGTAAAAACACACTTAGGGTTTGGGTTGAGGAGTATTTGAACCTCGCTCAAAACGCTAGGGGTGTTTTTGCACCATCTCTCTCTCTTCTTTATATATTTATTATATTATAATTCATGAGCACACACCCATACCCACCTATATATATATATATGCAATATTTTAATTAATGATTTATTACTTATCTTTAAGGAGTATTAAATGTAAGTTATAATTTACAATACTATTTTTATATGTTACAAAATTAATAAGATGTTTATTATCTTATTATTATATAAATTATATGAATAGAGATTAATAATCATTTAATTGATATTTGATGATAAGTAATCTTTGATGAGTGAAAAACACCTTATCTTTATACTTATTGAGCCCAAGAAGCTATTTTAGTGCCTAGTGCAATTTCGATTTGAAAAAAGGTCACCAACCAAAAGCACCAGAGTTTCTGCTACTTCGCTGATTGTGAACAGTGTTGTGCCAAATCAATGTGCTATTTTTTCTTTTTGGTACTATTAAATTTCTAATCATAGTTTTAATCCGATAAATTTAAGTAAATCTCATATTTCAATATATAAATTACATATACTGAACAAAATATAAATATAGGATAAATATTTAATTATTAATTATAGCTTGTTAATTTATATGAACATAATTATTGTTAAAAATAAAAATTAATAGAATAAGATATAAAGGAATACTACAGAAAGTTTAGTTTGGTGCAAATTTCGTGCAAACCATTGGGGTGGAATTTTGGTTTGCCCAGATTTTGCACAAGAGTGATTAAAACTTGCACAGAGCAAACTGTTGCAGTCGCTCTTAGGAAATTGATGCACCTGGGGAATGTTTATTCATTCCAATTATGGAGTGAGGTGCTGCTAAACTAGATATTTTTTTTGGCATTTCCCCTTATGGACAAAGTTACATTTATATATGTGTATGTGTGTGTGCGTGCGCGCCATCTTTGTTAATTGTTTGTCTCCATATGTTTCATCTTTGTTGTTGCGTGTGGCTATTACTTAATTATTAATTATAAATATAGGATATATGTTTACTTATTAATTGTAGCTTTGTAATTTATAATGATCATAATTATTGTTAAGAATAAAAATTAATGAATTAATGAAATAAGATAAAAAGGAATATCATAGAAAGTTTAGTTTGGTGCAAATTTCGTGCAAACCATTGGGGTGGAATTTTGGTTTGCCCAGATTTTGCACAAGAGTGATTAAAACTTGCACAGAGCAAACTGTTGCAGTTGCTCTTAGGAAATTGATGCACCTGAGGAATGTTTATTCATTTCCAATTATGGAGTGATGTGCTGCTAAACTAGATATTTTTGTAGCATTTCCCCTTATGGACAAAGTTACATTTATATGTGTATGTGTGTGTGCGTGCGCGCCATCTTTGTTAATTGTTTGTCTCCATATGTTTCATCTTTGTTGTTGCGTGTGGCTATTACTTAATTATTAATTATAAATATAGGATATATGATTACTTATTAATTGTAGCTTTGTAATTTATAATGATCATAATTATTGTTAAGAATAAAAATTAATGAATTAATGAAATAAGATAAAAAGGAATATTACAGAAAGTTTAGTTTGGTGCAAATTTCGTGCAAACCATTGGGGATGGAATTTTGGTTTGCCCAGATTTTGCACAAGAGTGATTAAAACTTGCACGGAGCAAACTGTTGCAGTTGCTCTTAGGAAATTGATGCACCTGGGGAATGTGTATTCATTCCAATTATGGAGTGAGATGCTGCTAAACTAGATCTTTTTGTGGCATTTCCCCTTATGAAACAAAATTACACACACACACACATATACCCATATACCCACACATTTATATGCTATCTTAGTTAATTGTTTGTCTCTATATGTTTCATCTTTGCTGTTTTCATGTGGATATTACTTAGTTGTCATCTCTTTTGATTCACCTGCAGGTCATCAGGGCAGAGGAAGAAAATGGTTGGAGACTCTGAACATGATGAAAAATTGGGTGTGAAGTGAGTTGTCAAAAATTGGAGTAGATAGTTGCATTTTATGTTTACATGAACATTTCTTGTTAACTTGGTTAATTTCTGCTTCACATGTGCACATTTCTTGTAATTGTTTTGACAGTTTTGTTAACTCAGTTACTTTGATCCGATGCCTACTCATTTAATTGACTTGCAGGTCATCTGGGCAGAAAAGGGAAATGGTGGGAGGCTCAGAACATAGTGAAAAGCTGGGTGTGAAGTAAGTTGGGTTTTTGCTATATGGAGGAGCTGAAATTTTCATCTCTTTTCTTCGCAGTTAGCTTATGTAAAAACTGACTAGCAGATCCCTGACATCTCAAATAAGAGGGAAGAGGACTCCGCGCAAAAGTCCAAAAGAAAGTCTAAAGGGCTTATTGAAGATTAATTTCTCTGTGGGAGGCAGAGAAAAGCCAGTAGTTGCTGAACCTGAGTCTACCACAAAGTCCATGGTTGATGATTCAGACTCAGGTGAGGGATCTACTATTAAAAGCTAACCGTGTTTCAACTTTTCAATGGCATTGCTGTTGTGGGAGCCTGGAAGTCTCTTTAATGTTTTTAAGTGTTCTTTGAGCCAAAACTGTGCTGTTTTATTGACTGTACGTCATTACACACAGTGATGCATTTTTATTTGTTGTCAATTCGGCACACAAGGATTTTATGCTCCCTGTGTTTTTTTGATAATTCAGAGAAGGAACAGAATGAGAGGACTCGTATGAGCATGTCTGATGAGGAGCTGTCTGGTAATGACAAGAAACGGGAGGAGGATGCTGAGAAGGGGTCAACTGAATCAGAAGAGCACAAGGACAGAGATGACTCTGAAAATACTGAGAGCTACCATGTTGGTGGCTCTCCACATGATGCTCGTGAATTAGATAATGAAGCTGTATCTTCCTCGGATGGGAAGCAGTTAGATGAGGACAAGGAAGATTCTGGGCAGGAGGCTGAGGAAGCAGATGACATGGATAGCCAGCCTGCAGCTTCAGATGAGCCTGATAAGAAATCTTCTACTTCTAGTCCTGCAGATGCTGAGCTTTCTGACGACGAGCTTCTGGTACTCAACTTCATCCATATTTACTTATATATAACTCATGCAAGGTTTTTAAGATTTGAGTGATGCACTAACATTGTTATTTCGAAATGCAGAGCACATGGAGACAACGTGCAGGAAAGAAATAAGGACATTGCCAACATTTATGGGGCTGCTGCGCATTAATTGATTGATTGATTGTAATCCAGATAGCAAAAATAGTTGTACAAGCTGACTCTTAGAGAGAAACCCTCCCTCCGTTGACCTGAATAAGTTTGTGTTTGGCTTTGTGTAGATTTTTGCATCACAGTAATGTAGAGCATAAATGATAAAACATTTGGTTGAAATAGTTGCCAAAGAATTTACCTGCAGTGGGTTATAGCAACTGGCTCTAGACTCTAATTTATGTTTGAGATTTAGAACTTGTGTACAGTACAGCTATTAGGTGTACTTAACCATCTACTTGTCCGGTTTTGTAGCTCCGCAACGCAATCAGGATTTGTATTGTTGTATGTATCATGTACGTATGCTTCTAAGTTATATTGATTTTTGTAATTGCCACACACGCTTGCACACAAGTATTTTGTTCCTACGCTGCACAGGCAGGCCTATCTGTTTATATGCATTTCTTTCAATTAAGGGATAAGGTGCAATTTGTCTCCTAAATTATTTCCCAATGACGATCTGACCTTTAAACTAAATTCGGTCCCGATTAGTCTCTTAAACTAAGAATTGAACTCAGCTCAGTTAATCCCTTGAACTATTGAATTTGACCCAGTTAGCCCGTCAATTAGCCCCTAGAAGGTAAATAATTTTATTTCACTTATTTTTAAATAAATAAAAAATATGAAAAATAAATATATATATATATATAGATAACAGTAATAAAAAAATGAAATATTTTCTTATAAATAATTTTAAGGGTACATAAATTGTCATTATATTTATCACACATTAAAACATTAAACCACTACAATTGAAAACAACAACATAGAATTGACCACAATTATGATTATATATATATATATAATTATATTCTATATTAAATTGATTAGTTATAGACGTTAATAAATAAAAAAATATAATCAACATTATATGTATATTATATACAATTTATTTAATATAATATATAGATTTTCATTCCCGGAATCCATATAGTATAATTTCATACACACATGCACACATACACACATACATACATACCTACATAAGAAATTAAGTATTTTTCAGATTGTATTTATAGTGAATTAATTTATGATAATGTGATTTCAATTAATTCATTAATTTATATTTTTCTTCAAATTATGCTAGCTTATATATATTTGGACATGTTGAATGAAAATTGCCCGTATATTCATAATTTTTTTGGGGGAATAATAGTTACGGATTTTTCTTTTCTTTTCTTTTATTTTATTTAAAACAACCAAAACAAAACTTTTTATCTTCAAGTGGCTAAATGGGCTAAGTTCAAAAGTTCAAGGGGCTAATGAGCCGAGTTTGAAAGTTCAAAGGGCTAACCGGGACCAAATTTAGTTTAAGGATCAGAATGCTCATTAGGAAATAGTTTAAGGGCCAAATTTGGACCTCATCCCTTCAATTAAATGACAAACTATTATCAAATGAGGCTAATAATGGTTGGGGGCGACAATTTGCCCTACTAATTTTACCCTTTACACCACAAAAGAAATAAAGAAAAAATAAAATAATTGTGAAGTTCCTGTAATAAATTTTTAATACTTATTTATACCACTAAAATTACTCAATGCGTCACATATTCAAAACTAAAAAGAAAAAGAAAATAAATTAAAAATTCTTTATTAAACATATTAAAAATCATTATTCATCAAGTTCTAATAGTTTATTAGAAATATTAGATGTTAGTATGTGTGTATTGATCGAAAATAATCGAGTTTAAAATGTGTTGTGGATGTTTTTTTTTTGTCCAGATCGCGATTCGTTCGAATTGGAAATTTTGAATATTTTGGAGTGGTTGGACTTCATTTTTCGAACAACACTGGGGAAAAAACGGAGTTCAGGGCATTCAAATTTAAGTTTTCGAACATATTGGAATGGTTCGAACTCCAATTTTCGAACATCATGCCATTCGAAAAATATTTTTTGATCAAATGAGGTTTATTCAAAAAATCAACTTTAAACACCTTCGCACCTTGTTTTTCTTAGTTATGTTCGAAAAATAAGAGCTCGAACATGTCTTAGATGTTCAAAAAACACAGTTCGAACCAAATGTGAAAACCTCACCACGCCAACATGTTCCGAACTCAATTATTTTCATCACAAAAATATATACTAGCATCTAATACTTCCAATAACCGATCATTGCACTTAAACTACTATGAAACTTGAATTAAACAATGATCCAAATGAATTTATTCTATTGTGCTCGATTTCGAATAGTTATTTGCGTCTTCTTCCTTCATTTTTTCCTCTCACATGTTGGTAGTTTCTCTAATTTTTAAAATGATTTTTTTTCATTTTTTTGCGTAAAATATTATATTTTGAAGTGAAAGCTATTAAGGTCGATATATGTTATGTATTGAATAAAAGTTATAGTGCATTGAGCAAGTGAGGTGCAAAGAGTAAAATAGATTTGTTTTAAAAGATTGTTCTTTATATGTGGAATTTTCTATCCCATAAGAATCTACATTAATAGATGATAGTAAATAGAACTGAAGAGTATACTGTAAAGGGGCACACTTGTATGAGACCGTCTATCGGATTTTTTACGTTAGACGAATCTCTACCGACTCATCCCGTCCCTGATCCAACCCGACTGTATATATACTAAAAAAACCATTTTCTCCAGCCGCGATTTTCTCCCCCAGTTAAACCTTCCAGCGTCTCCCACAGCTCCACGCGATTCTTCTTCTCTCAAATGAACCCTAGTTCCTACAGCTAAAAGCGATTTTTCTCTCTTCACATGATTCCAGATAAAATTATCTTTCTCCATGCGATTTTTTCTCATTTCAGTCGATGATTTAATGGATAAATCGGGACAAATAAGCGATCTTTCCTGTTGGGAAAATTGTTGGAAAAACTCCAACTGATGGTTTTGATGAAATGTCAAAACATATGTGATGATCTAATGATCAGGGGTAATGACCAAGTAAGACTTCAGACAAAGTTCAACTGAAACGAGAGTCAGCTGTCTTGGAGCATGGTCAACCAGCTAATTAAAGGTTACCTCGGTCAGACCAGTCAGAGTCAACTCTTCAAAGCTTAAAAAGCTAGAGGGGGAAGAGAACTTTGGAGACTGGTAGGCATCCACAGATGAGTAATCATCAGTCTAGCTGAAAGCCAAGATAGACTGATGAGAGCAGAGCCAGCTTGAAAAGCTGAAGCTGAACTGATCAAAGATCAGTCAGCCAATCCTAAAACAAAGATCAGTTAGCTGGGAGAAAGCTCAAAGAGCTTTGAGCCAATACTGAACTGATTTACGATCAGTTCAAAGAAAGAAAAGCTCAAACAAGCAGCCGACTGGTAGTCCAGAACTGAAAGCTTTTTGAAGCTAAGTTGCCAAGGCAGCTTTACTGGACCATCCCAGAATTGAAGCCTATGGCAGCTGAGGAACTTCCAACTAGACAACCTCAGAGCTGAAAGCCGAGACAGCTGAAAGCCCATCAGCTGAATGTCCAAAACTGATAGCCAAAATACCTGCTCTCTCTGACAAGTAGTCAAGGAAGATCTTGACAGAAAATCTTGGAAAAATCCTGATGATCTCTGAGTAGAAGTCATTAAAGTCAAACGACTAGTTCATTTAAAGCTTCAAACGACTACAGACATTAAACTGCCGCCGGTGAATTCAACAGATTCACCAATTACAACGGTCAAAAGATCACTCATCTATATAAAGAGAGTGAACACAATTTTGAAAAAGACTTTCGCCAATCTAACTTTTGCTATCTTGCAGATACTGTGCTCTTCTTTCTCCCTCCCCACAGCTCAAAGCTTAAACCTCTTAAGTGCGAAAAGTCCCAACTGAGAAGGCGTGCTTCAAGTCTCAAGCAAGCAGCTAGCTGACGCATAATTCCAGCCAGAGCAAAGCTTCTCAGTTCAGTTCTTCAAAGATCAACCACTCAGCTCAAGATTAAAAGAGCACTCCAGGTTGATAACAGGTTCAAGACCGTCTTCTTGAAGATCGAGCGAGATCTAAAATTGTGTAAAGACGGACAATAGCACCTGAAGTCTCAGCGAGTAGTTGGGACCGCTAAGTGTGAGCTATTGACCTAGAAACCGGCTGAGGAGGAGCATGTACTGACGGGTCCATTCTTCCGGGACAGCAATAGTTGAAAAGGAGGCCACGCTCGATTTGAAGGGTGCTGTTTTCAGGTCCAACAAAATTTCTTCACTGTGTAACTGTAATAAAGAAACTTTACACTTGCATAATGGATTGCCCTTCTGCGGAAGGAAGAGAGGACGTAGAAGCAATAAGCTTCGAACCTCTATAAGTCTTGTGTGTGCTGTACTTATCGCTTTAAGCTTTGCATGTTCTTTAACTGCACACTCTAGCACACAAGCTGCACTGATGAGCTAAGCTAGGTCTTCAAGCTATCAGTCCTAACTGATCAACTCACTAACTAAGCTCTAAGTCACAGCTCTCCCTCTCAACTGAATAGTGCACAGATAAAATATCGAAAGCGAGTCAGGGCCCTAAATATTCCGCAATCAGTTTAAGTTTTTGGAGTCAGTTTATTCACCCCCCTCTAAATTGACACAGACTCGCATCGGGACCAACATTTCCACCTGTTAAATTTCACTCAATTGCGGAGAAGAGACATTTGTAATGAACGGTATGTTTTTTTAGTTTACGAAATTTGTGATTTTATGACCCTTGATCAACAATTAATTGTATCAATTATGCATACCATATGTTCGATAATATACTTTTGAAGGGATTCATTCAAATTTATATTTCCTCAGATAATTTATTGTTGTTATAATACTGCTAATACTAATTTAAATTTCAATATTGTAGTTCTCAGATATTGTTCTACTTAATGATGAATCCAATGGTGAAGATACAGAAACAACATTATCAATGAACATCAATCTGTTCTATTGGAAATTGGCAGTAAGTGTACTTTATTTCTCTTTTTTCTTTGCTGCAACCCGACAATTGGACTATGTATTTAAGTTAGCAGTGATACTTCACTTGGTAGTTAGTGGTACGTCACATTATAGTTATTATCACTTCTTTGTTTCTGCCTCAATAATTCAATTCAATGTGAAAGTTTGTCCTGGATACTCATCAGCATAGTGATCCTTCACATATGAATTATTGATATTTTGCTTGTTATATAGTGATTATTTTATTAATGGCACAAAGTTGAAATTGTTGTGGGTGATTCATTTGATTTAAGAAAGTAGTGATACTTCACCTAGTAGTTAATGATCTTTCATGCCACATTTAATGACACCTCTCTGTCTTTGGTTATATGATTAAATTTAATATGATAGTTTGCCTTATATGGTCATTATGATTGTGGTACTTCACATTATAATTAATGGTTCTTTATTTCATGGTAATGATACTCTTAAACAATAATAAATCCAACAACCGACTCATATTGCCTCTCTTCGTGCCTAGTTATAATTCACTTGACAGTAATAATACTTCACATAATAGTTACTGATACATCTCATCAAACTTATTGACACTTCTTTATTTCTGTCTCAATAATTCCAAAAATGAAAAAGCTGTGGACCAGAAAAAGTGGGAGTCTTACAAATCACCACAAGAGGAGAGTAATCTGAGCAAAGACGAGGAAGAAGAGTCGCAGAAATAGAAGCCCAAGCCTCCTGGAATTCTGACGACACCAAAGCTCTATCAATCTTACTTTCGGAGAGCTCCGGGAAAAACCTTCTACTCGACCAAGAAAAATATAATCCATTACTTTCAACCTCCAAAACTTCCAATTCCTCAATAAAATTGTTAAAGTCTAGACAAGCTTGAGTAGATGGCTTCGATTTTCCTCTTCTTTCATGAGAGCCACGAATTACATTAAAATCACCCACAATTAAGAAACGACCGTTCAATGCACTAAGCTCATTCCATAATCTACGCCGCTGAATATATGAATTGGAGCCATGCACCACAGCCACAATCCCCGTGAAATTACAATGTTTTATATTCACAAAAACACACTGATCAGATGAGAATAAAACCGATGCCTCCACATTCAAACCAATGAAAATCCAAATATTAGAACATCTTCGACCTCTATCATTATGGAAGACCAAAACCAAACCCATCGACCGTCAATAATTTATTGAAATCTTATCAAATCGAGCACGGGGCTCAATGATACCAAGCACTTCAGGTTTAAACACCTGAATATGTTGACATAGTATATTTCAGGACACCTCCGTACCTATCCCAAAAATATTCCACGTTAAAACATTCATTGAGATGAATGAATGGTACACAAGTGATTATCATCACTTGTTTCCGCAGCCGAACTCTTCAACTTAGAAATCTTATCCATATTTTGCAGTGCTTGCGAATCAGGATCCTTTACCACATACGGAGCTAAGTGCTCTTTAATCCCTCATTCACCTACATTGGATTGGAGTTGTTCAATCGTCCCACCATCGTCTGAACTAGGATTTAGACGTCCTGATCTTCGTAATTTCATAGCAGGTGGTATAATGCGTTTGGAATATGTACGCTTAACAAGCAATTGGGTTTGTGCAGTCCCCTCCTCAATAGCCGTATCATCTGTTCCCTGAAGAGAAGAACTATGAACGATTAGGTCATTGCAGCCCAAATCCTGTTCTTCATCCTGCAAATCAGTCCCAACCTTATCACCTCTTGACTGTGTGTCCCTAACTTCAGACAGCGAAGCCCCATCAGAAGAAGCGTGGTCCATCAATTGTTCAATTTTTTATTCTTTTCTCATTACCTTTTCCATGAACTCACTAACAGGAACATGTGCAGTTAAATTTTGTGAATTACCCTCGTTCACAACCTCTACCGATCTTTGAATTGCCGGAGCAGTCTTCTCAATCATCCCATGTACATCTACTTGATCAACAGGCTTAGTTACAGTTATAAGAATGTCGAATGCATTCGAAACTGGAACCGTGACCCTTTCTCTACCATCCATTGAACCCTGATCCGTCCCCTTATTTCTCCCTTCATTTTTTCCAAATGTCGTGACCACCCATTCTTTTGTGGTCGGCCCTTTTGCATGCCCTCCTGCTATACTATTTCTTTCTACCCCCGAAACACCTTTAGTCTCATCGCCCGATCTACCCGCAACATCAGCTTTCTTTTGAGAATTTCTGCACTTGCTAGTAGCGTGTCCCACCATCTGGCAATCCGCACAATATAGAGACAAATTCTCATAATGAAGATCAACAAAAAAAAAAGACATCTCACCCCTGTCTATCATAACCGAAACTTGCAGAGATTGGGCCATATCAATTTCGATCAATATTCACGCATAATGTCCCACAACTCCCTGCATGGAGTTTCCATTGATCTTTAATGGCGTTCTGACCGACCTTGCAATGCCGACAAGAACTTCCGGGTGCCAATATTCAATCGGCAAATTGTATAAACGCACACAAACTTGCGCCAGAGTAGATTTAATTTTACAAGGTGTAAAATCTGGGACCTAATCCCTAATTCTGAGAAAACCCAGACGTAGACTCCACGATTGAGATTGACGTACCTTATGTTGATCCATTGCGCATGAAAACTTCAGAGTAAAGAAACCTTTACCGAGGGAAATCAGACTCCACTCTCGCGTAGGCGCCCAAATTTTTTGCAATTTAGCTTTAAGATCATTGGCAGACCACGGCCTTTCTCCTTTCAGCATGATGAGATGACCAATTAAGGAAAATTAAAATTTCCCTAGTTGAGATTGATAAAGGTCATCGGGTATAGCGATAGAGCAAAAATCTCCCATTTTAATGGGTTGAATTCGGGAGAGAGAAGTCGTAAAAAATCCGGATGACGATCAGGAATTGATTCATGAACTGCAGCAGCATAAGTCTTACCATGCACCGGAGATGGCGAATGAGAAGAAACCCTAGTTTGCGAACTAGTGTTTATAGAATTTGGAGAATTCTCAGAAGTTTTCCCTAATATTCGAGAGGATATATTAGGGTTGTTTGAATCTAATTTTCGTGAGGAGAAATCAGACGGGTGATTAAGGCCGGAAGCCGGCCGATCAGAAGAAGAAGACGTTTGCATGATTAGCGACGGCGATAGAGAAAATATGAGAGAGAAGAGAGCATTTTTTTTACCCATTATCATTTCACAAAAAACCAATTTTCCAAACCACTAAACCTTCATATTATAGTTGCACAAAAATCCATTGTTTCCAGCCATCATTCATTACAAAAAAATCATTGATTCTAACCCAGTAACCCTTCCATCATTTCAATGTTTCCAAACATCATTCATTACAAAAAAAAAACTATCATGTTAAAACTTCTGCAACTTCTACATTCACAACATCACAATTCTCACATTCCACCAACTTCTGTACAACTTCTACATTCACAACATCACATCTCTCACATTCCATAAACTTTTGCATAACTCTGCATAGAACCTATGAGAGATGGAGCTATAATATCATATCCAATTAATTCACCCAAGATCACAATATGTTAGCTGCTAAGGCCATCTCCAACAGTCTGCATTATAATATAGTCTCACTGTCACTAAAAAGCAGCAGATTCTCAATTTCATTTCCAACCGTTTGCACTATAATTCTACACTAAAAGAGAATATTCCAGAATATTCCTTTCATTTCATTTACAATTATTATTTTATAATTGATAACATATAATGATTTATGAAATTTCATTTAATGGATATCTATATTTTTTAGAAGAAATATATTTGAATTAATATAAAATAAAAATACGATTCATTAAAATATTCGGAAAATTAGAATATTCCTCCCACAAATTATTAATTAATGCATTTCGAAGCAAGAATTGTGCTTCTACATCTTGAATTATCTATTTTAGTATTTTCATATAGTTTTATTGTTGGTGTAATCTTATTTATTTTAGTATTTTTTATTATTGGTCTAATTTTTATCTAATTTAATTTTATGTATCAACATTTGTATTTAATTAAATTTATCATATATAATAAATTTTAAATATTAATTACAAAATATTATTTAAAATATAATACAAATAACATACACAAAATACAAAACAAAACAATAAATAAAATATAACATAAAAAGAAAAAAAAATAAAAAATGTTTGCCGTTGAGGAGAGAGGGACGGTAAATATACCGCCCCTCTCTCCTCTCCCTCAAAATGCAGCCGCATTTGCCGTCCTTGTTGGAGCAGAATTATGCACTATTTTAGTGAAATGCAGCATCCCTTGGAGATGCCCTAATAACATAAAGCAAACAAAAATTTAAAGGGCCAATTTCAAACATCAATTACTCACCCCATGTTCACAGTAAGTAACAATAAAACGTCTTCAACATTTACAGTAAGGGAAAAAATCAATTTTCTGCAGCTAAAAACACAAATTAAAACAAATATTTTAAATATTAACATAAGCATATGCAATCAGTCGTACCTTTCCTTTTCAAAACTATTAAACATTAATTAAAAGAAAATTATATCAATGTATATTCAATTTGGGAATATATCAATATTCTTGCCTTTATCATGGTCTACCAACATGAAACTTACACTGGAATCACACTCCGAATTTCTTTCTCCCAGATGAGCCAATATCCCTCCCAAATTCACGTCTTTTCCTAGCTAAACCTTCACCAAATTCCCAAAATCTCTAAAATGTGGTGTTGAGATGGCAATTTAGAACAAATCCTAAAAATCAACAAATAACAGTACACTCATCCACCAAAATCACACTCAAAATAGATAAGCAGATAATCAATCATATTAGATATACATTCTCTATAAATAAGTTCCATCATAATTATCTTTTAATAATTTAGAACAAATTCTAAAAATCAAATAAATAGAACTAAAACTAACACACAATATATCAAATAGAAACTAAATGCCTTAAAATCTGAAATTAGAAAGCCCTAAATACACTTACAATGACAAAGATAATTTCAACGGTGGTGATGATGCAGCACTGATGGTGGTGGTGATTGCAGCGCCGGTGGTTTCGGTAGTTGCAGTGGTGGTAATAACACTATTTGCTGTGGTGATGCGGGTGATACTTTTTGTGGCGGTGCATACAATACTTGATGCGGCGGTATTGGTGACGATGGTGTGCAGTGGTGGAAAAGATATCAGTGATGGTAGTGGAGATGGTGGAAGCAGCAACGGTCGAGGTATGGCCCTGCAAGGAGTTTGAGGGAGAGAGAAACTGTTAGACGGTCTCATACAAGTTTTTATCTGTGGTAAAGTATTGGCTTTTTGCCTAAATAATAAAAGGATGTTTCTTTACACACTACACCTTTTTCTTTACACACTACACATTAAAATTAATTGAAAAGTAATTATTTATAATTTTACTTAAATACCCTTACTAAATAATCTAATAAATGAATGTCTATAAATTTTAAAAAATAAACCAATAATCATAAATAAAAAATGAATCAATATATTAAAAATTAAATTTAGAACTGAAGCAGAAATCGAATAACTAAAGAACAAAGCAAAAATGGAGTAGATTTCAACCATTACCATTCTCAAACCCTAGCCATTCTCAGAAGTTTTCAAAATCGATTTAGATTGAGTTTTTTTGGTGGAAATCAACCATGAAGCACGAAAAGATTGAAGAAACAGACAATGTAAGTTATTTGTTGTATATATTTTTGATTATTTTTGGCAGTTTTTCCGATCCAAGAGCAGTGTTCATCGCAGATAAGTCGGAAAACACAGTCTGAAACCCGTTACAGGGCGTCGAAAATATATTTTTGACCATGTGAATAATGCATCAAAAATATGTTTCTGAAATATGAAGGATCTTTCAAAACACAATTTCTGAAAATCGTACAATGGGTCAAAAATTATTTTCTGAAATCACCGGTTCAGGTCATAAATTATTTTTCAATGTTAACTAGGAAGGTTCAAAAATCTATAGTCTATAATGTTGCGTTGGTGATTTTGGATAGGAGGTATCCAACTACATTTTTACTTTTGAGGTCTCAAGTTCCACTAGACCCTAAATGTATCTGCATAGCATTAGTTAAAACATCAGAAGCAAAAAAAAAATCACTTTATTCGAATATGTTTATCAGTGTTGATACAAAATTATGTAATTATCTATTAGAAACTAAAATCTCTTTATTTTGTAGATTTTCTTAACTCCGGGCCACCCACTATCCCATACATCATGCGTGTGGAATGATCACCGCGATTAATGTGCTGCTGAATGAGACACATTCAATTTATAATAATTATAATACATCTTAGATGTCAAATTGTATGTGTTTCATGTATTGGATCATTTGATTCAGATGTGTTTTTATTTTGTTAACATTATTATTTTTGAATTTTAACAGTTTGAAACACTTACTCGATCAAAAAATAATTTTCAACTGAGATGTCTTTTAGTCAAAAAATAATTTTTGACCTCATTGCAGGTCGGTAAAAAAATAATTTCTAATCAATTGTAGACTGGTCGAAAAACTATTCTAGAGTTCATCTTAAGCAGGTCGGAAAACTATTTCCGGAATCATTACCAGATCAAAAATTATATTCCTGCTATCTCCAAGAGGGTAAACAATTATAGAACACCTCAAAAATACCTAACAAAATATGTAGTCATAATCACATCCAATAAAGTATCATACATTCACATCAAAAAATAAGTAGAGTACAAAAGCACTACTAATCATTGCAATATCTCCATTTCAGAAGTTTGCTTGTAAGGTAGTGACATTTTTCTCTCTTGACCCTCCTATATAGCCACTGCTACATGTTTTTAAATCTGGAAAGACAGGCGGATCGGTAGAGCCTCCTGGAAATGCGCCTCTAACTATCTCAGCAAAATCATTATCTTCAACAACATTATTGTTTGAAACCTCTTGTTCGACCTGGATTGGAGCTGCATCTTGTTCAACGATGATTGGAGCTGCTTCTTCAACTTGAATTTGAGTTGCCGCTTATTGTCTCCTTCCCGAAGCAGTTGGCCTTCTTCGAGAATATTGTCCTAGAAGAATGCATATTAGTATGAGAAAACAACAAGTTAACTGATTCAAAAAATATTTTTTGATATAAAGATATCATATCTGAAAATATTTTTCAAAATTAAATGGAGCGTATCAGAAAATATTTTTTGATAGCATATCAGAGAATTTTTTTTAAATTGTAGTGTATCATATAAAAAAATATTTCCGAAAATAATAGCGCATATCAGAATTTTGATAGCATGAGTAGTACATCACAAAATAGTATTTGAATTCAATGGACAATATCAGAAAATATTTTTTTGAAACATAAGCATCATAGCAACATATCACAAGTAAACATATCAGAAAATGTTTTTCGACTAAAGCATCTCTCATCAACAAAAACCAGTTTGATGACCAGATTAAACAAAGAACGAAAAACAAGAACGAAGAACTAAAAACGAATACCATTTTTCTCAAAGAACAAAGAAATAAATAAATGAATAATTATTATCAAACATTATCACATAATAAAATAAAAAATTAAGCATTTCTCCCTTCAAAAATCAACTTCCGAACATAAGTAAAAAAATCAACAAACAATGAAAAATCAAACTTACGAATATCTTCCATGATGATTTGGGTTGGGTCGAAGAATGCTCACTTCGAAGAACACTTCTCCCTTCGATTTTGATTTCTCCCTCTCAAATTAAAAAAAAACTATCGAAATCCTAGAGACGCCTTTAGAGCAAATGATTTTTTGAAATCTTAATTTTCTGATTTGTGCTGCCCTTAAAACTATCAAAAACAATTTTCTTAAATTTTTGATTTTCTATTTTAATTACTTTAAATTAATAATATTGTTAAAATTGATTTGTAATGTGAAGGGTAAATATAAAAAAATTTATAGGGTGAAAAATAAAAACATAAAAAATAAATAAAAAATTATAATGTGTAAAAAAAAATGTGTAGTGTGTTTAGCAACATCCCTTTTAAAAAAGGATGCATAAATATTTGCGACCGCAACCCTTCTCCACACACTCTCTCTCTCTCTCTCTCTCTCTCTCTCAGAATGTCGAAGCTGATTGACGACCCTGACCCCGGTATTCGACGAAATCCGGAAAATTCAACACCCGAGAAACCTATGAAGGTGGTGGAGGTGGATTTAGGTAACGAAAGTCGAGTGGTACAGATTTCGCGATTCATCTCATACCAAGATTCATGGAAGTTTTTCAATTACCTCGATCAAAACATCCCTTGGACCCGACCCACTGTCCGTGTCTTTGGCCGCTCGCATTTACAGGTCCGTCTTCGTTGAAGTAAATTACTAAATTACTATCTCCATTGTTTCATGAATTAAGAAAGCTGTTTACATTATCAATGCTAATCTGGGGATATAATTTTTCATCCATGTTCTTATGAGTGCTAGTTTGTTTTAATTTGATTCGAATTCCGACAGCCCAGAGATACGTGCTATGTCGCAAGTGAAGGACTGGCGCAGCTAGTTTACAGTGGGTATCAACCTCATGCTTATTCCTGGGATGAATTTCCACCCCTCAAGGAGATTTTGGATATGGTGAGATCACTTCCATCTTCATTATACATGATAACATCATTAATTATTCACATTTGGGTATGTGGTGCAAATGTAGGTCCACGAAGCTATTCCTGGAAGCAGTTTCAATAGCTTATTGCTGAATAGGTACAAAGGAGGGAGTGATTATGTTGGTTGGCATGCTGACGACGAGAAGCTATATGGACCAACTCCTCAAATTGCTTCACTTTCATTTGGATGCGAACGTGATTTTCTCTTGAAGAAAAAACCAAGTAAAAGCGCTCAAGGTTTTTGTTTTCATATGCGTTTCTATAAGTTTACGAGACTCAGAACTCATGTCTGTGATTTTTTCCAAATTGATGTTGTAGTTGGTTGCTACTAATTACATGACTAGTTGCTATCCATGGGAGGTTTATTGTCATGCTATCCTTGTACTAACCGTCTAGGTTGTCAGTCAAGTAGAGGCAGTTGTCATGCCATCAGGTTCTGTAAAAACATCAAGTTTTGATTTTTGATTAATGATAGTGCTGTTTATTTGAGGCGTAAAGTCTTATTGCGGAACTTATTCACATTAATCATCGAGAAGATAGAATTTTGAACGGTTAGTGTCTGAGCAGAAAACAGAAAACTGACTCGATTGGATTTATTTCAAGTGCTATCTATAAAACAAGGATGATTCTTGGAAGGAAGGGGAATAAGGTTGACTGCTCTTATTTTACTTTAAAGCCAACCACCTCATGCTGATGTAGGAAGTTCTAAGTTTACAAATAACTGATTATTACTGATTGTTTCTATGTCAAGCTGACACTGATTTCACTTTTCACAGTTAAGTCAGCTGAAAGATGTGAGGGTGAACGCCCCAGTAAGAGAGCAAAAAAGCTCAACGGTAGTGACCAGCATTATGCTTTTGTATTAAAGCATGGGTCTCTGCTCGTAATGAGTGGCTACACCCAAAGAGACTGGCTCCATTCAGTGCCCAAACGTGCGAAAGCAGATTCTACGCGGATTAATCTCACCTTCCGACACATTGTATGACTGACCGTGCACATCTTCTCTATCCGAGGTTTTTGGAGGATGCTAGTCAATTTTGATTTGATGTGAAATATTGACCACTTTGCATTTGCTGAGGATGGGGTCTTTGGTTTAGTAACATGACTAAATAAAGACTTGTTGGCCACTTTTTTTTGTAGTTTTCGGGGATTTTTGGTTTTTGTTTAGCTCAATGAAGGTATTAGCAGGCATTGCTATGGCCCTGAAATGATGCCTATCAGCCGCTTTGCTTACCAGTGTTTTGCTTTCTAATGCATCTGAGATATCTTCATTACAGAGGCCTAGGAAGATGCATGCTGCATAGACGGCTGGGTAACTACTGGTCCCTCTTGCATCAGAATCAAATGGCATTTGCGCGTGATGTTGGTGCATGACTAGTTATAGCTGCTTTCACCGGCAGATCAATGCTGCTTTGCCTTTAGACTATGATGAGGTGGCAGGCAAACCAGAGCTTGTCAAGAAAAGTGTTCGTCTTTATTATTTAAAACTGCTGCACGGCAGCACCATTTTGAGTTCAACATGTCGCAAGTGGAGCAAAGTTCATTTAGCTCCGAAGTTTTCTTGGTAACTATAACACAAGTTTTGTATATTTGTATTAAATATTTTGTATTTATATCTCTTCTTACAGATGATCAGTATATGTGGTAGCACTGTATGTCCTCTGGCATTGTGAATTATGGGTTATGGACTAGCATTCATGAAACGATACAATATGAAATTAGATCACTACAGACGACGACAATGATTGCAAAATTATCTCGATTATTGAAGTAATTTTTATGGCGCTTGTGGATAGTATTCAGATTTTTATTGAAACTTCTGTATTTCTATGCAATTGAAAGTTCAGTTTGTTTATGATTAATTATGATATTTACGGAATTAACATTTTTAGGGTTCTGAAATGCCATTTACCATATCTATAAGGATGGATGCAACCTTCTTATTATGTCCACTGTGATACTTACGTTTCAGAAATGTCTTATTAAAAATTTATTTGACATTTGTAACTTGTAACTTGTAAGTGTCCAATTACGTATAAATGTCAGCTTATTTGGACGTTTGTAAGCGTCCTATTAAGTTAATTGTGATACTTAGGTTTTATGAAATGATCTATTACACGGTTTATTAGACCATTGTAAATGTCCTATTACGTAATTTATGATAATTAATGTTCTATAATGTCCCATTACATTGTTTATTAGGTGTTTATAAACGTCCTATTATGTCAGTTGTTCAATACATTGTTTCCAAATGCCCTATTACATTGTTTATTAAGATTGTTGTAAATGTCCTATTACATAAATTGTGATATGTAGTGTTCTAAAATGTCCTATTACATAATTTATTACGACGGTTATAAGTGTCATATTACATAATTTTTAAACTTATTACATCGTTTATTAAGACGTTTGTTGACGTCTGTCCCATTGAGTTAACTCTGATACTAGCTAGGTTCTGAAATGTCCTAATACACTCTTTCTCATGACATTTGTAAGTGTCTTATTACATTAACTATGAAACTTAGCATTCCAAAATGTCTTAATACATTATTTAAGACTATCGTTAGCGTCTTATTACATAAAATGTGTTAGCGGTTCGAAAATGTCCTTTTAGAATCTGTATTAGGACTATTACAAGCATCCTATTACAAAAGAGTTTATGTTTCAAACTGCGCTTTTACATCCCTCTACATATATTAGGACGTTTGAAAGCGTCTTATTATATACTTTTTGCAATTCATCTTTCCAAAAAAATTAATTACATTGTTTAATAATAGATTTGTTAGCGTCCTCTTAAGTATATTGTGGTAGTGTAGTGAAATGACCAAATACAAATTTGTAAAAATGTCTTATTATGTTAATTTTGAATCTTAGTATTCTGAAATGTCCCATTAAGACTGTTGTTAGCGTCCTATTACAGAAAATGTGTTACTTCCTTTCGTTTTTTTGTATTAGGACTGTTACAAGTGTCTTATTACATAAGATTATAAGAATCTTAGTGTTCTGAAATGTCCTATCATATAATTTAGCAGGATATTTGAAAGCATCCCATTATGTACTTTTTGAAACTTAGTTTTCCAAAAAGTCATTTACATTATTTATTAAGATATTTGTTAGCGTCCCCTTACATAAATTGTGATCGTGTTGTAAAATGTCATATTACAATTTTATTATGAAATGTCCCATTACACTATTTGTTAAGACTATTTTTAGCGTCATATTACAAAAAAATGTTTTATTTCTTTTTATAATTTGTATTAGGAATAAGCGTCCTTTTACATAAGAAACTCAGTGTTCTGAAATTTTTCTGTTACATCATTTATGAAGACTTTTGTGAGCATCTTATATTACATTAATTGTGAAACTTGGAGTAAGAAATGAGTAAATTATAGTTTTGGTCTCGTAAGAATATGATAAAATACTTTTAATCCCAAAATGTACAGTTTTTATTCCAAGTTAATTTTTTCGATAATTTTGATCCCACAGTTTATATTTCAACACTTGTGATCCCAAAACCTAGCGATCTACACTTAACATTCGTTAAGTATCTATTTTAGAGCCAAGACAGTAGCTATTAGGCGGTGCAACCAAGATCAACAAAATAAGTAATGTTTTAGCTCCAAAATAGATACTTAACGGATGTTAAGTATAGGATGTTAGTTTGTGATAAAAATGTTGAAATATAAGCCGTGGGATAAAAATTGTCGAAAAAAATTAACTTGAGACCAAAATTATACATTTTGGAACTAAAAGTGTTTGGACGTATTCTCATAGGATAAAAAGTGTAATGTATTCAGTAAGAAATGTTCTATTATATGATTTATTATAGGACATTTTTGAATGTCCTAATAATTAGTGTAATAGGATATTTCAGAACATCATCACTATTTACCTAACAGGATATTAGAGGAACTCTTGAGTTTCACGATTTTCATTTGTAATCGTCTTAATAAACTGTATTTGATCGTGTCGTAAAGTATAATTTCAAGAGGTGGTGACCATGGCACTAGTGGTGTTTTTGATGTTGGGGTGTTGGAGGAGATCTGGAGATCATGGCCGGCTGGATAAGTCTATTGGATGGGTTAATCAAAAAAATTAAATAAAATCTGATAATAATAACATCAACACCGCCGCCACGCACTTCTATGCAATTCCACCGCCACCCTGCCACGCTGTAATGTATGGTCTATTTCACAGCATGCATCTTAATATGATTACTGTTTAATCAAATTACACAGAATTTCTATATGTGCACAGATTTAAAAATAAAATTGGCAAATAGTGGTATCGACATATACAAGGAAGCGTGCATCTAACTCTCAACTCGGTTCAAATTCAGATTTTTTTAGAAGGGGGTAATTGAATCAGACGGATTCCTCTTCGTTTTCTTGGTGCGTCTTCACTTCGATTTAGATAGAGAGAGAAAACCTCAATTCCAGTTTTTTTTTTCTCCTTTTTTCCATCTCCTTCTATTTTTGGCGCTCTGAGATCGTTTCGACTGCGGTGTGATCAGTGTCTCATAGTTCATGGAATCTTTAATTCTATCTTCGTCTGCGGTGTATTTTTTTTTTATCTACTTCTTGCATTAAATTCATGTTCGTGGGGCTCCTCGTCTTTTCGACTATATTTATTGATCACCAATTTCTTTAATCTATATTATTTCTTTAACAATTTTTGTATTTGGGCGTTTTCTTGAACTTCGTATGTCTTGGTACGTGCGGTTTTCTTGACTATTCTCTTTTCTTTTTCCCTTTTAGAACTGCGAATGGAGGTGGGGCGTTTTTCTTTATTAATTTCTCATATTCTGCTTTTTTCTGCAGACTCTCATGGCTTCTGTTGCTGATGATTCTATTATGCCTCAAGGTGATATGGTTTTTTATCACGTGTGATAGTGAAGTTAGGGATATTTATTAAACTCACTTACAGCGTTTCCATAGTTGTATCTTCTGTTAGTTATGTGTTGCTGACCCTCTAGATTGCGCTCTGATTACTTCTTCATCTTACTGTTTTTGTTTTTCTGCAAGCTATTTATAAACCCAATCTATTTTCCGTAGTATCTGCATTTACTTTACACTATCAATTATAGAACACACCAAAATGAAGCTCTTATGAATTAAACTCAGATGTTTGCATTGTTGGCGTTGCAAGAACACCAATCGGCAGCTTCCTTGGTTCTCTTTCATCTTTGCCTGCTACCAAACTTGGTTCTATAGCTATTGCATGTAAGATCTCGTGGAACTGAATCTAGTTTTCTTGAATACAGTTTACAAACATACTTATTTTACCTTTCTAAAACTGTTATATTTTTGAAGGTGCTCTTAAGAGGGCAGGTGTAGATCCATCTTTGGTGCAGGAAGTCTTCTTCGGGAATGTACTTAGTGCTAATTTAGGCCAAGCCCCTGCTAGACAGGCTGCACTAGGTGCAGGTATACCTAACTCTGTGATCTGCACCACCATAAATAAAGTATGCGCATCAGGGATGAAAGGTTGGCTTGCACTTGCATACTGTTTTGGCCATCAACTTCAAGGCATTTGTGATGATTTTCATTCATTTATTTGTTTTTAACACAGCTACAATGCTTGCCGCTCAGACCATAAAATTGGGTGTGAATGATGTAGTAGTTGCTGGTGGTATGGAAAGCATGTCCAATGCACCAAAGTATATCGCTACAGGAAGGTCAGCGCATTACGGTTGTTCAAAAGATTCTTTTACAGGTCTTTGTATGAAGATGATTCTGTAGGTTGAGCTTACTAATTTCTTGTTTCCTTGCTGTTACCTTTTGATACTCCATTTGTTCTCACAGATCATTTTTTTCTTGAAATAGCTAATCTGTTTTTGCTTTAATTATGTTCAATGAAGAACCTCAATCTTTTCTCCGTGTGTTGTGAGGTTTGTCTCCCTACCATTGTAATGCCATGCCTTCTTTAACAGGATAGGTTCACGGCTGGGGCATGATACTATTATTGATGGCATGCTCAAAGATGGCCTTTGGGATGTCTACAATGATTTTGGAATGGGTGTTTGTGCAGAGCTGTGTGCTGATCAACATACTATAACAAGAGAAGAACAGGTGATTATGTGTGTCTACATTTTTCAATTGTCTTCTGCTAGGAACCTCTTTCTTGGGGTGGGGGAACATTTGTTATCTGCATTATGAACGCAAGCACTGCATGGTCTAAGCTGAATGCAACTGACTTCATACTCTTATTTCAATTTTTTTTGTGGTCCTGTCTTTGTCTCAACTTTATTTCATACTCACTCCCGTTCGTATTTCACTCGGGGAGAACTCTAGTAGTCAAATTTTAATTAGTTTGTTCAATTACAGAGAAATAGACGTCATTGGAATAATATGTATTTGCAAACAAAGTAAATGTAATAGCTGCTTACTGAACAGTTGTTGAAAAGCTTAAAAACTAACTTATAAAAGTCAAGTTTGTAATTTGGTTATGTTCTTGCTAGATTGCGAGTTCTAGGAAAGTTCAATTAGTTTCTACATTCTGTCTTTATATTCTTTTATTGTTACATGGCTGTTAAAATATGTAGGTTGTTTTTTCATATCAACAAAATGACATTTAATTTTCCTTCAATGTTGTCTAATAACCTCCTATGTCATATTTTACTTTGTATTTGCATCTGTCTCAATTATTACTTTATAATTGTGAAAGAGTGTGTAATTATTTTACTTTAATATTTTTTTGTTTGGACGTCAATTCTAACCAGATTTTCAAACTTGTGCCCATATGCATTTTTCTAGGATTCTTATGCAATTCAAAGTTTTAAACGAGGTATTGCTGCAGAATCCAGTGGTGCATTCTCATGGGAGATGGTTCCGGTCAGTCTCATTATTGTTATTATTATTATTATTATTATTATTATTTTAACAGTGTTAACTGTCCTTGCCTTCTTAAAATTGCAGAGTTATTGTTCACTTTCTTAAGAGGACAGTTTTGTTCTCCAGGTTGAAATCTCTGGTGGCAGGGGGAAGCCATCTACCATTATTGACAAAGATGAAGGTCTCAGAAAGGTGAATAAATAAATGACGAGGATTTTAAGAGCTAACGCAAATTGATGAAAAACTTTGAAGTTGATGTGCCATACTTTCTTAGTCGAGTTGGGTCTTTTCATGTTTCCTCATTCTTTTTTTTTTTTTCAATTTTGTTTTCTTCCACTACATGTCCGGTTCTTGAGTAGCACGTGTTCATAGATAATGTGTTAATTTTGTCTTTTAATTCATTTCGTAAAGCTTCATTTTCTTTTGTATTTGTTGTCACTTGTCAGTTCGACGCATCTAGGTTAAGGAAGCTCCGACCAAGTTTCAAGGAGAATGGTGGTTCTGTAACAGCTGGCAATGCTTCTAGTATAAGGTTTGAGTACTCCATGCCTTCCTCCTTTCCTTCTCCCTTATTACCCTGGCGAAGGACTAACAACTACTTTTTTAGTTAGCCATCTACTCGGTTAGAAAACCAATAGGATATCATGTTTTCTTTTGAATTCTAATCCTTATACTACACATTATCAATAGATTAGGCACCAGATATGGTTTCAGTAGACACTGCATTTAGAAGTCTATTGCTTGGCAACTTAGATGAAGTGGGATCTCCGTTATTCCTGTGCTGTTTAACTTGGTTTCATTGACTTGGTGTCTTTCATATGCTAAAAGGGAAGAAATTGAGAAGCTCCTCTCTCTCCTTGAATGCTTATGTGCATTCTTCTGTGGTTCATGATGAGTTTGTAGAATACCCAGTATCGGTTTATGTTTTTCGTTGCCATTAAACATTCAGGAATGAGCATTACCTGATGTGAAAATTGTTTCTTGTTCAGTGATGGGGCAGCTGCTTTAGTTCTAGTGAGTGGAGCAATGGCAGTTAAACTTGGATTGGATGTTATTGCCAGAATCAGAGGATATGCTGATGCAGCCCAGGTACTCTAAATATTTTTTTTTGTGTACATTTTACTTTGACTAGGATGAACGGTGCTGACATTAAATGGTTGGGCAGGCACCTGAGCTGTTTACAACTGCTCCAGCCATTGCAATACCGAAAGCAATCTCAAGTTCTGGCTTGAAAGCTTCTGATATTGAATTTTATGAAATTAATGAAGCCTTCTCTGTAAGAATCCATGTTTCATTTCTATGAGATTAATGAAGCCTTCTCTGTAAGAATCCATGTTTCACTTGTTAATCTGTCTGTAGCTTAGCGAGAAAGTATTTAAGCATCAGTTGTGCAGGTTGTGGCTCTTGCAAATCAGAGTTTGCTCAATATTGACCCTGTGAGTCTTAATGCTTACTACCATTATCTGATAACTCCAAGTTATATGGGACAATGTTGTTGGACTGCATACAGTATAGAACTCTTCTTGTTCCTTGTTTGGTTCACAAGAAATATGTGCTCATTATAGGAAAGGCTGAACGTGCATGGAGGTGGTGTTTCATTGGGGCATCCAATAGGCTGTAGTGGAGCACGCATCCTGGTCACACTCTTAGGGGTATGCTTGTAGCCCTTCAAAACAGTTTAGCATTGCCATGATTTTATTAACTCTTCCTCCGATTGATCACGTGGAGTATTCTGTATTGTTTTGCTTCTATTTGGTGGTGATTAGGTGCTGAGGCAACAAAAAGGGAAGTTTGGGGTTGCTGGAATCTGCAACGGGGGAGGAGGTGCATCTGCTGTTGTTCTGGAGCTTGTTAATAAGTGGTGAGATTCATAAGTGACTCGAATCAATTCCTTCATTTCATGTCATAGTGGGATTTTTCTTGGGGGTTGGAAAGAGGGAACTCGTGCAACAATCATGCAGCAATATGGCATGAATCCACGACATCCCACTATGGAAACAGACTCCCTTCTTCCAGGGAAGGGGTGTGGATATCCGGCATTAGATATGTTCTTGTTGCCATGTAGCAATGAACAGTAATCCGTGCACTAGTGTTGTTTGAGATATTATATCATTATTTGGTTTTGCCACCTTGTCCTAGATTTAATATTTTCGGTAAATATTACACATTGCTTACCATTTTCGTCACTAACTTGTAAACCAGTTTTCTGTTTATTAGATGCTTATATGCTGTGTGTGGCTGTTATGAATGGTGGTTGAAACTGATTTTCTGTAATTACCAGAGAATACTTGCAAATTCACACAATCAGTTAATTGCAATTCATTATATCACTCCGCGTATTTCAACCTGATGTTCTAATGTGTAGTTATTAGGTAAATGATTCAAGATTATAATCTTTGTACATGGCTAAAAATATCCGTCTAGATTACGCCACATGCTTACCTTAAAATCTTGTCAGATGCTCTAAACATAGAAAACCTGTGTATGCTGCAGGCCTGTGTCAAGGGCGGCACGCTCTTTGCTGTGAAATCAACAAGTTTCTATGCTGTTGTGAAGATAACATCTGCAGACGTTTCCAATCCAGCTTGGGTGGGAGGAATGGGATGTACCTCATAAAATTTTCTTCTATAAGATTATAGGAATAATGTTCGTATTTGAATTTTAGTGTTCTATGTGCTACATTCTTATCAATTTGCTTTCTGAGATCTGGTATCTATTCCATTATGTTCTAGTTAAGCCTATGTACCTCCTACAGTTTCTTCTGTAGGATTATATGAAAAAGGTCCGTATTACAATATTTATACTGTATATGCTGCATTCTCATCAGTTATCTTTTTGATGATCTTATATCAATTCCACTTCAAAGGAGTCATTCACTTACTGTATGGTGCTGCAACTTGACTTAAAGGTGTAAGGTCTACTTGAACTTCATTTACCGCTTCCAAAGGTGCTAGAAGTTTTCTCCGTTTGCCTGTCAGAATTAAGGAACTAGTTTGTTATTATGCCTGCTCGTATAAATCACAGTCCTGACCATTGATCAATTAGCTGCATATCACGTTGGTTGACACATTTTTCTCTCCATATCCTTTTGTGATTTGTATTCATCCAAGTTGCAGATCTATGTTGATATCGTGCTTTTTCTCAAAACATGAATGTTATTGCATAAATGTCAGCAAATGGATGTTTGGTAGAAGTTCATAAGCATAATATGTAGATATCCAAAGATGAATGCTATTACAGATTTTACAGTTAGTACGTGGTTAACAGAAAAGCTAATGCAGCAAAGATAAGTGACTGGTATGTGACAGAAGCAGGCATACAACCCTGATCCTTCCGAAAGAAGAGGGCTTCAAACAAGGGTAGGTTGATTATTACCACTAGCCCATTTAAAAGAATATGTAATGCATAAGAATCTAAATCTATAGCCGGCTTCTTGATAATGACGCTTCTGGCGATTGAGATTGAAGTAAGAAGATTGAATAGCGCAATCGTTGCCAAAATGACAAACATTGACGAAGCTGTGCCAAATTCCATAATCTCTTGCTCAAATCTTTTAGAAACATCATCGTCGACACTGTTCTTCCCGGTGATTGTGAAATTCAGCTTTGTGAAGCCCAAGGACCTCAAGATTGTTAGGCAGAATCCATAAACATAACAGGTCAGTCTCTTATACAGCCACATTCTCTGATCATTATACCATCCCTTTAGTGTGCCTCCAGACCAAAGGAACTCTCCCAGGCTGTAAGTGTGTTTTGCTACAAAAACATATGCATATGGTAGAACCCAGGTGCTAGATACCTGTGGCAAATAAATTAATGCATTCTGAGAATATCACAAGTTATCGTTCTCAACAATTCTAGGTGTTGGTGTATACCTGTGGAAACAAATTGATGCCCTTCAGAACACAAACAAGGGGTACAATGGCGTAGTATAATGTAGCCAGACAGTTTGCCGCCCAAAGGTTGTAGCAGAGATATGATATTTGAAGTGGTACTGGGATTTTTCCATGGCCATATATTAAAGGGCAGTATTTTGACAGGGCTATCTGAATGTGGCCTTCGGACCATCGAGTGTGCTGAATTAGTGTAGTTAACAATGTTGTGGGAGCTAATCCCATGAACCCCTCCCTCTTTGGATTGAAAAAGACGGATCTCCATCCCTTCCTCTGTATTGATAATCCTGTAACAATATCTTCAACTGGACATCCATACATGAATCCCATCTGTGAATTAATTTTTGTTCTCTTATGAGTACTTTTTGCATGAAATCAACATGGTTAGGATAGCATGGTGGGTTTCAAATTACAAAGAATTTAAATGTAGCAGATTCTGTTGGGGTATTGGAGTTGTAGCCTTAGTGGAAAAGAAAAAGTAAAGAACCTCCTTGCCCCAGGGCCAGGAAGAATAAAGAACGAATCTACATGCTATATCTTGGGGTGGGGTGTGTGTGTGTGTGTGTGTGTGTGTGAGAGAGAGAGAGAGAGAGAGAGAGAGAGAGAGAGAGAGAGGAAGAGAGAGAACCTCCTTGCCCCAGGATGAGTTCTCTTCGTAGCTACAGTTCGCAAGGAATTTGGCTGTTTCCTCAAGCAGGTTCTCTCTTTCTGGTTCCTGTATCTCATTCAATTGTTTCCAATTGATGTGAGATTCATTCTCGTACTTCTTCCCAGAGAGAGCGTCTCTCCTGTGGAAACAGCAACTGCCAATGTATGGTGCTCCTCCATGTGCATCAAAAGCTGCAAGCTCTACCTACAGTAACCGGCATACGTCTATGTTGATTCTGAGTATGAATTTATGTAACTTGCAGTATTTCTTTATTAACTCTTACCGCTTGGGGTACTCTCAAACAGCTTCCATAAAGATCATTCTTTGTGATGTTATCAAAGCGCTGTGGAAACTGTACAAAGGAAATGTTACGGCTCTGTTCATCATCCATGAAGAAGCATAATGCATCCCTCACAGATTGAGAGTTGTTTGAATAGTGGTCGCAGTCTATATTAAGAATGATCTGGCTGTTGCTTATCCTTGATGACACCCTTATCTGTTTCAGTCAATGAGAGTCATGCCCAATGAACAAGATTGTTTTTTTTTTTTTTTTTTTTTTTTTTTTTTTTTTGTGGTTTTGGAAAGCATTAACATAAAAATTTGATATAGAATAGGTACGAGAATGCCATAAGCTTATTGGACTTACTAAAGCATTCATCGCTCCTGCTTTAAAGTTATGTGGGTACCCTGGTCTCTTCTCACGGGCCAAATATACGAGTGTTGGCAAAGGCTTCCCCTCTGTGTCTGCTTCCTTGGTGTCTCTCCCATCAATTATCACCTGTGAGGCCAGACAGTGAACACATTGTATGGATTCGCCTTTAATATGCTAAACAGAAGAATTACTATTTTGGGGGCACAAATGCTTAGCCTCATGTTGTAATTTGTATATTCTCCTTAGTTAACTTTGATATATATGTATACATTTTGTGTGTTGATATGAAGATGAAATTCCATGTACTTGGAGAATAGTGCGGTGGTCACTTCTGCTTGCCCCCAATTCCCATTCGTGAAATCCTTTGTGGTGTTTCCTCAACTGATCAGGTACTCTGCCCAGCTTCATATTGTCATTTATTCGTGCCTCCATTTCATCGTATAACTTCTGTTCAGTACAAAAATGATAAGAACATGAAGATACGTTAGCTTATACATAAGTCTGTATTGGGTACATATATATATATATATATATATATATATATATACCTTGACTTCCTTCCATTGTTGGTCAGGTGATTGTTTGACTGTAGAGAAGAATTTAGAGGGTGCCCGTGGCTCGACATTGAAGTTCCTGCAAAATGGTAGCCAGAATCTGGAAAACTTGGAAGCCTCGAGAAGAGCATAAAACATCAAGTCGGAACATCCATCATCCGAAAGATACACATTGAGCTTCTCCGAAGGATAATCATACGCCATCACTGACAGCACGGTGTCCACCACCATTAGTGGTGGCTCCAGCTGAGGATCGGCTGTGCTTACAAATATGTCTATGCCTGGAAGGACATCCTCGTATCTGCGAGAGAGCCTGTCTTTGAAGGTGTAACGGAAGAGGGCTCGACATCGGGCACATTGAGTAATGATCCAGTAGATGATGAACCACAGTTCTGCCATGAAAATGCCTGTCCATGCCCATCTTCTCACTCCATTTTCTCCTGGAAAATGCGTCACTCTGTCGACGCATATCAATGATATGCCGATCATCATAGAAACTGCGTAAACCCAGTAGAGTTCACGCCCTTTCGCTGCCTTGCTCTCGAAGAGTGGGAGGTATTCGTTTTTCTCCATATCCTTGTTTTTCTAATGTTTTCTATTATCTCTACATATATGCTTTTATTTTTATTATGCTTTTTTTTTAAAATTATCTTCGTCAAAGTTAATGCAAGGTAATATTTTGTGTATATTAACAATGCCGTGTTAGGTTTGTATTACTAACTTGTATGGTGACGTTTGAATAGAAATAAAATGCTACTATATATATATATATATATATATATATATATATTGTGAATACTTTTGAAAGTCAGTTCGTTATCTCTCACTTTTGAAAGTTAGTGGAGCTTGACAATTTTGCATGGATCAACACACATATGCAAGATTCCAAAATCAAATTGATTGGTTTTGGTTGGATAACTTTGGTCCGGCACAAGAATGATTTAAATCTAAATTTAAATGTTTGGTTGCATTTTATTATAGTTCGTGGAGTGATAATAATAGATCTCCTTGAGGTGCTCATTTCATAATATATTTTGAGATTTTTAATTCATTTGAATCTATTGTGATTTTGGTGGATTTTAAATTACCGCAATTTTGAGTTACTGGAAACCTCTATTATAATTTCTCTTTGAACAAGAGCTCTCAGATGTTGTGACCATGGTTTTTTTTTTTTTTTTTTTTCACTTACCTTGCTTTTCGAGCAATTGTGGCAGGTCTTATATGGTTGCATTCGGATTGAAGATTGTAACATGTGGGAAGGACATAAGTTGATTTCAAATTTATATTTTGGAAGATGAAATTGAAATTTATTTTGTTATTTGAGTGAGTTACGAAGATATTTTGGAAATAATGTCTACAGTTGGATAAAATTTATGAAGATGATATGATTCTCCTCTTCTTTTTTTTTTTTTTTCATAAGTTAAAGGTCCACTTGCGTAAATTATAGGGGGACCTATGTCGGCACTACCTACACTTACATGTGTTCTCTTTCTTTTCATTTTTTTTTATGTTGGGATCGCATACTGAAAACATGATTTTTATGTTTATAGTTATTTGTCTAAATTATGAATGAGAATAACTTTCACATATTTTGTATTTATTTTGTATAATAAATAATGTAAATTGTCATATACTTAATATTATAGATAATATAATGTGTGGAATGCACACTGAAAATCATATAATCGTTTCTTATAAAGTATGAGAAGTATTCACAACCTAGATGAAGTTAAATGAACCATCGGTATAGTTGTAGTATGATTCCGAATTTGTCTATAGCCTCATACTAGTGCACTTTTGTAGTGTATTGAACTGGATCACAGTGAGATAATTCTTATGGACCGCTAGAACATAAGAATATAAATCTCACTTACTCATAATTCTTAATCTCTGTATAATAGTAGACATATATATTTTAATGTACATTACTTTGACTTGGGTGAGATTCTAATTAAAGAATGAATAAGCCGGATAGATTGGGTAGTGACATTTCTATATATGATGGGTTACTAATTATAGAAGAAAACCGTGTCTCGGTGCGCCGAATTGATGATGTTCCCTGAGGAGCTCAAAAAGGTTTATCATGTTAAATCTTGCAAGTGGATTATTTTCAATTCAACATGATAATAAAAGTTGAGTGGTACGGCTCATGGATAAGCAATTAATTAAATTGAGTTGTTAGTATACTCGATTTAATTAATGGACATTCGATATCTTAAATATGGAGAATTAATTGAGTTGAAGAAGCCATATCCATAAATATGGAATCAGAGTGGTAGTGCAATATTAATTCTTTAGTGGATTGAATTAATATTAATGAGCTTAAGTTATATTTGGGCTAGACATGAGAACTTAAGGTTTGTTAGAGGCCCAACCCTAATTTTCTTCTAGATCCATGTTGTAGCCCTATATATACCTTATGAAGGAAGACGAAAAACCTTAGTGATAGTTGTGTATTTTACACAACTTTTCAATATGAATTGATAATGTTTAAGTTGATTAGTTGTGTGATTTTCATGGCTTTTATGCTCATTATGTTATCATTTGGTATTTTTGATGTATTTGTAAGTTTTGCTGTAATTGTGGTGAATTTGATGATTATTTGTTGCAAAATGATCAAGTATGTGTTTGAAGAGCTAAAGGAGGTCCAACTAGGCCTTTGGACCGCATTTGAATAGTAAAGCCCATGAGAATTGATGTAATTAATTCTCCATAATCCAAATAGGTGATTGAAGAGCTTAGAAAGATGTAGAATAGAGTTAGGAGCGTTGTGCAAGTTGAATCGGCTCAATCGGATGAGAAATGAGTGAGAACGAACCGTTTTAGTGAAGCCTGCGCGTGCAAGGTCGACCCAGAGGGCTTGTTTTACACATAATAGGAGGTCGACCCAGCTGCTCGACTCGCTTATCGACCCGGACGAACCTAATTTCGGATTTTCAAGGCTTTTCTTCACTTTGGATTTCATTTAACCCTAGGGTTTCCTCCAACAATATAAATACCAACTATGCTCATTAGAAAATGAAGAAGAGGCGACGCACAACAGACAAGATACAAGTATACAATTATGGAGGCACCAGAGAGACTCCGGAGGTTTCATCAAGATTGAAGACTCTGGGTTCTTTATAGTGTTGAACATAAGTTGTTTACTTTGTTTATGTTCTGTTTCATTTTTTCAATTATGTCTAAGTAGTTACTTTGTTGGATTCTTTGGTTTGTAAGTACACTGGATTTCATGATTTGATTTATTGATATATGTTTTCCGGTTATCATTGGGTATTTGGTTTTCTAGTTTGGATTTCTCATGTGTATGTTGATGGCCGCAGCATATATATGTAAGTTAATTAATTGGAAAATTCTAGTCGTGACTGATTAATTAATGGGATAAAATAGGTTAATCATTTTATGTGATGCTAGGAAGGACCGACCAGGTGAACTAGTGTTGCATAGGGATTTAAGTCCAAGGAACGAGGTTGTAAGTAATAATGTGTGCGAAGAATCAACCGCAGTGAAGTACATGCTTATTATTTCTATGTTATGACATATGTTCTATGAACAGTCTGATAACAATTTAATGATTTCCCACATTTGATAAATTAAATAAGGTTAAGTAGTCAATAAATCTGTCATAAAAGCCATTGTATGAACTCTCCTCAGAATCCATTATTTTCGTCTGTTATTTTATTTATTTATGTGTATGTTCTTAAGTGTTTATTTACATGTTCTCCCTTCTGTTATTTGTGTGTCTAGATATTAATAAGGTGTTATGTTATTGTTAGGATTTTTTCGAATTAAACCACCGCATGATCATTTGGTTGTTCATTAATCCATGTTCATGCAAATCATATTTTTATGTCACATGCATGTTTATCACGTCACACACAAAACCATGTGAAACGAATCTAATAAAGCGGAAGACATAGATCCGAATTACTTACAATTGTCAAACGGTCTGAGGACAAGATTAAAGATCTAATCTTGCTGTTGAATGAACAAAACAGACGCCCCTTTTTCTTCAGAAAAATCAGCCACTTCACAATTCTACTCCAAGATTTTCTATTGTATTCCCGGACTGTATCTAGATTCAGAGTGGACTGAATTCTACTAGATAGACTTGTAAAATCTGTGGATAACTTTGAGAGACAAAGAGGGGCTGATTATCCCCTCCTATATTTATATAGGAGGTGGGCGAAAATCACTACTCCAAACCTTATGTTGGTTTTGTATACTAGAAGACCTGTCTTTTGTATACATTATTGATGATGGTTTATGATGATATAGAATGAATACAATTGGAGTCACTATTTGCATTTAAATTGTTATATTTACATGCACGTTCACTATACTTGCATTGTAGATGATATAGTGTGGGTAAACGCACGGTTAGATCATATCATCGGTTTCTTGTAATGTATTAAAAGGCTCACGGTCTAGATGGCACTGAACTTGCTATCGGTACGCCGTAGAATAATTTGATAGTTAGTTTGTCTTGACTAACTGATTATTCTAATACACGGTCAAGTGTATTGAGGAGGATCTACTTAGGATTCTATTATCTATTCTGACCTTAAATGAGAGAATAAGAATCCACAGAGTTCGGGTTCTTAACCCCTATATGTTGACGGACATATACGTGTAGTGTTTGCAGCTTTGATTTATCAAAATGTGAGATTCTTTCATAGGATCAATAATCTCGATATCTTGGGTTGTAACATTTACACGTATGATGGGTCGTACAATATGTAGGGGCACCATATCCTGGTGCGCTAGGTTGATGGTGTCCTCTTGAGAAAACACAAGTTCATGTTGAAACCCTGCAGGTGGAATTTATCCCGTACATGAGTAAAGCTTGTGTGGTACTACTCAAGGATAAGATATTAATTAATTATAGCTGTCAGAAGCTTACATAATTAATTAATGAACATTATATCTTAAACACGGGGAATGATTGGACTAAAGGAAAAAGCATATTCTACACAAGAAACCGTGAGCTTTTTAATACTTTGCAAGAAACCCGATGATATGATCTCTACTGTGTGTTTACCCACACTATATAATCTACAATGCAAGTATAATGAAACATGCATATATAACAGTAAATAAATGCACAAATAGTGACTACAATAATAATCATCTGTATCGTAAAAAAACAGTTTTAATAGTATACAAAGACAAGCTTTCAGTATACAATCCTAACAATCAGAGCCGGTCACTTTTGGTTCAAAGTGAAAAGAGTACTGAAAAATACATAACTGTGTGAAGATTTTGGTTGAGTTCAAGTTATGAGTTCAATCAAAGAATGAGGATCTATGGTCAGACCACCATTACTTGAAGGAAACAATTATCCTTACTGGAAAGCAAGGATGAGGGCGTTTCTAAGATCAATAGATGAGCTTACATGGAAGAGCATCACATAAAGATGGGAAAAACCAACTGTTGCTAAAGAAAGAAAGTATGTGGAGATTGAAGAAGGAGAATGAACTGTGCTGCAAAAGAACTGGTACCATGTCAATTCTAAAACTCTCAATGTTATCTTTCACCGATGGATCGCCTACAACATCTATGCCCATAAAGACGGAACATGGCAGGTGACCCAGCAAGAGCTGTTCATCCCGTGGTGCATGAAAAGTGGCACAAAGGTGAACTTTGGTTATACGGTGGCATAGCAGTGGAAGATGAATGCCATTAGCAAGACCACACTTTACATCTCCATGGGCCCGTTCATCTTCCGCATCTTTGAAAGTGTAAGTGGAACCTCTCTCTTATCATTTTCTTTTGAACCATTAGATGTAATTGAATACTTCGACATGAATCGCTTGAAGCGATGGAAGTTGGTAGAAGTTGGCAGAGATAACCTCTCATTCTTTCTATTGCCGGAGTCAAATCTGAGCACGTCTACTTTTAACAGAGCTGACGAAGCTACCAAGAAAGACAACATCCCCACTGAGGGCTTACAAGAGTTAAGTAAGAAAGTCGATAGCATGGAGAAGGCCCTAAGGAAATTGCTGGAAACATACGGGTTAGAATACATGTCCTCCTCTTGAACACTTTATCTCTTTGTGTTAGTACTTTAGGATTTTTAGTTTTTAGTTATTTTAGTCTTGTTTAGTCTTGTAAATATGTTGTTGGTTTTTTCTGTTTCTTTTCTGTTGTTTGGTTGCGGGCAAATACCACTTACACACTGATTGTGCCCTCAAAGGCACACTGTCAAGTAAGTGTGTGGGTGTATTTGCTCTTGTCTGTTGTTATGTCACAAACATGCTAAGTTGTTACTGATTATGAGCATAGTAGGTTCTGATATAAATGATGGATTTTTGGAGTTAAACCTGGATATGAAAATGATATATAGGGATAAGAAAACCATGTGAGTTTTGAGACTGCGGTTCATTTGTTATTTTTCTTCTATGAGATTAAGATTCCTTAACCATAATTAGACCGTGTTTGCCTTTGTCCTCTGTGAATTAGACCATTAATCTCAAGCATGCTTAGATAATTAAGGCAGATTTCTTTCTTTATCAGTCGCGACTGTATAAAAATACTGTCATTGCTGCTATATTTGAGCTTGAGTAATTTGTTTTATAACCCTTGTGTTTAAATTTCTCTTAAAAGAGTAATCTGAATATGTGTCTGGAATATATGCTTAGCTTGGAAAAGTCAGAATGATAAAGGCCATAATAAGAGCATGACTAGGAAAAGGGTAAATATGTTGCTCTGTTGAAATAATAAGAAAAGAATGGAAAGAAAGATCAGCAAAAAAAGAAAAATAAAAGAGAAAAAATTATATGATGTCTTTTCTGCTTGAGAAATAAAGAAAATACATGCTTTGTCTGTTATTGATCAATATCTGTGATGCATATTTTCTTGAATGGGAGTGCCATGGATGCCAGTTCTGAATATGCCCATATCTGCTCATCTGAAGCTATGACCAAATTTTTGCTATCTTTGCACCGCATGCCCCATTACAATCTAAATAAGACCTTCTGATGAGCATGCTTATTGATTTATGTGGTTGTTTAACTTAGGTCTTATGCAAACACTATGGCATGTTTTGGTTATTGAAATTCTGAGCGTAAACACGTCCCTATACATACACAGAGAGAAAGTGAGCAGAGTGAACCCCCCCTGTCATTTATCTATTGTGACCATATGCATTTTTAATTCCAACATTGTTATCATCTCTAGACCTTATTATGCCCATTACTAGTCTACTGCTTGCATGCTTGTTGTGTTTTCTTTTTTAGTCTGTTAATTATCTTTTTGAGTTCTCAATTACAGTCATACTTGAGGACAAGTACAGTCCAAGTATGTGGGTGTGATATAGACTCAATTTCGTGTCCTTTTTCCTTATCTTTTCACCTTTTTTTAATACTTTTAGTTGTATATAGAGTCTTGTTAGGGATAAGGTGTGACAGGGGAGAGAAGGAGCACGTTTGGACTCATTATGGGCATAACCAAGATACCGACTCGCTTAAGGGCATAAGGAGGAGTTGGAACTTTGAAAGTCTGTTGCGAATTTAGTGTGGAAGTTCAGTAACAACTCCATTCAAATTGCGTGGGTCCACATGTGCAGTAATTCCGAAGACAGGAGAAGTTAGTTTTGAAGTAGAGAAGAGAGAGAAGACGAGGAGAGAAAATGAAAGGATAGAAGAGAGAGAAGAGGTGGAGCAAGTTCCCTACAAATCGGCGAGCATTACCGTTGGTCCTGAAGTGGTCCTCTCCAACTAACTTCATGTCCCTACGTGGGCTGGGCCGGGCCGAAATGTGGCTGCTAAACAACTATAAATACCTTTCTTTATTTCAGTTGCAAGGACACACCAGAACACTTACAATTCTGCATATTTTCTGTTCAGCAAGATACAGTTTAATTTCCGTACTTTAGTTTCTAGACATTTTGCACAGCAGACGGTGGGTTTGCCCTCAGCTGATGCACGTTCCTGGTTTTACCCAAAACTAGAGCTAGATCTAGTCGTTAATCTAGTTCTTTTTCCTTTTAATATGTGTTCTTTATTTACTTTTGCTTTGTTTATTAATATGTTTTTTGGCTAAGTAATCAATGTTCAAGTCGAATGTGAATAGGTTAAGGTAGAAAATATGCATGAGGCTTAGTGATCTTAATTTACCTTGATGATTCCATACTTCATTCTCAGAAGAACGATAACATGGTAGTACTAAGATTAGGTAGCTGGCCACTCTTAATTGAACTATTCTTTATGTGAGTCGGGGCAGAAATAAGGGTGATCGTACCCTGATGAGCCACTAAGTGATAAAGCAGGTGCTGAAGCTTGGAGAATGAATTATGGGTAGATCTTGTGGGCACACCGAGGATATGTCCATGTTCTAGTGTTGGGTCTCTCCAATTTAATGATGATGTCCTTGTAACACCTCTATATGTGTCTCTTCTTTGGTGCTTGGATAGTTAGGGACTAAGAGCTGCCGCCCGTATCACTCTTAGCATAAACAGTAAGAAGGGATTGAGGAGTGTAAGTTGCCCATAACTACTTCCTATAACCAACCGGTCAAATCAAGGTACCTATTTAGTTGTGTCAGGGATCGCATGCATCTACCAAAGCCGAGTTCATTTTTTACTTGAACATTGATTTTATATTGATTATTCTTATCTTATTTATTTAATTGTTTGCTTAGTTCGAGTTGTGCATGGAAGAATTAGTGACAGTAATTTTATACAAATTCTGAAAAGTTACCAAAATATAGAAAGGTTATACACTCATCGTGGGATGATATCTGTCTTTGGGAGCTATACTAGCCTCTGAGGGCAAATTTAAGCATCTACTGGGCTTTGCCTACGAGTGTAATTTTGCACACAAAATGATGGTGTGTCAGGCATCGAGTATGAAATATGCTCTTTCGTTGCTCCTCATCCACACTCTTGGTATGCAAACTCAATGATTTCCTTGCAATCAATGCGAGTGCCTCGGGTGTGCTGCACTCCTCATCACTCGACCCCGACAATGCCAACATCTCCAGTTTAGACTCCTCACGAAGTGTCACAATCTCACCATTGTCATTTAGAATCATCACCCTCCTATTTGGACACTGGTTTGCAATGTGGCCTTTACCTCGACATTTAAAATATTAGATATCTCAATTTTGGCTTCCTGCACTACCAAAAAAACTCTCATACATAACACCTCATACATAACGGATATTTTAAATATTCGTTATGTATGAGCGCATTTTTGGTATAGATAACGCATATTTCAAAAATCCGTTATGAGAGAAGTGTTATCTCCGATCATATATAACGTTTTCGAGTCTTACGTTATCTGTGAGTGTTATATATTATTCACATTGATAACGCTCATTTGGTACCGTTATGCGTTGTGTTATGTTATATGTGTTAATTTTTTTTTTTCAAAATTAAATTATATAAGATCTTTTTTTTTTAATTATATAAGATCAATACATAGTTTCTATCCCGCGCTCAGTTTAGACAATTCTCAAAAAATTGGCGCTCATCCCTTCTTCTTCCTGCAAAATTTCTCTCCGGTCATCTCTCTCCGGTCGTCGAGTCAATCACAGGGGGTTTCCCCGGTCATCTCTTTCCTCTTCTCTCGTTTGTATGCAGATCTAGTAGAAAAAAAGCCCTAATTTAATTAGCCCCAATTTCTCTTCTACCCATGAACCTTCCCGCCGATTGTTGACTCAGTCGCCGGCGGTTTCTGTGAAATTGAAGCAAAGTTTAGGTGGAATTCACCTTTTCCGATATCTGGCCAAAAAAGGTGAGTTTTCTACTTCCCTTCTCTCGCTCAATTCATCTGTGCCCTAGACGAAAATACCCAAATCATTGCTCAGTCTCTCGGTGGTGAGCCTTCACGCCAGTAGAAAACCAGTCGGCGGCGGTCTTTGCCGATCTCGTCTTCTCTCACTCAACTGTGCTCTAGCCCATTCTCTCTCTATTTCTCTAAGAATAACCAAGAAGGCCAAATTCATATCTCATTTTTCACTAACCTCTGTGATGAACATCCTCGTCAGACCCAGTCAGCGGTGGTCGTCTCCTCTTCGCTGGTAAGTCTCGTCTTCTCTCGCTCAACTGTGCCCTAGCCCTTTCTTCCTCTATTTCTCTCAGATTAACCCTTGGAAACTCTCTCCGTGTTTGTTGTCACTAGTAGCTCTGTATGTGGTGAATTCGCAAAGGCAAAATCTTTATTATCGCTTGAGTACTTCGAAAAAATTCCAAAAAGCTGTGAATGGAGTTTTCTCGATCTCAAAGGATACCTCAGGTCTATCTTACCATTTTTTATTTTTATTTTTTTAGTTTATTTCTTGATTGTCTCTCAAATTTACCGGGCAATAACTCATCAATTTGTGAAATAGCAGAATGAGAATTTTGATTTCTGAGTATAATACCTCAGCTCATTTTTCAACTAATGTAGAGGGGATTCCATTGTGGGGTTGGTTTTGGTTTGGTCTAGACATAAATACCTCTTAGAATCAAACCATAGTTGTCAGTGTGAAATATTTTCTTGGATACTGCTTGTGTTATGGCTTCTCCAAAGTCTAAACTGTTGTGATGAGTTGTCGCATATTTAGGCTCATCTATGTGTATTATCACATCTCTATTTCTGTTTGATGTTATGAATTTTTTTAGTTGTGAAAATATATGAAATCAGACTACTATTTGTGTTAAAATCCAGCCTCTTATATTAGTATAAAAATTAATTTAGACTAGGCTACCTTTCTATTGGTATATGAAATATTTTTTGAAAGCTTGTTTAAGGTCTTCTAAGTGAGAAATTATATTAATCATCCTTTTATAAAATTGATGTAAGATTATAGAAAAGGGAGCTCGTGGGAACAATTAATTACCTTAAAAAGATAAATTCTCAATTTGTTTAATATCATTATTTAAATGATAAGATTATGGCGATAAAGAATATGGATTGATCGTTTTACTTTTACTAATTAACCTGGGTTGTCAATTAGTGATAAGAATAGTCCAGTAATAATCGAAATGATCTGTTTGGGCCCACAAAATGATAGATGAGCAGAAAACTATTACACTAGTATGTAATTAGAAATAATGTATAGTAGTTAAGAGCAGCATAATGATGATTAATGCAGATTAAGGAGGCGTCATAATTGCCAGTCAAAAAGAGTTGATTTTAGCTCTATTTTGGATATTTCTTGATCTTTTGTGGTGTGTAAAAATATGATTGCTCAGTTTGATGGAAATCTTATTGTTGTTGTACACTCCTCACCGTTGTGCATTCTATCTTGACAACATTGCATGTCTTTTTGTGAGCTTTTCTTGCAAGATATATGTTTTTAACATGTGGTTTTATGTTTTTACTGTAATGTGTCAAATTATATGGTTGCTACTTGGTCCTGCATGAGCTTTATCTTGATCTTATTCATCTTTATATATTTTAGAATATTATACCTAAAAGGCTGTAGGTCTGACCTGAATTTTTTTCTAAGAATTTATCTACACGAGTTTGAGATATTTTTTGTATCTGTCCTTATGTTATTGTAGAGGTTGAAAGGATTTCAAGATACTTTGGAAAAATCAATAACTATTTATCCAATCAAATCTTGTGATGGCTACAGTGTGGAGAGCTGGCCTTTAAGTAATACTGGTACAACATTATATTGCTCATAGTTTGAGCAATATTAAATTTATTTATTTTTTCAGTTCTTGAGATTCTCTTAGACATAAATTTATGGGCTTAGCATTTAAATTACATGAAATTATTCGATCATGCATCCATTTTTTTATTTAACTAGTTTTTGTTGTTGCTATATTTGGGTTGATAATTGACACAGGTGAGGAAGGAGAAGTTAGGGGATAATTGACATACTTTTGTGTATGGCTTGCACCCAGGTTTGTTAAGAAGTACTTGACTAATATCTTACTTCATTCAGTCCCCAGGGAAAAATGACAAAGATTTGCCATCAGATACAATGGTTAGTTCATATTTTGAATCTTGTTATCCTTCTTTATTATCCTTGGATCTTTCTGAAATCCAGAATAATTTCTTTTACTGTTTAGGAATCTAGAAAGAGGAGATAAAAACTTGTGAAGAACGGGTCGAAAAGCTTCTAGAGATGACACCTTCTAAAGGGAAATAATTTCTTCATGGCATTGAGCATATTTTGGAGCGTGAGAGGAATTGGGTAAGTATCAGAAGGTTGCATCTATTTTCTATGAGACTTCTTTATATTTGTACAGATGATTGTTCTTTATTGGTGTCCCAGATTATTTACTACTTCTTGTGTTTTCAGATTGATCATATTCTCTTCTCCAGGTTTGGTGGAAGCGTGATTGTTGCCCTTCATTTGAAAAACCGCCAACAGAGAAAAAGCTAGGTCCAGATGGTGGTCGGAAACGGTAATCAATTGTTATAAATTCTTTCTTTCTCTCTCTCTCTCTCTCTCTCTCTCTCTTTTTGTCTATATATTTATGGCGCTGCTGTCGATGAGTATTTATGAAGCACACGGAAATAACCAGTTTGTTATTGATAGCCCACCCAAATTGCAGAAGCCAAAATCTCTGCTTGAAACCCCTCGCCATGTTTCTTACTCTATTTGGAGGAATGTAGATGCTGGAACTAGAGGAGCCAATAAAACAAATGAAGGTTATTCATGTAGCAGGCACCAAAAGAAAGGTGAGTGAATGAAATCAATTAGTGTTTTGGGTTTTGTAGATTTCGAAATGGAGACAGTCACATTAACTTCTTGAAATAGCACTGATATAGCTTTGATTTGCTGTGATGTAACATGAAGGGATCAACTTGCACTTTCTCAGAATCTATTCTGTGTAGCTGCAGTTTCCATACTGGGCTTTTAACATTTCCCCACCTTATTGATGTTCGAGAAATATGTAGGTTGAACGGGTATGTTATTACAAATGACACGTGTGGAGAATGTCTATCTCTATTAGACAAAGATTAAATATATTTACACATACTCACACACATTGAGGAGAGAATGCAATAAAATTGACCATCTCATCCTCGTCCCCTTCCCTCCTGGATATTTTAGTTCAGATATTTGTGAAGAGAAGTTTCTGGAATACTTTTGGTGGTGTTGGGATCGACTAAACTAAAGGCAAGTATGCAACTTGCTCTGCAATATTTTCCAGCATATATATCTTATATTTTTTTGGTCTTTCGAACTCCAATACCTGACAAACATTTAAGATCATAACTTGACATTATTTTGGTTGCTGATGCTCTATGATATGAAAGACTACTTTACTTGCCCTTTCTTAAGCAAATAAAGTGATACCTATCATTCATGCTGTACTTTGATAATATGAAATATATGTTTATTTCTACTGTGATAAATGTAGGTCTCAATTCAGTTGTTTATGTATAGTATCCGTTGTCAATTATGTTACAAATCCTTAGAAATGGTGTAGATAGAGCTACAGGATTAGGTAGTAAGAAAATTAAAGTTTTCATCTGGATTTTCCTAGATTCGTACTTAACCTATATGTTAGTGTTCAGCATCTTGTTTATTTATGCATTGTGATTATGTGTGTGTGGTTGGTGAGTGAAGTATGAACACAGAGAAGTTGGATTAAGCATATGCAGTTCTAATTCGAGTATTACAGCAAAATTTATTCAAGTTTATATGATTCTAACATATTTTTAATTTAGTTTGCTGTCTGTATTTTCATATGTCAGTTGTATTTATTGCCCATTTTAATATATTTTTCTCCATATTGCAAGCATGCACTATTTTCTCAGTTTCTTGATTTTTATTCTCTATAATAAACTCAGGTTTTTACATTGCTCTGTTTTTCAACAAAATTGACTTACTCCTTCAGTTTTTTGGGATGATTTTGTATCTACTTGATGTGAAATGATTGTTACCACTTACTTCTCCAACCGTGGCAGGTTTATAGTTGAGCAGTTGAGTTGAATGGGCGTCTCTCAATCACCGAAAAAGTTGTTCCGATCAAAATGGCTAGCTAGCTAGTTGCAATATATATGTTATCTTTGTTTTGACATTAGTACGATATAAACATGTGTAGAATGTTGACTATATTCGGATGAATGTATGAATATTTTTTGAATTACATATACGATGATTTATGGGAACTTCAGTTATTTTTATTGTTTTGGAATTATTTTAATTGCTGAAAATCTATAAAAAAATATGTAGCAAGCATACATAACGTAAAAAGCGTTATCTAAACTAGAAACAACGTTATGTATTAATTTATGTGGTATATTTTATAACGGAGAAAAATAAATTTTCATAACGGTACAAATCGTTATATATAACAGTAATAGATTACGCAATGAAGAGTGTTATGTATGAAAAAAAAAACCGTTATGTAAACGTTCATAGATAACGGAGATAGTTAAACTTTCATAACGGAAGAAACCGTTATGTATGAGAGTTATAGATAACGTAATATCCGATGTCATGTTTGTTGCTACAACCGTTATGTTTAATAGCATAGATAACGGATATTATTCCGTTATGTATGAGCGCAGCATAGATAACACCAGTATACGTAATAGAGCTTTTTTCACATAGATAACGGATAAAATCCGTTATCTATGAGCGTTTTTTTGGTAGTGCTAATGAATCAAGATTGCTTGGACTAGGTGTAGTAGCCGTCTCTGTATTTGGCTTGTAGAAAGGTTGTTTCTCATATTTCTTTCCTTGATTCGACCTCCATGGAGGTATGTTGGTATTCTGGTTTCGCCTCCAATTAGAAGAAGTTGCTCGAGTGTTGTTACTTATCCCCTTGAGCCTTTTCTCAACCTTAATTTATTGCTATTTGCACCATTTTATCCAACTACATATAGTATTTCAGCTCCACAAAATCTCGAATTTTTCTATGTAGTCTAGCTAAGAATCTAGCCAATGTCCTCTCCCTATCTTCCTCTACATCCCCCTCCCAAAAAAAAAGATAACCCTGTTAAAAAACATCTCCAACTGCAAGAGAGCCCCTCATTTCATTTACACCTCAATCAAAAGATTTCAATGAAAAATTACAAAAAAGGCAATGCTTGCACATCCCAATATTTCCATGCAACAAAGATTTCCTTGTTGCACAACTCTCATGTTCCCAATTCTTGTACATGTTTCAAAATATTATTTACACTCTTTCTAAGCATCTCCTACGAACACCTAGGATGTTTAAAACATAAAGAAAATTAACAAAAAAACACATTTTTTTGTAAAAATCAAAGGATAAAATTCATTAATATCATACATGTTTATATTTCTTACTATTCTTGATTAAATCAAAGGATAAAATTCATTAAATCAAGAGCATCATTCCTCAGTTTTAAGCTCAAACTATTCACTGGTGAAAGAACAATCCTTGCACAATATGAAGCTCTCAATTTTTCTCGTTTATTGACCTGAAATATCATAAGGTCTCTAAAATGTCTTTTTAATCCTTTATATCATTAGACTATCTTTTTTAAATTAATCTGCAACAATTAATCAAAATAGAATTTAACCAATTAGAGCCAATAAGATTTGTACAAAATTGATTATCATCACCCATTTTTAGCCAATTTCCCCACCTATTTTCACTAATCCAAAATCAAATGAAAAACAGACAAAAAAACCGTAAACTAGCAACAACATGAGAAAAATGAAATAAATATATCTCTTGAAGTGTGTGTGTGTGTGTGTGTGTGTGTGTGAGAGAGAGAGAGAGAGAGAGAGAGAGAGAGAGAGAGATGTAAGGGAAACATAACATATGGGGTGAAAACCTAATAGAAATATGACAACAGAAAGACATTGGAGAATTGGAGATAGAAACACTAGATAATGATATAAGAGAAAGACACTGGGGAATTGGAGATAGAAACATTTACAATTCTGATTGATAGCGGTGGCGTTGCAGCGATGGTGATGATTGTAGCTGTTGCGAAGACGGAGATGGTGGGTTGGAAAGATTTTGGGGAAATTGTGGTGGTGATGATTGCAATGATGATGGTGGTGATGGTTGCATCGGCGGTGGTGAAAGTTGTAACAGTGGTGATGCAGATGCGGATGAGATGTCAATTTTAGGAAATTAGGCGGTGGTGAAAGGTTGTTACGGCGATTTGGGGAAATCAGATAGTGGTAATGCGTTGATTTTTTTATATATAGTTCAATGGGTCAGGTTGGGTCGACTTATATGATTCGTCTGACCGAAGAGACTCGTTAATGATCATATAAATTTTTGTCTAATGTTGAATATGTTTGATTAGGATATCTTTTACTATATAAGATATCAATATTATGTTTGTTTTGGTATATCAAAATATATGATTTAATAATATATTGTTTGGTTAGATGTATAAAAGTTCTCTATAAAATTTCAATTCCTAAAATATCATTTAAGTAGTTACCATATATTGTAAATATTCTATAATAAGATTTTAATTAATATCTATAAAGTTATTTTAGTCTAATTTTTTTAATAATTATATATGATATTACATATCACACCTCAAGTGTGTGATATATAATATCATATAAATAGGTAACACATGTCAGACCCTTACATAATCATAAAATTTGATTTTGTATGCAAACATAATATTATAATATCATATGTATCTATCACCTCTTTATACTACCTAGTAATCAAGCCTCCATAAAGATTATAAAGAATGAAAATAGCTAATAGATAGAAATTAAATAAATATGAAGTTAGAAGAAAACCCACACACGCATAATCGTCGAGACAACTTAAAACATTAAAATTGAAGCCAAAGTTCCTATCTATTACTTATATACTAAAATGAAATAGTCTATTACTATTCATTTTCCCCCAAAAAATGTCTTATCAATGAATAGTGTGAAAAATTATTTTGTTTTATTTATTCTAAATTTATGAATTTATATACTAAAAAAAATCGAGCCCTAAAAAAATTGAAATTAATAAACTTTTAAATCCCGAAATTCAAACATTTATATTTTACAGTTGTTTTCTGATTTGCATCCTATAAATATATTGATTTACCGTTTGCAGGTTGTATTTACTCTTTCGCATGACCATTATCATTTTATGATTTACACATATGTGTGTGTGAAAATTATTAATGTGTAATTTCTTTGTTTTATTTTTGTTATGCCCTTATTTTCGAGATTTATATTTTTCCAAGCTCAAACATTTATATTTTATAGCCATTTTCTAATTTGCATCTTATAAATATATTGGTTTACCATTTGCAAACTACATTTACACTTTCGCACGTAGATTACCATTATCATTTTATGATTTACATATATGTATGTGTGTACGAAAATTATTAATGTGTAGTTTTTTTGTTTTATTTTTGTTATGCTCTTATTTTCGAAATTTATATTTTTCCAAACTCAACATTAATTTTATAGATTTTTAGTGTTCCACTATGTGTGTTTGACTGACTGACATTGGAAATTTTTGTAATACAAAGTTTTAACCATTCATTAGACATGCAAGACATCAATTTGAACTAAATAATATCCTCTCATATTTCGTTACACAATGCGTGGGTGTAAAACTAGTTTGCGAATAAGACGAAATATTGGCAAAAAAAAAGTACAATTTTCAAATAAATAGATATATAAAATTTAGAAGTAACAAGAGTATATTTATTTATTTAAAAATAACTTGGTGGGATGCAAAAAAAAAAAAAACTGAAAAGTTGGGCGCTTTGTTCGGATTTCCACAGAAGAGAAATGGAGTTGAATAAGGAGCAAAATTCGGAAATTTGGTTTTTCCTATACATTTATTTCTACAAACAAACATATAGATGGTTACATACATTTCCCAACATTTCGATTGTGCTGATCTTTTTCTTCCATTAATTCCTCTGCTGCTGTGAACAATAATAGCAGAGGAATAAAGAAGAAAAAGATCGGGTCATTCATCCAGTTCTTTGCCTTCGTCGTCGCATTTTAAGGTCTGTTTTCGTTCATCCAAATCACTAATGCATGCATTTTGTGGTTTATAAAGATTTCTCCTTTAATTCCAGGATGAGGGATTTGGCGGTTGGTATGGCCAGAAAGCAACCGGGATCGCCGCTGCCAGCGGTCTCGCCTCGATCTGCAGATGCAGGAGAGGTTGATACAAGAGCGCCATTTCAGTCGGTGAAGGATGCCGTCAATTTATTCGTTGAAGCCACGTCGCCCAAAGCCACGACGCCCGTGGCCAGGAAGAAAGCTGAAGAGGTAATAAAATTACTATACCATGATGATGATGTGATATGATCGATAGATAACATATATATACAAACTCCGTGGTTGGTAAATGGTAATGGTTTGTGGCGCAGAGATTGCTAGAGGTAGAGGCACAGCATCACATGATGCTCAAGGCACGATTATACTACACCGATCAAATGAAAAGCGCCGAAGCTGCAAAAACCCTAGCTCTACGTGAGCTGCAGATGGCTAACAAGACGCTTCAACAAATCACAATTAAGCTCCAATCTCTCACCGATTCCAAGCAAGCAGCCATCGGAGCTAAAGAAGCTGCAAAACTTCGAGCGGAAGAGCTTGAAGTCGAGCGAGCGCGCAGAGCTAAACTCGGTAGCGAGAGCTGGAAACTGGAAGTCAACAAGGAGAGGGAGCTATACAAGACAACTACAGCACAACTCTTGGCAAGTCAGCAGGAGCTCGCGGTTTTAAGGCAGGATTTCGATGCAGCATTGATAGCAAAACTTGCTATGTTTCAGAGATCAGAAGCAGCACAGGGAGAGCTGCAGAAGAATCGGGCAAGGGAAAGCCCGCTCTTGAATGAAGTTGAGGAACTGCGCCAAAAACTTGATCAGGTGAAGCTCGCCTCACTTCAGGCTGAAGAAGAGTACATAAAGCTCGTGGTGGAAAATGAAGTGCTGTTGCAGAGTCACAAGTTAGCTAAGGAGCAAGTCGAGAAAGAGATCGACCGCCTGCAGGAAGAATACGAGCCTACAGGAAGAATACGAGCCTACGGAGACTCTCCAGGAGAAGCTTGAAGAGACAATGGAGGCAATCGGGGTTTTGCAAGAACAATTGAATGATATCCAGAGCTCAGACCTGTATGCCATTCGGAAAATGGCGTCAGAGCTCGACAGTGCCAAAAGGGCGTTGGAAGAAGCTGTTGCAGAAGAGAAGTCACTCCGAAACGGCATTGATTCGACTATATCCCAATTGGCGGATGTTAAAAGGGAGCGTCCGGAATCAGAGAAGAAGGCGATGGAAGCAGAATCAACCACGGAGCAAATGCAGGCCGATCTGGAGAGGAGCAAGGCTGAACTCGAGACAGCTATGTCAGGGTGTGGTTTCATTATGCAATCTTGTATCGATAAGCTTCTAGAAGAGGCTGAAGTGGCTAGAGATGAAGCCCAGGAGAGAAAGAAGAGTGCTGAGAAAATAAGGCAAGAAGCCATAGCAGCAATGACTGTGACACAAGAAGTAGACGAGAAGCTGAAGATTGCATTGAAGGAAGCCGAAGAAGCCAAGGCTGCAGAGAGAATTGCAGAGGAACGGATCAATAACTATCCAGGAAATGATGTTGCTGAATCACACAGTTCGAGATCAACTAAGAGGATCAGATTGTCTGTTGAGGAGTTTGATTTGATGAACAAGAAGATCGAGGAATGCAGAAATAAGGCAGACGTAGAAGTGGCCACTGCCCTTGCCCAGGTAGAGGCTATAAATGCAAGGGAAAAAGAAATTTCAGACAAACTCGAGGCGATGTTGGAAGAGAACGAGGCTATACAATCAGAAATCAGAGATGCTCTCAAGAAGGCAGAAATGGCAGAGGCCGCTCGAAGGTTAGTGGAGAATGAACTCCAGAAATGGCGTCAAAATGAACAGAGTGGATCTGGAAAAGCAAGATAGTAATATCAATACATAGAAATATATCAAAAACCTAAGTTTCATAACATGAGGGTATTCAGGAAAGCAATAGCAAACTCGACCAATTCTTGTACACATTAGAACAGACCAAATCGCTTACCTAGCAGAGAAATCGGAGAATAATGAAAGAATGAGCATACCTGATCAGCATATCCATGAGCTAATATGCAGCAAGAGAAGCACCAGCCACGTCTGCATGCTGCTTTTTTTCATGAAAGATTTATAGAATTGGCCTTGAAAGCCAAGATTTTCTAGTCCTCAGATGTAAAGCAAGGATACAGCTATGTAAGAAGCGCATGGTTTGAGATTTCTAGCTTCTTCCTACCTTTAAAGGCAATTTTCCTTTCTAATTTCTTAAAGAGTAATATTAAGCTACAATCATGTGCAAGTGCAACAAGAACATATCATACTTCATGTATCGTTTCCACACATTTATACATCAGATGGGGATAGGGAAGTTACTATTGTAAATGCATGCAGCATATTGAGGCCGGCTTTAAAGGCAAAAGTTGGCCAGCTCACATATGAAGCACATGCATCATATTTTTTTTTGTTCCCAGTGAAACATGTACTGATTTTTAGATGCTACATAGCGAATACTAAATAGCTAGAAACAGTCAGATTACAAAGAACAAGAGATTACGAGCAGGATGTGATTTAGCACTTAAAAACCGAAGATCAGGAGTTGTATAGCCTATCAGTGATTTTCAGGTTTCATAGAGATTCTGGTCAGATCTCTAGACCCTCAAATTCTCTAATTCAGATTCCAAAATCTTGGCAATATCTCCTTCGGTAGCATCTTCAGGTAAAGTAACATGCACTGACCCCTGTTTTACGGGCTCAACAGGTACACCAGCCAAGGCTTGCTTCTTAATGTAATCGTAAAGTTGTTGGTGAAATGGATGGTCCAAGGAAAAGCAATTATCAGCATTCATGTCCAAATGTTTTGAAGAGCCCGAACTTCTCTTGCGGCAGAAATGGGGAAGGGAGGAATAATCCATTATCTGCACATATATAATCAGAAAAGATAGAACTTAATTCCTAACTAAGTTCAGGAAAGCATAATGAGTTTTTAGTGAATGAATGAATTAAGGAAAGAATATAACAAAGAAACTACCTTCAACAACTCTTCCTGTCCGCAACCAGACAATACATTTATTTTCCTTCTTGTTCTTTCCTGCAGAAGTGGCTTGACAACCTAATAATAGCTGAAGTGTTATGGATATGACTTTGACGAAGAAATTTAGAAACAGAGCTAGTCTGGAAACCCAATATATCTACAAGCAATTGACTACAGATAACTTGGCAAAGCAGATAGTTAAAACCAAGGGCCAATAATTGGGACAAACCTTCCAGCAAGCAGAAAAGATGTATGGAGCATTCACAATGTAATAAGTTAATGTTTTCTCCGGATAATTCAGATCATCAATAGAAGAAATCGTTGTCATTAGCTACACAAGGACAAAAACTTAGTTATATTTAGTGATAAAATTCTACTATATATTTTATAACCTTCACATGGAAAGTAGAATTATAAGCAAATGAACTAGGAATTTCTTACTAATGATGCACCTTTATCTGGTTTAAAGCAGAGAGCTTCAACCCAGTCATATCTAAAACCTTTATACATTTGCTGACATGCCTGCCATACTTTTTTGTTGCAGCTGGCTAAAAGAAACATGATCAATGATAAGTTAATCATCCGTGCTAGTAAGAGAAGGATTGAAGTTAGAGTGAGCATGCTTACCAAAATGACACGATCCCTGTATTCATTCATCTGAATGTGGGATTGTATATAATAATGAACCTTAAATTGAAAATAAATATAGTCAAAGATGAAAGAATGGCAACTTTATTGAGCAAAAGAATTTCAGCAAAATACATCAGCCATTGCAATACTAGGATATGGTTATCATAGAGGAAAAAAAAAGAATAGAAAAAGAAAAGAAAATGTAATATATTACAGTAAAGTCACAATCAAATGTGAGATGCTGAAATATAATGTTAATTACACTTACAGATGCTCGGTCCAAAGTGCTCATGCCTACTCCAACAGCAAAGACAGGGAGGCCCTATGAAAAAACAGTACCTTAAGAGCATGAAATTTCATACCAACAAAAAGGTAAATTGCTTGGCATATTTTGAACTTGTCACTACTCCATTAAATGCTCACCTCTTTTGAGTAACCTGACAATCCTATAAGCTGCGAGTCGCGTATTTCTCTGTACAGCTCCACTGGAACAATAGGTTTCTATAATAAAAGAAAATAGTAGATTCAGACTTTACAACAGAAAGTACTATACCTATGGAATAATTAGTCATCTATTATCGCCTCTCAATCGTCCACGGTGGATTCAACCTCACAAAACTAATTTCTTCATTGCTTTTTTATTTCTGGTATTCTAGGTCATAATGGTTTCAAGTAATCTAGCCAGTCATCATTATATCTCAACACATTCTTAAAATAAAGGAAATGGATGCAGAAAACAATATAGGACAATACAGATAGCAAACCACCAAAATGAACGTAGAAAAGATGGTGCAAAAAGATTGAGCAGCTAGAAGATGTAAACTAACTTGCTCATTCAAATTAAATATTAAAATCTCAAAGTCAGTTCATGTCTACAGATCAATGGTAAGACATAACTTGTTAAAGATCGTATAATTGCATACAGCATCATCATTTTACTACTTACCGCTAGCATACCATCAATGTTGTTTTCCACTCTCCATTTCAAGCAATCAGCTAACTGCAATATCAAACTCTCAGCAATTGAGTGCCTCAGAATTCAGCAAACATACTTTTACAAATGTGACTTGTTTAAGAAAATATTTAGTCCGACCATCTTGTGGGCCTTTGTAACATTTCCTTCTCTTGCATTGAGAAAGCGCATCAAAGGTTCGTGAGGATATCCTTGATGGATATTCTGCAAAATGAATGAAATTAGATCGACTCCGCACTAAAATATACAAATATTACACTTAAAATGTATCCAAGGTGCATGAGGTAAGATTGTAACTATTATATTCAAGCATATGTGCTTACACACCCACATTTCTTTTTTTCCAAATATATTGCGTAAGGACTCATGTGTAAAAATAAAATTTGAGAATCTCATGTGCCAGGACAATATAAAAAGTAAAAGCAGCATATTTCGAAAATGTCAATGACTATGAACAATTGAACATTGAACCAGCTCATCCTCAAGATGGTCAGAACATAGTAGCCATTTGCTGACAGATTTCTGTCATCTAAAGTGGAAACGTTGTGATAGAGTTTATTCTCTTTCCTTTAGGGTACACATTCACAAAAGGAAGAAATCAATACATTAATAATTGATTTAGTGATTAGATGATGATTTCTTGCAAAATGATCTATTTCGTCTTGATTAGGTAAGACTGTAAATTTAAATAACGGAAGTGCCAATTAGGAAACACATGCAGAAATAATCTTGAAATCGACTTATGTTAGGTAGGCTTCTCTAGTTGACCAGACGAGAGTTTACTTCTGTTTTATCCTCAATGAATTTCTAGTTTGTTTTCGTCTATTCAATTTTCAACTTGTGCGAAACAGTATGACCAAAAAACTATGTAAGACCGAAGATCTTAAAAAAACACACAATATTATCCTAAAAGTGATAGTTTTAAAATAAAATATAGTATATAAGTTACATGCATTATATTTTATATTCAAAAGTCAGATTTGATATGTAAGATGGTTTCACAAGAAACCTACTCTTCAATTTTTAGGCTGTTTTCTCTATCAAATTTCAAAGGAATGATAATCAACTCTATCATAGCGTTGGAATAAGGAAGCCAGTAAGACAGCTACCATTAACTCCTTGGATCTTCAGTATACTTATCATTAGTGGAAATCTAGGAGCATAATAAGTAACAGATCCAGCTACTGAAAGCCTAATTTCTCCTTGTTCCTTTTGGTTGGACATTACCTGTCATCCGTCCAATTACTGAAATGTCTTACCATTCTTTATTCGATAGCAAATTATGCACTTCGAAAGTTGAAATATAGAGAATAAAATAACATTACAACATTAAACTAAAGCTGATTGACATGTAATACAATTGGAAGAGCCAAATATTGGAATCATATTACTACTGATAAGCATGCATATTGTTGCAGTTGCATATTACAGCATAAAAGCTCTTACACTTTCGGACAAAGAGCTCATAGACAGATCAGACAGAAGAATTTCAAGTAAACATAAACAAGTAACGAAATCAGGAAAGAAAACACTCACTACCTTGAATGTTCTTTTCTGTGGCTCCTCAACTGCATATAATTGTAAAGGAGATGATGAAAGAGAATAAAAAACAAAATAAAGTAATGGGCCATAAAAATGTAGATCAAGAAGCAAAATAAGAGATCAAGGTCAACCGACCTTCCCCCATTAACGCATCAAATTGATTGATGGCTTCTTGTGGAACCACCGCCATTTCTAGTTCTTCTTGACCAGAAAAAGACCCAAGAAAATCTAAACTAAATAATGAGCCTACAACTGCAACAAGTTAATCAGCTCTGACTTCCATATTTCAGCAAATCATCTCTCACTGGTCACTTCAGCTGAAGGGCAAAAGAAGAGAGAGAAAGAACAAGAGCAAGGGATAGAGAATGGCAAGCAAGATTCCACTTTTATTACATGAAGGAAAGAGAAAGATGGGATCAAGAAAGGGAGCCCTCTTCCCCTTTGCCTTCAATTTTTCTCTCTTTCCCTTGGCAAATGTTGCAGGAACTTAGATTTCTAACATAATTGATTAATTGAGTGCAGATGAAATATGCCAGTCGTTGATTTTCTTTCAAAAGAAATGGCTATGGAGTGCTCAGGTGTCAGCGCCAGCAGCTAAACAGTAAAAGTAAATTTGCACCATTTTTGGGTAGATTGGATGCGACATTCGGATAATATTCCCATTAAAAATCACAGTAGATTGTTGGTAAAATATGAATAAATATAGAAATTGGGTTTACTACATTCGGCTGGTAAAAAATACCATAATCCCTTATGCGAATCGTCCTAAGGACATGCCGGATCCCATTGTGTCGGAAGGTCCCATGATTCGATTGAGGGCCAAGAAATTTAAGGAAGTTCTCAATAAATTTATTCAAGAAGTATGGTATCAAGAAGCTTCAAGAAAATCAGTTGAGGGAGCTAAACCCGAGCTCACGTGGAGTGCCATGTGGAGTAGCAAGTCAATCCGCGTATTTTTGGAACATTTAATTAATTTTTGGATTTAATTACTTAATTTTCGGATTTAATTGTTATGCTAGTTTCTTGGTTGGTTTAGAACTGTTTTTGGGCTTATTCTAGTTTTCTAGTTGTTTAGAACTCTAATAGGGTTTATTTACTATTGTTCCAACCTATTTAAAGGTGGAAAAATATTATTTTGGAGGAGAATTCATATCAATATATATCAAAAATGTGAATTACATATTTTCTCTCTAAGAAATTTATCCGAGTTTCACAATACATTGTGAGATTCAATCTGACTTATCAAACGGGTTCACCATCCTCGTTTGTGGCGTCTTCACCAATTAATCCAAGTTCGTATTTTCATTCGATAGCGGGTTGCGGATTCAATTAATTCATGGTTCAACATCGTTGTGAGGCTAGGGTTTGGACAATCCATCCATTCCGTTCGTGTAACCCGATACTCCAGGAAAAACAATTGTTTTCTTTGTCGTTGTATCAGAAAATTACCGAAAATATTGATATTTGAAATATACCGATTTGCCAGTAAGATATGATATCTTACCAGAATTTTACGAAAGGTAACGTTATGAATTTTCAAAAATTAGGATATACGCATATACCGAAAGTTCGGTATACCGTCATATATCAGTATACACTATACCACAATATATGTCGAAGTAAAGGTATACACCGATGTACCGGTATATACCGTCATATCGTATCACGGTATATGCCGAAGTGAAAGTATGTACCATTAGGTGTGTACCGTTGTACTGGTATATATTGTACTACAATACACACCTTCACTTCTGCATATATCGTGGTACGGTATATACGATATGACGGCATATAGTGGTACATAATGAACTTCGAATTTAATATATATATATATATATATATATATATATATATATATATATATAGGGTTGGGTTCCAGAAGGAACCACACCCTAGGTGAGAACCGAGAATCAATCTGAGCCATAGATCCGCTATATTTGGACGGCCAAGATTTGTTCCAAAATTAAAAAAACCGCAGTGGCATAATTGTAATAACGTCCAACTTCGCTGCCCCTGAATCTTAGTAAGGGTAAAATCGGAAATTTCAATGTATATGTGATTTGCGTGTATATTTTTCAATTTAGGATTTTAGCATTGTCATTCTCTATTTTAGCACTGTCATTACTTATTTTAGCACTGTCATGACTTATTTTAGCACTAACATGACCCTTGTTTAGCACTTTTTTTAGCACTGTCATGGCCTTTTAATTTCATCAGTTTTGTGCTAAAAGGCTCAGCCACTCATGCATTTTTTGTGCTTAAAATGCAATGTTTGCTTCACTAATATATGCATGAGAAAATACGATGAATACAGGGTCCTTCACTAATGTTTGCTTCACATACCCTATAAATCTCATTCTGTTATAAACAGAAGCATATCTTACAAATTTATCATGATAACTATTGAAACTACACAGCAACACTAAGCGATGAAGTTCTTCAGTGGTGCATGCTCCAAGGAAAGACCTATTGAGAAATTTTGTAAAAGACATTGAATTCCTTTCGCAATTAGAATAGAAATTTAACTTTTTTTTTAATTTATTTTTTTGAGGAAGAACTTAACACTATATTTTAGCACTGTCATGACCTTTTTAGCGCTGTCATGGCCTTTTTTAGCACTGTCATGACATATTTTAGCACTAACATTGTCATGACTTATTTTAGCACTGTCATGACCTTTTTTAGCACTGTCATGACTTATTTTAGCACATTCATGACTTATTTTAGCACTAACATGACCCTTGTTTAGCATGACAATTGTTTAGCATTACAATAAAAAAATACCATCGGCATTGTAAAAAAACAATGAACAAACACTGTTACATGCTGTTGAATTAGGAATATAGTACGCAAATACTATTACAATTGCAAACTCTCATTTTTAACATTAACATAATCCTATATTAGCATTGTGATTAAAAACGTGTCATGATCATTACAATTAGCACTATAGTTTAGAGTTTAGCATTGTATATGTGATTTACGTGTATATTTTTCAATTTAGGGTTTTAGCATTGTCATTCCCTATTTTAGTACTGTCATTACTTATTTTAGCACTGTCATGACTTATTTTAGCACTAACATGACCCTTGTTTAGCCCTTTTTTTAGCACTGTCATGGCCTTTTAACATTGTCATCAAACAAATTAATTATATTGTATAAATCCTTAATCAATGCGTGCTCCTTCTCTTGCACAATTGTCATGACTCTTTGTCAACTGCATATCTTCCACAGTCCACTGAAAAATTGGATCTTTTTCTAAACAAAGTGGTGTTACAACTCACAGTCAAATCATTAGTTTATTCTAAGCAATTACTTTTCTAAAGTTTTTCTTAGTTAAACATGTTTTTTATCGCTTTTTCAAAAGTTTAACTGTGAAACTATTAATTTCAGATAATTGAACTTATATTTATTCCTCTATTCATATATGTGTATTGACTGTACAGTTTATTATTCTTATTTGTAAATACATATAGATTGCATATATAAACATTAGATTATGCATTTTGACTTAATATTATAAAAGTTACTCAATATATCGAGAATATTTACTATTATATATAGATTATAAATGCATGTTACTCCTTTTTCTTGATTTTATTATGCATGGTACATTAGTGATGGTACACTAGTGATTAGTTATACATCACGAACTTCATACAATCATACTTTACATGGTATTTTATTTCCCATATTTATGTATTGAAGACTTGAAGTGTAATGCCCAGAAAAAGCGTATTTCAATCATTTGTTATATACATTATGCTCATCATACATATCGTATCTCATTTGATTAACGGACGAGATCATATATTTCAACTTTATATTTCATTGTGTATTCCAACTACTATATTGGAATTTAACACACACTTAATGATTGAAATATAAGATGAAATCCTTCTCTTGCACAATTTTCTCTTCAATCCATTTGATTTATGTTCAAGTCCAGCAGTGCTAAAACAGTTCATAGTAGTGCTAAACTAGGTTACAACAGTGCTAAAATAGTTCACAGTAGTGCTAAAGTACTGATACGAACCTGAAAAGCATAAAAGAATCAAATCCAAGAATGTCATTGAGAGTTTCAAAGATAATCATGTTGTTAAAGATTAAAGATTGGAGATCAAGATTTGAAAAACACAAGTGCATGAAAATATTCAGATATTTTGGGCAGCCAATGAAGATCAAATATTCAGCCCGAGATTGGTCAACATGCTATCATTTGATGATGAAGAAGGAAGCATGAAGACGTGAGAAGAAGAACGAAGCCATTTGGACGTGTGCATTAAAAGTTATACGCGTTTGCATGGGAAATCGGGAGTTGCTGTTTTTCATGCAAAGGTGGCAAGATTAATGCATACATGGGCCATGAATTATTATGATAAATTGCAGCCCATATTGTGTTAATTAGGAGTCCAATAGGCGAGAATTTTAAAGGCCCAAAATCAGTTTGGGATTTATCCTTATCTAGTTAGATTTAGATAGATTTTTGTTATCTTATTTTTGGTATCTTTTGATTTTATCTTAGATTGTTTAGGATTAGTATTTTTCAATGTTTATCTAGTTAATTAGGGTTTAATTTTCGTCCATATGCTCTCCTATAAATAGGAGCACCCTGTGACATTCATAATTCAGACAATTGCATGAGTTTGAGATTTATTCCTCCCTTTTGTCTCTGATCCTTTGGTTGATCACCTATCTACAAACAATTCTATTGTTCTAGCAAATCAATAGTCTTATTTAAGTTCTTCAGGGTACAATCAAGTACTTGGGAGAATTGCTATCCGGAGAAGTTAGACGAGTGCGTTCGGGTTGATTCAACACGGGTTCACCGCTTTGACCTATCCTTCTACCACACCGTCGCCGCCATTACCAACACTCCACCGCCGTCCGCCACCGTTCACCATCAAGTTCCAGCCATCATCAACGTGTCCAAGTGTCTACATCGAGTCTTCATCCATTGTTCGTGTTTTCTAGTAAGTTTGTCTTTTAATTCGTGTCGGATTGAGTCCTTCTTTAGCTGACGTAGTTCGAGTCCTTAAAGTCTTCCGCTTGCGTATTCTTGGTGTCTTGGATTCATTGTCCGGGTCACATCAAGTACCGATAGTGAAAAATTCAAAATAACAGCTTAATCAGCTTCGTCAACCTAAGTGCTAAAATAGTTCACAGTAATGCTAAAATAGATTACAACAGTGCTAAAATAGATCACAGTAGTGCTAAAGTACATGGCAGTGCGAAAACAGTTCACAGTAGTGCTAAAATAGGTTACAACAATGCTAAAATAGATCACGGTAGTGCTAAAGTACATGTTAAAAATAAAAACTTTTGTTGGAAAATGAGGCCGTGGTATAGATTCGCAAATTAAAACTTTTGAAAATTTGGGTATATATTATCAACAATTTTGAGTTAGATCGAAATGATCGATATCATTTTAAAAATAAAAATCAAACTGGTGTTAATTAAAGTGCATAAGAACATTTACGATTAAACTAATTGGATGTGATTTTAAAAGAAACAAAACATCAAGAAGCATATCCATCTATTTATTTATCCGATGAAACATGAGAACTTCATCACAGATTTTTTATTCTGTCAAACCTAATAATGAAATCAAAATCTGATCTAAAAAAGAGAAAAAAAAAATATAGCAAAAAATGCAATGCGACAAGAGATGGGAAATTACAGTCCATCACGTTGTTAGGGGTGTCGCTGATGCCCATTTTACAACGCTTTTATATTAATTATATATCACACAAGATTTTCTCATTTATACATTATAATTACTTCATTAATAATCATATCTCTTGTCTGTTGAAAATTGCTCGCCTTTGTTTGGTAGAGGTGAAGTGGCGGATTGTTGATGCCGTCGATGACAAGCAGCGGAGGCGGCGCCGTCTCTGATGGCGGATGAAATGGGAACTACCATTGCCAGAAGAAAGAGATGCGAATAGAGTGAGAGAAGATTTGGTGAAATGATATATGAATTCATAAATTATAAAAATACCCTTGCTTCATTAAAAAGTTAGTAATATTACAATTATGCCACCGCATTTTTTTCAATCTGTGACAAATCTTGACCGTCTAAAAACGAGCGATCTGTAGCTGAGATTGGTTCTCAGTTCTCATAGGGGGGTATGGTTCTCACATGATCCCATCTATATATATATATATAATTGATCAAATGAGAATCAGAGCCCCATGTGAGAACTAAGAACCAATTAGAGCCGTAGATCTTCAATTTTTGGACGTTGAAGATCTGTACCCGAGTTTTAGTAACGCAGTGGCATTTTTATAATATTAGGGTTATTTTAATGAACTGGGGATATTTTTATAATTTAAAAATTATATTCTATTTGGGCTGAATCTTTTTATCATTAGTATGATAGGTTTTAGCATTGTTGTAATTAGTTTTAGCATTACTGTGACTAGTTTTAGCACTATCGAAGAAGATATAAATTTTAGCTTAACGTGATTAATTATGTCTTATTTTAATCTGCAGATTGTGTTGGCACCATTTTGGAGATTTCTCCTGGGTTATTTGAATTTTATATACCTGATTAATGAACATGTGGTTATCTGCAATGATGAATCCTTTTAGCATTACTATGATTGATTTTAGCATTATTATAATTAGTTTTAGCGTTACTGTGACTAGTTTTAGCATTAACGTGATTAGTCGTGTCTTATTTAATCTGCAGATTGTGTTGGCACCACTTTGAAGATTTTTACTGGGTTGTTTGAATTTTATTTGCAATGATGGATATTTATAAAATTTCTCATTGTCTATATCATTTTGATGAGTGGAGGCAGTTTTAGCTTTTATTCTCCTTGTACTTTCATCTGTTGTAACTCTTTTAATACCTATAAATTTTTATATAATACTGCTAATAAACAAAATAACAAAGCTAAAAACATAATTGAATGATAAAGATAAAAGTAGTAAACAATAGTGTCAATGATAATGCTACAATGATATATGATGATATGTCAATTAAGTGAACAATAATGCTAGTATCACAAAATGTGTCATGCCTTGTGTTTATAATGTTTATGTTAACTTTTTTCAGCACATATATGTGTTCTAAAGCTAAATATGGTAAATGATAATGCTAACATCTGACATGATAATGCTAATATTCAACAAACTATAACAACATTTTTTCTTGGTTGGTTTATTATGCTCTGATAAGTTTTTTATGCTAATGCTAATAAAGGTTATTCTGGTGCTAAAAAGAGAAATGACAATGCTAAAACTGTAAACGATAATGCTAAAAGTAACAAAATGTACAAATACATCACACATTGCCAACAATGCTAACATGAGATGCTAATGCTAATGCTAATGCTAAACAAAAGTTATGATAATGCTAAAATTAGAAATGACAATGCTAAAATTAGAAATGTCAATACTAAAACAATAATGATAAAAGCAACAAAATGTACAAATACATCACACATTGCCAACAATGGTAGAATTGCCAACAATGGTAACAGGGAATGTTAATGCTAAACAAGAGTTATGTTAATACTAGAATTAGAAATGACAGTGCTAAAACTGTGAATTGAAAATATGTACACATAAATCTGCATTGTCAACAGTGTTAGGTTTTACATGTTCATACAAATTTCCCGTCGCCAACAAAACAAAATGAAACTGATAAATTATTATGAAATAATACGAACATAGTTTGTTCAAGATTAAGTTTTGTATGTTTCGAAAAGTATTGTTATGCTAACAGAACATAAAAGAAATTGTTAAATCATCATAATAGAATGTTAAATCATTTTTCTACAAAAAAAGGACGGGATATGGAAAAAAGTTTAACGATATAATACCTTGATTTTTCATCTTTTCTGGTTCGAAAATTTAATCTTTTCGCTGGTGTTGTTATTCTTTCGGAAGATTTGAAAAATCTATCAAACTGGTTTTGCTTTTCTCTTCCATTTTTCCACGTTAGTTTGCGTGAGTAAGCTTTCTCTGGAGCAGTTATGGTGAGTGAGCTTTTCTCTGCAAATTCTAATCTACGTATATTTTCAAAATGTTCTGATTTTGTCCTTATTAAACTTCGCGGGCAATAGATTTCCATGTTATTACGATAATGCCACCGCTTAGAGATTTTAATCTGAGCCGATCCGATTAGATAGTGAGGATTGGTTCGTAGTTCTCACATGGAGCATAGTTCTCACTAGATCAACTCCCTATATATATATTGCATATCTATAATACAATGTTTAATAAGTTTATCTTAAAAGTCATATTTTGATATTTAATTTAATACCTACAATCCTACATTATAACTAAAAATGAACTATTTGAAATTAAATTTAATAAATAATAATCTTCTATTTTTTCGATCAATAAAATTAAAAGTTAAAATGAATAATCTATAACAATTAAAATAAAATGATGTATGCGTAAATTATAAGATATAAAATCATTTTAATAGAATAAAAGATAAATTAAATTATATAATGCATAATAATCTTTTATTTTTTTCAATTTTTAAAATTAAAGGTTAACAAGAATGATTGAAAGATTAAAAGAAAATGAGATATATTATATAAAAATATAATACTTAGTTTGTTCATCGTAAAATTTTAGAAACATATAATATTTAATATAATTTAATGATTAAATTATAATTAAAAATCAAACAATGTGAAATCAAATGTAATAAATGATAATTATATTATTTTTCAATCTTTAAACTAAAAGTTATGATGATATATGGGTTAAACATTTTAAAGAAAATGAAATATACTATTCAATAATATTATATTTAGGCCTTAGTATGTTTATTATGAAAGTTTTGAAAATTATTAAATTTTATATAATTTAATGGAAAATTTACACTTTGATACCTCCATTTTGAACACTTTTTTAAAAATGACCCACTTTATTACTATTAGCAAAACAGTATGAACTTTTTCAATTTTTTTGCAAATCTGACCTCGATCAAATTTTCAGCATAGAATATTTATGTGGCATGCTCAACAAATTTATTTTATTTTTAGTTTATAATTGACATGGAATATCCAGATAATATTTTTTATTGGATTAAAAAAGCCGCGCAAGAATTCCGGCATGCCACATAAATATTCTAGGCTGAAAATTTGATCAAGGTCAGATTTGCAAAAAAATTGAAAAAGTGGGTACTATTTTTCTAATAGTAATAAAGTGAGTCATTTTTTTAAAAGTATAAAAAATGTAGGTATCAAAGTGTAAATTTTCCTAATTTAATACTCAAATTATAACTACAAATTGATCAATTTGAAATCAAATGTTACTGATAATCTTTTATTCTTTTTTAAATTTTAGACTAAAAGTTATGATGAATAGTATAGAAAAATATACTAAAATGAGATATTATATACAATATTATAATATTAAGTATGTTCATCATAAAAGTTTAAAAAAATACTACATTTTATATAATTTAATACAAAACTCTTAACTAAAAATTGAACAATTTGAAATCAATTGTAATAAATAATAGTGTTATATTCTTCTTTAATCTTTAGACTAAAAGTTATGATGAATTATTAAAAAAATTAAAATAAAATGAAATATGTTATACAATACTATAATTCTTATTATGTTCAGCATAAACATTTAGGAAAATATTATATTTCATATAATTTAATACAAAACTCCTAACTAAAAATTAAACAATGTAAAATTAGATGTAATAAATAATAATCTTATAATCTTACTTGTTGAGATGTTGGAGGCTTAGAGTTTCAAAAATTATTTTGGATTTTTAGATGTCGGAATTATATGTTTATATTTTTAATATTTGTTGGGACTTGAAATTGTGCTTCTAAGAATTGTGTGTTTAATATTTGTCAAGATTTTAACATAGTTGCATTTTTTTTATTGCGTTAAAGTTTGATTATTGATTTGTTGATTTAGTGTGTTGGTATTTGATTATTATTAGGAATATTTGATGTTGTTGCTATTATTATTTATGCATGTGTTTTCTTACTAAATATTATTTAGTATAATGATAATTTTGGTATACCGTGAAATGTCGGTATGACACAAATCGAAATATCAGTATAGTAAGATATACCGAATTAAGGTACAATAAAGTGTAACGAAATATAAGTATGGTAAATGTATGCATTATGTGTAATACCGAACTTAAGGCATGCCGAACTAAGGTATACCAAAGGTAAATGTACGGCAACTGTATGATTTTTATCATACCGTAAATTAAGGTAAGATATAAAGTATGACGAGAAAAAATAAGGTATGCCATACCTTGATACCCCTAGTTATAAAATAACTCGAGATTTTTTAAGTTTATGAATTCTATGGTCTAACCTGCCAAATTTTGATAGCTCTAGTTGCAATTGGATTCTCAGCCGATTTAAATTTCTTAACCAAAACTCTTATACATCACCCCGGGCACAGTAAGGCCCATACATCCATCAGATGGGTCAGGGTCAACGCGGGCAACCCTTGTTCACCACAAAAAAAAAACTGATAAAAATCAGTATCAATCTTTACACTAAAAAGTATCATTTAAAGTTCAAAAAGTATCAATTGTATGATTAAAGAGTAACTGGTCTGCTACTTATCTTATATGAGTTTATGTAGTTCAAATTGTGATTTTTTCATTCCAATTAAGAGTTTAGGGAGGGGGTTTAGGTTTTTTTAGAGTTCATAGTTTTTAGGGCTTTTTTAGTATTTTTTTAGAGATTTTTGTTGTGTTTTTTTTTTTGGGTTCATGTTTTTTTAGGTTTATTAATCTCAATTAGGGGTTATATTTATTTCAAAAAATATTAAATTTGTTGACTTTTATTTTAGGGTTCACTAATTCCATTTAGGGTATATATTTATTTCAAAATTATGTTTTTTTTTTACAATTACCATTTATATTTGTTTCAAAAAATTAAATTAATTGTCAAGCGCAATGCACAAGCCCACGCGTTAGTGTCGGGTGAGTCGCCGAATTAAAAAAACAATTCACTTTAATTTTAGGGTCATTAAATCAATTTTAGGATATATATATATATATATATGTTTATTTTTAAAAAAATAAATTAATTCATTTCAACTTTTAGGATTCACTAATTGTATTTTAGGGTATACAATTTGGGGGGGACACAGAAAAATAAAAAAAATTGAAAAAAATAAAAAAATTAATTTCTGGCGCATGTACCCCACGCGCCGAAATTGAGCAGTTTTTTTTGGACTATTGGATTTGTGCCAGTATGGCGGGCCCAAACCCATACATCTTGTGCATAGGAAGGTGTCCCAAATTAATTTTTCCTTTTGGGTTTATTGGGCTCTCAAAAAAGTCTCACATGATCCATATATTTTTTTCTCAAAATAAATAATGAGAAAATTCCCTTTCTCAAAAGAAAAGAGAAAACCATTTTCCGTGCATTTTCCTCTTTTCCCCTTACCTCATCAAATGCGGGTGCTGAAAAAAGCTCACAAAATTAAAAAAGAAGAAAAAATGGGTGCGGAATCTGCATAACCGACTCGGACTGTAATAAAAGGCTCTTTTTTCATTTTCCATCTATCAATTTACCTCTTCTAAATCTCACACCGCCCCCATTTTCGACTGTTCGCCGCCGCTTGGATTTTCCTTATTTCAGTTTCAGGTATAATTGAAAGCCGTTTAACATATCAATTTTTTTTATTGCTTTTACAGGGGTTTTAGTATCTTTTTCGCATTAATTCGGTTGCTCAAATACGATGTTTGTTCTTAATTTGTTTGTTTGAGCATCGGAGGAATTCTTGATTTAACCTTATTGCTGAAATTCTCAAACTGGAGGTTGGAAATTGAAAATTTATGGATGCTTTGTAGAATCGAATTCGAGTTTTTTTTTTTTTTTAGTTTCATGCTATATGACTTTGTAACTCCCCAATTTGATCTAATATTTGGATGAGAGGTAGATATTTTTTTCTTATCACTGAATTAAAACACGTGAACTTATAATATCACTGAATTTGTATAAGACATATATAGTTTCTGCTAAATATGATGGCTAAATGTGTTAGTTATCCAAATTTGAATCTCAGAGACCAGAGTGGTTGATGATCCAATTGTTGGTTATGGTTTTCTAAGAAAATAAGGGCTTCTTGGAATTTGTTTTGGGTCAAACAAAGCCAAATCACGAATATTATATGCTTAGTTCATATGTTGTAAGTCTTTTTTATTTTATTTTCTATTGAGGTAATTAATTGATTGTTTGCTTGGTCTATTAACTCTACGTCGCAAAGCATGTTGTTATATATTCACGATGTAGTCTACACCATCTATTTAGTTGTAGTTTACTTATATTTCGTCTCTTTTGACTATGTAGCTATGGCACACGACACGGGGATGTTTACTGTGGCCCAGACTGTTGGCAACGTCCTATGCTGCAAGTGTGGTATTTCGATGCAACCAAATGCTGCAAATATGTGTGTGAATTGCCTACGATCAGAAATTGACATAACAGAAGGCCTTCAAAAGCATGTTACCATTATCCGTTGTCCTGAATGTGATAGCTATCTGCAGCCACCGAAGACGTGGATTAGAGCACAGCTGGAATCGAAGGAGCTACTCACATTCTGTGTTAAGAGGTTGAAGAACTTGAACAAAGTGAAGATGGTAAATGCGGAGTTTGTTTGGACTGAGCCTCACTCTAAACGGATTAAAGTGAAGCTGAAGGTCCAAAAAGAGGTTCTCAATGGAGCAGTACTTGAACAGGGTTACACTGTCGAATATGTTGTGCAAGATCAGATGTGTGAGTCTTGTTCGAGGGTCCAGGCTAATCCTGATCAGTGGGTGGCTGCAGTGCAGGTGAGGCAGCACGTTACTCATAGGCGCACTTTCTTCTATCTTGAGCAGCTTATTCTTAAGCATGATGCTGCTAAATCTGCCATCCGGATTAGGCAGATGGACCAGGGCATTGATTTCTTCTTCAATAACCGGAGTCATGCTGTGAAGTTTGTTGAGTTCTTGAGTAAAGTTGCTCCAATAAGGAGCCGTAGTGACAAACAGCTGGTGTCTCACGATCAGAAGAGCAATACATTCAACTACAAGCATACTTTCTCAGTTGAAATCAGTCCTATTTGTCGTGAGGATTTGATTTGCCTTCCACCCAAGGTTGCCGCCAGTTTGGGGGGTCATGGACCACTTGTAATATGCAACAAAGTGAGCAACAACATAGCTTTATTAGATCCAGTCACCCTCAGGCAAAGCTTTCTCGACGTAGATCAATATTGGAGATCAAATTTCAAGGCCTTGATGTCGAGCAGACAGCTTGTGGAATACATAGTGCTAGATGTTGAGGCCATTTCCTCGGATGTCAATATTGGTGGATCCAGATGTGTTCTGGCAGATGCACAAATAGCCCGTGTATCAGATTTTGGAAAAAACGACACGATTTTCAACGTGAAGACGCATCTGGGACATCTCCTGAATCCTGGTGACTATGCCCTCGGTTATGACTTGTACAGCGCCAACAGCAATGATATTGAATTGGACAAGCATAAGGGCCTTGTGCTCCCAGAAGTGATTCTGATAAAGAAGAGCTATGAAGAGAAGCGTCAGAAGAAACGTGGGAAGCCTCGTTCCTGGAAGCTCAAGTCTCTCAACATGGACATTGATGTTGCTGCTAAAGGTGGAAATCACGATGAGAAGCTGAGCTCGGAGTATGAACAGTTCTTGAGGGATTTGGAGGAGAACCCTGATCTGAGATTCAATCTGTCTCTGTATCGCAACGCAGAATACCAACCATCAGAAATTGCTTCTTCTGTGATGGACGGTGAGGATGTTCCTTCGGTTCGACTGGACGAGCTGCTCGCTGATCTTGATATAAGCGATGATGACGAGGTGGTCGACCTTAGTAGCATGCCAGAATAATCCTGGTTTTGTGCTTCAAGATGATGAATTGCTGACTGAGTTTAGGATTGTGGCTGGTTGCATATTTAGTTTCTCTTGCATTGCAGGTTCTGCACCATTTGTCCATTCGTTTGTTTGGTGAGCTTGGGAAGTTCGGATTGATGTTATGTATATTTTGCAGTGTAGTTCTTTGACTAGCTGAGGAGACTCGAAAGTACCCATGTTTTTAAAGTCCGAACGAGATACTTGGTTATTGGGTCATTGGTTTAACCAGTTTTACAAAATCCATGAACGTACTTGACAATTAGAATATATTTCGGCATTGGTATGTTATTCAGTATGTTAGAATTTGTTGTTTGAAATAATGTGAATTACGGATGTAAATTGCAAAGTTGAAAATAATGTTGAAGCTAGTGTTACCACATTGCCTTCAACATGCAGCGGAAACGTAAATAGAACTTTGCACAAAATAAGTTTTAAATCACACTCCTTACGGTGTGTGATTGTCTCAAGGCGAAATTCACTATCACAAGTGAAACACAAAAACAATGCTGATGTGTCTCGGTTCACTCCCTTGACAACACTGCATAAAACATACAGAGGACTATCCTAGCTTTACTCACTCGAATAATCACTCAAAAAACAAACCTATCTAAACACATAGATAGATTACAAACAGTCACTCTAAATCCTAGACTTCTCTAAGTTGACTATCTAACCTACACACACAACTGGAATGAAAGTCTCCAGCTGATTGGGACACTAGGCAGATGTCGAGGAAGATGTCTTGGATTTCAGAGATGACACTAGATGCAAGATTCAGAGCTTCTCACAAACCACAGTGATAACCTGCTTGCATAAAATGATTTTAAGGCTTGGAAATGCCTTAAATACTTTCTCCATCTCGGCTGGGTAGTTTCTCCACGATCCTTGATGAGTTGGATGCAAAACTACCGCCTTCCACTACCCTTGCTGAACTGGACTCGAGATAACCGTCCTCTGCACTGCGTGACACACATTCTTCAACATCGTGTAACAATGGCGGTTACTCCAGTTACCCACGTTCTCTGCAACGGTTAGTATAAAAGATGAAGTGGGGAACATCACGTCCCTTGAAACTCGGAACAGATTCTGACCTAGTCAAAATCAAGCATAATCTACGTTTTAATTCGAAACAAAATATCTAATAAATCCCTTAAATCGTGGAAAATGATATGTGACAAAAATCACAATTTATTAAGATTAATTTAAAATAAATTAATCCAAAATATTAGGAAAGGATAAGGTTAGAGATCCGAGTGTTATACTCGGTGTGATGAGAATGACGAACAACATTAGATACGACATTGATCGCGATGTTATCAGCGAAGTGATAACATCATCTGGAACACGTCATACTCAACAATCTCCCCCTTAAACTTATCCTTTCTGCACAAAACATAAAGCTCAATATATACAATTAGAGCCGCAGCAGAATATGATCAAAACTATTGGAGTTCAAAAAACTCCCCCTTAAGGTCTGCTCCCCCTTAAGTTATTATCTGTAAAATAATATACAAAGTTAGTGGGTATAATCCCCTATACATGATATACAAGGTTCGTGGGTATTTACCCATGTACAAAATAATTAGTGGGTAATTATCCCCTATACAGAATATACAATGTTGAGAACATTCTCAACATAAACAACACATATCTTTAAAACATGCGAAAACAATCACAATGTTAAGATCATTCCCAACATAAAACATCACATACTATAAGTTATGTGAAAAATAAAATATCAATGTTGAAAGCATTCTCAACATAAAAACATCACATATTAACATATGCGAACATAATATATCTAGCAAAATCATCAACTAATGCTGCTGAATAAAACCAAAATATTCAAGGATATCCAACGAGGATACCCAACAACCAAAATAACATGTGTCCAGCACATCATAAACCAACAAGGATGTAAATACATCCAAAATAAAATTGTGTCCAGCACAATACATACCAAAAAAATAAATAAATTGTTTTTGATAAAGAAAATTCATATTTTCTTCTTGCCCTTTGCCTTGGCCACGGACTTTCCAGTCTTCTCCCCTTCAGCACCATCATCACTAGCAACTTCACCAGCAATCCCAGCAGCAGAAACAACATCTACTTCCCCTTTTTGTGTAGAAAGAATTCCCCGAAGTACTTGACGAAGCTCAACCATTGCATTGGTGAGCACTGTGCTTTGATGAATTAATGAATCCATTTGTGAGACATATGAATTCAAAACCTGCACAAAAATTTTAGTTAAGTGCGAGAAAGCACTCGCTATATCACTTCTTGAAATGTGAGGAGAGAGTGCACAATCTGCAGTAACATCTTGCCCAACATCCCTTGATGCAGCTGTTGAACTTCGACCGAAGGTGTAAGGGAGATCAATTACACGATCTTCATTCCCTTTGGGCTTGGTGATAGAGATAGTTGCAGTTTCAGTAACTATCTTCTTCTTATTTGGCTTCACACCTTGGTCAACTAGGAGGGCATAGATGGGACAGGGAAATGGTAAAATTCTGGCGGTGTTTGTCTTTGTAGCCGACTTCATCATGCAATCAAAAATGTATTCTCCGAAATTGAAGGGAATTTTTGTGCCAAGTTTAAAGAGCAAGATGGCTTGATCAACTATGAGGACTGAAGTGTTGGTGGTGGGTAACCAATTACACACAATTAATTTGTGTAAAACAGAGTAGAAAAATGTGAGCTTAGAAGTGGAAATTTTATTAGTCCACTTAGTCACCAACCCACCAGTAACAGTCCCAACAACATCATCAATTAAGTCTAGGCTAACAACATCAGAATCATCACCCAGACCTAAAAATTTGTTGATCATCATGGGGTTAAAAACATAGATTTTATCTCGCATATAAACCTCCCCAAATTTGCTCTTAGACTTATCACCCATCTCAGGAGACACATTTGCATAAAATTCAGCAATAACATCAGGCTCAAAAGAAGACAAAGCAGTGACAGATTTCCAGAGACCCCTCTCCTTCAAGAAAACATCCATTCCATACTTCTTAAAACTAAGCATGTCAATTTATTTTTTGACTCACGTAGGGCGAAGAATGACAGTTTTATGAAGAGTTTTAGCATGCTGAGAATAGAACGTCTTACTGAATACAGATGAGACATCATGAGGAGAACCTGGAGGATAGACAGGTTCAGAGTCAGCAGAATCAACATCATCTTTGACATCAGCTGAATGAGTAGGAGTTGGAGAGACTATCTCCTTAGCTGTTCCAGAAGAGACCATCTCTTGTGAAGACGTGGGGGAGAGTTCCTTCTTTGTAGGGCCAGTTGTAGTATCCTTTTTCCCCTTTCTTTTCAAAATGTGTCCTGAAGTCGCAGACATAACATGAACATCGTCCTCTGGTATCGCAGATAGAGGTTCCTCTTGTTGTTCAGCATCAACTTCCACATCAGCTACAACTTTGTCTGGAGAATTTTCAAGGGGGTTTTCTTCATCCTCGGACTCATCTTTCAATGACCTTGCTAATTTTTCTTCCATTTTCAGCGTTCTTCTTGCCTTTTTGCTCGAACCCTCACCGACCTCTTCCTTGACAGACCTTTGTTGGCCGTGTAGTCATTTTGACTTGCGAGTAGGGCCACTCTTCTTTTTCTCGGCAAGAGCTTGAGTGTGTAGCTCCAGATCTGGGTCGATAGGGTTTTCCTCTGCACCAGGACTTATGTGTTGGAGAGGAGTGGGGTTTAGTACCATTATGGAGTCAGGAGCAGCAGTATCCACCATAGAAGCATCTGCATGGTCAGTCGGAGAAGATGAGGGTTTGTTGGACTCCGATTTGGGTCCTTCTGGAGTGAGTTCGGCTGTTGCAGTGATGGCAGGAGTTGATTTGGCGGAGGGAGTGATAGCTGATGTTCCAGCAGGACCAGAGGCAGAGGATGGAGTGCCCATAGTCTTCTCGAACATTTGTTTCATCATCTCAAACATGGCAGAGATATCCTTGAGTTCCGCCATTGATATTCAAGAAAAAAAACTTGAAGAAGCAGAAAAAAAATAGTGGGAGACGAAGAGGCTTCGAGAGAGAGAGAATGAGAGTAATAAAGAATGATTTCAGAAATGGGTTGATATATCTCTTCACCCTCAAAAATCGAAACAGACCCCTGTCACATCACCCACTTTTTCTAATTTTCTTATCAAGGAAAATATTTAAATAAAACAGAATTAGTGGATAGGGATACACCATATCAAAACGTGTATTTATCACACAAATTCAAAAAGTGAATCTTTATGGGTCCCAAAATAATTTCTGTTTCCCCCTTTTTTATATATAAAAGAATAAAAAGACGGAAATTACAGCAAAAATATAATTCTAGACATATTTTCTGACGATTATCGTTTCTTCTGCAATTTTGGTCACAACATTAGCTACAACACAGACAAACAGTGAACAAACCCAACTATAATTCACCTTATAGAATTACGGGTATTTCATTCACAAACACAGACATAGTATTTCAAGTAGCTGATTTTTTTTAAAAACACCCCTAAGGGTGGGACATTCGGCACCATGCCCAACCTGTAAATAAATACTGAAACATCTCATACAATGTCATGGGCGGAATATGTCCCAAAAGTGAACATATTCCTAACCAAGAGCTGGAACCTGATAAACGCAACAAAAATATAGGAGATGTATCCACAACACGAATGCTAACTCCTAAACTAAATAAATCACAAACAAGTGGAACGCAGCCACAAGCCAAGTGAGACTCCAAACACAAAACCAAACCAAAACAATAAAATAAACAAAACATAGAAAACATGAGCCTCATCAATGATACCGAAATCGAAAGTTGGGATAACCCAACTGATCCATCCATACCAAGGAGAGCAGATATGGAGGTGCTGAAACATCATCATAAAATGTCAAAGCCGAGGTTTGGGCCCCTCAACTAGCCAAGAAATCAGCCGCCCGGTTCCCCTCACGATGGATGTGCGTGAACCGAACAAGCCGACCTCTACACAACAATCTGATGGAGGTGAGCGTATGTTGGGTAATAGCCGAGCCCTGACGTCCCGACTGTAACACCGACACAACAGACGCTGCATCCATCTCGATCCAAACATGATCCGAATACTGAACTGCAAGCCGAAGACCGTGAAGTAGAGCCTGGAACTCAGCATCGAGCCGTCATCTGAAGATCCGTCGAGAAAGATCCATCCGTGTTGAGCTTCACCCAGGGTGCCTCCGGAGGCCGCCACGACACCATTCTAGATCGTAAAGCTCTAGGAACGGGGTCAGCAACAGGCATAAAAGGCACTTGAGGGTAACAGCCCAACCAATGCTGCGGAATGAGCTTCCCAGCCGAAACCAGAAGATGAAAGTGATGCTGTACCTGCCAAACAATGTGAGACACAAGGAAAGGAACGCCGCGGTGCTTGCGGCTGTTCCGCTCCATCCAAATAAACCAGAAAGCCAAGCAAGGAATCAAAAAGCTAATGTGCTTCGGAACGGACCGTGAGAACAGCCCCCTCCAAAACCCAAAAGCATGTGCAACAGTGTGTGCACGTGGAGCAGTAATATGGAACCAATTCGCAACATATGCCCACACCGATTTCGCAGACTCAGACCAAAGAAAAACACGCTCAATGGACTCGACCTGCAGATCGACACAACACTGACAACGAGACGCAAGATGAATACGACGGGACTGCAACCTAACATTAATAGGAATGCGATCATGCATGAGACGCCAAAGAAAGACAGATATAGTGGGAGTAAGACAATCATGCCAAAAGGACCCAAAGATGGCACGTTCAGGCCGCTGGTATCTGACCTGATCCCAAGCAGAGGTTAAAGAGAACTCACCTGTTGAGGTCAAATTCCACCGCATGCTATCCCTCTCTCCCCACATCACCGGAGTCCGGATCACCGAATCAATCAAATCAACGGGCAAAGCATAATGCTCATGCAACGCATGCAGACGCTCAACATACCAAGACTCACCAGATAAGTACCAATCAACATGCAAATGATCAAAACGAGAAGCAGGGCAATAAGAAGATAAGGGAACATCATCACACCAAATATCATCCCAAAAACTAACCTGTCCGTCCCCAAGGGACCACCGGATATGAGCCTGAGCCCAAGCACCAACCCTAACCACTCTCTTCCAAACCCGGCTGTCATGCGGACCCAACGGCACCCTCAAAGGATACAAACGACCCCTGCAATACTTAGCCCACATGTATCGGGCCCACAAAGAATCACGAGCTCTGAACCTCCACCATAGCTTCCAACTGAAGGCAGTGACCAGATCACCAAACTGACGGATACCCAAACCTCCCTCAGAAACCGGCAAACAAATGGTCTCCCAACTGATCCAGTGCATCTTCCTCTTCTCCCCAACAGAACCCCAAAAGAAATGAGCAATCATCTGCTCGAGCTGATGAAGGACCCCCTGAGGCGGCTCCATGACCTGGAAGATGTGCAAAGGAATAGTAGCAAGGGTGCTCCTGATGAGCGCCAGATGACCTCTAAAAGACAAGTGCCTATGCGACCAGCTGTGAATCCTGTCACTCAAACGCTGTCTCAAAGGGATGAAAAGCGAGCACTTCAAAAAGCCTCTGTAGATCGGGACCCCAAGATAAGTGAACGGTAAAGAACCCCGCTGATACCCACAGACGGACTGAATCTGGTGATGCCAAGTCGGAACAAACTTCTCCATGATGTAGAAGTTACTCTTTCCCCGGTTCACCAGCTGGCCTGAAACCAAAGAATAGTGCTCCAAGCAGTCCACAAGACGACCCAAACCATCCAGGTCAGCTCTAGTAAAGATGATGATGTCATCAGCATAAGACAAGTGAGAAACCGGAAAACCTTTCTTCGCCGTCCTGTACCTCATGACCGGATCACCACAAATCAATCTGTCCAGAATCTGAGACAAGTAATCAGCCATAAGAACAAACAAGGAGGGAGATAGAGGATCCCCCTGTCTCAACCCTCGGGAAGAGGGAAAGAAACCAGCTGGGGCCCCGTTCACAAGGGCTGAGAACCAGCAATCCTTGATACACCTGCTAATCATGTCCACCCACTGATCCGGAAAACCCATATGTCTCAAAACAACAAGTAAAAATGACCACTGAACCCGATCATACGCCTTCGCCATATCCAACTTAAGAGCCACATTAGGAACCTCACGGCTGATGTAGAGATCCCCAATCATCTCCTGAGCAAGCAAGACGTTATCACTGAGCAAACGACCCTTCAGAAAACCACTCTGATTCGGAGCGAACACGACAGGCAAAAATGGAGCCAACCGCGACGTCAGAATCTTCGTGATAATCTTGTTGGTCACATTGCACAAACTGATAGGCCGATAATCAGTCTAAGCAGCCGGTCTCTCCTTCTTCGGCAGAAGAATGATAGTAGTAGCCGTGAAGCTGTGCGGCATATGAGATCCTGCAAAGAAATCCGCAACCGTACCCACAACATCACTGCAAACAAAGTCCCAACAATGCTGAAAAAACAAAGAAGTGAATCCATCCGGACCCGACACACTATCCCCACTGATCCCAAAAACCACAACTCTGATCTCATCTGTATCCGGAACCTGGCAAAGCCCATCTGTATCCATATCTGAAGGAATCCCATGCAAACAACTGAAATCCGGATCACCGAACTGAGCAATATCTGACGTGAGAAGCCTCTAAAAGAAACCCGCAGCCGAAGCCCGAATCCCAGCATCATCCTCAATCACACGCCCCCCATCCTCAATCGAGTGAATCCTGGACTTACACTGCTTCTGCTTCACCCAACCCTGAAAGAACCGAGAATTCTGCTCCCCCTCAGTGACCCACCTAACCGCCGCCTTCTGCTTCTAAAATCTTCTTCCATCCTCATCCGAAGCACATACTCAGCCACACAGCGACTGAGCTCAGCACGAGCCTCCAGAGTAGGGGAGGAATCATAAGAAGCCTGGGCAACAGCAACAGCAGCATCAGCCTGCCTAACCCGCTCAAAGACATCTCCAAAAACATCCCAGTTCCACTGCCTCAGCCTCTTCCGAACCCGTTTCAACTTCAGCTACAAATTCATCATGCCGTTGAAACTAGTAGGAACACTCCACTTCTGCATAACGGTCTCCCTGAAGGTGTGGTGCCAGATCCACATATTCTGAAATCTAAAGGAAGATTTCGGAATCTGCTCAAGAAACTTACACCTAACCAACAAAGGAGCATGATCAGAGGTGTGTCTCGACAAATAGGTGACCCTGGTCACAGCAAAAACGGACGTCCAGAACTCTCCAAGCAAGACCTGATCCAATCTCTTTCTCAATCCGGTAGAAGGTCGCTCCTATGTGAACCAAGCCCCATCAAAACCCGGATCCAACAACTGACAATCTGAAATAGCGTCCCCAAAATCCATCATCTCACGATGGCGATCAGACACTCCATTCTCAACCTCATCCTCAGTCAAAAAAATGTTGAAGTCACCCCCAACAAGGCACGGCCTCCCATCAATACCAAGAGCAATATCCCTCAACTGATCCCAAAGCTCATACCTGTCCTCACGAGAATGCCGATCATAAATAAGAGACAAAAACACAGTCCTGCTCAACAAAGGCAAATCCACTCTCACATGAAGCAACTAACTAAAATCAAACTCCACAGACACAGTAAAACCATGAACACAAAAAATCCAAATATGATTTGATAAATTAGACGCCACCAAAGTCAACCCAAAACAACAACTAAAAAAATCCGAATCAAATTGGACCTTAGGCTCAATAGTCACCAAGAGAGACAAACGATGCAACCTTATTAAATTATGTAAATATCCGCATTTGGCTTTTGAACCCAAACCACGGGCATTCCAAATTAAAATTTGGACAGACATGAGGAACCAATCAATGTTTCATAGGAGAGAAATAGACCTCCTGATTCTGACCAAGCTTCGTCGAAGACATATGCATGGGAGAGCGATCGGCTTTATTAATCGGTTCATTACACAAATCGGCATTAACAACCTGTTCATTTGTATCATGCCCACTAGCCCCATAATTATCTTCAGTTTTTCGAGACTCATGCATTCTTGATTTATCAAAAACAGGTTCCCTTCCATTATTATCAAAAACACGCGCACGGCTCTTCACACGACCATCTTCAACCGCCAATCTTGAAGGACTAAGAGCTCCTCCATCACGTTTTTGAGATCCTAACTGAGACCTGTATGTATTTTGATCCCCATGCAACTGAACTGATCCCACGACTAAACCATGACGAGTGCTCAAAGTCTCATCAGACCCAGCTCGAGTTCTGTTCACATTAATCCCAACATCTGTAAATTCCCGATCAGTTTCGATGTGATTAGAGGCTGAAGTAGAAGCTATCACCTTGCTGGGAACATTCTGCCAATGTGATGATAAATCCCGATCCTCTTTGCTGTTCTCAACCGATCCCACAACCTTCTTGGACGTATCAAATCCTCCATTCTTTGTGGAAATCCCTTTAACATTTCTAGCCTCCACTTCCTTTTGAAATTCATCCATGTCACGCTGAATATAGTCTATAGGAGCTTTAGAAGATTCTGGAATCACCTGCAAATCCGCTGAACTCAAAACCCGATATCGATTACCCATACTCACGCCTTGGGAAGTTACAGCAGAAGCACTTCTTCTCCTACGATGTTCAACCTGCTGCCATCCTCTATTGTCATTATCAAATTCATGAGAATTACCCAACTGTTCAGCTCTCATATGCTTAGAAGACCCCTCATCAACAACAACAGATTTTCCTTTATCTTTGGGCTGAGGTCGAGAGTGATTAGGATTGTATTAGTTCTGCCGGCTGGAAGGAGAACAACGAGGTACCTGCATATTTCCTATAGCATAACACGTAGTCTGGGCATGCCCAATATGTTTACAATCCACACAATATAGCGGCAATTTATCAAACACAACCCTTTGCTTCACCTCATTACCATCAAGATTCAGCAAAATAGATGAAGGATACGATTTAGTTAAATCAATCTCAACACATATTTTTGCAAATGAAACTCGAGTTCTATTAGCTGTAGCATTTTCAATTTGTATAGGTTTCCCAAAAATGGAGCCTATTTTAAACAGTGCACTATGTTCAAAAAGATGTAAGGGGAGGCCGGGAAATGTAATCCAAATTGTAAAGATAGATGTTTCAAATGCCGGATTAAAACCGGGCGTCCATTTAAACACTCTCATGGGACATCCATGCACATACCAAATCGGTAATTCATTAGCTCCCTTGATTAATTTAATATAATCATTTTCATGCGTTAATTTAATCAAGATATGACGAGCATTAAGAAAATACCAAGAAAGGGTACCCGTAATTTGAATATTTCGGAGAGCTTTATCAATGTGTGATGAGGAAGGGATAGCATGCGAGAATTTGCCCACTAACGCAAGACCCATTCGACCTGCAAGGAATTCATAATCATTATAATTAAATGAGATAATCGACAAGCCATCACGCACCTCTATGGACCCAATATCTTTGATTGTCGAAGAATTAAACATCACAGGACCCATTTGTAAGGAGGGAGCACGCAAAGTATCCAAAAAATTCAAATTATTCCCACCACTCGTATCTCTACTCATTTCCTGCCCAGATTCACGATCATTTCGATTTTTCATCATTTCTTGAGCATGTTTCAAATTCCCCCACACATTATTCACTTGATCATCCATCACAACATCATTGTTTGACATCTCCGCAGTCGATGAATCCAAGTGACATATGTTAGAATTTTTTCCAGAATTGATATCCAAATTGGGCTGCAAAGAATTATTTTCTGCATTGTGCCCAGAATTATTTTGATACACAGGCCCAGATTGTGAAAAATTAGGCTGGAGGTAATTGGGCTGGAAAAATTGATTTATTTGAGGATAATGGAGGAAATTCAATTAAATCAGGCCCAATAGGAGAAGAATTATTATGTGGCAGCCCAAAACTCGAAAATTCAACACAATTTCAATTAAAATTCACCTCCCGACTCTGAAGAGGCTGTGCTTCGATGTTGTCTAATTCAAGCTGCTGTTCCCTCTCAAATTGATTTAATGGGACTGAACTCACACCAGGCGGACCACAGCTCATCGAACCCTCATTAGCAAGAGGGGGTCGAATTAAAATTGAAGGGCAAGGGTCGAACCCAATTCTGGAACTGGAGAAGGCTGACTTTGATTCAGATTGGGGAAAGAGGTTGAATGGGGTAATTGATGGGCTGAAACATGGCTCGTTGTTTGGGGGCTCTCTTGCATGCAAGCTGTAGGGTTGTATGGGTTATAGTGACTGGGTGAGGTTTGAACTGAAGGCGTATAGGGTGGGATTGGCTCGGTCAGTTGATTATGTGAGTTAGGGTTTTGAATTTTAGGGTTTTCTGAAGCAAGAGGAGGCTGCGCCACTTTGTTTAAAAAAGGCAGATCGGGAGAGAAGCCAAAATCGCTGGGATCACGATTTAGATTACCATCTATCATCAATCTTTCCAAATTATCATTAGACTGCATTAACTTGATGAATGTGGACGGGTTAACAACCCCAATTGAATCTAGACGAACAATTTCTTAATCAATCGTGAAATCAGAAACCTCAAAAGGCCGATCACCTCTGATCGGATTCTGCAAAAAATTTCGATTACTTTCTCCAGATTCCGGCTCCTTATCCTTCACAAATTCATACTTCAAATGCCCAGAAACTAGCAGACAATCTGGAACTTCACCCAGATCGCTATTTCCATGCAAAAATCGATTAAATTCTATCTCTGAAAGTCGACGATCTTCCTCCTTCTCTTTCTGGAAAGCAACATCATCAAATTCATTCTCCTCAACCTTTGAATTCACACGATCGTCCCTCTTACTCACTCTTTCATCCGAAACTTTGAAATTTTTAGGCAAAGAATTATGAAATAAATCTGCACGACTCCGAATCAAATCAGACGCACTCTTAGACAACTCTCTACCCCCAACGCTTCTTTCTAATCCTATTTCCGCCATTAACGACTCCTTCAAATTCCCAGATTCTTCCACACCTTCAAAAATTGCTTTTTCCATCAAAGCTCCCGCTTCAACTACTTGTATTGGCTTAGCATCATAACAGATATTATCCTTTTCAAATGCTTCCCCCTCCGACGTAAAATCAGAACTAATTTCCCTATCTCCTTCATGATCCACGTGAGGCACACTCAAATCCGCCCGTTTAACTTCTTTTTTCTTTTTCTTTTTCACCCGAGTCTTGTCTTTCAACAAATCCATTTTAACCGTACCTTTAGCAAATTTAGAGAGGTCCCGGAGCTCTCTATTACCAACAGAAGCCAACGGCAGTCGATTTAAATATGATTTCTTGGCAGATCGTGAACTTGGCGTCTTTTTTGACAATTTTTTGGCACCAGTAATATCATCTTCATCGCTGGAGACAATAGAAGACGAATTATCCACCACAACTTTTACAGAGGAATCCGCCATAAAGGCGGGATTACACGAACAACCACCAAGAAGATGAAAAATAAAAAATGAAATTATCAAGAAAAAAGGACAATGATGAACACGAAGAAAAAGAGGATGAACACGATGATGAACACCAAGAACAACGATGAGGATGAAGATCACAAAATTGAATCATCAAATTTTCATGGAAGATTTGATGTAAAACAATGAAAAATGAAATTAACACACAAAATCAAGTAAAAAAACATGCAAATCATGGACTAAAAATGCGAAATCGGCAAGAACGTTAGCTGATTTTGTTAAATAAATGCAGAAACATAATAATTTCATTAAGTCAGCCTTGAATAATGCTTAAAAGAAATAACTAACATAAATAAATACAAACGAGGTAAACAACTGATGTTTGATAAAAAAAACTCACATCGAGTTCAACATCAGTAAATAAAATGAACTAATTAAATAGAACACATTCCAAGAGACTTTCTCAAGGTAAAAAATCTCTCAAAATCAAGAGGCTTGGTGAAAATATCCGCTGTTTGATTTTCAGTGGATATGTATTTGATGTTTATGATCTCCTTTTCCACCAAGTCTCTGATAAAGTGATGTCGAATGTCGATATGCTTAGTGCGTGAATGTTGAACGGGGTTCTTGGAAATTTCAATAGCACTAGCATTATCACATAGCAGGGTTAGTGATGAGCTTGTCATGCCATAGTCTTTCAGCATTTGATTCAGCCATACCAACTGAGCACAACAACTAGCAGCTGCAACATATTCAGATTCAGCTGTTGACAAAGAGATGCAATTTTGTTTCTTTCTTGACCAAGAAACAATATTGCTCCCCAAAAAGAAACAACCACCACTTGTGCTTTTCCTATCATCAACATCACCTGCCCAATCTGAATCACTATATCCAATGAGGCTGGTGTTGGTGTCTTTACAGTATCTGATTCCAAAGTCGACTGTGCCAGCAACATATCGAATTATTCTTTTAACAGCCTTCAAGTGTGACTCCTTGGGTTGAGCTTGGTATCTAGCACAAACTCCAACACTGAACATGATATCAGGTCTGCTGGCAGTCAAGTAGAGCAAGCTACCAATTATTCCTCTGTACATTGTTGGATCAACATTGACTCCAACATCGTCTTTGCTCAGTTTTTCAGAGGATCCCATTGGTGTTTTCATGGGCTTTGCAGCTTCAAGTCCATAGCGCTTGATCAAACTTTTGGCATACTTACTTTGGGATATGAAAATCCTATCTTTGTCTTGCTTGATTTGGAGACCAAGAAAGTAAGCCAATTCGCCGACCATGCTCATCTCAAATGTGCTGCACATTGCATCAACAAACTCCCTAAGGAGATTAGAACAGGTGGATCCAAATACAATATCATCAACATAGATTTGTGCAACAGTGATGTGTTTGTGAATCCTTTTGATAAACAATGTTTTATCTACCACGCCTCTTGAAAAACTAAAGTCAATTAAAAACTCGGTAAGTCGAGCATACCAAGCTCTAGGAGCTTGTTTAAACCCATACAAGGCCTTGTGTAGTTTCAGCACATGGTTTGGTTTTTCATGGCATTCAAAGCCTTTTAGTTGTTCAACATAGGCTTTCTCATTCAAAATGCCATTCAAAAAGGCACTTTTGACATCCATTTGATGCAGTGTAAACCCGATGTGGCAAGCAATGGCAAGTAGGAGACGGAAAGACTCTATTCTAGCAACATGAGCGAATGTTTCATCATAGTCTATTCCTTCTACTTGTGTATAACCTTGTGCCACTAGCCTGGCTTTGTTTCTAACCACATTCCTAGACTCATCAGTCTTGTTCTTAAAGATCCATTTAGTTCCAATTACATTTTTATTTTCAGGCCTTGGAACTAACTCCCACACATTATTCCGAACAAACTGAATCAGCTCATCATGCATTGCTTCTACCCAGAACTCATCTTTTAATGCTTCTTTGACATTTTTAGGTTCAACACTGGATAGAAAGCATTAAATGGACACATGGTTAATAACTGATGACATGCAAACCTGTTTGACCAATTCAGCAACATCAGCTGAGCTCTTTGTTCTGGTTTTGACTCCTTGAGATCCATCACCAATGATTTGGGAATTTGGGTGATCTCTTTTGATTCTCCTCGGAGGATCACATCTTGGTTCATACTGAGCCAGTGGAAGATGGTCATCATCACTTTCAGAGGAGGATTCTGAGTCTGGTGTTCGAGGTGATGTTGATCCCTTTGCTGAGGGAGAAGAAACATTGAATTTGACATCATGACTTCTCGTAGGACTTTTGGTAGTTCCACTAGGCTCCTTATCAGCAACATCTGGTTCATGGAGGAGAAAAGACACATCATCTTCCTCAGATCTAGTTGCCAGGCCTGCAAGATCATCAAACACAACATTGACAGATTCTTGCACAACTTTGGTTCTTAGGTTAAGAACACGATATGCTCTGCTGTTTTGAGCATATCCCAAGAACAATCCTTTATCACTTTTAGAGTCAAACTTTCCAAGGTAGTCTCTGTCATTCAGGATGTAGCAGACACATCCAAACACATGGAAATATTTGAGATTTGGTTTTCTTTCTCTTAGAAGCTCATAAGGTGTCTCCTTTCTTCCTGGTCGAAGATAGACTCTATTCCCGATGTGACAGGCTGTGTTGACAGCTTCAGCCCACAACTTCTTCGAAAGCCCTTTAGCCTGTAACATTGCACATGACATTTCCTGCAGAGTTCGATTCTTTCTCTCCACTACTCCATTTTGTTCAAGAGTTTTGGGAGCGGAATACTCATAGAGTATTCCTTTCTTTTCACAAAAGTCATTGAATGCAGCATTCTCAAATTCTCTTCCATGATTTGTTCTGATGCATGCAATGTTGGTGTGAAATTGCAAACACATTGTGCGGCAGAATCTTTTGAAGACTTTGAATGTTTCAGATTTTTCCTGCAGGAATTCAACCCAAGTGTACCTTGAGAAATCATCAACAATGACAAGTATGAAACTCTTACCACTCATATTCTTTGTATTGACTGGTCTCATAATATCCATGTGTAAGAGTTGAAAACATCTTGTTGTTTGACAACCACCCAGGCTTTTGTGAGGAATTCTGGTTTGTTTTCCTTTTTGGCAGGCACCACATACAATATCGTGATCAACATTCAGCTTTGGTAGGCCTCGGACAGCATCCGACACAATCAGTTTCTTCAAATTTACCATGCTCATATGAACGAGCTTTTGATGAATCAACTTGGTTTCATCATTAACAGTCATGTTGCACGTTTAATCTTTGTCAGCATGGTAGCAATTATCAGATGCACGGCTACCAAACATTATACATTTGTCATGTTTGTCAAACACTTCACAAGTGTTTTTATCAAACTTGACATATATACCATCATCACAAAGCTGACTAATACTGATCAAATTTGCTGTCAGTCCTTCAACATGTAGAACATTCTGAAGCTTAGGAAAGTGTTTAACATTCAATGTACCTTTTCCGATAATGTTTCCTTGAGCTCCTCCTCCGTAACTGACTTTGCCTTTGTTTGAAGTGGTATATTCTTCAAGAAACTCCTTATTGCCGGTCATGTGTCGAGAACATCCACTGTCGAAGTACCATGTTTTGGCAATGTTAGCCTTCAGTGATGTGTACACAACATTGCATGTAACCTTCATCTTTTTGGACTTCATCTGGTTCTTGTTCTTTGATGTGATCCCTGATGTTGTTCTCCCGGTCGCAACATTATCGTGAAATATAAAGCAATGTGGTTTGATGTGTCCCGGCTCCTGACAGTAATGGCACACATATTTTCGAACCTTTGAGCCCTTACATTTCTTCTGATCATCATCTTCAACATTGCTCCATGTAGACATGTTTGGGTTGTTCTCCTTCACAAATTTCACAACATTGTGATTTGAGAAAGTCATGGAAACTTTGTTTGAGAATCCCAGTCCAGCCCTGTCTGTCTGTCCCAATGTTAAGGCTTCATTTAGGACATTCGTTCCTTGATTCCATTTCTGAAATGTTCTTGAGGTGCTCTCCACTTCTCTATTTAGTTTAGTGATTTCAGCATCACTCCTGGTGAGTCTAATTTCCAGTCCCACAATCTTCTCTCTAAGACACCGATTTTCTTCCATAAGAAATTTTAGTTCTTTGGATTGAGCTGTCCATTGATTGCAAACTTCATTTACAACATCACTGAGCTCTTCAAGAGAGGCAGATGGGCGTTCTTCCTGTGGATTAACCTCTCTGATCTCAGAAGTATGATTAAACTCATCCAGTAGAGTCATTTCATACCAATTAGTAGTGTTGGGAGAGATCTCAGTGGCTTCATCTTCAACATCTGGGAGAGCCTCATCTTCAATTTCACATTCTTCAATGTCTAGACAATCAAGTTCATCAATACCATTCAAGGCATCAATAATCTGGTCGTCTTCCTCTATGATATTGATGAACAACACTCTCTGATCTAAATCATTTTCAGTATCAGACTCATCACTGAGAACAGCATTAAAATTATTTCTTTGTCTTCTTCGTGCTGTTGGACATTTATTTGAATAATGTCCATACCCAGAGCATGCTCTACATTGAACTGAATCAATGTCTTTCCCAGTGTCAGCGACTTCCTTCTTGGCATTTGATCTTCCAGAATTTGATGTTGATGAGGATGGAGAGTCAAACAGCTGTCGAGGTTTGATATTTGTTGGGCTTTTCTTCATGGAACGAACCAGTGAGTTGAACTTCTTTGTCAAGAGTGCAACACTTAGATTCTCTTCCTCATTGATTTCCTGAAGACTGTCAATATCATCATGAACATCAGATGACACAGTTGTTGTCTGAAGAGCAATTCCCTTTGAAGTTGAGTTTGCTTTCTAATTTTGCAGGTTCATCTCAAATGTTAGCAAGATACTGACCGCTTCACTCATACTCATGGTTCCTACATCATGTGCTTCTTCAATTGCAGAAATTTTCATATTGAATCTTTCTGGGAGAGTTCGAAGCAACTTGCTAACCATGTTCTCATTAGAGATTGGACTCCCAAAAGCGGTAGATTGATTTGAGATCTCACATAATTTTTCAGCATAAGATGAAATAGTTTTATCTTCAAACATGCGCAAATTTTCAAATTTTGATTTGAACAACCTCAATTTGGTCTTCCTAACACTGGCAGACCCTTCACAATGTTCCTGAAGAATGGTCCATGCTTAATATGCAGTAACACAATTGCAAATCATTTTGAAGCATGGAACATCGACTGAAACAAAAATCGCATTCAGAGCGCGAGCATTAAAATTTGAGATTATTCTCTCATCATTTGTCCATTGAGATTCTGGAGTTAACACAAAATCTCCATTCGGACCTTCCATCCTAGGAGGGCTCCATTCTTCAATAACTGCCATCCATGCTCTTTCATCGATTGATTTGATGTAGATCTTCATTCGAGATTTCCACATGACATAGTTACCACCATTGCTATCTAGAGCAGAAGGACGACATTGATTAATTTGAATATCCATCACAGATTTCAAGCAACACCGGATCGAGTACTTAGTGTGTCAAGTACCGGCTCTTGATGCCACTTGTTATAATTTGTTGCCTGAAATAATGTGAATTACGGATGTAAATTGCAAAGTTGAAAATAATGTTGAAGCTAGTGTTACCACATTGCCTTCAACATGCAGCGGAAACGTAAATAGAACTTTGCACAAAACAAGTTTTAAATCACACTCCTTACGGTGTGTGATTGCCTCAAGGCGAAATTCACTATCATAAGTGAAACACAAAAACAATGCTGATGTTGTCTCGGTTCACTCCCTTGACAACATTTCATAAAACATACAGAGGACTATCCTAGCTTCACTCACTCGAATAATCACTCAAAAAACAAACCTATCTAAACACATAGATAGATTACAAACAGTCACTCTATTTATCCTAGACTTCTCTAAGTTGACTATCTAACCTACACACACAACTGGAATGAAAGTCTCCAGCTGATTGGGACGCTAGGCAGATGTCGAGGAAGATGTCTTGGATTTCAGAGATGACACTAGATGCAAGATTCAGAGCTTCTCACAAACCACGGTGATAACCTGCTTGCATAAAATGATTTTAAGGCTTGGAAATACCTTAAATACTTTCTCCATCTCGACTGGGTAGTTTCTCCACGATCCTTGATGAGTTGGATGTAAAACTACCGCCTTCCACTACCCTTGCTGAACTAGACTTGAGATAACCGTCCTCTGTACTGCGTGGCATACGTTCTTCAACATCATGTAACAATGACGGTTACTCCAGTTACCCACGTTCTTTGCAACGGTTAGTATCAAAGATAAAGTGGGGAACATCACATTCCTTGAAACTCGAAACAGATTCTGACCTGGTCAAAATCAAGCATAATCCACGTTTTAATTCGAAACAAAATATCTAATAAATCCCTTAAATCGTGGAAAATGATATGTGACAAAAATCACAATTTATTAAGATTAATTTAAAATAAATTAATCCAAAATATTAGGAAAGGATAAGGTTAGAGATCCGAGTGTTATACTCGGTGTGATGAGAATGACGAACAACATTAGATACGACATTGATCGCGATGTTATTAGTGAAGTGATAACATCATCTGGAACACGTCATACTCAACACAGTAGTAAAAAGGAACGAATGATCGTTAGGAAAAGCAATTTTTTTAGAAAATTTGTTTTTCATAGTGTGATTACCCCCCCCCCCCCCTAAAAAAAAAATCATTGGTTTACTTTCACATATGTAGTTTTTTACAGGAACAGTGAAATGAATGTGATTTTAATTTGGTATTAAAACTTGTCCAAAGAAGGTTATTTTGGCAAGTACTTTCAGATGATACGTACTCTCTCTCTCTCTCTCTCTCTCTCTCTCTCTCTTTTATAGGTTCTCTCTTTTTTCTCTTTTAATAAAAAGACTTAGGAAAGGGAATTATAATAAAAAAATATAATACGAATTGTGGATTAAAAAGTTTTTGTTAAGAAATACTTCTTTGTTATAGAACAATATTGTAATATAATACTTATATAATATAATGTTGATTATAGAATAGAATAAGTGTCGAAAGCTTTCTTAATATTCAAGCATAAGTATTAAACCTATCTCTATTTATACAAATAATTTTACATGAGAAAATGCCAAGTGTGTTAATGACTAGACTTGTACTAGCTTTGGTGGCAAAATTTTTGAAGCACACATCTCATTCAAATTCCATGTAGTTATCCAAACGGATTGATATTATGTACATATATTATAGAGGAAAATACTATTTTAGCCACTTAAACTTTTAAAAGATTTATTTTAGCCAGTAAATTTTAAACATATTTTTTAGCCACTTTGGACAAAAATTCCCTTCTATCCTGAAAATATATATACTAATATAAGATAATTTCGAAATGAAAATTCCCCAAATCTGAAAAATTCCCTCCCTCCATCTCTTTTCCCAAAACTTTGAATGTGTAGTTTGATCGAGGCAAGACAAGGCGAAGACGAAGCCGAAGATGAACGGAAGTTTGAGAGATTTTTCCTCTCTGTCGAAGACGAAGACGAACACAAGTTTGAGCGATTTTTTCTGCTCTGTGCGGATCTCTCTCTCTCTCTCTTACTGACACAGTGAAAGAGGCAAGAAGACGGCGACGCTGAATTGCAAAGTGTGAAATGTGAACTTCAATTTTCTGACGTGTAATTTGAAAGGTATTATTCTGACCTCATTCACATTTTCGTACTAAATTGAAGCCCTGAAAAAAAATGTTCTTAATTGTGCGCCGGGTTGTTCTTAACTACGCGATAAATCTCGTGCGCAGATGAGTTTGCGCGCGATGACTGGCACTCCACCACTGTTGTGCGCTTGTTCAAGTGCGCTTTATGCTACGCGCAATATGTCGTGCGCATAGCGGACTCCGTGGCGCGTGCATTCCGGCCGTTCCTCGGGCACACGCGTCGCAGAGGGCGTCTACGTGCAGAACTTTCGTCATGATGCGTACATGTAATATGCGCGCATCTTATCCACGCAGTCTCTGTGTGTTCGGCCTAAGGTTATCGATCGATATATGTGCAATATCGCCATTACTTCGGTTTGTATAGAATATGTATCGGCTTCTATGTATTGGCATTTAAAATTCGTAAACAGGTCGAAAGTCAAATTTTAACATCTAATTTATGCTCGCACGCTCACCTCTTCAATTCTTTAATTGACATCGACAATCGTGTGTAACATCGGAGGGAGGCCGTGCGCGCGGGATTGTGCACAATGTGATTCTCGTAGAGAGTTTATACTGACCGTTTACGTGCACTATTTCTGAGTTCGGCCAACGTTATTGCCATATGTGTGTACAACATCGCCATGGCTTCGGTTTGAATATAATGTGTATCGACACCAATATGAAACCATTAAAATGGTTAAACATACCTAAAAATAAATTTTTTGACAATTGAATTGACATTTGCAACATGGAGACCACATTTTTACGTTAAATTGATTGAGGAATATTTATATATATTTGTATTTGTTCTCGTGTAGATGAGCGACAAAAACATTGTTTTGCATCATGGAGGGTTTTGGAGAGACAACACTTACATAAATGGGATTGAAGAATATGTCCACGTTCCATCGGGTGGTATGACGTACTCTCACTTATTTGATGAAGCTGTTGGAATTGTCGGTGAAGATCCAAACCTTTATAAGTATGCTATTTCTACTCTGATGTTATCTGCCGATGGTAAAATGATTCGATTTAGGATAAAAAATGATTCAGACTTGAATCATGCTAACAGTGTTCTTCCATTTTTGAGATTATACGTTGAAGCCTTTGATAAGGAAGCACCTACACAAGCTCAGCACCGATTTACTATCCCAGTCCATAATAGTTTTGTGGGTTTATTAAATTCTCAAAATGTTTGTCCACAAACATACGCACATGATAATCTATTTAATAGACGAGCTGAGGCTGATATAGTTCATCGAGTTGAAATTTTTTTCTTTGCCGATGATACTATTCGTGTTGAAGAGGATTATGTGACACTTGATGATGATGATGTGAATGATGAGACGAGTGTCCGCAGCAATGATGACAATTTCAGCACTGAGGAGTGTTGCAGAACGTATGATCAGGAGAATGATGAAAAATATTTTGATGAGGATGGGAAAGAAGTACATGCTGATAATGAGGCTGATGACCTTGACGCTTGTTGTGTAATGCATCGTACGCCCGCACCACCAAGTGTTTCCAGATGTGAAACAGATAATGTGCAAGATGATGCTTTCAAAATATCGTGCGGACATGGACTGCAGTGGATCATCCCATGGGCATTTTATCAAGCAACGCTCCCTTTGAATGAGTTGGGTATTGATTTGAGTGTTAATACTCGTGATTCATTGTGTTTGGGCGTTACCTTTTCTAGTAAAGATTCAATGATCACTTCTTTGGAATTGTATCATCTTCTGAATCGTGTGGAGTACAGGATCGAGCGTTCCTCGAAGAGTCAATTTTCTATTAATTGCAGGTACAAAGAGCATTGTACATTCTCAATACGTGCTTCAGCCCAAGGTGAATAGTGGAGGGTTTTCCAATGGGACGTTCCTCATATATGCTAGAAGGATTTCTGCGACAATGGACAGTGTATGATTGTATCCAAAATTATTGGAGCATACTGTGCTCCAAATTTACTGAATGAGGGGAAAGTCTTAAAACCAAAGAAAATGCAGATGAAATTACAGAGGGAGTTCGGTGTTCGGGTGGATTATGCTCGAGCTCTAGCAGGGAGAAATCATGTAATAAGAATGATATACGGTGATAGTGATAAGGCTTTCCAGCTACTGCCATCATACTTGTATATGTTGCAGCAGTCCAATCCTGGTTCAGTTGTAGAGTTGCAAACAGATGCAATGGATCGATTTGATTACGTGTACATGGCCCTCGCTGCTTCAATAAATGGCTTCATTTCTTATGGCCGTCCTGTGATTGTTATGGATGGTACTCATTTGAAAGAGAAGTACAAAGGGATTATGTTTGTCGTTGCGACAAAGGATGAGAATGAATAGATTTATCCGCTCGCAGTTGGTATTGGAGAGAAAGAGAATGATGCTGCTTGGACTTGGTTTTTGCAACAACTTAGGAGGACATATGGATGCCCTGTCGACCTGTTGTTCATTTCAGATCAACACAAGAGCATAAAGAATGCTGTTGCAGAGGTGTATCCAGGAATAGCACATGGAATTTATGTATACCATTTACAGAACAACATAAAGAGGTGGGGCGCCAATGTAGCAGCCATGTTCCAGAAAGCAGCCAATTGTTATCGTACTCAAGAATTTGATAAACACATAAGGAATATTTTGATTGCCTCTGAGAACAGAGCGTATAAGAGGTTATTGGATGCAGATCCAATCCGATGGGCACGATGTAAGTCCCTGGTCCGTTGTTATGAATTTATGACCTCTAATTGTGCTAAGTGTTTGAATGGGTGATTTCGTTGGGCGAGAAGGTTTCCGGTATGCACTCTCTTAGAGTGCGTATGCACATTGATTGGTTGTTGGTTTTACAAGTATCATAAAAATGCTATAGGGAGGACACATCCATTGACACAGTACGCCATTGGTGAGGTTGCGAAATTGATTGAACAGGGTAAGACAATGACTGTTCAACCCATTAGTGCTATGAAGTTTTAGGTTACAAGTGGAATGAAGCACTACACCATTGACCTTGCGGTGAGAAAAAGCTCGTATCTCGAATTCGATCTTAATTTCATCCCCTGTCCCCACGCAGCTGCAGCCATAAGGTCAGTTGTTAAACTTTGAAGTTTCATCTCCTTTGTTTGGCACATGATTTCGGACCAAAGGATTTATCCATGCCATTCTTATTCATTTGTTTGATGTTGATGACCTAATCGAGTTATGTTTGTTATACAGTAAAGCAAATTAGCATCCTTATTCATATGTAATAGCTATTACACAACTGAGAACCTCAGTAAGATGAACTCCGCAGAGGTGTTTTCGGTTGCTTATCCCGATGAATAGAATATACCACTCCCACTGGCCAGTAGGGTTGTCTCGGCACCACCTAATCCACGACAAGCCGGCCAGCCATATATGACTTGAATCTGATCAGCGAGTCAGCCATCATCGAGAGGGCGTCGGGTTAGAGCTAGATGTGCTAGATGCGGACAAAGTGGTCACAACCGAGCCACATGCACAGAGTATATTTCCATTTCAGAAAGTTCGCAGGTTGGTAGCAATGAATTTGGCGCAGCAAGTACCAGTCGTGCACGCAGACCACACCAATGTGGCATATGCCATGGATCCGGACATACTTGGACAACATGCCCGAACAGGGGTCCGTAATTATTGATTTGTTTCATTTGTATTAACTTATTGTTTGTTGTTTAGATTAACTTGTATATTCATCGAGAGCAACATTTGTTAACATCGGCACTGTATTGGTTTTAGTTGAAATCATACTGGTTGTGCATCGGAAAATTAAGTTTTTAAAATCTTCACTAAATCGTTTGAGGAAACAAGTGTATCAGCAGTCATGATATGCACTACAATATATGTAAGTGTTCCCCAAAAGTGTTTAAAAAAGTATGAAATGGATGTTGTTGAAAATATTATCGTTGCACCTTTCCGAGCTGAAACAGAATGCGTGCGACAGACTACGCGCATAGATAATGCTCGTATCATTTGCGCGCATGGCCGCAACACTCGGCAAAGTGTATCGGCAAAGTCAGTTTTTACAATCGTCACTTAATCAATTCAGCAAAAAGTGTATCAGTATTGTAGATATGTAAGTGTTACCCTAAAATCCAAAACAAAGTATGAAATAGTCATTGTTGCCATTAAGGGAGCTGCACTCAGGGTTCGCAGAGAAGTAATTCGCACGGAAAACTACGCGCATAGCTAGTGCGCGTATCACTTGCGCGCAAGGCCTCTGCAGCAGGCAAAGTGTGTTGCCAAATTCAGTATTTAAAATCGAGCCTCAATCATTTGAGCCAAAAAGGGTATCGCCAGTTACTGTATGCATTAAAATACATGTAAGTATTCCCCAAACCCAAAAGAAACGTATGAAAAGGACGTTGTTGAAAATATTAGCCCTGCACTTTTTCGAGCTGATAAGCAATGCACGCGCAGGACGACACGTGTATACCATGTGCGCATTATATGCATGCAAGGCCTCTGTACTCTGCATGTTCTATTGATGACTTGAACGATCATAATGACTTTATGCATTGAATTGTCATTTCGTCATTTTGTTTTCTTGCTATATAAAATATCAAAAATAGTGATATGAATGATCATATTACTGTATACATTGAACTGTCACTTCCCCAACTTGTTTTCATGTGCGACAACTTAAAAAGACGTGCTTAACAGTTAATTCACTATTGAGAACAACTGTATACATTTTGATATAGTTTGTTTTTTATGTGACATAAAGTGGTCCAATCCGAACTGTTGATTCCATTACCTCTCACCTAAGAGTAGTTTACCAGTTGTCTGTGATATGTGTTGTCCATGTTCTTTTGAGTGGAATACAATATTACTTACCAACACCCATAAATATGAGTCCTCATAACGTAAACCGTATTCCGAGCTTGGTAAACATCTTCAACCGTTTTCTTTATCCCGAATTCAAGGCCTGAACGTCAAGGTTCATTGGTTGTGTCAAGGTTTCGGGGTAAAGAAAGCGCGGAAGAAGTTTACGAACTCCACTTCAAGTGCACATTTTGAAATTGTTATTATTCCAAATTTCTCACTTCTCCTCACTTTTTGCTCATATTGTAAACCTTATTCCGATCTTGGTAAACACCTTCTCCGATTTTTCTTATGCCTAAAGTGGATGGACGTCAAGGTTTATTGATTGTGTCAAGCATTCGGCGTAAGGAAAATGGGGAAGAAGTTTACGAAATCCGCTTGAAGTGCACAGTTTGAAATTGTTATTATTCCAATTTTCTCACTTCATGTCACTATCTGCTCATATCGTAAACCTTATTCCGATCTTGGTAAACATCTCGCTGAGTTTCCTTATGCCTAAAGCGGATGAACATCAAGGTTTATTGATTGTGTCAAGCTTTCAGCGTAAGGAAAATGGGGAAGATGTTTACGAACTCCGCTTTTAAGTGCACATTTTGAAATTGTTATTATTCTAAATTTCTCACGTCTCCTTCTCATTTTCTCCTCTAATTTTCCGTTAGTTCCGTGACTGGATATCACGCATGAGGTACATGATGATTGGAGAAGAAATTGAGGATGAGAAGTGAGCACTTTGGATGGTATCGATGCTCATTGGAAAAGTTACGGTAGCTCTCAAGGTTGTGGCGAAGTTTGTTCACACAAAGAGTGGCTTGTGTGTTCCTTCATATTTGTGAATTAGTTACCGTGCACTCATCAATGATGATGCATGCCCTCTAATGACTTCTATAACATGAAACGGCACACCAAGCCACTGTTGGTGTGGACATGTTGGCCACAACCTCCACCCGAAGGGCATTTTGTATGGTCAACCAAGGAAGTATATCGTAAACCTTATTACGAGCTTGGTAAACTTTTTTGACAGCTATCTTTATCGTAAACCTTATTACGAGCTTGGCGTTTCACTTTTCTGAGTCGAGAAAGATTACGCGCGACTATCTGCGTGCATATGTAATGCGCGCATACTTTGCGCGCAAGGCTTCTGGACTTGGCTAATTGCATCGGTAAATGAAGTTGTTCAATTCGCCACTAAAATGATTTAGTTAGAAGTGTATCGGCAGTGTCATTATCCACTAAAATATAGATATTTATTCAATAAATTAAAAAAAGTATGAAATGGATGTTCTTGAAAAGATTGGCATTGCATATTTCCGAGCTGAAAAAAGTATAATTGTCGCCCCTATCACAAATAAAGGAATGAAATATTTGGCTCATGCACCAGAGCTCTTGCCTTCATTGGGTATAGTCTGGAATGCGTGCTAATGACTACGCGCATCTATGGTGCGCGAATTATTTACACGCAGACCCTCTGCACTCGCACCAGTGTATCGCCAGTTTCTATTTTCACTATAGCCACATAATCGGTTTGTTTGGTACGTGTATTGGTATTGAGTTTATATAGTAGACGGTATCTAAATGTAATCCTCTGACCCAGGAAAAGTTAAGGATCATCCCACTCTACGTGCATCGAAAGCGTAGTAAATTAGTAAATACAAAAACAAAAATATATACAGCCCTTCCCAATTAGCTACATCCTAGTTAAACTACATGTATGCATTCTTCGTAGCCTGGCTAAATAATTAATACAGTTCCATTCCAAAATACAAATACCTCCCACGAATTCAAGGCCTCTTGACCATGCTAATGCTGTCTGCCCCTCCGTGTCCTCCGGTTCAGGGTGGCAAACTCATGAACTGCTGACTGCTCATGTCTTTGTTCTTCGGCACAAAGTTCTTCTATCAACTGGAATAATGCCGCAGTGTAATAATTACGATATTGTCCACACTTTGCTGGATCAATCACGTGAATTGAAACTCTGACGCAAAGGAACTCTAAAATCTTTAGAGCCATTATGCCGCAATCATGGTTGTTGGTCTGCTGAGGGGTATCTTCATTGCTCACTACTGCCTATTGATCCGACAACGCCACAGCAAGAGGTGGATGCTTTGTCCAGAGATTGGCCCTATTGCACGCAGTTAGAACATATCTGCTCAGGGTGGCGAACTGCTTCCTAACATCCTCCCATATTCTGGGCCAAAATTAGCTATCGTAGATCGTAATTGTCTGCTGACCTAGAACAACGATATAGTGATTGGTATTTTATTTCACCTAAAATACTACTCGCAAGTGTACGAGGTAAATTATAGAAAAATAATGATGAGCAAGGTCGTATCCACAAAGACTGGCTATCTAATGCAGCTAATTACCCAATTCTTTTGTCCTACTTTATCTAGAGAACCAAATTAAAAGTCTGAATTTAATTATCTAAAATGCTGAAAATAAAATAAATAGATCAAGCAAACAAACTGGATAAACAGATAAAAGACGGATCCTAGGGTGCTTCTGATTAATGGATTTTCGATTGTCAGATAATTTATTAAACCAATTTAATTCTAAATCTTGTAGGAGAATCACAAATGGAATTACAAACTCTCTCTCGAGTATGCTATAACAATAGATTAGACTCTAATTCTTATCTCTCAATCTCGAATTATTATCTGACTCCAGACAAAGCCTCAGATTTATTCTCTTCACGACACCTACCAATCTCTCGATCTAGCAGACTCGTGTTATGCAATCCTAATCCGTTAATCTATTAACCACTCTCGAGTGAATAATAAATTAACTACACATGTGCAAAAACTGATCAATTCAATTACACAAGACAACAATAAACAAGGATGCACAAATAAGAAATAGAAAGGAACAATAAATTACGTCAAATAATAAATCCATCAACATTCAACAACCTTAAGATCTCAAATAATTTAGCTACTCATGTTGTATTCAAAATCCAAAGGAAATAAATAAACAAAAGCATTCAACATGATAGTTCTAATTGAATAAAGCATGAAATAAACTTACTCTATGATGCACTTCTTCAATCTCTCGATGGTCTCTTCTTTGTCTTCTCCACGATGTCTCTGCTCTCTCTAGGGTAAAAGTTGTGTGATTTTCGTGCTCAAAGAAGCCTTAAATTGTTGGGTCGAGTTTGGATGGGTGTTGGAGTCGAATAAGGAAAGAGTGGAAAATCCGCCACAAACCGCCTCACAGTGCACGGTCCGTGCGCCAAGGGCTTTCTCGCGCTCGGGCCGCGCATAACTCATTGTTCCAAAATTGCCTAGACCCGCACGGTCCGTGTGCTAAGGATTCTTGGCGCACGGGCCGTGCGCCAGCTTCTGTCGCCCGACACTCTTTACTGTTTTGCTCCGTTCTCACTCGTTTCTCATCCGATTAACCCGATTCAAGTTGCAGCGCGCTCCTCACTCAATCCTCTATCTTTGTAGGTACGTTTCAAGCTCAAATTAATCTCATAAAATATTTGGCACTAAATCCCTTCAAAAGGAGCAAAAACGTGACACTGCACAAAATATGGACAACTATGCACAACTTGTTAATTCTTACATGCAATGCTCATCAAATATCATCCAACTAGACTTCAAAATACATGAAAACCATTGAAAAACAAGGTTTTATCACATAGCACATCCAATGATCATCGTTTACATTGCTAATCCCATAAATCTTCTCCACTTTCGCCCATGACCTTTTCAACATCTTGGGACACGTCCCGAGAACATATGTCACCAAATTCCTGACAGAAAAGCCCACTTGCCCGCTCTGTAGTGTGCCCTGCACATAGTATTCTAATGGTTTCAGTTTGTTCTGATTCACAAAATAATAACCATCGAGATAGGTCAGTCCACAACTAAGCAACATGGCAACACATACCCATAAATAGGTCTCAATCACCGTCCAATTGTCTGCAAACTTCTCAAGGACACGTTTCAACTTGCTAAGAATGAGATTCAAGAGTGCATCGATGTGCTAATAAAAGAATTATGCCAAATATCATATAACTGGAGTTTTTCCTCGTATTTAAGAATTGCTATTATAATAATAACATACCTGGGTATCCAGCCAACCATACCGCCTACTTAGCCAGTCAAACCATGGGGCAGTGGTCCATAGCAGATCATAATTAGACATCTTGATTTCAGTTTGTTTCGAGCTAATATGGTCATGGATACATACAGATAAACATAGACAATTTGTCAACATGTGCAATATATATGATAAATTATATATGCTAACTTACACTGCGAGTTTTCGTTGCTCTTTGTACCATTGTTTGAATTCTACAAGTCCTGGATTTGAAACCAGCTCCACAAGGCTCGGATCATGTCTGTTCATAGCTATGGTATGATCCGAAACATCTGCTGGATTGTTAACATTATCGGCAATGGCAACATCAACAATAATGTCCAGGTTCAAAGTTTCCATCAGTACCTTGGATCAGCCTATCAACTGTAGCCTCCGCTATAGACTCCGAAGCACGCGAGTCCGTTGCCTTTCCCATCTCCAGAAAATTAGGACAATGTGACATCCCAATTGTCATCAACATTCTTATCGGCTGGCTGTGAAATAAGGTCATCCTCATCTGCTCCAGGTGGGGTAGATGACTCTCCGGCATCCTTCAAAACCTCTTCCTCCTCTTTCCTGCATACTCCAGAAGAGACAGATGACTCCCTAGCCTCCTCCTCTTCCTCATGATGTGAACTGGACTCATCAGAGTTTTCTTCTTCAGACTGGCAGATGACTCCCATCATCCTTCACGACCTCCTCCTCTTCCTCATGCTGTGTACTGGACTTATCAGAGTTTTCTGCTTCAGACTGAGCAGATTTCTCCACATCATCCTTCACAGCCTCCCCCTCTTCTTTATGCTGTGAACTGGAGTCATCTGAGTCTTCTGCTCCAGAATGTGCAGATGACTCCCCATCATCCTTCACAACCTCCTCTTCTTCCTCATGCTGTGAAATGGAGTTAGTCCTGCCTGCTCTAGCAGGGATAGATGACTCCCTAGCGTTCTTCACAATCTCTTTAGAAGGATTTGAAACAGAGTCTTTCCTGGCTGATTCAGACTGACCAGATGACTCCCCAGCATTCTTCACAGCATTTGCACCCGGCTGTGAAACAGATTCCTTCCTTCCTGCTCTAGGAGAGACATATGACTCCCCAACAATGTTCATACCCTCGTCCACATCTAGGCACCCAACACCACCTCCAACCATATCAGCGCCATCCACACCCTGCTTTACCTTTACGAATTCATGCAGATCACTCTGCATTGCTACCACATTGTCTGCCATCTTGGCGACATTGGTGGAGAGATCACGCATCACCAACAACATCTCCTATTACACATCATCATCAGTTGGTGAATAAGACGTGTTCAATCATTGAAAATTAACTATTCGGACAAGAAAACATGTGGGTGGATGAGCTTACATCAGAATTGACACATAGTTTGGCTAAGATTTGATGAATTGTCTAGATTTGTCCAGCCGTAAGATCTGCGGCTTCATCGGCCTAGCTGCATCGGGTCCTTTTCCCAGGAGGACTCGACGGGCTCGGAAGGGTCCCATCTATCTTCCTCTTCCCCTTCACAGTCTCACCCTCAACATTGAATTCATCATCAGAACTGTCTAGTCGAGCATCAGATGAATAATAATCATCAATAGCATCCTTCAGCAGTTCGATACTTTCGTCGTACTCTAGCACGCCCAGATCAACAAGGATGAGTTCCTCATCCACGCTTGTTTGAAGTGGACACTGTAAATGATGCAACACACACGATGAGACCAGCCTGCCAAATCAGTTAAAATCAGCTGCAATCTTGAAGTGAATAAATGGTGGTTATTTTTGCTTCGCTGCTCTTGCTATAAAAATATGGCCTCACTTTTTCATATACTGTGGTCATAGACTTCGAAACACACCACCGAAGCATCCTTGGAAACATATTACTTATCTCTTCAATTGATACAGCATACTGATCTGCAATCGATGGCATTATCTCATAGAGCCATGCCTGAATGGGATACATAAAATCATATACATCAATGGCCCATTTTCCATCCTTTCTAATTGCATGTTTCAGATTGGTCCTCTCCTTTTCCACGCTATCAAGAAGAAACTTATATGTCACTTTTCCCCATAGAAAGGTATTAAACTATTGCTTATCATCAATCAGATGCAAGTATTCCAATGTGACCGCCTTCGATGTGCAATCCTTCGCCAAGAGGATCCCGTACACCAAGAGTAGCAAGGCCAGTTTGTACAAGGTCTCAGATCCACCATGGCCAGCTTTGTGCTCGGCCTCAAGCTTCTTCTCAATTTCTACAAAATAAAGCGACCTTTTGCTCTTGAAAACTTCACGGTGGAAGGTAGATGTTGAAGGTGTTTCTGCGTCGCCGGTAAACCTGAGGCCCGTCATGGCCGTAAAATCCTTCGGCCCAAAATCAATAATCTCGTTGTTGATCTTGAATGACATCCGCCTTCTACTCACATAATGTCTCTATACTTTTTTCAACAGAACGATATAGAGCTAGCCTTGACAGTGAAATTTTGGACAGTGAAAGAAATGGCCAAAGCACGACCCCTTAATTTTTTCAATATTTGCATCGTCCATGTTAAGGTAGATAGTCTTCAACACAGCTAAATCGGACCTTCTTGAGACTAATGCACCTGCGGAAATTGATAATAAACAAGCTATCAACCACATATACATTGCACATAAACCTTAGTCAAAATCATCTACTTCCATTTAAATGAACCCTAGTCCACAATTGATCAAAAATTTGAAGACGAAAAAGAAATATCTGGTGGAAATTAAATTACAATCGGTCTAAACTCAACAAACTACAACCCACCTTTCCCAGAGCCTTTTAGGGCCATTATTCACTGCAAAGAGCCGGCGAACAGAGTTAAACTGAAGATGTAGATGGAAAGCACAAATTTGGAAACGAGCTCCGCCTGATTGTGTTGGCTTGTAAAGGCTGGGTTGGGTTAGGGTCAAGGGGGATGAGCGGGAAAATTAGAGGGAATTTTTTTTCTCAAGTGGAAGCTGAATCGGTGGTTTTTCCGCAAAATTTGGCAACTGCTCGTGTTTAAGAAACCCGTTACTCAACTGCAATCTCGCCAGTTACTTTAACGAGAAATACACCCACCCACAAAATATCCCAAATTCAATTAATAAAATAATTAGAAATAAAGTCAGAGCAACTTCCAAAATTCAATTTATTAAAAAGTAAAAGAAAAAGAAATTAGAAATAAAGAGATTAAAAATCCCACGGTCAATTAAAAAAAACACATAAAGGAGAACAACAAAACAAATTCGTACATTAATATGAAAAAAACAATCTCAATTTTTCCATAATATGGAAAAAATCAATTCATAGATAATATAACAAAACAACACCAATAACTTAATATAACATATGAGTGTCAATTTTCCCTGGATATGAAAGGGCTGTCGATTCCAAAATGTTATGTCCGATCCTTTTATAACCCTTATGAACATTCATGATTGCAAAGGCGCGTAGGCTCCATGTGCGCAACGCACTTGCGCACTCTCCCTCTCATTGATATTCAATAAATTAACGTCGACACCATATCAGAATCACACATAAATCAATCGGCAAGACGTTTATTAGTTATCACATTATCTCAGATGTCTTCAAATACAATATCATTAATAGAACATGTACGGTGCAGAGCCCTTGCGCTGGAATTATGCGCGTCTTGTATATGCGCGTCGTACTGCCCGCGCATTGCTTATCAACTCGAAAAAGGTGCAATACTGATATTTTCAACAATGTCCATTTCATACGTTTCTTTTGGGTTTGGTGAATACTTACATGTATTTTAGTGCATACAGTCACTGATGATACACTTTTTTGCTCAAACGATTGAGAGTCAATTTTAAATACTGAATTGGGCGATACGCTTTGCCTATTTAATCGGCCTTGCGCTCAAGTTATGCGCACAAATCTATGCGCGTAGTTTGTCGCGCTGATTAGTTCTCAGCATTCCCTGAGTGCGGCTCACTTATTTGCAACAATGACCATTTCATACTTTATAGTGTTGAAAGTGTCGATAGTTTTATATTTTTCAGCGAAAGTGGACTTGAACAAAACTACTAATAATAATGCATCATTCATGGTATTAGGGCAAGTAATAAAAATCCCAAGTACACATGGATATTATATGTAAGGGAAATTTCAATCGGTGTCAGGTTTTCACTCGACTGAAATGGGTGGAAGTTATCTGGGTTCCCTATATGTGACTCTCCAGCCTCAAATAGTGTGGTCAATGCCCGAAAGCGTGGCTCACCTTCATCACAATAGACCACCATTAATGGATTTATCTGCAAATATATATGAATACTAAATGTTAATTTAAGCAAAAACAAAAAGCTATCTCTTTCACGGAGAGATCTAACCTTTTCAAATCGTTTCCATATCTCCTCCGGTGCAAAAAACTTGTTCAGCTTACGATTCCAGTGAAACTCCACAGACGTGTAGTCCCACAGCAACTTTAATGTTGCATAGCGTCTAGAAAGCATGTCCACGTGAGCCTTGTACCAATCAAAGCCATATTCTAGTGTCGACATGCCAGTATTTACGATTGCCATAATATCTATTATGGCTTGGGTGTTGTCGTCGAAACCAACGACCCAAACTCCACTCTCCTTTTGATCCAGAAGTTCATTCACCACACGACCTTCCACACGCTCTATCCAGTAGGAGTCGTAGAAGTAAGCAGCTTGAGGCGGTGAGATATTAGGGTTTTCCTAGAGTGAATTCTTCTACCATAAATTTAAGCTTAAATAAGTACAACTCCACACATGACCAATCATATACAACAAGGTGGGCAAGGTTAACTTTGGGGAAAGTAAAAGTAAAAAATTTTACCTGGTCAAAAGTAAATAGATTTTCTTAAACAAGCACTTAAGAAAAAAAGACGGCTTGGTCAAAGTTCCACATCATCACTTAAGTCCATTTCAATTCTTTTTACGCAAATTAATTAAGAAAATACATTTACTATATTTAGAAACACAAACTACATAAATCATTTTCGCATTGTGCGAGCATGATTACGCATAATGTGCATGCGCGCAGCGGTGTACGCACAATGGTTTTCATCAGCTAAGTGCATCGGTATTGGTTGAATTAACATCGATACCACATCAGTCTCAATACAAAGTTAATCGGCTCATCATTTATTAATTTTCTCACATATATTCATGTCTTAAGATACCATTTGGAATAAATGAAGCGCGAGGAGAAGTTTCTAATGAAAAAAAACACCCCAGATCATTCACCGGTTGGCGCATTGAATTGCGCGCAGTATATACGTGCATCCTATTCGCGCATGCTCTATGCTTAATGCAACATGCATCGACATTGATTGTGGTACCATCGACACCACATCGGTGTCAGAAATAATTAATTAGCATGTATTTAGTTACTTAAAAAAATAGTATTTCATGTCTTAGAATGTTAAAGTATATGTGAATTCTGATGTTTTGCCGATGTTAACAAATTCGAGATAGAACACTGTTAAGCTTGTGCACGGTCTAAGGTGCGTAGTCACTGTGCGCGCTACTTGTCCGCGCAATCTCCCTATTTTTGGCATCTTATCGGTTCAATTAATAAAATAATCAGCGTAAATGTGTACAGAATATGCACAGTTAAAATATCAAGATTTTATTCTTGATTTGACAAGACACAATGCATCGTGCTCAGTGAAATCTTGTTGCGTGCGGGATTACTATTCACACGTGATTAAAGCACACATATTTCGAGGAGTAGCGCCCTGGCTTTTTCCAAAAGTTGTCAACAAAAGTGCGAGCAGTACCATTTACAATACCATTTACAACTGAAGGCCTATAACTTTATATTATATGTATTTATTAACACAAAACAATTACGCTAGGAGATTTCCTATAAATAAGCTTATTCAGACAATTCATGTTCACAAACCACCCTCATTGAAACTAACTTACCCCTAACCCTCAACAAATCATGGTGCCCCATGCGTTAAATCAAAATGACACCTTTTATGTAAGGCCATGGACTCGCCACCAGGAGGGCCTTGTACTCTCACTGCTGCAAGTTGAAAAAAAAAACACAAGTGAAGACTTGGTGAACATGAAACGAACAAGAAGTGCCTGCCAAAAGTCCATGCCATCATGAAAAAATATCATGATGTCGATATTCCACTGGAAGCGTATGTGGCCAAGGTGAAGGAATGGAATGACTGGTACTACGCCTTCAATTGGCTACTGTCACAGTCGGACGTCCATTACCATGAGCGCCTTAACTACGTCAATACCTCGAGAGCCCGATAGACTGACTTGTTGCTGGTAATTTACCTTTATTTTATTTATGTATGAATAATTGTTCATCTTTAATATTAATAGCGCTGTATTGGTTTTTCTCCCCAACATTCATACTAAATATAAGGCTTAACTTTGCGCGCATATAGGATAACAGATTCATCCAGCACTACATGAATGAGGGTGAGGTAAATTGGAAAATGCTTAAAGACCTCTTCCGTATGGTCATTAATATGGCATCTGACAGTGCTTCATTCCATGTTCCTACGCCTGAGCCCTCCTCTAACGACTCATCCCACGACGGCGGTGGTAACTATCAAAGTGAGCCGCCTAGCTACTACGCTAGTGCCATTCCTGATGCGTGTGGCTCCTAAACTGGTGAGAGTAGCTACGATTGAAGCTGATGGTGGGCCGATGGTATGCTGATGGTGGGCCGATGGTGGGTTGATAGTGGGCCGGTATTTTCCTCCCTCCCCTTGATGGTGTTTCTCTCATTTCTGTGTTTGTCATGTTTTTATATTGACAATCAACGACTGCTTGGGTTTATGTCTATGTTTTTTCATGTTTTTTTATGTTGAACATGATTCCCTCCCGCCATTTATGTTTATGTTTTTTTCATGTTTTTTATGCTGAACATGTTTCCCTCCCTCCATTTATGTTTATGTTTTTCATGTTTGTGGTCTATTCATTTTTTATATATACTCCCTGTTGTTACTCCTCAACAATGCACGCTTGACCATGGATCATTGCGAGCACGATGCTTAACTATACGCGCGTGCAATAATTTCATATTGTGCGCATCTAGGTGTGCATATATAATTACACGATTCATGCCAGTGCGCATTAAAAGAGCCTAACACGCGGTGCGCAACTCTGTAGGTGTAGGCCATATTTTATCTTTTTCATAATGAAAAATAAAATAGTACACAATAAAAAAACAATGTAAAATATATATCAACTTTGCTGATAACAAATATATTTACTCCGATCCTCATCCGATCTCAATATTCATGTGTCTTTAAGAATTGCCGATCACTCGGCATTGCGCGCACTCTTTGCGGGTCATTTTACGATCCCAATAATTACTTAATCAATATTCAAAGTAACATTTTATGAGATCTATGTGGTCACCGATAAGCATATACGAAAGACAGACCATGGCCGATCATGAGTCAAATTCTTGCCGATGCCAGCCTAAGTGTGGCTCGATTCATTATAATGTGCTTCAAAAAAGCCATTCATTATAATTGATTACATTATTTTTAATAATAAAATGTAAGTTAGATTCGATCCCATGTGTGGCCGATGCATATTTCCTACTGTCGATCATTTGCCGATGACTATAAAATAGTTGGCCGATGCGGGTATGACAGTGTAAGCTATCGTGCACGGAAAAAATCACATAAGAATGTAAACCAGAAATTCAGACATCATATTTCATTCACACATATTCACAAAATAGGTTATGTTGGTGATAAGCTTACAAATCCGACATACAGAACGTTCAGCAAACATGTTATACAAACAAAAAAGATATAATTACACAATATTTAGTCTTGAAAGTTTAATTGATCACTCATGTTGCACCAAAGTGCTCTCATTAGTACTATATTTGAACACCATTTGTGCCACGTGCTTACGATACATCACGATATCAACCTTTGTATCCATTTTGATTTGATCGTTAGACAACAAAATTTCCACGTACCGCAGAGCAAATAAACCACAACTGACACTGTCTTTTTGTTGGTACGGCTTTTTCTGGAGAGGCTTCCAATACCACTGGGCATACCTCAGGTACGGAACATCTCTTGCATCCCAGAATCCGTAATATTTCAACAATTACGGTAAGATGCACAACAGTGGAATGAAGTATTCTTTCCGGCTTTGTTCGAGCTCTTCTATCTACACATGTTGTTTTGGGTCGAGCACCATTAAGGAATACCTCTGGAAATCCACCAAACATGCTACCCAATGTCCCAGTAAATGGATGACAAAGGCAAGCTGCATAAACACATAATTAGTAATCATTATAATTCAACAGCCTGTGTGATTACCCATTCAAATCAAAACACTGCTGGATTTATTACCTTATTATAGTCGTACCAAGATTTTAATGGACCCCAACCAGGCACTTTACCTAACATATATTGGGATAAACCTACCAGGTCCTCAATCGAAATTTCTTTTTCAGTTTCTGCACCAAGCGTGCCCACGTCTTCTCCCTTAGGATGGTATTTATTAAAAATATTTCAAATGGCTGCCTAAAATATTATAAGAAAAAATGTGTATACTTTAAGAACAAGATATTTATTTATTGTTTAGATAGTGACAAGTCCAAATTCTCTCGTGTTTTTGTGTTTTTTTCTCGTTCTTTTGTCCTTTATTTTTTCTATTTTTTGAGTCGGAATGAGCCAGAATGGACACAAGAGGCAGCAGGAGGTAGGAAAATCACTTCTGGAGGCATTACGGTGCCAAGGATACCAAGATGGGCAACAACTTCTCAGAGAAAAGTTCTCTCTCGAGCATGGCGGAAATCGCCCACCATTCCAGCAAAAGCTGAAAGAGAAGTTTGTGATCGTGCCCACAACAACCCCAGAGTGATTAAGAGGAGAAGAAAAGGAGTCTGGGCACAAGAGAAACTAATGCCAGCTACAGCAAGAGCAATGCACCCTAGTCGCCGAAGGAAAGAGGAGCCACGGAAGGCAAGTTGACGCTTCCAGAAGGATGCTCGGCTCTACAAGAAAAGTTGCTATGTCGGTGCTACTAGGGCATGGCGAGTACAGAATCTGCAACTCAGGAATTGGGCTAAAGATTCCCAGCCTGTCGGGGAGTTTACCTTATGTTTTTGTACTCCTATATAAGTAGACTTCATGGTAGAAAACAAATACCTCTACACACATACATTTTATTTAGTTTTATTCTACAATTTAATTTCCATTGAACAATCTCGGGTCTTATGCCCGCAGGACTTAGGATTTTACTGTTTATGTTCTTCAATCCGACATTGGTGTTGGATTCTTTTGCAGTTTAATATAAGTAAGTTTTTGGTTTATATTATGTGTTGTTTTATTTATTTATTTATTATTATTGTTCTAAGTCTAGCATGAGCAGCTAGACTCGTTATTTCAGATTGAACAAAGATAAGAACTTAATGAACACGTAAGAACCGTGAGGCTTATGGGCATAAACTGTGTGAATATTTGGTTCCGTCATGTAATCATTTTCTTTGTTGCATTATACAGTAGGCTAAGCTAGTTAATCATGGCTGATCACTTATTAATTAGAATTGTATTCACTACCTCTATAAATGGTCAATGAATTGTAAATGTGTGTTGGTCATAAAGGGATGAGATACATCACGGTTACTGAGGGCATAAGAGAGATCTTTGTCTAGGTAAATCTGGGTCTGTCTAGGGCATAATGCTACTTTGTTGTTTACAATCATATGAGAGATCGGGGTTGGGCAACAAGTTAGGGTTTAGGGGACGAGAGATCACCTCTAAGCTAAATTGAAAGGTAGATTAGGTACGTTAAGAGAGATCCGGTACCTTTAACCGGATAATTAGATTTGCATAAGTAATCAGCGTGCCCATGATCGGTCAAGTGTTTATTAAGTTTAAATCTAAATTCTAATCCTGAATACGTTACTACTAATATTTTCCTTTCTTGTTTTGTTTTGTTATTTTAGTTTACAACCTTTAAATACAAGTACGGAGACCATAATAATCCTCAACCCTTTTGGAAAAGTGACATTGGAAGATAGAATTCGCAGCTCGTCATGGGATCGACCCTTACTCACATTAGCTAGCTACACCTTGCTATGGGCATAATGATAACTCTCTCTTAAGAATTATTTTGACCGCGAAACGACCACGCGTCAGAATTGGCGCCATTGCTGGGGAGCTGGTTCTTGAAATTCTATTTTCCCAACTTGTTAGCCTGGCTGGTGGATGCCCAATACCTCGACAGGAGATTGCTTGTACGATCCAGAACCTGAGAAGACTCTGAAGAGGAGGAGAGCAGAAACATGGAGGGCACAACAAGCAGAAAGACTTGCTCGTAAAAGAGAATTGGAGCAAGAAAGAGCTCAAGAAGAATAACTAAGGATAACCCTGATGGCTGAAGAAGAAGGAAGAATGCTGAGGCAGTTAGTCTTTCCGACTAACATGAATTTACGTCTCATGGGCATAACACTCCCAGAAATCAATGGAAACTGAGAGTTGAAGGCAAGTTTCATCCAGATCTTGCCCAAATACCATGGGATGATTGGAGAGACCCTCAGAGGCATATTCAAGATTTTGAAATGGTGTGTCAAACTCAACCCATGGATGGGGGAAATGAACAATATGTGCGGCTTGTCTTATTCTCGTTCACTCTTTATGACGGGGCACGAGACTGGTTATACACCCTGCCAACTGGCAGTATAACCACATGGGCACAGCTGTAGTAGAAATTTCTGGAGAAATATTTTTCAGCATCCCGAGTCTAGGAGATGAGAAGAAGAATATGAAGTCTGAAGATGGGCATAAATGAGAGTTTCTACGACTACTGATGTCGATTCTAGAGTATGTTGACGAAATGCCCACAACACCAGATCACAGATCACGATCTGATCCAATACTTCGTGTCTAGATTGAGACCACAGGATAAGATCATTGTCAATGCTTCATGTGGAGGATCTATCCTGAACAAGCTACCAACTGAAGCCTTCCGAATTCTGGTAGAAATGGCTGATGAAAATAGAGATGAAAGTGCCGAGGGCACAAGGACAGTTTCAGACGCTGGAAAATCAATGCACCTTGAGGTCAAACTGGAAAGAATTTTGGACCAGAAGGAGAAAGTGATGAACCATACTGGGGCATTAAAGAAAAGAGTGTGTGGAGTGTGTAAGAGCATGGCCCATTTCACTGATGAATGCCCAACACTACAGAAGGAGGACGTCGCTGAAGTCAACTCTCTTGGTGGGCATAACAACAATATGTGATATGATCCCCACTCTCAAACATACAATCTTGGATGGAGGGATCATGAGAATTTCAGATGGAAGAGGAATGATGTCCACCAGCAAGATTTGCCACCACCACCACCACCGAGGGCATGTAAAGAACCCATCCTAGCTGAACTAGTCCATGTCCTGGCTAAGGAGAATGTGAAGTCACAGCAGGAGAATGAAAGGTTCAAACAAGAGACAAGGGCCGGTCTGCAATTTGTGAGGAAACAAATTTCCCAACTAGCTCAAGACCTTGCCCAGCTGAAGGAAAGAAACAGACAATTACCATCTCAAGTGGTAAATCCTCGAGAGCAAGTAAACTCTGTGACCACAAAGAATAAAGAAGAAGTGATGAAAGCTGAACAAAAAGGAGACACTGAAGGCATAACGTAAAAAAGGAGCAGACACAGGAAGAGGTTGCTGAGCCCATAAGGCAAGAAACAAAGAAGAAGCCTCTATTTCCTGAACGTCTTGCCCACAACAGAAAAGAAGAAGAGATGAAGGAACTTCTCAAGGTCTTTCGAAAAGTGGAAATTAATATTCCACTACTGGATGCAATAAGGCAGGTTCCTCATTATGCCTGTTTTCTGAAGGAGCTGTGCACCAAGAAGGTGCGATTTGAAGATGATGCGAGACTTTTTGTGGGAGAAAATATCTCTACAGTGTTACAAAAGATGCCAAAGAAGTGTGAGGATCCTGGTATGGTTGTCATACTATGCATAATTGGGAACAAGAAGATTGAAAAGGTGATGCTTGATCTCGGTGTATCCATAAATGTCATGCCCATGACGATTTATGAAGAGTTGAATCTGGGACCACTTAAGGAAACAAGAGTGATCATCCAGTTGACAGACTAATCAAATGTCTATCCTGAAGGTTTAATAGAAGATGTCTTGGTGAAGGTGGGGGAATTAAATTTCCTAGTAGATTTCTGTCTTGGACATGGGCACAATGACACCATCCACATCCGTTCTACTGTTAGGGAGACCTTTCATGAAAACTGTTCGAACCAAAATCAATTTCGATGAGGGCACACTGACATGTGAGTTCGATGGCCAGATAGTTGTGTTCAATATCTATGAAGCCATGAAATACCCACGAGATCTGGAGTCAGTCCATTTTGTGAACCATTGCTATGCCCAATCTCAAGCCATTCTGGGACGCATGAACAACCAAGAGCCCCTGGAATGGGCATTGCAAACTGGGTTAACTGACTACGATTCCCTCGATGAAGATGAGGATACTAGGGATGCCATCATGATGTTGTATTCTCTGGAGGAATTATCGTATAGAGTAGTGGACTTTAATTTGCCCACCATGACTCAGACAGACATGATGCTTCCATCGATGCAGAGGCCACCAAAGCTAGAACTGAAGAATCTCTCTGACCACTTAAAGTATGCCTATCTTGGAGAGAATGAGACACTACCGGTTATTATAAGCAAAGGACTGAATCTTGTTGAAGAAAACCGGCTGTTGAGACTGCTACGCATATACAAAGAAGTAATGGGATGGACTCTGGCCGACATCAAAGGTATAAGCCCTGCAGTATGCATGCACAAAATCCTCTTGGAGGATGATGCAAAGCCAGTGCGGGATCCATAATGCAAGTTGAACCCCACCATGAAGGAAGTTGTACTGAAGGAGATACTCAAGTTGCTAGACATGTGAATCATCTACCCCATTTCGGATAGCAAATGGGTAAGCCCGATTTATATCATGCCCAAGAAGTCAGGAATCCAGCTCATAAAAAATGAAAGGAACGAGCTTGTGCCCACAAGGCTACAAACTAGGTGGAGAGTCTGCATAGACTACCGGAAGCTCAACACGGTTACGAGGAAGGATCACTTCCCGTTTCCCTTCATAGAGCAAGAGTTAGAAGAGATGAGGCTGGAAGCCTATGACAATGTTGTGCTTTATAAGGAAAGAATGAAAAGAACCCGTGACCAACTCATTCGCCACAAGCCGTTTGAGCGTGGGCAAAATGTTCTGTAGTATAATTCCAGACTGAAGCTATTAGGAGGGGGACTCAAGTCCAAATGGTCAGGACCATATGAGATCTAGACCGTGTGCCCAAATGGAGTAGTGGAATTATTTGACTCAAGTACTGGAGAGACGTTCAAAGTCAACGGCCAGCGCCTGAAGCATCTCAAGGAACCAATGGTTCCATCTATAGAGGCTCTCGGGCTCCAGCTCGTTGAGCCTATATACATGTGAGACTAAGGAGCGTCGTGCCCACAATGATAATTAGGGCGCTGACTGGGAGGCAACTCAGGTTTATTTATTTTTCTTTCCTTATTTTTAATTTTCGCAATTTATTTATTTCCTTTTGAGTATTTATTTTTGCCATGTTAGACTAGGAGTTGGATTTTACGGCTATATTTGTCTTTAGAGTATTTTAGGGAACAAATTCAGATGAATTTTTCATGGAAGGAAAGAATCTAGCCAATTTAGATGCTTCCAGTATAGAGGGCACCAACAAAGGCAATTCCGGGAAAGTTGGGATCTTGTTGCCCCCGTGGGCACAACACAAGATTCCGTACAAGAAAATCCTAGAAGCCCAAAAGTCGTCTGACAGGCCTGTCATATCAACCCAAATTGAGTGGCTAGGGTGAATCCAAGTATTAAACCCTTACCCTTCCTTGACAAAAAATTCACTCGCCATTTTCACCCAAATTTTTGAAAAAGTTACAGCTCTCTTTTTTCTCTCTAAAAACTCCCTCTCTCAAAACCGCCATACCCACGATCACCATGGCCCCCAAAACTCGCGCTACCAAGTCCATAAAGAAGAAGGTGGAGTTTACCCCTTGCACTTCACCGGAAAGCACCAGAGACACCACCACCGACGCTGCTGCACCAACCAAGCCATCCAGCACCACAGCCATGAACGTCTAACCTCTTTCTACTGTCGAGCCACCGCCTTCACCTGTTTCCTCTAGAAAATTAAAGAGAGAGGAAGAAGTCTCTCTAAAAATTATGGAAGAGATCGCCGGAGAGATCGACGACCAAGAGGAGGCCAGCATGCAGAAAGATGTGACCCCTGAGCCGATGTCGGAGCACACGCCTGAGCCCTCTGCAACTAAAAGTTGAAGAAGGTGAAGAAGAAGAAGGTCGCCACCATGAAAGCTAAATCGCATACCCTAAAGAAGAAGAAACAGCTGTCGCCGACGTTGTCAGAGGATGAGGAAGCCGATGGGGAGGCCGAGGAAGAAAAAGCTAAAAGTAGTAGGGAGTTGCGAGCCCACAAGAGTCTGGATGACTAGTCTCTGTCTCTGAAGGAACCCACTGAGGGCACAAAGGATGCACCCTCTGTGTCTACCAAGGAGAAAAGGAAAGCCTCTGTCAAGCCATTTGCAAAGAAGGACAAAACTGTGGTTAGCCCAACTTCATTGAATGGGACTGTTTGATTTTCCCTAAGTTGGTCTATGATTTTCTCCATGATCTGTCTGTGAAGAGTATGGGGAAAGGAGGCACTTCTGCTAAGGTTTTCAAGTTTAAAATTTTTGGTAAAAATTTTAATCTTTCTGCTGATGAATTGAATATGGATTTGGGCATTGTGTCGTTTTTAGATTTGAATGATGATGATTATAAGTCTACTATTGTTGTGGTGCCCACGGATGAGAATGTGGATGAGAAGTGGGCTGAGTTAGGTGACGGTTCTAAATTCAAGTCTGGAACTAGCACGGGACACATGCTGAAAAGCAATGCCCATCGCTTTTGTCACCGAGTACTCGCCTACAACTTCTTTGGCCGGAAAGATAGCTCCAACTCCATCACCAATCAGGAGTTGTTTGTCCTCTAGTGCATGGAGCACAAGAAGGGGATAAACTTTGGAGCTGTGGCCATAGCCCATTTCAAAGACACTGTGGCCCATTCTAAGACAGAATCTCCTGTGCCCAACTGATCACCCATCTTGCTGAAAAACTGTGTCTGTTTGATCCTTCATCCACTAATCTGTATTGCAAGCATGTTGAATTATTTGATTTAAACTACTTGAAATGTATGATGGATGTTTTTGACGATGAGGAGGGAAAACCCGTGTTTGGCATACCGAAGCTTAAGACTTCGAGTAGCCTTAGTTTTTCTTTGAATACAGGACCCAACAAGAGGCCCCTGAGGGCACAGCAACAAGAGCCAACAGCCACCACCATCATTTCCAGACTAGATCGATTGGAGACCGCCTTGTTCGCCTATTTCAAGCACGTCGGATTTAACTATCTATAGGGTCCCAAACTACTCCGTTTGGCCACGTCACTTAACATACAATTTTTTTACTTATTGTTGTGTGCTTATATTTATTTGAGCGGAAGCTAAGGTCAAATAGCATGATAAAGAATAATGTCATAGCTCTCCAAGTAAATTATTCACAATTAAAACATGCAATCTTTCATATCTATTTCGTCACACAGTATAGTGTTAAGTAGAAGCATCGTGTAAGCCCATCCACATAACCATACAATCATCTAACCTATCGGGCTCATAGGTCTTACTCAACCCACCCATCTAACACCCTAAATTAACATACATAGCATAGGGGTTCATTGACATTATACACACATAGAAGGCTCCAAGGTCGAACGACCCGCCTTTAGAATGTTTTGCATAAAATCAAGTTAAATACATCATAACTAGAAAATAGGGGTATTCCCATCTCCAATAGTCATTGATCATTGAGACAAAGAAGAGTGATCAATGAAATAATAAGTATATAAGTATTTTCAAAAGAAGAGCATACAAAAAGATAAACACAAGCTTGTGGGGGTTTCTTTTGTGTTCACAACGCTCCTACTCGGTCTCCGACTCCTCAACCTGAAATTCATTGAATGAATGGGGTGAGTATTTAACAACATACTCAGTAGGGAACACTGTAAAAACAGTTATAGCCAATTGCACAAGTGAAAATATAACATATGGATACTTCTTTACTTTTGTGGAGACTAGTCTCAACCCCGTAGGGTCCAAACATCATGATGCCCCTGTTAATGAACATCTTAGCCCTGTAGGGATGCCCGCAAGCTTATTATCCCCCAGGGAGAAGATTAACAAGTCTATGTTAATACCGTAGGACCTCTTTATCAATCCCGAAGGATCACTGTATTACCCCGAAGGGTCTCATTCATATAACCGGTCCGAAGACCCTTCATACTTATACAATCAAAGCACAACAATAACTATAACTTTACACGTGTTTACAGTTTAGAGTTATCCTACCTTATGAGATGCTTTCAAATCTTTTCAACCTTTGAAATACTTCCTTACCGTGCACAAGTCGTCTACCTCGAACCCCAATACGTCACCAAGCACCTTTAAATTCCCTTTCTCATTTTAGACGTTGAATTATACAATTATTTTATAATTTTTGACCAAACACATGTTATATATGCTTTAAGGTTTTTCATACATATCCACATGCATAATCATGGATATACAAGCTCATACTATGATTTTGGACTCAAAATACACATTAAAACTCTTTGAAACATTTAATCGAACACATTACGTGCACTCATTTAAACCACATGATCATGATTTAATTTAAATCCTTTGAACTCAATATTTCAAATACATGAACCTCTATCCTAGGGCTCTAACATACATGAAAATCAACTTCATAAAACCATCACAACACCTCCAACCAAACCCCAACATATTAAGGAGAAGTTAAGGTAAAATTCAATCTTTAGCAACAATGAACCTTAGGGATTTCAATTTAACAACACATATAGCTTCAATGGAGTAAATAAACCATATGTTAAAGATATCAAAGCATGAGGATCAATAGAATCGAAAAGCCCTAAATTTTGGATATAAACCCTAAGTTTAAAACAACAAGCAATGGAGCTTAATCATCAAGAGGAAAGTGGTATGAGATTACCTTAGATGATAGATGATGATGATAGAATCCACTCCCAAAAGTTGAAGAATTTCTTGAGAGAGCTTTGGGAGAAAATCGCCCAAGTGTGAAGAAAATGGAGGAAAATAGGTGAAGTGTTGTATTTAAAGGATGAAAATTCTGAAGCAGGGCGCAACCTAAAGGGGTCGCGCTTGAAAGACACTATGAGGCACGACCCAAGGTGGTCCCGTTTTGGGGTCACGTTTTTTCCGAAGAAAAATGGCTCTCTGAAGCTGTTAACACGCGACCGGAGGTGTCGCGTTTCAAGGTCGCGCTGTAGACCTCTCGGAACGCGACTTGAAGGAGGTCGCGTTTTCTAGTCGCGTCTCGACTTCACTACGAGGCACGACTCGGTGCACTCACGCTTATGGGTCGCGCTTCAGATCCTGATTTGATTTTCGAATTCAGTCCGATTCCCGGACATTTCCAACTCCATTTAACTTTCTAATTTAAACATAACTTCAACTTAAATTTTAAAAACACATTTAATACACAACTTAAATTTTCAAAACATAATCAATACACATTTAATACATACACTGAAAAAGCTGAAGGCGTTACCCCCTAGCCCCCATCGGGTGAGACCCCCGACCGGCTCAGCGTTAAGGTGTTCAAGGTATGACAATCATAAAATTAAATGCAATTACATTCATTCATTATCATATAACTCGACACTTTAGTATTTAAAATTCAAACTGTATTATACACTCAATATAAACATCACTGTGTGCTATGACGTATCGGCTCGAGTGGGACAACCTGCAATAAAACAACGGCATAATACAAACATACACACATGATTAATATTCAACCATATTAATTCAAAATCATTTACGAAAATTATAATTTATAATTTAGCAAAAAGGGTTGGGGTATCAGAATCTCCCCAACTTTAAAAATTTTTGTCCTCGAAATTAGCATAACATTTCTGTTACATTTGGATATCGAGCTATAATATCAACTTCTTTCTCCCCAGTGGCCTCTTCAGGTCCGTGACGACTCCATTGAACTTTTATTAAAGGAACCTCACGGGTTCGAAGAGTGTGAACTCTTCTATCTAACACAACAACTGGGACTTCTTCATACGTCAAGTCCTTAGAAACTTGCACCGTGTCATATGAAATGACATGACTAGGGTCAGACACATATAGTCTAAGCAACGACACATGGAAAACATCATGCACACCCACCAAATCCGGAGGTTGTGCTAGGCGATAGGCAACATCACCTATTCTCTCTAGAATCTCGAACAGTCCCACATAACGTGGCTGCAACTTACCCTTTTTCCCAAATCTAACCACTCCTCTCATTGGCCCAATCTTCAAGAATACCTTGTCACCAATATCAAAGCTCACGTCTTTTCTCTTCATGTCGGCATAGGATTTTTGACGATCTTGAGCTACATTGATTCTTCTTCTTATCTTCTCAATTACTCCCACCGTCTTCTCAACAATCTCGGGGCCTAAGAGTCGACGCTCTCCCACTTCATCTCAATGAATAGGAGATCTGCACTTCCTCTCGTATAATGCCTCATACGGGGCCATTCCGATAGATGCTTGGAAACTATTATTGTAAGCAAACTCCACAAGTGGCAAGTGGCTCTCCCAACTTCCACGAAAATTGAGTACACATGCATGAAGCATGTCTTCTAACGTCTGAATGGTCCGCTCAGATTGACCATCAGATTGAGGATGATACGCCGTACTAAACCTCAACTGCGTTCTCATAGCTTCTTGCAGACTTCGCCAAAATTTGGACGTAAATCTTGTGTCACGATCTGACATTATCGACATAGGAATACTGTGAAGACGTGCTATCTCATTGATATATATCTGAGCTAATCGATCCATGCTAAATGTCATTTCCACCAGAAGAAAATGAGCAGACTTGGTCAACCTATTGACAACAACCCAGATTGCATGATGACCTTTAATTGATGGAGGTAATCCTACCACGAAGTTCATTGCAATATGCTCCCACTTCCACTAGGGAATTTCGAGTGGATTCAACAATCCAGAAGGGCGTTTGTTAGGAAAAACTATCAAGGAACCCCTAGATCAGGTTTTGATGAGATGTCAAAATTATTTATGAAAAACTGACCAAAGCTCAAGTTGTAGATCGGAGCTGACAAGCCCAGGAGGGCATCATCAAAGAAGAACTCTAGAAGAGTCAAAGTCAGCCGATCTGAAGAATGGCCCAAATTGAAAGACACGTCATCCAGTCTAAAGTTCAACTTGGCTGAGGAATCATACCAGTCAAAGCAATCTGACAACCGATTCAGCTGAACTGAGGGAGAAAGGAGTTGACCAAAGACTGAAGAAACTGATAGAATGTCAGTTTATGCCAGAGACTGGCAGTATCCAACTGGAGCAATGGCCAATCTCAGCTGATAAACCTAGAACTGCCAACTGGAGCGATAACAAGACTCAGCTGATAAACCCAGAACTGCCAACTGGAGCGATAGCAAGACTCAGCTGATAAGCCCAGAACTGCCAACTGGAGCGATATCAAGACTCAGCTGATAAGCCCAGAACTGCCAACTGGAGCGATAGCCAGACTCAGCTGATAAGCCCAGAACTGCCAACTGGAGCGATAGCCAGACTCAGGTGATAAGCCCAGAGCTGCCAACTGGAGCGATAGCAAGACTCAGCTGATAAGTGTAGAACTGCCAGCTGAAAAAATAATCTAACTAAGCTGAGAAATTCAAAATTGCCAAGAGAGCTGAAACCAGAAGACTCCTGGAGTGTATTGCTTAAATCAGCGTATCTTGGAATAAATGCTCCTTCAAAGATCCTGGAATTTAATGAAGATCGATTGGCAGAATAACGGCTACTTCAACCAAATGATCCAAGCAATCATTTAAGACCACCTGCCGTTGATGAGCCAACCACTACAAGAAAAATGATCATAGACTGCGGTTTTTAACCGTAGTCTATAGAATATGGAAACCGTAGAGAGAGGTGGTGTAGTCTATGGGTGCCCTCTTAGACTACAATTTAAAACCGTAGTCTTAAAGAATTAAGACTACGGTTTGTAACTGTAGTTATTAGTTTTAAAACCGTTGTGTTAAGATACTATTAGCTACAGATGATTTCATAGACTACGGTTTAGAACCGTAGACTTTATACTTAAAGACTACGGCTAAAAACCGTAGTCTTTCATAGCTAACCGTTGTTCTAACATACTCTTTTACTACAGTTTTGTGGATCATACTACGGTTTTAAACCGTAGTCTTAGGTATTTAAGACTATGGTTAAAAACCGTAGTCATTTAATAACTACCGTTGTTTTAATTTGGTATTCACTACGGTTTTTGAATTTGTACTACAGTTGATGACCGTAGTCTTGATGATGTAAGACTACGTTTCTACAATTTAAAAGCGTAGTCTTAGGTTCTAAAATTATATATTATTAATAATTCAATAATAATATTTTGCACCAATTAATTTAATCATTCAAGCAAAATACAAATTACAATAATCCATACAAATACCAACTTATAATAATCTATTGCAAATAAAAGTACTTTACAACAATTTTCCACCAAAAAATACAAATTATTCCAAATACAAGTACTCTAAGGGTCAATATCTATTCCAAATGTTTTTGCTACCATCGCAGCTCTGGAAAGGAGACGCAATAGAAAAGCTTCAATAACTGTACCTTCGTTGGAGTAACATTATTGGTATTAGATACACCAATTGGAGTTGAACTTCCTATTTCAGCAGTGAGTGCTCTCTCCTGGTTTGACCCTCACCTGTAAGTTAATAGCACAAAATTATGACGAGTAAAAACATTTAAGATGGTTATAAAAATCTTTATGTGTAATCCTGCTAGCATGCAATCTAAGTTGGAACAAATCTTCTTGGTGAACATTAACAAAGCAGTGATTAATCAACTAACCATATTTATTATCCAAAATCAATAATGTTCATAAAGAGAGTACCAAATGGCAAGATCAAGGCATAAAATCTCACTAATGTGTAAGGTTGTGAGCTGTGGAAGTGAGTAAAAATAGCAATAGCACAACATCATGTACTCATGTATTATTATTTAATGAATGAAAGGAACCCCTAATTAAAATTAAAATGAGATAATAATTGTGAAATAGAGTAGGCAGGCTCACTCCCCTCAGCCAAGAAAGCATATTTATATCCAGAAATTCTTGCATCTGAAAGTACTTCCATGACCCTATTTTCCATAAATTCCTTCTTCGATTCTCTCTTTATCTTTCTATACACACCTACAGAACAAATAAACCAAAACATTGCCTGCTCTCTTGACATTCTACTTTTAACACGTTTGCCTTCTTATGCTATTATTTATTTTATGTTATTTTTGCAAGTATTAGCAAAAGATTGTTACCTCTAGTTTCCATTAATTTCTCACTCAATTTGAAACCTTATTAAAGTATTTGTAACTCAACTGTATAAGTCCTATAAAACTACATATGGCCACTCAACACAATCAAATACAAAGAGAGAGGTGCAATGGGATGTGGTTTCAACTTGCTGGGAGGTGTTAGTTGATTTTTACTTATTCAAAGCTGCCCCTAACTCTAAACATGCATTCATACATTTTAGAGCAAATTATAGAACTTTTCAAAGAAAATACCATTTCAAGCATGCACAATAACTAAGAAAAATCACACAAAGCTCAGTAGAGATATATTCTTTTGAATCACGTCAAAGCCTAGTTCACAGGATCACTAGCAGAGTATAAAAAAAATGCCATGACATGGCTGCAACTGGTATGTGATAGCAATTGGCCTGATTCCCAGCATAGAAGCACATAGGTAACAAAAGAGTTGCTACATTGTTTATTGCAATTCAGGTAACACAAAGGAGACCTACTCACATAAATGAATTAATTCACTCAAGAGCAAAAAACATGAAGGAAATACCAAGTGATTGCAGGAAGGAGCAAAGACAACATCACTCAAACCAGAATAATACCAATTCAGTTCCCCTCCCACTTCATTCAATTAGGAGCAAGCTACGCAATTTATAAGGAAGTATAACATATGGACACAACTCAACTTATATGTTTTAGCATTGATCAATACAGCCCCAAACTCCAAACATGCCTTCAAAACATTTTTATAGAGCAAATATGGAGTTTCCACCTTTAAAACCTTGCTAGAACCCTTTGTTAGTCATATAACTTCCTCCAACACAGTCTATGATACTAACTATTAATATTAAAAAAACTGACCATGAGACAAAAATATAGGAAAATAAAAAACATTAATATTTAAAGAATATGCTGAGGACTGTTAATATTAAAAAAACTGAACAGAGAATTGTGTCACTTGCTTGCAAACATCAGGCCTAATGTAGTTATCTAAATTCAAAGATGGATCTTACAAATATGAATCCAACTCCTCTAGGGCTTGGCAGTATGACCCCTCAGATCCACCAAAATCCTCATAATTCTGAGAAGTCATTCTTTACTCTAGCTAAAATCTAGCAAGAAAATGAATCAAGTTAACAAAATTGATAATAGGTTAATGAATCTAAGCAGTTACAAGTTATGCTGAGCATTTATCAATTGAGGGCAACGACAAAGGGGTGTCTATTTTAGCAAGAATTAACAGAAAATGATCATAAATAATATAGCATAAATTACTATAAATAGGGAGAAAGAGGGCTGACAGAGAAACTAGATATTATATAAGCAACAATTTACACCACAAAACACCTCACTCCCATCAACTCATTCATATTAAAGTGTAAATAAATAAAGTTGTTTCAATTTTCAACATTTTTGCCAGCTCAATTCTGTTTATCGCTTCAAAGCATAACATTAGGATTGTGTCACTTAATTGCAAACATCAGGCCTAATGTAGTTATATAAATTCAAAGATGTGACATAATATCCTCACATGAACATCAAAAAGATTAATATTAAAAAAACTGACCATGAGACAAAAATATAGCATGCTTCTAGATATATCTATACCACTTAATCAAGTGTAGTATCTTAATTTTTTTCAAAACCACCAACTTCTACATATTAGATAAGCTATACATGAAAAAAAAAGATGATACTTTACATAATATCGGTTCTATAACTAAAGCATTGAAGTAACGTGTCATTTCAAATTGAAGATTAGTCAAGTAATAAAAGTAAAATTACTCCAAATATGAAAAACTACCAAATTAATTGAAATCTAGTTGCATTCCATTACCATAGTCGTGCCAACTTCCTTGAACTTTGCGTCGATCTTCTCCATCTCCTCCTTAGTAACCCCCTTTCTTCACCACGGTCGGGAATTTCTCCACCAAATTCTTCACCTCTTTTAGCCCTAATCTAGTTTCATCAAGCGAGTCATAGGGCCCTGTTTTCCACATCTAAAGTAAAAGTTTTTGAATCAGTTTATTCACCTCCCTCTAAACTGATACCAACTTGCCCCAGACCAACAAGTGGTATCAGAACGGTTGATTCTAAGGATCATCCGTTTATGCAGATCAACTAAATCAGATCTACTTATCTGTGCTAACATTCCAGCTATGGGAAACCATAAGCTACCTATATTTTCAGTTGAGAACTATGATAATTGGAGCAGGAGAATGAAGGCGCATCTCTGCTCAATTCATGAGAATATGTGGGAAGTCATTGAAGAAGGCCCAATCATCATCATGATGGACAATGATGCTCACATAGTTGATATCAATCAACCAGCAAGGATCCCAAAGCCAACTAATCTTCTCACCAGTGAAGAGAAAAAGTTGAAGAATCTAGAGTTCGTTGCTCAAGCTGCATTATTCCAAACTCTAGATGAAGATCGTATGAAGGATACCAAGAATTGCACAATTGCCAAAGAGATATGGGACCTACTAGCAGATCTTTGCACAGAGTCTGAAGCCATAAAAGGAAACAAGCTCCAATTAGCAGTTGACAGGTATGAATCCTTCAAAATGCAAGCAGAAGAGTCCATCTCAAGCCTTGAAACTAGATTTCTAGGCATCATCAGTGAGATGAACAACCTCGGGAGAAGTTATCCCAATTCAGAGATGAATTTCAAAATACTGAATAATCTCACTGATGAATGGGATATGAAAGTGATCGCTACTAAGGAGTCAAGAAACCTAAACAACATCACTCTAAGGGAATTATTTGGTTCTCTTAAAGCACATGAGTACAGTCTAAACTGAAAAAGAGAAGCGTCCACATCGTTAGCTCAAGACGCAGCTTTCTATGGGGAAAGGACCAGGTTTAGAGACGCTCGAGGAAGAAACAACTTCCGACCTAGGAGCTCACCAACCAAAGAAAACCAAGGCGGATCTTCAACTGAACAAAAAAGGGAGGCAACTGAAAAGAAAGAGAATCTAACTGATGACATCAATGATCAGATCCAATCAGTTACCAAGTTGTTAGAAAAGTTAAAGAGAGCTCGGGATAAACAATCAGTTTCACCTCAAACTGATGAAGTCCCAAAAGTTGAAAAAACCTACCAACCAGCTGAACGGCCAGCTGAACCATTCAGGAGTGGCAATCGCAATCTTGGAGAGTGTTTTCATTGTCATAAACAAGGACATTACAGGTTTGAGTGTCCAGAACTCCCCGAGGACAAGAAAGCCAAGGTAAAAAGAAGCTTCTTCAAAAGAAAAGCAATGGTCGCAAGTCTTGAGAATGCGGTGCTGGATGATTTAGACTATCCTTCTAGAATCGATTCTGACGGCTACAGCTGAGATGATGATGAAGTATTATTCTGCCTCATGGCTGACCATGATGAAGAAGTTAGTACAACTGACTCTCAAACTTCTTTTTATCATATACATAAAGAAACTGTCTCTAGTAATGAACTTGATATGAAACTCTTGATGCTAGAAGACCAATTAGCTTCAATCTCCTGTTTGCATGTTGAACTGAAAGATGAAAATGATGAACTGAGGAACAAAGTCAGGAAACTGAGCATTGATCATGAAAGATTAAATTATCTTGAATCTCAGCTTAAAGAATTTGATAAATTGAAACTGAGAACTGCTGATCTAGAGAAAGAAAATAAAAAAATCAAGCAAGAGATCCTTGAAAAAGAAAAGATAAACCTAAAGTTCAAAAAGGGATCTCAGACTCTAGATGAAATACTCAGTCATCAAAGAACTGGAACTGGCAGCTCAGGGCTACGATATGGCAAGTTCACTGCCCTAGAAAAGGGAAAAGCAGTTGCTCAACCTAGTGACAAGGGTATCCTAAAAGGGTTCACGAGATCTCAGGATCAGCTAGCTGAGTCAAACAAAGGAAAGGGAATATTGAAAAATCTCCAGACCCAGCCTCAAAAGTTTGGTCTGTTCTACCAATCTAAAACACCCGGTCAGCTAAAGCCCAGTTCCCAGTCAAGACCTTCAGTTCACTTAAGTCAATCCACTCGTCCAAAGCCTCCAGTTCAACAAAGGCCACCAATTCAGTATAAAATGCCCTCAAGGCCCACTGGCAGATCAGTTCACTATGAAAAGAAAGACCAGTTTAGATCTCAAGCCTACTCTGCTAAGCAGTCTAATCAAAGCACTTATATGAGAGATCAAGTAAACCAGTTTGAGCCTTATCATCATTATAATGATTATCTAGATTTCAGAAATGAGCCAAAAAGGTTCATTCCAATAAACTGGAAACATACAAAGCACTAGTCTGATCACAGAACTTAAAGGTCTCAAGACCAAAGCGTTTTAGTTGAATTGTTTTATCCAACTAACTCTCAACGCAGGTTTCACTCAACTGATTCAAATCATAATAGAAAAGTTGAGAAAAAATATAAACAGATTAGGTGATCCAAGTCAGTTGGATCTCTGAATGATAAGAAGCCAAAAGTTTGGCATGTCTGGATTCCAAAAGACTTAATGTATAAAAAAGGACCCGATATGAAACGGGTCCCTAAATGCTAATCTTTTTCTCTGCAGGACAAGAGCATCCTATCTATGAAGAAAACCAAAGACATTTGGTATCTAGATAGCGGGTGCTCCAAGCACATGACCGAAGATAGAGAAGATCTCGACGGTTATGAAGAAATCAAAGGTCCACTTGTCATATTTGGAGACAACTCCAAAAGCCGAAACATTGGAGAAGGGTTCGTAGTTAAGGGGAAAGTAGTTATGAATGGAGTCTCTCACGTGGATGGACTAAAGCACAAATTACTCAGCATCAGCCAGCTGTGCGATAATGGCTACTCAGTTAACTTCACCAAAAACTCCTGCAACAGAAGAGACAAGTCAACTGGAGTAATGTTGCTAACCGGCATCAGGAGAGGCAACATGTACATTGTTGACTAGTCAACCGGCTACTCAGAAGCTTGCTTTCTCTAGAAAGGATCAACTGAAGTAAGCTGGCTATGGCATCGACGACTGAACCACCTCAACTTCAAAACAATCAACTACCTAGCAAAGAAAGAGCTAGTTGAGGGGCTTCATAAGGAGATATACAAAAAAACAGGTGTATGCGGACTGTGTCAAAAAGGGAAGCAAGTGAAGTCATCCTTCAAGAATAAGAATCATCCACCAGGAACAACTGACTGTCTTCAACTGCTGCACATGGATTTGTTTGGTCCAGTCAGACCTCAAACTCCAAAAGGCAAAAGATTCACTCTTGTAGTAGTTGATGATTACTCAAGATATACTTGGGTGGAATTTTTGAGGAGCAAAGATGAAACATATGACAAGCTCACGGCGCTGATCAGAAGACTACAAACTGAAAAGAAAAGATCAATTCAAAGAATTCGTTTCGACAATGGAACTGAATTTGTGAATCAACACATGATCAGCTTCCTCAACCAGCTTGGGATTACTCATGAACATTTAGCTGCAAGAACTCCACAACAAAACGGTGTAGCTGAAAGGTGCAACCGAACACTAAAGGAAGCAGCTCGAGTGATGATAGCTGATGCCAACATAGCTGAAGGGTATTGGGCTGAAGCAGTCAACACAGCTTGCCATACTCAAAATTGAAGTGCCATTGTAGCAGCCTATGACAAGACACTTATGAACTGTATAAGGGTGTAAGCCTTCTATCTCATATTTTAAAATATTTGGCTGTAAATGTTATATTCACAACAATGACAAGACTCAATTGAAAGCTTTTAGTGCTAAAGCTGATGACGGTATATTTCTTGGGTATAACTCACCACACGCACAAGCTTACAGAGTGTTCAATAAATGAACTCTTGTTGTGGAAATAACATGTCATGTGGTATTTGATGAATTTGCTAATGAGTACATAAACAAAGAAAGAATAGATACATCAGTTCAAGTACTACCTGGTGAAACTGAGAACTCACAGGCCTATTTAGATCACATTGTTCCAGAGCAGTTTGAAGTTTTACTAGAAGAAGGCAATGAAACTGGCACAATACCAGTTGAGAACAACTTGGTCAATGAAGACACAAATCATGCTGAGACCGCAAACCCCACAAATGAAGCAGGGGGAAGAACTGATGAAAATGCTGAACCAGCTAATGAAAGAGCGACTGATGATGTCACCATAGAAGAGCCAGCTGAGGACCCAGCTGAAGCTACCTTGCCCAAATGGCTTCGAAGCTACCCAACTGACAAGATAGTTGGTGATCCAAGAAGTAGAGTCCAGACCAGAAGTTCAACTGAGCATGCATTATTCACATGCTTCATATCTCAAATTGAACCAGCAAACGTCAAAGAAGCCTTAGTAGATTCAGACTGGATCATAGCTATGCAAGAAGAACTAAACCAGTTCATACGAAATGACGTATGGTTTCTTATTGACAGGCCGAAAACCTAAAAGGTCATTGGCACAAAATGGGTTTTTCACAACAAATTGGATGAACAAGGAGTGATCACAAGGAACAAGGCTAGACTGGTAGCCAAAGGTTACTCACAAAGTGAAGGGATCGACTTTGATGAGACATTTGCGCCAGTTGCAAGATTGGAAGCCATCAGACTATTCCTAGCCTATGCAGCTCACTTTAACTTCACAGTCTACCAAATGGATATCAAGAGTGCTTTTCTTCAAGGAATGCTCAAGGAGGACGTATATGTCGAGCAACCACTAGGCTTTGAAATTGGTGATCAAGTCTTCAAACTGAAAAAGGCTCTCTACGGACTGAAGCAAGCTCCAAGAGCGTGGTATGAAACTCTAACAACATTCTCGCTGAAAAACGGGTTTCAAAAATGAGTCATTGATCGATCTCTATTCAGAATAGAACGATCAACTGAGATCTTAATGGTTCAAATTTATGTGGATGACATAATCTTTAGATCAAAGAGCAAAGATCTATGCACACGGTTCGCTCAACTGATGCAAAGCGAATTCGAGATGAGCATGATGGGAGAAATGACATTCTTCCTAGGACTCCAAGTGAAGCAGCTAAAAGATGGAATTCATATCAGTCAGGCGAAGTACACCAAGGAACTAGTTAAGAAGTTTGGAGTAAGTAAAGGAAAAACTCTCAAGGTTCCAATGAACACATCAGTTCAGCTAACTCTTGATGCAGAAGGAGAATCAGTTAGCCAAACTTACTACAGAGGAATCATTAGGTCCTTACTTTACTTAACAGCCAGCCGGCCAAACATCTCATATTCAGTTGGTCTATGTACACGGTTTCAAGCCAATCCAAAGAAAAGCCATCTTGAAGCAGCTAAGAGAATCATCAAATATCTCAAAGGAACCATAAATCTTGGATTATGGTATCCGAGAGATGACAGTCTGAGTTTAATTGGATATTCAGACTCAGACTTTGGTGGATGCAAGATTGACAGAAAAAGCACCAGTGGAACATGTCAGTTTCTTGGAAGAAAAATGATATCCTAGTTTAGCAAGAAGCAGCACTCAGTTGCCACGTCAACAACTGAAGCAGAGTATGTAGCTTCTGGAAGCTGCTGTGCTCAAATACTCTGGATGAAGCAACAGTTGAAGGATTACAAAGTTGAAACTGAAGAAGTGCCTATCTACTGTGACAATAATAGTGTAATCGCGATATCTCAGAATCCAGTTCTACATTCAAGAACTAAGAACATTGATATAAGGCACCACTTCATCAGAGATCACATTGAGAAGAAAGACATATGCATCAAATATGTCAATACTGAAAAGCAGATAGCCGACATCTTCACCAAACCGTTGCTTGAAGCAAGGTTTATGGAGCTATGCATACAGTTGGGACTGCTGGAGATAGCATCACAGGATGAAGATGATGAACTGGAAGAAAAAGGCCCAGGAACCACTCCAGCTGAAGAGAGAAACTGAGTCAAAAAGATGAAAAACTGATCAGTTCGCCACATAATCCATCAGTTTGAAGTATATGCAAGAAGCTGCTGCTGAGAAATAAGCAAACTGGAAATGATCAGTTTACTCCATCAAGTTCAACTAAATCATTAGTTCAGTCATTCAAACTGATGATCCAGTCAGTTATGCAGAACACACAAGCTGCAAATTGATCAAACTGATGAAGGAGTACTAGGAACTGGAGTCAAATCAAAAGGAGATATCAGTTCAAAGACCAACTGAAGGAGAACAACTGAACTGGGAAGCAGCGGAACAAAGGTCTAAATGGTCAAGACCAATTCTGAACTGATGAAAAGACATCTCAGCTGAAACTGATCAACAAAAGGATCATCAGTTACGGTCATACCCAACTGATGACGTAATCAGTTTTCAAGCCAAGGAGAAACTGCTGAAGAGAAGAGATAAATTCAAAAATTCTCAATAATGGAAATGGTAAAAACATGTGTCACCCAAATGTTACCGTTGAATCATCTTTCTCTGTCCTCTTCACTCTCCAATGGAAAGAATTGAAAAGCCAATCGATGGGTCGATTAATCCAATCTGACCGCTGAATTTGGGGAGACCTAGCGTCACAACTGTTGGATGAGCCAAATCTCAATATATAAATAAGTCGGCTGAACAATCGAGATAAGCTTCCCAATTCTTACCAAAGTTACTGGCCTTCTATCTACTTCTCGTCAAAAAACTTGTTCAATCTTGAAAGATCAATTCCTCAGCTTCACAAGTTAATCTTTCTTGAAGAATCATGGCTCAAAATCCATCACGCAGAAGATTCAATTTTCATCAATCCGGAGAAGACTCTAAAGCTTTCTGTGATAAGCTCGATAGAGACAAGTTTTTCAATCCAGCCAGATTTCTTCAAGCTTGCAAAGCTTCTCCGCTCAGTAGAATGATCGTCGAAAAGCTTTCTCGGGCCAGGCTGAAGAAGTTTCTAGAGGTGTTTCCAGAACGAATCTACATCGAGCCAGTTGCTGAATTTTACTTAAATTCAGATGGATCCTCGAATTCCAGGGAAATTAGATCGGAAGTAAGAAGACACGCTATTGTCGTAACAGCTGAGTCCCTGAGCAACATATTTGAACTACCCAACAACGGACTCAAGCTGGAGGACGTTCAAGTGAACTTCAAGGAAGCCTATGATTTCTGGAAAAAGGAGGGAGAGCTTCAATCATATAAGAGCAATCATCTTATCTCAAAATTTCAAGATGAATTCCAGGTACTCGCTGCTATTGCTTCAAAAATCATGGTTGGAACAACTGGCAACCAATCGGAAATGACAGCAACAAAGTACAAAATCTGTGCTGCCATCTACAACAGAATGGAAATAAACTGGGCACAGTACTTCTTCGAACAACTGAAGAGGTACGTTGATATCATCGAACGAAGCTGAAACGGTGAGAAATTCCCTCAAAGGATTGGATATATCAGCCGGGTCAGCATAATTCTGGAGAAGCAATTCCCGTGGATAGCTGAGGAGAATGAATTCAAAACAATAGTCAGTAATGACTTCATCTCGAAACCTCTCAGAATTGTTGAGATTGATCCGGAACAAACTGACCAGCCAAGAAGAAAGAAGCCTGCAGCTGAAGGCAAGGGAAAGAAGCCAGCTACTGCTGACTCTGATGACGAAATTCCAATAGCTCAGAGATTTAGGCAACACAGTTTAGTTGCTACCAGACCTGACATGATCGGACAATCAGCTAGGCCAGTTGCTGTCAGATCAGCTACAAGGAAGAAGCCAGCTGATCAACCACGAAAGAGAAGAATATTGCTTTCTCAGTCCAGAAGGAGAAAACGATCAAGTCCTATACTAGATCCAACAATTCCACCAAACTTAACTATTGAAGATACAGCTCCATGCGACAACCCAGAAGATATCATTCCTACAAGAGGGATCCCTCACAATGGAGCTGGAGCTGATTACTTTCAACTGACCTGCCCACCAATGGCTCAAGTCGAAGAAAATATAAGAGCCTACTCCCAAGGAGAGTCCGTGAAGAAATGGGCTGATAAAACCACGCAGAAGCACATGGCTCAACATTTTGCCCATGAGCTAACTGGTCATGAGGAGCTCTTCCACACCTTGACCAGGTACATATACTAGTTTTTATGGAGGCACGTATACCAGTCAGAACAATTTCTATCATTGCTAGCCTTTCATGGAATGAGTTTCTGGAGGCGAGAAGAAGAATGGAGCCTATGGTGGACAGACAGTGAGAATGCCAGTATCACTAAAGGCAAACACCTCATGAGGCAGCTACATCTGAGGAAAGAATGCTCAAATCCAGCTGAAGGATCGATGAGAGACGTGTTTGATGAACTGTGCAGAATTCAAGGATTAAAGCTGCCAGTTATCACTACAGAAATGGAACAAGAAAGATGGTTGCACCCTCATGTTCAACATACATGGCTATTCAATGAGTTGTTGAAGAAATCACAAAGTCACCAAACTGAACAACCATCAACTGCAGTACGAGATCAAACACTCATTCCAATGGATGATCTCCTTGATGAAGTAATTCAAGAAATTCGTGCTGAAAAGACCAATCAAGGAGCTGAAGTTGAAATTAACATCATTCCAGAAGAATTAGAAGAGTCAGCTGATCAAACTCGTTAGTTTGATAAGACAGCTGAGCCACAAACAGTCACGACACAAGAGCCAACTGCTAAGAAAGAAAATCCCTCACCTATTCCTCCAACTGATCCAGTGATGGATAAGACTAATCAATCAACTGATCAGTTAGCTCAAAATAACTAGGCTGTCTGTCAATGCAGTCTGGAGACAGACAAGATTTCGCACACAGTTCCTCATGAGGAACTTGTTGGAACTGAAGGAGAGAAAGCGGACTCAAGAGCGGTCCAGTTTATGGCTCAACCCAGCAGTTCCATGGTCCAGCTCCCTCCACATTATGTGGAACTGATTAACACCCTGCAGCAACAGGTTAAACTGCACACTGAGCAAATCAAGCAGCTGCAAGCCCAACATAGACTTTAGTTTGCTGAAACTGAGTCAGCTAGCATCACCGAGGATGAAGATGAGGAGCCCACCGAGCCGTTGGCCAAAAGAAGAAAAACTGATCACAAGAAGGACTAGAGGCTGATCACTCTTAAACATGATTAGAAAAGCCTTAAGTACACTTCTTGTTAATCAGTTGTAATTATCTTTTGATTATAAAAAGTTAGTTCTTTTTATTTTCAAATAAATGTCAAGCTTTACATTTTTTTTGAAATTTTGACTGTTGCAAATCAATGACACGTGTCAAGGTCATCCGTTCAAGATCAATGAGAAAATAATTGCTGAAGTATTCCAACTCCCACAAGAAGGCTTATCCGTTCAAGATCTAAAAGAATCTGCAGAGTCACATTGGAGAGACTGGAAAGCCTCAACCTGCAACACGTAATTCAGTTTTACCACCGCTAAAACTGATCTCAAGCCTGAGTATGGAGTTCTACTTGACATAACGAACAAGATGATGTTCGGAGCAATTGGAAGTTTAAGCCAACTCACCCAAGAGAGATACAAAGTCATGATTCACCTTGCTGAAGGAAGACAAACAAACTGGGCAGAATTTGTCTTTCAACAATTCAAGCATCAAGTTATCAAGGCTACAGACTCAAAGAAGTCTGGGAAATTTGAGTCCAAGGTCGGACTTGTTCTAAGGATGAGCAAAATGCTTGAAGACCTGCTGAAGCTCACAAGTGATGAATTACTACCAGTTCTGATCTCCGACTGGATCCCCAAGAAAGGAACTGCTCATCTACAGTCTCTGAAGAAGAAGAGAAAAGGAAAGGCCAAGATGAGCAACCAAAGTTCGAGCAACTCAACTGCCAATGCCGTTCACTCTCCAAAATTAAAGAATGGATCACCAGTTGATTTCCAGGTTTGCTCTGATCCAGATGAGCTTATTCCATTCATTGGAATACCCCATCCAAACTATGGAGCAGACTACTTCAGAGGCACATGCCCTCCGCTCCAGCTGACTGAAGAGAATATTCGCACTTTCTACAGTGGTGAATATACAGTCAAAAGTTGATATGAACCGGACTCTAGGAACGAACACACGTCGACACACGTAAGGTTTTGTGTCTTCTATGACTCAAACAACTAATGGAAAATATGCGGAAGATAACGGAACAAACTGGACGACTACAACTAATAAAAATATCTAAACTATGACACACAAAATAACACAAATCCAATGGATTATGGGGCTGTTTTGGACGGCAAGATGGACGGGTATGAGGAAGGTATTTTGGACGTGATATTGAGGTGAAGAAGGGCTTGAGTAGATAGGGTATGATAGGGGTGTAACGAACTTACGGATTGGATCGAAATGAGATGATGTTGAACTCGAACAAGGGCTGGAATGAAACGAACGTTGATGATGCTTGGAGGACATTGAACGGCGATGATGGACGGTGTAAAGGCGATGTGAATTACAACCTGAAAGTTGCCTTGAATCTCGAACGTACACAAGGCCAAATTCTTTAAGTTGCTCTTCGATTAGCGAGTCTCCGGCGATCCCTCGAACGTGGATGACGAATTCCCTTTGTAAAACCTAGAATTGCTAGTTCTAAGAGTATGAATTTAATATCTAAACTCACAAAGATTTAAATGGGGATGAGACAATATTGAAGCAAAAGCTAATTAATCAAATAAAGTCTAAAGTATCAATGTAATATGGATCCCCTATTTATAACAATAGGTGGACCAAAAAATAGAGCTATAAGGGCCGAAAATTTCATGCCCAAATCAAACTAGAACTAGACTAGGTAATTTCCTAAACTAGAATTCTATTTAAGGTAGAACTTGTAGATCTTGCCTTATCTAAAATCCTAGTCAAACCATGACTTTAAATAACCGAAAATTACAACCAAATTAATTAAATAAATCTGATCCATACTATAGTCTAATTAAATAAAATAAAATACTATAGTCTTAATAAATCAATCCCCTTAATTGGATCATCAAGGGCCGATTATTTTGGGCTTCACCATCTTGGCCATGGCTTCCAATCACACGCACACATGCACACTCACATGCACACGTACACGTCCTCATGCATTGCACTCCAAGTCTTGATCTTCATCTTCCAATGTCAACAAGGTCATCATCTTCAAGCTTCCTTGGACGTCGTCTTCTTTTTCGAGCTTCTTGCGAATTGTGGCTTGCAAATAATCTTGCAATTTCTTAGCTCGTAGTCTTGTGACGGGTCCTTTGAATTGCAGCTCTTCATTGATTTCCTCATTGCTATGGATGTCCTCATCAAAAGTGCACAAAAGAAAGTGACCAATCTCCTTCTCACGCACTTCACAGTTGTTGCACAATGAGATCAAGAGTTGTACAAACAACTTCACTGATATTTCTATTGGTATAACTGGAGACATTCTATGTCTATCCAGTCTCACTTCTTGCTAACTGCCTGGAGCATCTGGCAAAGAGAAGAAACCTGGAGCATCAAATGGATATGATCATCAAATCCATTCCCTCCAACCATTGTGCAAGTTCAGCACATTATGAATCACTGGATGGTGAACAAGATTCCAGCAACCGCCTTACTGGCCGAATTTACATCCAGATTCATGTTTCAAGCAGTTGGAACTGCAGGTCAACCAGTCAATTGCCCAACTAACTCACTTTGTCGACAGCTGAACTTTGATAATCTATCGAGTCAATCAGTTGAGCCATCTCGATGAACTCCACATGCTGTTCAGAGGGTAGAACCCCACCTATCCCACACTGCAGTCATAGCTTCTCAAAGGAAAACAAGGCATAATGATGCAAGAGACAGTGACGATGAAGATACTACCACGTCACCAAATCTCCTATCCAAAGGCTATGTGACTCCACTGCTCACGTCAGGCTCAAAAGATGCGCAGTTGACCAAGAAACATGATCAGTTTCGGTCATCGCCAAAGGGAATCTCACACCCCCTTAGTCAAAGGATGAAGAGCTCGTCAGTTGAGATCCAGCTTCATCTTCTCAAAGCCAAGAAGACGGAAAGGCCTGGACCATCAACGCATGAAACTGCATCTAAAGAAAGCAATGCAGCTGGTCCAGCTAGGCCATTTAAGAAGTGGAAATTGTCTACAGAAAAGCCGAGCAACTAAACAAACAGGCTGATCAATTCAGTTGCAGCCTCAACTGCAGCTAGTTCAGCCATGACAAATGAGTGTCAAAACTCAACTGCTCAACCAACCGCCACGTCATCAATCAGTTGGACTGTATCCCAACTGACTAAGGATAAGTCTTCATTTTTCTCAAAAGTTTATCTCAATTATATTGTTACCATTGTGATTATGAAATATCTTATATTATATGTCAACGGTTACAATTTGAAAATCGGGCTCTATTTCACAAAGTTGTCATTAATATCTCTACATAGATCTTAAAACCTTCCCTTCAAACAGACGAAGAAAATATATTTTATTGCGCTATAAATAGAAAGATCTGCAGAATATATTTCGTTATTTATGGCAACTACCCCATTTTCAAAATGATCTCATCTCAGCCATACGATCATAAAGTCATTTACCGATAAACGGCTGAGATTCATACATCATTAATTCAGCTAATCAACCATCAAATTGAATGGCTGATCAGCCAAGAAAAGCAATCGAGTACTCTCGATTCTTGCATGAACAAGATGCATAAACATGAGTATAGAGATAAAGGCTCCGATCATCTAAAAATCTCTCTTTATTATTCGATCTTTTACTGAGCCTTTTCTCACTCATCAAAACTCTTGCATTTCTAAACTGAATATCATATCTTTGCAGAAATGAAGATTCCATTACTGGATTGCTTCCTTTCTTGACCCAGTTATCGGTCAAGAACATACCTGACTATGTCGTCGAGTTCTACTATAATGCAACTATCAACGGCGACAACATCATCTCCATTGTAAAGAATCAAGTGATCACAGTTACCAAGGACACAATGATGTCCACTCTACACCTCCCCGGCCAAGGTCCAGACATGATGAACCTAAATCTGCCATCCAAACATGAGTTATGGAAAATCTGGAAGCTTCCTCATGTGCACCACAATGACAGTTCGCACAGATTAAAGGAGAGCTTGCAAAGTGATATCATCCAACTTCTGGATATCACCAGCCATATTGTCCATGGCAACTTCGAGATCGTTCATCTCTCCGAGATCAAGGCTCATATCAAAGCCGCCCTCTTCTTTGGATGTCAAGCCGACAGGGCTTCCTATATCCTGGCGTAACTAAGAGCCAACGTCTAGTGAGCGACGTTTGATCCGTCAACTGGCACATTCCGAGAAAGAGTTGACTTTATGAACCGACTAAGCCACATCATACAAAGCCAGTTTGATGAGATCATACCAACTGGTGAACTACTTGGAAGACGGGACATGCTCCCCACAATATACTGCCATCCGACCCCAAAGCGTCCACACCTACAAAGGCCTTCCAGCTCAGATCATGGAAAGGCGTCTTTGGAGGCCAACGTCAGCTCCACTAACGAAAGAGAGCTGATGCTGGAGAATGCATCTCTGTTAAGGCTGAGTGATCAGCCCACAATATCAGCCAGCTCCCAACCTCCATCTTTAGTCCATAGCGACTATATTGAGGTTGATTTTGAAGCGGTTCTAGACCACTAGCTCTGAAGCTGCTTTGGTCTCATTGAGGACACCGACTACTCCCTCTTCACGCAACTGTGGCGGTACTTGCAGTACCATATCTGGTACTTTCAACTGGATAAGTCGACTATGTTTCACCTCATCCACACCCGTGGCTCAGCCTTCTGGACCAGCGAGGGCATATGGAGTCGAAACTGGATGAATCATCCACTCTCATCGCCTCCAACGCTCTCGGAGATCATGGATTCGATGATCAAGCGACTCCAGCTTGGTATATCTGCTGATTCCCCTCTCCCCGACAATGAACTAGCCAACTTCTCCTGCACACCCTTCGTTGGTGATCCACCACTCCTTTCATCTAATGAAATCTTCACCAGCTTAGCCCCCATGAGCTTCAGAGAGCAAGACATCTCTGATCCAGGTCAGTTCATGCCAACTGAAAATGCCTATGTATGGCTTTCTCCACCCATGCAAATCCCTTCAGTGCCTACAGCTCATGATGACAATTTGGCAAACGCCTTCACTTTTCTACCAAATTTGTCATTACCCTCATGTGATCCTCCTCACCTTTTGGATGATGCCAAAAAGGAGGAAGATGGACAGAATGATGATGAACAGTATAATGGATGCATGACTCTTTGGGATCAAATTCAAAGAGAAATTCAAAGAGAAATTCATCATGAGGGGGAAGATCAGCTTCAGGGGGAAGCTTCATCATGAGGGGAAGATCAGCTTTAGGGGGAAGCTTCATCAAGAGGGGGAAGATCAGCTTCAGGGGGAAGCATGGACACTACAAGGAGTCCAAGAAAGAGGAGAATCAAGCATAAGGAAAAAGAGCAATCGAAGCAATATTCAGGAAGTAGACTAGTAGTCTTAACTACTAACTCTTGAATCTCTTGTAATCATGCAAATAAAATGAATATATAATACAAGTTTTGATCATGATTTTACTTTAAGCTTGAATGCCTTGACATAATTCTTCATGCTCTAATACTTCAACCATGCTCTGATATTTGAAAGATAAGCATGAATAAGACAAAAATTGCTCTTAAAATTGACATGCTCTGATATATGAATAATAAGCATGAATGACAATTGCTCTAATAATCGAATGAAAATCATGAGTCAATGTGTCACAATATGCTATGAATATGACATGCTCTGATATTTGAAAGATAAGCATGAATGACAAATGCTCTAATAACTGAGTGAAAATCATGAGCCAATTTGTCTCAATATGCTATGAATGTGCACTGACTGAAAGATTCTATTTAAAGCATTTGCTACACTTGAAGTTTTTCCATCATCATCATCAACAAAGTTTTGACATCATCAAAAAGGGGGAAATTGTTAGGAAAAACTATCAAGGAACCCCTAGATCAGGTTTTGATGAGATGTCAAAATTATTTATGAAAAACTGACCAAAGCTCGAGTTGTAGATCGAAGCTGACCAGCCCAGGAGGGCATCATCAAAGAAGAACTCTAGAAGAGTCAAAGTCAACCGATCTAAAGAATGGCCTAAATTGAAAGACACGTCATCCAGTCTAAAGTTCAATTTGGCTGAGAAATCATACTAGTCAAAGCAAGCTGACAACCGAGTCAGCTGAATTGAGGGAGAAAGGAGTTGACCAAAGACTGAAGAAACTGATAGAATGTAAGTTTATGCCAGAGACTGGCAGTACCCAACTGGAGCAATGGCCAATCTCAGCTGATAAACCTAGGACTGCCAATTGGAGCGATAGCAAGACTCAGCTAATAAGCCAGAACTGCCAACTGGAGCGATAGCAAGACTCGGCTGATAAGCCCAGAACTGCCAACTGGAGCGATAGCCAGACTCAGCTGATAAGCCCAGAACTGCCAACTGGAGCGATAGCAAGACTCAGCTGATAAGTGCAGAACTGCCAGCTGGAAAAATAATCTAACTAAGCTGAGAAATTCAAAACTGCCAAGAGAGCTGAAGCCAGAAGACTCCTGGAGTGTATTGCTTTAATCAACGTATCTTGGAATAAATGCTCCTTCAAAGATCCTGGAATTTAATGAAGATCGATTGGCAGAATAACAGCTACTTCAACCGAATGATCCAAGCAATCATTTAAGACCACCTGCCGTTGATGAGCCAACAGAGCCACTGATCAAATGGATAATGGAGCTCAACGGTCATAAAATCACTCCTCTATAAATGACGGGTGAATCAGAGTTTTAAAGAACTTTTTTTCGCAATCATAACCTCTTGCCAACCTTTGCATATACAAGCAGAGCTTTTCTTTCTCCCTCCCACTCAAGCTCAAGTGCAACGTTTGATAGAAACTGTGAAAGTCAAACTGAGAAGAAGAATTCACTGAATCAAGACATCCAGCCAGCTGTTGACGATCCAGCTAGGGCAGCCTTCTCAGTTCCAACTATTCAACGATCAACTACTCAGCTCAATCAAAGGAGCACATCAGTTGATACTCCCTTGTTCAAGACTAATCTCTTGAAGATCGAAAGAGATCTAAAACCTTGTAAAGACGACAATAGCACCTACCTTCCTAGCGAGCAGTTAGGGACTTCAAGTGTGAGCCGTCGACTAGCTGAGGTAGCGAGCAGTTATCAGGTTTAGCCAACTGTCCTTCATTGTGTAATTTGTAAAGAAACTCAAGTTATATAGTGAAGTTGCCCTTCTGCGGAAGGAAGAGAGGATGTAGAAGTTTGAAGACTTCGAACCTCTATAAATCTCTTGTGTGCTATACTATATTATTCATTGCATATCTCTAACTGCACACAACATCACACAAGCTGCACTTAAACTGTCTCAACTGACTATCAAACTTGTGCATAAATAAGTTTCATCAAGCGAGTCATAGGGCCCTGTTTTCCGCATCTAAAGTAAAAGTTTTTGAATCAGTTTATTCACCCCCCCTCTAAACTGATACCGACTTACCCGGGACCAACAAGTGGTATCAGAGCGGTTGATTCTAAGGATCAGCCGTTTATGCAGATGAACTGAATCAGATCTACTTATTTGTGCTAACATTCCAGCTATGGGAAACCATAAGCTACCTATATTTTCAGTTGAGAACTATATTTTATCTAGACCCCTTTTGGGTCATCAAATCAAAAAGGTTTATTCACAAAAGTTACTCAAAATAATATTTCCTATATGCCCGTCAAATTTCGTAATTTTTGGACGAGTTTTGAAAAATCTCGATTATTTAATTTAAACAGTTATTTTTGTACCGGAAGCATGTGTTATCAAAAAATTCTAAAACTCTCAAACTATAGTCTTGGCATGTATAGGATCTTCCCTGAATATTTTTGTAATTTTTGAACGGTTAAAAAGTGTCGTGGTACAAATCTGATAAAAATTGATTAAAATAGCAAGTTACGGAAAGTGACCTCTGTCAAATCTTTTAGTTCCAATAAATCAAAAATAATATTTTGGAATTTATTCCCTTCTGTGTTAAATGCACACGAGATCTCTAGAGTCGCGTAATATAGTTTTGAAAAGAATAAAATTTAATAATAGCTCCAATTATAGTAGATTAATTTTCGAAAAATATAGTAGTCATTCTGAGTCAAAGATTGTAACAGTCTGGTCCTGAGAAACAGATTAACGAATGGGGATGGAGTATAATTTAGGGATTAATGAATAAAGATGGGAGATTAACAAAGAGGATTTGCGAATAAAGATATACTTTCGAAGAATAGACGACGATACTTAGGTTTACTTGATTAAGAAGGAAACATGCTTTAGCGGAATAAAATGGCTAACTAATTAGGTACCAACAAGTATAGACCCATTTATAGGTTAAAGTGAATAAAGAGAGATTAACATGAATGAGCATCTTCAAAAGGCGAAAGGAAAATAAACTCGAGAAACTGAAATAAAACTTATACTGCATCTTTATATATAGATAACCATGTCTGGGGAAATATTCAGATAATCTTGATAAACATAACTGAACTTGAATGAAATTAGAAAGAGTGAATCAGAGTAGCAGAACACATAATGGGATTTCAAAAGCAACTTAGATAATAGCAAAACAATCTTGGCAGCCAACCCACATCCACAGCCATCATCATCCTCAGTATCTCAACCTGAAAATATTTGAAAAAGAGGGCGTGAGCACTAATGTACTCAGTGGGTTTTAATAAAAGCCTTTTTAATAACTTGAGAAAAATATCCAATAATAAACTGGCGGTGTATGGAGAGCAAAACGCAAAAGCCCTCTCACTATCCGCAAAACCTTTTCTTAACTTTTGGGCCCAACCTTGGCTTCAAACCTGATGTCAACTGTACCCTTTGGCATGCCATAGGATAGAAGAGGGGTTACCTCAAATATCCAAACGAGTTTGCGAGGGAATTGACACAGCAGTGACTCCCTTAAATGATCAAAGATCGTGAATTCTGAGCTCAAACCTGGATATAAAAGCTATATTCTTTCTTTCTTAACTTAGCCTTCCTTTCTCAACCTTAATCCTTAATTCTGTAGCTTTCTTAACCTTACCAAAAATCGAACTTAGAGCAACGTCTAAGGCTAATCCTTTATTTAAGCATGATTTCATCCTATAAGGGATTTAACGCCACCTTAACAAGGCAATCCTTAATCCTTAACTATACAAGCTTTAACAAAGCATAAACATTCAAATACAAGGAGATGAACGTAAATAAATACGAATTGTAACTAAAGACAATTCTGAATATCTCATGCTAAGCATAACAATACTTTAATATTTCTAGCACTTCTAAACATTTTCAAGATCTCAATTAAAACAAAATATCTTCCTTTTCTTCCTTCCTTATATAGAGATCAATCAGGCAGAGCAAAAATACTTTATTGGATATTTCATTTACCCTACATACTTCTAGAGCTTATTAGCTCAAACTTTAGATGAGTATAGATTTACCCACATCGATTACTTGACAGAAGATGAAGTAATGAGTTGATGATCTTTCTCCGAATTCCTACGAGGCTCACTTCCTCCTACAAAAGTCGAATCATCGACTTAGCGGTCTTCTTCGAGGGAATTAACTATCTAAAGCAAGAAATAACGACATCTAACTCGAAGACTAAAATCTAAGACTTAATTACAGATTGCACGACTTGATGACTTAATAAAATTCGAGGAGAATTTATTTGGGGAAATCATATTTTGATACTCGAATTTTAGACGGATTTAACTTGAAAAGTTTATTTGAAATAACTTGAAAATAGCTCGAAAGTTTCTAAATTTAAACTTAGAAATAACTCGGGATTAGATTGGAAAAACACAACTCGAAAGTCTCGAAAAGAGGGTACGAAAATAGCCAGGAAAAATCGGCCCGAAACAACACGGGGGAGGGGGGCACCGCGGCGCACATGGGCGCCGGCGGGCAGCCCCCCGCCGCGGCGTAAGGGTGCGCCGGCGGGCACCCCCTAGCGCCGGTGGGCTCTTGCTGGCTGAGGGGGATGTGGCACGGCGGCGCACCCTCCCACGGCGGGGCTCTCTCCATTTCTCTCTCTCTCTTCCGCCCATTTCTGGGCAATCTTCAACTGGGTTCTTCGTGCTCGTTGATTCCTTCGACAAACACGAAGAACACTTAAAATAATTTTAAAAACAACATGCTTCGATAATTTAAATTAAAATGAAATGACATGTTTTAACTTAAAAAGAAATCGGCATTATAACGGCATAAACACGATAATCCTCTTTAAATATTTAGAATAATGATGAAATCTTTAAAAATAACTTGAACGAAATTTAAACGGAATAATGATATTAATTACGAGAATTAATGACGAGAATCATAATGACAGGAATAAAGCGAGAACTATAACGTAAACATTATTAACTTGGAATTTCAATAAGAATCGAAATACAACTTAGACGGAAGGTAAATGAGCAATAATGAAGAACACGAAGAACGTAAAGAACGGAAAGTAAATGTGGAATTTAAAAGACGGAAAAAAAAGAAATGGAAATCGAGTCCGACGAACAAGAATGGACGGGGTTAGGTACGTCGAAGGAAGGTGGCTAGCTCGGTGTCTCATCGAGTTGCAACGGTGGCAGAGCCGCCCGCTACAACCCAACGGCGCCCCTAGCACCTTCCCTCACTACATCCCTTCCATGCCACTCCGCTCGTCGTCTTGCAGAACACTCACGAAGAACGCTTTTTACTTCGACAGAACCTTCTTGGCTTTTCTCTCAAAGCTTTCCCACTCTTATGAAATGAAATGGGTGAAATGAATGAGCAAAAAGTGGTGAGGGGTGATGTCCTATTTATAGGAAAAGCTTTGGCTTCCAAGGGAAGCCATTGCAGTGCGGAAATACTGCAAAAGTTACCCTGAGTTCGGTTAAAAGCTGCTTTATTCGATGTCGAGGTCCAAATGACCTCAGTCACGAAATCTAAAAATACTGGAAGACTCGTTGGCTCGAATACTAGTGGACCAACTTGATTTGTGAAGAAGACGGGGTCGTCAGAAGAAAGACGAGCAAAGATTCCCTTTTTGGAATTACTTTTTACTATTCACTCAGACTGATAGATTTTGCTCTTGAGCGTTCGATTGAGCTCAGAATGCAAATCCGTGAACACCAACGGAATCCTTGAGTCATTTCCCATAAGAGGGGCCTAACAGAACTAGACTCAGATCAATGAGGAGGATTTCATAAATTTCTCAAAACACGAACGCACGCAAAAGTTACTATTCATTCATCCTTTAAATACATTTTCCATCACCGGGAACTCAAACGACATCAGATTTAAAATCCGAAAACACCAGTATACTGCTTGAGTTAAAACCTTTCTAACGATACCACGAATGACTATAAAATAATTAAGATCAACTTTTCCGAAAAGACAATTTTCACGAAAACTGACCCTTAAAGTCGTGACTGACATTTGACCTTAAATAATCTTAATTAAATTTCTTCCTTAACTTCTTAATTATCATTAAGAATCCTTCTAAACCTTAATTGAAAATCTGGGGTGTTACATCCTACCCCCCTTAAAGAAATTTCATCCCGAAATTTACTAACCATGATAAACGATATCAGGGTAATTTTTGAGTAGCTCAGATTCGAGCTCCTATGCTGCTTCCATTGAACCATGCTGGTTCCAAATCATCTTTACAAGATTGATCTCCTTGTTCCTTAACTTCTGGATCTTTTGATCCACAAAGGCCTGGGCTTTTCTTCCTAGGCTAAGTCCTCATTCAGGACTATCTCTTCCTTGCTAATCATGTGCTTTGGATCAAACACGTATTTTCTCAATATTGAGAAATAGGAGACGTCATGAACATCACTCAGGTTGGGTGGTAAGGCCAACCTGTAGGCTAATTCATTCACCTTTTCTAGAATCTCAAAGGTCCAATAAATCTGGGCCTTAGCTTGCTTCGTTAGCCAAAACGAACCACTCCTTGACGGCGACATTTTCAAGAATACTTTATCTTCAATGTCGAAACTTAGTTCCATTCTTCTTTCATCTGCGTAGGCCTTTTTTTTATCTTGAGCCTCCTTCAGTCGTTGACGAATAAAATCGCTCTTCTGGATAACTTCTTGGACTGTCTCGAGTCCAGGTATCCTTCTTTTTCCATCTTCGTCCCAACACAGGGGAAATCTATTCTTCTTTTGTACCGGGCTTTGAAAGGGGTCATGTCGATTGATGATTGGTAGCTGTTGTTGTGCGCAAACTCTACCAATGGCAATAGCTTATCCCAGCTGCTTCTTTGATCGATAACTATTTCTCTAAGCATGTCTTTTAGAATCTGGATAGTCCTTTCGGACTGGCCATCTGTTTGAGGATAAAAGGCCGTGCTAGAATTGAGCTTTGATCCCATGGCTTCTTGTAGGCTTCTCCAGAGTTTAACGTAAATCTCGAATCACGATCAGATATAATCGAGACCGGCACATCGTGCAATCACACAAATTCCCTAACATACATCTGGGCTAAATTATTTAGCCCATCTGTCATATTAACATCAATGAAACGTGCTACTTTTGATAATCGATTCACGATTATCCAAATAGCGGTATTCAACCACTTAGACTTTGGTAAACCTACCAAAAAGTCCCTACTACTATGATCCTACTTCCATTCAGGAATTTCTATGGGTTGGAGCAAACCAGAAGGTTTTTGATGCAAAGCTTCACTTGCTTGATAGTTCAAACACCTTTCTACGAAGGCGGCCACCCCCCTCTTCATTTTATTCCACCAGAAGTTCTTTTTAAGGTCTTGATACCTCTTGGTGCTTCCGGGATGTGCTGTATATAGCGTGTCATGTGCTTCGCACATGATTTCCTCCTATAGTTCTTCCTTGCTCGGCATACAAAGCTTTCCTTCAAATAAGAGTGCTCTATCGGTGGCTTCTGCGATGTCTTGCGAGCTATCTAATCGTGCTTCTAGTCTTTTCTTCTCGAGAAACTCATTTCCTTTCTAAGCTTTAACTATCCTTTGCCTCGGGTCGGGATGAGCGACTTATCGCGGCGATTAGTGCTTAATTGATTTGAGGTGGTGTTAGTACCTCAATCCTTAACTTCTTGCATTCCTATCGAAGCTCCTTCTTAACTTGAACAAGTCTTAACTCTACCTTCTCCTGCCTACTTAGGGTATCAGCTACCACTTTTGCCTTACATGGGTGGTAGTGAGTCGTGCAGTTGTAATCCTTTACAAGTTCTAGCCATTTTCTCTGCCGATGCTAAGATCATTTTACTTGAAGAAATACTTTAGGCTCTTGTGATTTGTGAAGATTCTCTCACTTGGCTCCGTAGAGATAGTGTCTCCAGATCTTCAGTGCATAAATAACCGCTGCTAGCTTTAGGTCACGTGTGGGATAGTTATGCTTGTGATTCTTAAGCTGTCTAGAAGCATAAGCAATCACCTTCCTGTACTGCATCAGTATGCATCCTAATACTTTTTTCGACGCATTAGCATAAACCATGAAATCTTCATTTTCTTCCGAAATGGCCAACACCGAGCTTATGGTTAATATCTTCTTTCTCGGGTATCCACCTAAACTTGAAGTCCTTCTTCAACAATTGCGTCATAGCCTTAGATATTGACGAGAATCCTTCGATGAATCTACGATAGTATCCCGCGAGTCCTAGAAAACTTCTTATCTCTTTCTCGTTACTTGGAGACTTTCAGTTGCTTGTAGCTTCAATCTTAGCTGGATCTACCTTGATTCTTTCTATTAAAACTATATGACCTAAAAACATAACTTTCTTAAGCTAAAACTCACACTTACTAAACTTTAGTGTAAAGTTTTTCTCTTCTTTAACTTCTCCAGCACCACCCTTAGGTGCTCTTGATGCTCTTCTTCATCCTTTGAATAGATGAGGATATCATCTATGAAAACTAGCACAAACTTATCTAGATACGGGTGAAAAACCCGATTATTTACATCCACGAACACTGCTGGGGCGTTGGTCAATCCGAATGGCATTACCACAAACTTGTAATGTCTATAGCGAGTCCTAAAAGCAGTCTTAGGAATATTCTCCTTTCGGATCTTCAGTTGATACCCAGATCTTAAGTCTATCTTTGAGAAGACACTTACTCCCTTAAGCTTGATTAAAGAGATCATTTATTCTTGGGAGAGGGTATCGATTCTTAATGGTCAGCTTATAAAGCTCTTTATAGTCGATGCACATTCTTAATGTGTCATCCTTCTTCTTCACGAACAAGATTGGAACTTCCCAAGACGACACACCAGGTTAGATAAAACCTAAGTCTAATAACTCTTGCAATTGAATCCTGAGTTCTTACAACTCCTTAGGCGCCATTCTGAAAGGGGCCTTCGAACTGGTGCAGCTCTTGGTTCTAAACCGATAGTGAATTCCACTTGCCCATATGGTGGCAGTTCTGATAGCTCATTTGGAAATACATCCTGAAAATGTTCTTGTGCCTGAAACGCCTTCTAATGCCAACTCTCCTTCCTCTTTCTTCATCGCAGCCGCTTTTCGACGGTATTCTGACTTTATAGCTTCTACTAGAGATCACCATTACTTGCAGGTGTAAAGATCACATGTCTTGACTTTGAACGTAAGCTCAGAACTCATCTGACGTTATTCCTTAGATTACCTTTTAAACTTAACTAGCTGAAAAATTACTTTAGAGATGCGCGTCCTACTAGAAGGGTACTAACTAGCATTACTTGGATTCTTCTTGCTACTGGGACTACTTCCTATTATTCTTCCCATAATGATAAAAAGGAAATATTGCTTTATACTTTCTGCTCTATTCAAAGCGCCCACACTCGAGCTCTATGAGTGGGAGCAAAAAAAAATGAATGCCTCTGAGTGAGGACTTTATGTTGATCAATAATTCTTTAACAAGTTCCAAAAGCTGGAAGAGATATAACACTAGGTTATATATATATGTACTAAACACATTGCCTTTTAGAGGACTTATAACTCAAAAGGGGTTCTTGCATGAAGCAAAGGTATGGAAGATAATCAACGATTAGCAACTGAGAACCGTACTGAATATTTTGCAAAGGCATCAGCATAGCCTAACAAGGAAGTGCTATCACTGATTCTTGATGATTAAGGAAGCATCATGAAAAGATTATAATTTGTCTAAAAGGATATAATATTAAAGAAACTTAAATGATATGAATGAAGAATTTCAATAAATATGAAGCTACTAAAAGATGATTGATTTAATTGACACGAGAATGAATGAATAGACTCATCAAAACTTCCTATCTTACTTTTAATCTACTAATTCTAGGTTTATCTGCTTAATGATCTTCTTCAGGTTCTCTCTCTTTCTGTCCTTGATCTTCACGCACCTTTTTCTTTACTAGGTTGCTATAAAATAGCATGAGTCGGTTGGCCTTCAATTAGCTACACTTGGCTGGAAAGAGATGACACACGGGGATCACTTTTGCCTATTAGAAGAGATACAACAAATCGACCTGATCTATACGAGTTTTCTTCTTGTCTGAAACCACAAAAGTGGGGCATGCCTTGATAACTGGTTGAACTCTTAATTGTACTTGACAACGTCCTCTTTCCTTGCCTCTAGTTCTAGATCTCTACCTCCTTTGTCTTACGACAGCAATCCGGGATATACTTCTGATATAACTCATACTTGAAACCTTTCCAATCATACTTCATTCATTACTTTTAATTTATCGTCCTTCGAACAGACTCCCACTCGAAGTCCGTTATTCATGGAAGAGCACAACCTAATTCCTCATCTTCCGAACAGACTATAAAATCGAAAATTTGCTTCTAAGGAACAAACCCATTTCTTAACTCCCATCGGGTCTCCTAAACTATTAAAATCGAAAGGTTGTGTTTGAGAAACACATTCTTGGCTCTCGATTCATGGTTCGGGACTTACTTGCTTGCTTGCGGCCTCATTCTCTCGGATTGATGTCTTTTCGATAAGGTCTTTAGATTACGCATGATAGATCAAGCAAAGTGGGAAAATTGCCTCATAAGAGGACTTTTGGCATTAATAAGAGGTTCTTAGTTACATCCAAAAATAGGGCATCCTTTTGGAGAATTACTGCCGCTATCAAAATCCACAGGGCTGGTTAATACAATTACAGAATAAGATCTGGATTAAAGTAGATAAAAGGACAAATAGGTCAGCAAGATGTTCTAACAAAAACACCTCATTTGCCTACTTCTAAAGCTTAACTATACGTTGAGTCCTTTTCTTTCTCATCTTCATCTGTCTCTGGTACCTCGAACTTGAATTTCCTCGAGCTTTCTTCGGGGATTGATGGAGCATACGCTGTTCCAGACTCTGAGGGGCAATTGGTTGATAGGCAGGGGCCCACTTGTGCATTCTGGAGGACAAAGACTCGGTGTCCTGGATGATCAAGGGTCTCGCTTCTAAGGTTCCTTCAGCACGAGGGCACGGAGCTTGAAATCCAGGGGGACTATTCAGAGTCGCCCTTACCAGTTCTGGTTCCACTACGAGGGAGGGTTTTTGCTCAGCTAGAGCATTTATGTGGCCATACTTTGACTCTCAAAAAGCCATCAAGGCTGAGGAGAATTCTATCAGGTTCCCGATTACAGCATACGTCTCGGGATCACGGGTGATTATGCTTTGCAGAATGTGATACATTGCTGGTCTCTTAGCGGGCAGTGCTTGCTCACACATGCGGATGCATGTTTCCAAGTCAGATACATTTCCTGGCATTCCTCCAAAGTCATTCATTTCTTGAACAGGGCGGAAAAGAGGCACAATATTCCTAGCAGTCGAACGACGCTTAACCATCTAGAAACATGAAGATTAATCAGTCTAGATTATAAAAGGGAGACCTAAGGTTCTCCTGAGATTATGCTATCGTCTAGATTCAGACTATTTATCTTGCATGCATAGATCCTTTTAGAAGTTGACTTTTACAAAAAAATTTGGTGCCCAAAGCCTTTAAATTTTACCTTTCCCTTTAAAACCAAAAATTTGAGAATGAATCAACCCTTTTCTTTTAAATCGAGATTTCTTCTTCGAAACTTTTATCTTTTCTTTAAGACATAAGTTCTAAAATAAATTTTTAAACATTTTTCTTTGTGATCGGGAACTTCTTTCACAAACTTTCTTCCTCCAAAAATCATTTTACCTGAATACTTTTTACTTGGATTTTTATTCTCAAGGTTTTTCCCTTATCCATAAAAGAGGTATGCTTGCTCAAATTTCTTCATTTCTGATATTCAAAAAATTATGAATTCAAAATCCAAAATCTCTATACTATTCATACCTTGATTTTAGTTGAGGATACGAGGGTGATGGCGAGCTGTGGGTTGCTGCTGTAACTTATCACGAAACAATTCATATGTACATAAGAACTTAGCTTAACTTAAATAAAGAGACAGGTCTGCAGAGTTGCAAACCTGCTCTGATACCATCTGTAACAGCCCGATCCCGAGATAGGGATTAACGAATGGGGACGGGGTGTTATTAAGGGATTAATGAATAAAGACGGGAGATTAACAAAGAGGATTAGCGAATAAAGATATACTTTCGAAGAATAGAGGACGATACTTGGGTTTACTTGATTAAGAAGGGAACATGCTTTAGCGGAATAAAACGGCTAACTAATCAGGTACCAACAAGTATAGACCCATTTATTGGTTAAAGCGAATAAACAGATATTAACATGAATGAGCCTCTTCAAAAGGCGAAATGAAAATAAACTCGAGAAACTGAAATAAAACTTATACTGCATCTTTATATATAGATAACCATGTCTGGGGAAATATTCAGAGAATCTTGATAAACATAACTGAACTTGAATGAAATTAGAAAGAGTGAATCAGAGTACCAGAACACATAATGGGATTTCAAAAGCAAATTAGACAATAGCAAAACAATCTTGGCAGCCAACTACATCCACAGCCACCATCACCCTCAATATCTCAACCTAAAAATATTTGAAAAAGAGGGCGTAAGCACTAATGTACTCAGTGGATTTTAATAAAAGCTTCTTTAATAACTTGAGAAATATCCAATAATAAACTGGTGGTGTATGGAGAGCAAAATGCAAAAGCCCTCTCCATATCCGCAAAACCTTTTCTTTACTTTTGGGCCCAACCTTGGCTTCAAACCTGATGTCAACTATATCCTTAGGCATGTCATAGGATAGAAGAGGGGTTACCTCAAATATCCAAAGGAGTTTGCGAGGGAATTGACCCAGCAGTGATTCCCTTAAATAATCAAAGATCGTGAATTCTGAGCTCAAACCTGGATATAAAAGCTATATTCTTCCTTTCTTAACTTAACCTCTCTTTCGCAACCTTAATCCTTAATTCTTTAGCTTCCTTAACCTTACCAAAAATCGAACTTAGAGCAACATCTAAGGCTAATCCTTTATTTAAGCATGACTTCAGCCTATAAGGGGTTTAACGTCTCCTTAACATGGCAATCCTTAATCCTTAACTATACAAGCTTTAACAAAGTATAAACATTCAAATACAAGGAGATGGACGTAAATAAATACGAATTGTAACTAAAGACCATTCTAAATATCTCATGCTAAGAATAACAATACTTTAATATTTCTAGCACTTCTAAACATTTTCAAGAGCTCAATTAAAATATAATATCTTCCTATCCTTCCTTCCTTGTACAGAGATCAATCAGACAGAGCAAAAATGCTTTATTGGATATTTCATTTGCCCTATATGCTTCTAGAGCTTATTTGCTCAAACTTTAGATGAGTATAGATTTACCCACCTCGATTACTTGACAGAAGATGAAGCAACGAGTTGATGATCCTTCTCCGAATTCCTACGAGGCTCACTTCCTCCTACAAAAGTCGAATCATCGACTTAGCGGCCTTCTTCGAGGGAATTAACTATCTAAAGCAAGAAATAACGACATCTAACTCGAAGGCTAATAAAATTTGAGAAGAATTTATTTGGGAAAATCATACTTTGATACTCGAATTTTAGACGGATATAACTTGAAAAGTTTATTTGAAATAACTTGGAAATAGCTCGAAAGTTTCTAAATTTAAACTTGGAAATAACTCGGGATTAGATTGGAAAAACACAACTCGAAAGGCTCATAAAGAGGGTACGAGAATAGTCGGGAAAAATCAGCACGAAACTACACGGGGGAGGGGGGACGCCGCGACGCACAAGGGCGCTGGCGGGCAGCCCCCCGCTGCGGTGCAGGGGTGCGCCGGCGGGCAGCCCCTAGCCCCGGCGGGCTCTTGCTGGCCGAGGGGAGTGTGGCGCAGTGGCACACCCCCCCGCGGAGGGGCTCTCTCCCTTTCTCTCTCTCTTCCGCCCATTTCTGGGCAATCTTCAACTTGGTTCTTCGTGTTCGTTGATTCCTTCGACGAACACGAAGAACACAAAGAACACTTAAAATAATTTTAAAAACAACATGCTTCAATAATTTAAATTAACATGAAACGGCATGTTTTAACTTAAAAAGAAATCGGCATTATAACGGCATAAACACGATAATCCTCTTTAAATATTTAGAATAACGACGAAATCTTTAAATAAAACTTGAACGGAATTTAAACAGAATAATGAGATTAATTACGAGAATTAATGACGAGAATCATAACGACAAGAATAAAGTGAGCACTATAACGTAAACGTTATTAACTTGGAATTTCAATAAGAATCAAAATACAACTTAGGCGGAAGGTAAACGAGCAATAATGAAGAATGTGAAGAACGTAAAGAATGGAAAGTAAATGCGAAATTTAAAAGACGGAAAAAAAAAGAAATAGAAATCGAGTCCGACGAACAAGAATGGACGGGGTTAGGTGCGTCGAAGGAAGGTGGCTAGCTCGGCGTCTTGTCGAGTTGCAATGGCGGTAGAGCCATCCGCTACAACCCAACGACACCCCTAGCACCTTCCCTCACCGCATCCCTTCCACGACACTTCGCTCATCGTCTTGCAGAACACTCACGAAGAACGCTTTTTACTTCGACAGAACCTTCTCGGCTTTTCTCTCAAAGCTTTCCCACTCTTATGAAATGAAATGGGTGAAATGAATGAGCAAAGAGTGGTGAGGGGTGATGTCCTATTTATAGGAAAATCTTTGTCTTCCAAGGGAAGCCATTGCAGTGCGAAAATACTGCAAAAGTTACCCCGAGTTCAGTTTAAAGCTGCTTTATTCAATGTCGAGGTCCAAATAACCTCAGACACGAAATCTAAAAATACAGAGAGACTCGTTGGCTCGAATACTAGTGAACTAACTTGATTTATGAAGAATACAGGGTCGTCAGAAGAAAGACGAGCAAAGATTCCCTTTTTGGAATTACTTTTTACTATTCACTCAGACTGACAGATTTTGCTTTCGAGCATTCGATTGACCTCAGAATGGAAATCCATGAATGCCAACGGAATCCTTGAGTCATTTTCCATAAGAGGGGCCTGACAGAACTAGACTCAGATCAACGAGGAGGATTTCGTAAATTTCTCAAAACACGAACGCACGCAAAAGTTACTATTCATTCACCCTTTAAATATGTTTTCCATCACCAGGAACTCAAATGACATCAGATTTAAAATCCAAAAATACCGGTATACTCTTTGAGTTAAAACCTTTCTAACGAGACCACAGATGGCCATAAAAGAATTAAGATCAACTTTTTCGAAAAGACAATTTTCACGAAAAATGACCCTTAAAGTTGTGACTGACATCTGACCTTAAATAATCTTAATTAAATTTCTTCCTTAACTTCTTAATTATCATTAAGAATCCTTCTAAACCTTAATCAAAAATCTGGGGTGTTACAAAGATCGACCCTTGTAGGACCCGCAGAACCTACTAGGAGAGAAGATGATGTTCCCGAAGTTGTTATGTCGCCACCTGCTCGTTAGCGAGGTGGGTTTATTTTTAAAGAATAAATACAATTTAAGAGTAATAACTCTTTAGAAGCATGATAGATAGCTTAGAAATATCCAAATAAATGTTTTATGCTCTATCTATTTAACATCACTATTATAGGAGGAATTATAGAATATTGTTATGCTATGGAATAGGATAGTATTGAGATACTGTTGAAATATTGTTAGAATATTATTGGAATATTATTGGGATATTGTGACTAGGATTTGAGCATACTTGTGGAATAGTTGTATAAGAATGATTAAGCTATGATTTAATTTGCTAAGTTTTATGAAATATTATAAGATGATGTTAAACTTAGCTGAGATAGGCTTGTGCTAGAATCTTGGATTTTGTAGTGCAAGTAATTATTGAACATAGGCAGGACTGTACACCTTTGCAGTTGTGATGATTATCACTAAAGGTGTCACTGTGAGGTAACCCCTCACATACACTGTGACCGGATGTCACTATAAGGAGTCACTGCTAGGGAATCTCTAGCATACTCAGGGTCAATGCTAGGTAACCCCTGGTATACTCTCCTCAGATTAGCGAGGTAACCCCTCTCTTTTCCTATTAGCGGCATGCTATATAGTGCAGTAGACGACAGACTGAGCAAGAGAGATCCCAAAGAGAAGAAAAAGGTTTGCAGATATGGGAAGGGCTTTCGCATTTTGCTTCCTCTATACTGTGTATTATTTTGGATATTTCTTATTTTCAAATTGAGTTCAAAATTACCCATTGACTGCATTAGTACTCACACCCAACTCTTTTCAAAATATTTTCAGGTTAAGATGCTGAGGCCGGTGATGTGCTGTTGGTGGGGTTGTCTGAGCTTTCTAATTGTTGCTCTATCTGGTTATATTATTTGCTTCCGCTATGTTTCTGCTGAATACTATGATATTTAGTATTTAGTCTTGATATTTGATACATGATACTTCATGATAGCATGTCTAATATGCTATTAATATATGATGTCTATTTATTAAATAAAGTCGTGAGGGGAGAAAACCATGTTCTTTTGCCATACCTATTATCCCTTTATTGACTTCGACCTATTAGAAGGGTCATATCTGATTTCATGTTAGTATCTGTTTACTGTCAGTCAACCTATGAATTGTTCTTATCTGCTATTTTTCTTTTGTCATTTGGATGGGACTAATCTTATTAATACTTAAGATAAATGGATCTTTCCTTGTTGGTATCTGTTTATCACCTTGTTCTACCCATGTACAGACTTATTGGTTTATGTGCCGTACCAATTGTACTCTTATAAGCCGTTATAAAATGGGGACTTGTTCTAGTTATAGAGGTTATGCTGCCCAAATTTCTAGGGAATATAACCTATTCTTGTTTCCAATAATTATTTTATTTAATTAAGAATTATTCTAAATCCCCGTCCTTCATTTATTATTCTTTTCGGGAGCAGGGCGTTACAGAATGGTATCAGAGCCAGGTTTATAACTCTGCAGACCTGTCTCTTTATTTGACTACATGACTATGTTTTTATTTGAGTTCGATTTTGTTCTAAAGAACCCACTCATCAACCCACAACTCATCATCACCTTGCATCTTCAACAAAGTTCAAAGGTATGGCAAAGTAAATTATTTTATTATATTGTTATAAATTTCGAAATACATGTTGACAAGGGAAAAAATGGGCAAAGTAAAGGTAGTCAATTTTAAAAAAAATGATGATTGAACGTCATTTATTGAAAAAATTTTATGGACCTACGAAAAATCTTTTGGATAAGATATAGGTCAAATGCTTATAAAATTGAAGTCGTTATGGATCCGTCCAAATAACAAGTGAAAACCAGAGTTTTCTCAAAATATTATTTCCTATAGACTTCGAAAATTTTGGTCATTGTATAAGAAAAAGGAAGGAAAACAAACGTGGTTAATATAAAGGTCTAAATGATGATTTATAAACCTTCTCTTTGGAAAAGAATTGGTCTACTGCTCTTAATTGCCGAATTAGTAAAATGCCTTGAGAATTTGCTGAGGATAGGTTAATTATAGATAGAAGAATGTAGTAAAAACATAGACTATAGTGAGCTTGAACTAAGGAGAATTTTAGGTCTCCCATTTAGGTTTTGAAGAACCTAGACTGATTAGGATATCTTCTACAATGGCTAAGCCTGGAGGATTAACCAAAAAAAGACAAACTTGCCACGATGCTCTTGTAAGAAGGTTGGTGAGTTCTATGATCTCATTACAATTTATGTCCTTTTCTACAGCCCTCTATTTTGAGAATATCTTGTGGGCATAAAATCCAAGATCTTCATACTTGGATAAATTTTATTTGGCCCAAAATGTGCTTTAAATTGGTAAATCGATTCGCAAATTACGCTTGAAAATCTCTAAAGTTAATCCTTTCCAATAATGATTCCTTATTCAAAATTGGCACTTGCAAATTAGCTCGCTAATTGTTCTTCCTAGACGCACCTTAACTTTTCTTGGCCTTTTAGCACATTTGTTCATCTTCACTTCTAAAGTGATAAATGTCTTTATTATGATTATAAAGAATAGTATTTATTAAATTCCATGATTTCCTAAATTACCCCATGAGAAGTTATGATTCAGCTAAAGCCTTCATTTCGAGACATTCGTTTCTCTTTTACTTGTGCATCTAAAATCCGAGTGTTTAAGCCTTCGAATAGAAAAAAGAATAGAGATGATTTTCACGTATGTTTTCCAGGAAATGGGTAGTCAAAATCTTTATTGAAGGATCAAGGTTTGAATCGGTGCTAGTAATGTTATTTAAGATGAGAGCCCCCCACAAATCAGAACCCTCCCATTTTAGTGGGCTAGGCGATGCAATGGATGCCAGAAAGTAGGTTCATTCCCTAAAGCGAATCGTTACAGCTTGAATAGACAAAGAGAAGCGCAATATATACTCTTCATGCTTTCAGACGATGTTGCTCATCAATGAGAGACAGCTAGATGAGCAATAATCATGAAAAGATAAGAAAAGTTCAATAGGGGATATTTCGAAGATGAGTTATTCCAGGAAGTGCATTCTTGATTTCGAGAGCAATAAATGAGCTTGATCATAGGACTACCAAGACAGGCTTCACCAGACCTAGTAGCAAGAAGGCTCGTGAAATTTGGAAGGCACTTAAAATCTTTTATCGTGATGAGTTATAGAGTAAGAAGAAAATGTGAAGTAGTTGCGGTCACGACCACACTGGAAATCGAGGTCACCTTCAGCGGCTGGGATTAAAAGCAGGATAAAGCTAAGAATACTTAATGGATAAATGATTCTTTAGGAGCAAGATGAATCGCTTAAATCTGGAAATAAGATATATGATGAAATCTTCAAGACAGACTCATTTGTAGCAAGGATGCCAGGGGAGATGCAAGAGCAAAGTACAACTTCAAGAGTTGTTGGATTTAGGAACCCAGTGCATCGTCATAGAGAACCCCTATTTTATTCGTGAAGTAGAAGGATGGCACATCAAGGATGTACATTGATTACATGGAGATGAATAAGTTAATTATTAAGGACTGATATCCTCTCATAAAAATAGATGACCTCCTTGATCAACTAAAGGGAGCAGGTGTACTCTTGAAGATAGACTTGATCTTAGGCTACCATCAGTTAAAGATAAGCAATGATGACATTCCGCAGAGTCCAATTTGAACTTGTTATGGTCACCATGAGCTCACGGTAATGCCATATTGATTAATGAGTGCTCCAACAATGTTTATGGATTTAATGGACAAGGTATTCTATCTCTATTTGGATATAAGGTTTTGTTGGTGTTCATAAATGATATTTTGGTCTATGTAAAGAATGAAGAAGAGCATCAAGAACATTTAAGGACAGTGTTGGAAACATTAAGAAGAAAGTTAATGTATGCTAAATTCAGCAAGTGTGAATTTTGGCTGGAGGAAGAAATATTTTTAGGACATATAATATCGGTTGAAGAAATTAAGGTAGACCCGATTAAGATAGAGATTGTGAGAGATTGAAAATCACCAAGGAACGTGACGAGATAAGAAAATTTTTAGGACTATGGAAGATTCATAAAGGGATTATCAAAAATATCTAAGCCCATGACGTCCTTACTCAAGAAAGGAACCAAGTACATGGTCAAAGGAATTAGAAGAGACTTTCAAAACTCTAAAAGTGATGAGATCGAGCAAGACAAAGAATAAGATGATCCGGAGCTGCAATTCAAAGGTCCTATGACGCGTTTACGAGCTAAGAAGTTGCAAGCTTATTTACAAGCTTCTATTCATCGTAAATTCGAATTGCATGAAGATGAAGTGAAGGGCAGCTCGAGATTGATTACCATGTTATCCATTGATGATGAAGAAGGAAGCATGAAGACGTGAGAAGAAGAACGACGCCATTTGGACGTGTGCATAAAAAGTTATATGCGTTTGCATGGAAAATCGGGAGATGTTGTTTTTCATGCAAAGGTGGCAAGGACATGAGCAATGAATTAATCTAATTAATTGCAGCCCGTGGACATGTATTTTGGATCCAAGATGGCGAGAATTTAAGCCCAAATCCACTTTGGGATTTATCTTTATCTAGATAGATTTTTCTTATTTTATTTTTTGTATCTTTTGATTCTTTACTTAAACACAGATTTTTGATCCTATCTAGTTATCTAAGTCTAGATTTTGTCCCTTTAGCTATTATAAATAGGGATGCTTTGTGACACTTTAAAAGTTAGACAATTACAAGAATTCAAGAAGTTATTTCTCCTTTGTCTCCTAGATCTTTTGTTGATCGAAAATAACCCCAAACAATTCTATTGATTTAGCAATTCAATAGTCTTATTCAAGTTCTTTAGGGTACAATCGTGTACTTGGGAGAATTGTTATCCGGAGAAGTTAGACGTGCGCGTTCGAGTTTTCAACACGGGTTCACCGAATCTATCCTATCCTTCTACCTTCACCGCCGCCGCCATCACCTCCACATCCACCACCGTCCGCCGCCTTCAACTTCAACACCGCCATGAATCAGCCACCCTCAAGTTGTCCATCAAGTCCTCGTTGTCGTTCGAGTTATTATCCACGTATTCTAGTAAGTTTCGTCCTATTTTGAGTCGGATTGAATTCCATTTGTTCTAGCTGACGTAGTTCATTTGTTAAGTCTTCCGCATACATAAATCTCATGTCTTGGATACATTGTCCGGGTCACATCATAAATTTGGCATCAGAGCCACGTCAACTCTGTTGGTCGTGGTTCAATCTGACATGTCATCTACGTGTTATTTATCTATCATACGTGTCATTTAATTTTTATATCGAGTCTATTGTAATCTGATTGTTATTCATTGAAAAAAAAAGAAAAGGCATCGGCCAACAAAAAAAAGTAAAAGAAAAGTCGCCGATAAAAAAAAAATCAGATTGTTTCTTTAATTTTCGATTTCAGTTCCTTGTTTTTAGATTTGTTTCCATACTAGATAGATATTTTAGGGATTTTAGATTGTGTTGATACTTGGTCAAACACATCCAAAAGTTATCTACCTCATCTACTAGATTTCCTTCCTTGTTTAGATTCTTTCCATCCTCATCTATATCTAATCAAGATCATCCACCCTTATCCTTCCATATTTTTGATCCTACACACTAAAGGGGTTCGAAATTGTCATCTCTTCCCTACCTACACCTGGTTCACCTTCTACACCATATAGTCCATACACCCATACATCCATACATCCGTACACCATACACCCGTGGTCCACATACACCATCTAGCTAAAAATACTCATCTCACATATCTACTTCTACTCTTAGCAACCTTCCGACTTGATTCTATCCGTTGGAGCTTGAAGAAGACCCAGAGGAGCTCGTCAAGGGAAGCTGCTGAAATATTCGATCAACCCACCCCCATATTATCACTCCACACATGCACCACACTTTTGAGAGACATACACGAGTGAAAAAATCAAGAGTGACATACACGAGCGTTTGTGAGGAATTGTGAGGTCCTATCCTACTTTTTCTTCACGTTTGTTCGTTTTGCAGGTACAATGAAGAAAGGTACCAACAAAGAGGTGTCTACAACACCTCCTAAGGAGCCTAGATCACCAAATACACCAGGCGAGCAGTCTTACTCATCCGAACCACAATGGGAGGCCAAGTACCAATATGACACACTTGTCAAACATTTTAAGCGACAGAATCGTCTACTGAAAGACGAACTTGGAAACCAAGTAGCTGAATTGCAAGAGGAGCTTGCAAGGCTCAGAACCCAGTCGACCGCGTCCCAAATGATCCAAGGAGAGCCTGAGAGGTAACCCGAGCCTCAAGACAACACAGAGAGGTAACATGAGCCTCAAATCAATGCAGCGAGGCAACCTGAGCCTCAACATGATGCAGAGAAGTGACTCGAGCCTCAAGTGGAGCACACTAGCCGACGCCAACAGCAGAGGAATGTTCAAAGGCCACCCCCTGAGCCTGCCTTTGAAGAAGACTATGATTACGGATACGATTCCTATGCAGCCAGTGGTTATGAAGCTGATTACACACCACAAGGGTGAAAAAACCACCATGATCGGCCCCGAGGTCCTCATAGGCGTGCACACTATGATGATTATGAAGATGGTAGGCTCAACAACATCAAGATGAGCATACCCAAGTTTAAAGGCCTTCACGATCCCGATGTCTACTTAGATTGGGAACGTAAGGTAGAGAAGATCTTTGCATGCTACAACTTCTCATAACATAAAAAGGTGCAGCTAGCATGTTTAGAGTTTAGAGGCTATGCAGCCTCATAGTGGGAAATGCAACAAGAAAGAAGACGCAGAAATCACAACCCACCAATCGACAATTGGGAAGAAATGAAGGGATTCATGCGTGGGCATTTCATTCCCATTCACTATGAGAGAGAGCTTGAGAAGAAGCTCAACCGGATCAAACAGGGTACAAGATCGATTGAAGAGTACCATAAAGAGTTGGAGACTGTTTTGAACAGAGTTGGGAAGCAGGAGACCCTAAGTGCTACCATCATTCGGTACATTGAATGTATGAATCCTGATATTGCATGTGAAGTCGAGCTCAGAGACTTCACTAGTGTAGAAAGGATGGTGCAGTATGCATCGATCGTGGAAAGGCAACTTAGAGAGGGGCGCCGCCGATCCCACTTCAATGCAGCCCCTACACGGCCTTCATGGATTAAAGGTACGTCTTCCACATCACTTTCTACCCCTTCTACTGAGTTCGCATGACCCCAAGGTCAACCCGGACCACCCGAACAGCATTTCGACCGTTCTACACCGTAGTTTAACCGTAGACCGGAGTCTACGCCGCCTAGTCAGCCTCGGCCAAACCCTACTCGGCCCCATCAAGGAGCAACGCCCACTAATGCAGCCCCTAATCGAGCCCGTGACATTCAGTGTCACAAATGTCAAGGTTGGGGCCATTTCCAAGCTCAATGTCCAAACCGGCGAGTTCTATACTTAATGAAGTCAAATGAAGTCAAATCAGCTAGTGAGGATGAAAATGAGCCCGTGGGTGTTGCCCCACTTGAAGAGGAGATCGAGAATGATGCACCCATGCAGTGGTCGATCCGAAAGCTCAACAAGTCAGTTTGGTCACAATCCAGAGTTGAAGCATCATTCGAGAAGAAGAACAAGAACACCAATGGGAGAACATCTTCTACACATGTGCAGTGATCCAAGGTCACACATGTTCTATGATTATTAACAGTGGCAGTGTGATCAATGCCATCAGTCAATATGCAGTGGAAAAGCTTGGTCTACCCGTTCAACAACATAAGAATCCTTACAGATTGCAGTGGCTTACAGATAGAGGCGAGATATGAGTGGTTCACTAGGTAAGTGTCTCATTCTCAATCAATAAGTTTTCTGAGACTGTCTTGTGTGATGTTATCCCTATGGATGCAGCACACTTGTTGTTAGGTAGACTTTGGCAGTATGATCGACGTGTTGTCTACGATGGACGTTTGAACACCTATATAGTCGACATTGATGGCCGAACCAGCACCCTAAGGCCATTATCACCTAAAGACGTTGCTATGGATCAGCAACGCATGCAAGAGAGGTTCAAAGAGGAAAAGACGAAGCAAGCAGCCGCAAAATGGGCCCCGAAGGCCAAGGCCGAGAACCCAACTCCCGGACAGCCCCTTGTCGTCGCCCCTACCCCTCCAAAACAACCTCATTCGGACTCCTTAGCTATGGAAAAGAAGAATGATTCGAGTTCAAACAAGCATCACATGAAGAGCTTGTTTATTTCAGTGAAAGGAGTTAAGAAAGCCATCAAAGCAGGTATGCCCCTTGTCCTACTCACATTTAATAGCAGTGCTACTAATGATTGTTTGCCTAGTGATGTGCAGCTCTTACTTGATGAGTTCAAGGATGTTTTTCCTGAGGAGATACCCGGAGGACTTCCACTAGTATGAGGAATCGAGCATCAGATCGATTTCATCCCCGGAGCTGTGCTACCCAACTGACCAGCCTATAGAACGTCTCCTGACGAGACTAAGGAGATAGATAGGCAAGTCAAAGAGCTATTGGAGAAGAAGCAAATCCGTAAAAGTTTGAGTCCGTGCACCGTTCTAGTGATTCTAGTACCAAAGAAGAACAACGAATGGCGTATGTGTATGGATTGTAGAGCAATTAACAAAATCACGTCGTATTTCTAGGCTTTGTTGTGAGTGAGCATGGTATAGAAGTAGACCGTTTCAAATTAAAGCGATTGAGGAATGGCCCACTCCTAAAACTGCCAGTGATGTGAGATCTTTCCACGGCCTTGCTGGCTTTTATCATCGCTTTGTATGTGATTTTTCTAGAATAGTTACGCCGCTTACTGAGTTAAGCAAGAAAGATTGAAAGTTTGAATGGGGTCCTGTTCAAGAGCATGCGTTTAACACTTTGAAAACATGTTTATGTAATGCGCCTGTTCTTGCTCTTCTGGACTTTAATAAAACTTTTGAGATTGAATGTGATGCCTCGGGCAAAGGGATTGGTGCTGTTTTGATGCAGGAATGGCGTCCAGTCGCCTATTTCAGTGAAAAGCTCCATGATGCAGCCCTTCATTATTCCACCTATGAAAAGGAGTTGTGCGCACTCAAGAGAGCTTTAGAAATGTGGCAGCACTACCTATGGCCTAAAGAGTTCATGATTCATACGGATCACGAGAGTTTAAAGCATTTGAAATGCCAACAAAATCTGAACAAGCGACATGCACGATGGGTAGAGTTTATCGAGTCCTTTCCGTACGTCATCAAGTACAAGAAAGGTACCGAGAATGTCGTTGCTGATGCATTATCGAGAAGGTACGTTCTCTTGAACTTTATGCATGCTAAGATATTGGGATTTGATGCAATTAAAAAGTTATATGCATGTGATGAATTTTTTGCACCTATATATGCTGAATGTTGCTTAAAATCTCGATCATATGATGGTTATTTCATGCATGAGAGTTTCTTATTCAAGGGTTCACAGTTATGTATTCCTAATCCTTCTATGCGTGAGTTGTTAGTTCTAGAATCACATACGGGAGGTTTAATGGGTCACTTTGCTGTGTCTAAGACGTTAAACTTGCTACATGAACATTTCTTTTGGCCACGTATGAAGCATGATGTTGAGAATGTGTGTTGTAGATGCATTACATGTAGAAAATCGAAATCTACATCATACTCATTCGGTTTATACACTCCTCTACCAGCCCCCTCTTCCCCGTGGATTGATTTATCTATGGATTTCATACTAGGATTACCACGGTCTAGGTCTGGTCGAGATTCCATATTTGTTGTAGTTGATAGGTTTTCCAAGATGTCTCATTTCATTACCTGTAGGAAAATCGATGATGCTGTACACATTGCCAATCTGTTCTTTATACATGTTATGCGTTTACATGGAATACCTAGAACTATTGTTAGTGATAGGGATTCTAAGTTTTTAGTACATTTCTGGCGTGTACTATGGGGTAAGCTAGGTAGCAAGTTGTTATTTTCTACTGCATGTCATCCGCAAACTGAAGTAGTTAATCGCACTCTAGGTACTTTGCTATGTTCATTAGTTAAAAACAACTTGAAATCATGGGAAGATTGTTTGCCATATGCTGAATTCACCTATAATAAAGTTGTGCATTCATCTACCAATATGTCTTCGTTTGAAGTTGTTTATGGTTTTAATCCGCTAACGCCTAATGATCTTTTGCCTTTATCTGTTGAGCATCTAACAAGTGTTAAAGGTACAAGAAAGGAGGAACAAGTGAAGGAGATACATGAGAAAGTACGTGCGTGTATTGAAGCCATTGGTGCACGCACTGCTGTTCAGAAGAACAAACGGCGCAAACAGTTGATTTTCCAGCCCGGAGATCGCGTCTGGATTCATCTGAGTCCTGGACGGTTTCCTAACTTGAGAAAATTGAAATTAATGTCTAGAGGAGATGGACCGTTCACCGTATTGAGTCGAGTCAATGACAATGCATATCGCATTGATTTACCCAGTGAGTATAAGTGTTCATCTACATTCAATGTTGCAAACGATATCCCTTTTCTGCAGATGATGAGTTCGATGAAGATAAGTCCCTGAATTCGAGGACGAATTCTTTTCAGCAGAGGGGGGAATGATGAGATTGAGCAAGGCAAAGAACAAGATGATCCAGAGCTGCAATTCAAAGGTCCTATGACGCGTTTACAAGCTAAGAAGTTGCAAGCTTATTTACAAGCTTCTATTTGTTGTAAATTTGAATTGCATGAAGATGAAGTGAAGGGTAGCTCGAGATTGATTACCATGCTATCCATTGATGATGAAGAAGGAAGCATGAAGACGTGAGAAGAAGAACGACGCCATTTGAACGTGTGCATAAAAAGTTATACGCGTTTGCATGGGAAATCGGGAGATGCTGTTTTTCATGCAAAGGTGGCAAGGACATGGGCCACGAATTAATCTAATTAATTGCAGCCCGTGGACGTGTATTTTGGATCCAAGATGGTGAAAATTCAAGCCGAAATCCACTTTGGGATTTATCTTTATCTAGATAGATTTTTCCTATTTTATTTATGGTATCTTTTGATTATTTTCTTAAAAATAGATTTTTTGATAAGGAAACAGTCCTAGTTAGATTAGTACTAGTTGATTTCGATCCTATCTAGTTATCTAGGTCTAGATTTCATCCCTTTAGCTATCATAAATAGGGATGCTTTATGACACTTTAAAAGTTAGACAATTGCAAGAATTCAAGAAGTTATTTCTCCTTTGTCTCCTAGATCTTTTGTTGATCGAAATTAACCCCAAATAATTCTATTGATTTAACAATTCAATAGTCTTATTCAAGTTCTTCAGTGTACAATCGTGTACTTGGGAGAATTGCTATCTGAAGAAGTTAGACGTGCGCGTTCGAATTTTCAACACGGGTTCGCCGAATCTATCCTATCCTTCTACCTTCACCACCGCCGCCATCACCTCCACATCTACTGCCATCTGCCGCCTTCAACTTCAACACCACCATGAATCAGCCACCCTCAAGTTGTCCATCAAGTCCTCATTGTCGTTCCAGTCATTATCCACATATTCTAGTAAGTTTCGTCCTATTTTGAGTCGGATTGAATTCCATTTGTTCTAGCTGACATAGTTCGTTTCTTGAGTCTTCCGCGTGCATAAATCTCATGTCTTGGATACATTGTCCGGGTCACATCAAAAAGAGAAGTCAACCACAGTCCCAGTGTGGAAAATTCCCAAAGGGAACAAGGATTTTGTGGTTTATACTAGTGCGTCAAGATGGGATTAGGGTGCGTGCTGATGCAAAAAGGCAAAAAGATTGTATATACATTCTGATAGTTGATAGATTATAAGCAAAACTATCTCACTCATGATTTGGAACTCGCTGCAGTAGTACACGCGTTGGAAATATGGAGACACTACCTGGATGGAAAAAAGTTGCACAATGCAGCAGACGCTGCCCTCCTTCGAACTTCTTTGTAATTCAATTTCAGAGGAGTTATCTCTGAAAGAATTATACCACTTTCCACGGCTGGATCAGACTGCGGCTGCGGACTAAGACCTTACATTGTAGGCATTAATTCTGAAGAAATTACACCACTATCCACAGCTGGATCAGACTGCGGCTGCAGGCTAGGACCTTGTGTTGTTTCATCTACGTGTATCGTCTTAGCTCCCGCTGAGCCAAACAATAGTCGGCTATGCCACGACATCATTTCTTCTACCTATGATGTCTCTCGCGCACCTGATTCTTGTGGTTGTTGGCTAGGCCATGCGCTGCTTACTCCCGTATTTTTCAGGATAGGCCACCACCCACTGTCATCCCTGGACTGTGTCTCTTGCGGGGGATACCATCCCCATTTAAATTCAGGTGGTTGCCATCCCCAATCGTCCTGAATTAAAAATAATGAATTAGTTTTTAATTCATTTTAATTTTCACCATACTATATTCATACAGCATGAACATACCTATCCACTTTCTCGCTCATTAGAATGCTCAGGACTTCCTTCTCGTTTATAGACCTGCGAAAAAATATGACATAGCCAGCTCTGTATTCTATCTATAACTTCCTGAGCCACACGTTGTGCTGCTTGCTCGGCCACAAGATGGGATGCTTGCTCAGCCGCTAATCGAGCAGCTCTCTCAGCCACATCATGACACTCTCTAAAAAAAATTCTCTTTCGGAAGTGGACAACGGCTGAGTCGTGCCAGGATCCACCGGCCGGCTAACAGGCCCTGTTTCCGGTCCTTGTTCGTTCAAACTTTCCATGTTCAACCAGTCATTGCCTTCAGGGTTGTTGGTAAATGGACCATCGTCTACAAAGGTGTCCATATTGCCTTTAGGGTTCTTGGTAAACAGACCATCATCTACAAAGGTGTCCGTAAATGGAACATCATCATGTGTAGGGAGGGTTGCCGGACCAGAGAGCCTTGCCAGACCAGAGAGGGTTGCCTGAGCCGCTTCATGTGACCGGGTTTTAGCTGCATGGCGTGGAGGAGCATGTTGCAATAAAAATGGACCTTGTTCTATCCTATTCCAATACACAGAGGCACTTTTAAGGTTGGAAGGTTTCAACTTGCGGAACATCTATATTCAAAGATCATTTGAACACATAAGTAGTAGTTTTTAAAAGTTGAAAAATTGATGAAACATTAAATGAAACACATAGAATTCTTCACACTTGCCCTCTTATGTCTTTCAAATCACAATTTTTAAATTTATACAAATATCGTAAGACTCTCGGCATAGCATCTGCTGATTCTTTAGACGTTGATTAATATTTGAAGTTTATTTTCAATTGTCTCACGATTCTTTGGTTGATCACTTTTATACTTTATTATTTTTGGTTCAAAAGCAATACTCTTTAGATCCAGCAAGTCTAAGGTTTTATTCAAGGTTCTTTTCGAGTTCTTCAAGATCACGGCGGAATCGCTAACAATCGAGGAGTATCAATCATCGCGTTCGTGGATTCCAATCTACGGGTTCGACAAGGTACAAATCAGATCACTCATATACCATTGTTTATCATCCACGCCCAATTCATCATCAACATCGTCCCTTCCACATCCATAATTTACACATGAAAGTTCATCTAAAATTCATCCATAATCTCTAATCGAATTCAGCCCTAATTCGCACCCTTTCATATTTATTTGGTTTTGTGTTTTGTTTAGTTGTGTCATTCATCTAAGTGTCTTAGATATCTAGTTTAATTCAGATTTTATTCGAGTCTTGTTTCTCATAGTTTAGTTGTTTATATCGTATAGTTAGTTGGGTTGAATTCTTCATTCCGCTGACATTGTTCGAGTCCTTTAGAAGTCTTCTGCTTGCTTATCGTTGTGACTTAGATTCATTGTTTGGGTTACATCAACAAGTCTCACCCAACAGTGGGACAACACAATAAATCCATGCCTGCATCAAGATAGTGTATCAAAAATTCTATGTTTACATCAATTTAACCGATATTGCAATAGTTTAAATAATTATAGTGATATTACAGTTATTAAAGGAATTTATTTCAGCATACCGTGAATGCTAGTGAGAAACTGTATATATGATAGGAATCTCTTTTTGTAGATTCCTTCCGTGCCATCGGGATATTGGTCAGGTAATGCAGCAGTCTTTGGTAGGAGTAGCTATCCCATGGAAATGATTCCCATTTTTCTTCATCATCGACCAACACCCACAACCAATCAGGAATGTGATTCCTGGAGTCCAATCCAAACAACACACCATTCACAAACAACACTTTCGCAGCTTTCAAATAATCTTAGGGATCATCCCCAAGACCCCTTTACTCCTTGAACTTATTTCTCAATTCAGCTGGCGTTATTTGCTTTTTGCGTAGGACCCGACTATAGAAGTGGGATGATCTAATCTTGTGGACTTTATGCGGATCAAAATTTGAATGACCAAAATTCAAACCACAGATCAGAGCATATTCAAACTGACTGAATCTAAGCCTTTTCTTTCCTATTTGAAACCACATCTCAATCTGATCACCTCCATCCTTCACTATCTCACGTGTGAGGAAATGGTGCACTACTTTATTACATCGTTCAACCTTGCTTGGAATTTGCAACAGCTTATCAAAGCAAGAATTTCAAAATTTCGCATATATATATCACCATAACTAGTCAATACATCTTTGATATCACTAATATAGGCCGTGCGATCATGGTTGCTGATTGTTACTGGGTATTTTTCATTTCCTTCCTTTTCCATTCCCATCCATCTTACATATAAGATAAAAAAATCATTACATTAACGAAACAAAAATTATTCGAATATTGTGTATGTGTGTGTAGGATTAAAGAAAACTTTATATCGATGTAATGAAAAGCTAGGCAAGTGGCTGCCGATAATCCAAAGGCGCATGTTAATGCTTAGCATTACTGCGCGCATCGGTTGCGCGCCATGCCCCTGCGCAGAATCGCGATGCGCAAACAAGAAAGCACGCGAATGCATAAATGAACTAACAGATATGTAATAAACTCCTAGCTAATATTGTATATGTGTGTGTGAGATTAAAGATAACTTTGTGGTGATGCAATGGAATGCTGGGTAAGTGGCTACCGATAATTAAAAGCAACAAGCCGATACTTGCCATTACTGTGCACTAATCTCTGCATGCATCAATGTTGCGCGCTATGCCCCTGCGCGGCTACACGTACAACTGATGCGCGCAAGAGCACTACACGTACAACTGATGCGTGCAAGATCCATGCGCGCAATACTGCTGCACGCAAGAGCCCTGCGCCCACAACTGCTGCTGCCCGCAAGACCCATGCGTGCATAACTGCTGCCGCCCGCAACACTCATGTGCGTGCAAAATGACTGCGCGTAAAAATTGGCCGCGTACCTAAGAACCGCATATTTGCAGATTTCTATCTACTTCCAGAATAACGCAAATTTTTCCATATTTTCACATAACCATTTCAATATGTATATAAAGATACCTCTAATACCATTGCCCATCGTCTTTTACGCGGAGGAGCCTCTTCATTTTTTTCTTCAGTATTTTACATTTTTTCTAAAATCGAACTTCAAGACAGAACAATGGCAACAATATGTATCTAGAAAATCCACAACATAATGCAGTAAGAAATCAGACCCAAAACCCTAAAACCCATTACACAGCACAATTCCCTAATCCATTCAAATACACAAACCCTACGCAAACTCAATTTCCGACTCAAATCTCACCTTTGGTCAACAATAATGTGCGACGAGAATGTAGCAGTCGTCGGATTTTATGGGTCGCCGGAGTTCACAATTGAAGTTTGCAGCGATGGGAATATTTGAAAGAAAACGCTCGGAATTTTGGGAGGGAGGACAGAGATTGAATTGAAGTTTTGAATTTTGGGAGAGAGAGAGAGAGACGGTTGAAAATATGTTTAATTAATAAAAGGGTAATATAGTAATTCTGGTCAAATAAAATATGTTTAAAAATTACTGGCTAAAATAAATCTTTTAAATGTTAGACCGGCTAGTTCCATATATTTTCCCTATATTATAATACTCCCCCTTGGACATAGTATCATTATCTTTATTCTTCTTGGATAATAGATGTCTTCTGTTGGTCGTGCATTTTCTTGACACATCTTATGTCGATGTCGAATACCAATGTAACACTTGTATTATAATAATGATAATAATGGTAAGTTAGGAATTTAAGAAAATTAAATATTATATATTAAAGCTTCGAATAAATTTTTTTTTTGAAATGGATTATCTCAAATATTAAGTTTGTATTATCCTTAGAATTGGTCATTGTGACATGCCCACCACCTACTAAGATAGGTTATACACCTTCGTAACCATAGTTTCGCTAGGATAGCTAGGATATTAATATGTAGATGATAAAATATATAGATACCTAATTCGTGCTTTGAACTGGGGAGTAAAGAAAGAAATCATACAAATTTTTTTTATTTTGTCCTAGTGGTAAACAACTCCACAGAAGGAAAATGTAAGGTTTTGATGTTTTGGAAGAAGGTTTACTCTTCGTTTTCTTAAGTTTATGTAATCTTTAGCACTTTTCAATCACCATACTTCCCCGTGGAACCACGTCTAAATGAACCATGAATATACATGAATGTTTCCCTTAGGGTGTAAATTAAGTATATTTCATTGTAAAGCTGTATTGAAGCTCGAACTAGTTGAAATAGAACCACACAATGATTACCGCCATTAGTGCGTCGATAAGCAATGTTTTAACTTTAGCTGTATTTTCTAAACGATTCAACCATTGGACTATTGATAGTTTTATACCATTGGAAACCTCATATATCAGACTAGAAGCAAGAGTTTACAGATCTCCAATCAAATGTCATTTGACCTCTCATTTTTACGTCGTAAGTTAACGGAAAATCTGTCCAAAATTGGTAAATGGAAATAAAAATCTGCACCTTATTATCAGAATTTTCTTCGTGTCATTTATACAGATGCTAGGTTTATCTTTGTTGCTCCATCATGGGTAAAAGATATGACTGTTTATATATGATTTAATCTATCATTATATGAACAAATGTGTATTATATATGTGTGTGTGTATAACATGCATGTGCATGGGGTAATATAAAAGAAAATATATATGAATTTATTATTAGAAAATTTTACATTCATAGATTGATCAAAAAGAAATTAATGAGTTGGCAGGTTATTGTAAAATAAAATTTAAACATATTTATAACAAACTTTTGTGTATATAAATACAAAGTAGTTAATAGGGTGAAGTATGCTTCTAAGCTAGCAAATTTCAATTCGTTAATATGATCGAGAATTAATTTCTTATTGATTCCTAAACAGACAGGTGTTCATTCATTAGCAATCTTCTATTATAATATAGATTTTTAAATTTTCCTTTTCAGAATCAGTACCATCTAAAAAGATATTTAGAAGTGATCTTTTTATCTCTTCATCAATTTGAAGACTTTCAATCTTCCTTTTTAATTTGCATTTATTAGCGTAATGACCAGTTTTGTGTCATTTATAACATGCTGGTATAAATTTTTCATTCCTCTTATTCTCTTTATTCCGACGATATTTTTTATTTCTTTTAGGATTATAATCCTTTTCTTTTTTCTCATTTGAAATATATTCTTTTTTTCTAAATTTCTTCCTTTTAGGACATTTATGATTAATTTTTTTATTCAATTTTTTATCTTCAGGTGATAACCTAATTTGTTCACAAAAATCTCGTAGGATTTGTTTTCCTAAAATTTTCTCTTTCTTTATTTGCCTATGTAATTTTATTTCATTACAAAGGCATATTTCTTCAGCCACAATTTCAGCAACAAGGTCATTATATGTATAAATAGAATAAGGAATTATTCCTTGATATTTTTGTTTAATCCGAGTTTTAACTCGTTCTGCAAACATGTGGGGTAATCCCGCAAGAAATTTTTTCTTTCCATAAATTTTTGAAAAGAACACATCTTTATACCATTTGAACTTAGATAAAGTTGGACATCTTAGACTCATAAGCTGCTCTTGTGTTTTATCAAATTGCAAGGATGTAGTTCTAATAAAATGCTTTGCAATCGTATAAATTAGTGTATTAACACTATTTGCAACATGATTTTCTACTTTATATTTTACAACATTAAATATATGTTGTTTGGCTTCATCATTTAGATGGAAATCCCACCAACCTTTTAGTTGGCCCGTAAATCCTTGAACTGTGGCTTTAGCAATATTGATGTCATTAGTACCTTTTAATCTACAAGTTGTAGCGAACATAGTCATATATTGAAATTTTGTTTGGATTTGATATTCTGAATGACCATCAATATTCCATTTAGTGATGGAAGATCCATCAAAAGAAGCAGCCATATAATTGTCCTGTTTTTCAAAAAGAAGATCAACAGGAGTAGGCCTATGATAATAGGTTTTCCGGGAAAATTATAATTTTTATTTTGATAACCTACCTTATTTATTTCAAAAGGTTCTTTTTGTTCTTTTAAGAACATTTCTTCTATTTTGGAAACGTCAGAAATTTCCTTTTCATTAATTTCTGATTCAGATATATTATCTGATTCATCATTTTCCCCTTCAATTAAAGGGGAAATATGTTTTTCTTTACTAATACTAACGTTATTAAGCCATTTTATAATTTTCTCTAACATTTCTGGTTTCTCAAGATTTTTATTAATCTTGATATCTAATTTTTCAGAAGGAATGGGTTTAAAAAAACCTTTTCTCTACTAATTACAGGATTTTCTGTTGGTTGAACCAAAATAGTTTTAGCAATATTATTATTAACATTATTTTCAATTCTAATTAATTGTTTTCCAATTGTTTGCAGAGACAAGTTAGTAAAATTATTTTGCTCAACAACAACTTCTAATGTTCCTGTTTTCCTATAAGGAGTTGTCATAACTTCATCTTCTCTAACTTTAATAGATAAATTCAACTCAGGGGAATGTACGCTCCTAATTACTTCTCCATTTTTAAGGATAAAATTTTTATAAGCACATTCAATATTATTGATAGTTTTTTCTGACTCAAAATTGGGGAATTTTCTACTCTCTATTTTATAGAATAATTTCACTACATCAAAGAAATCGTCAATTTCAACACTTCCTTTAATAAATTATTTATAGATTTTAAACCATTTCTTTTGACTTTCTATTCTCTTTATGGAATAGAACCATTTTCTTTTTATCTCATTTTTAGGAGAATAAAACAATTCTCTAGCTTTTCCTTCGCAAGAAAAATTTATTTCAAATTTTTTACTAGTGGTAATGGTATATATACCAAAGGCACTTCTATCATCATACCCCATATCAGAGGGTGTAGGAGATCTAGCCTTCAAAGAAGAAGGAATTTCAACCTTATATTCAGGTTGACTAACACCGTCCATTGTTGTATTAACTTTAACATTTTCCTTTTCAAATTGAGATAAAGGAACGGAAGAAGTAGAATTTCTACTGGGAGTATTTCTACCCAAACTAAGGCGATTAACTCTTTCTCTATAGAATCTAATTTCAACTTCACCATCAGGATACTCAATAATTTGTTCTAGTTTTGAATTTTTCTATTTAACAGGTTCATTTGCTTCTTCAAGAGTCCATTTTTCAGGTAACTTAACCATATCCCAAGATATTGTTTTTGGAACTACAATATTGCTTTTAGCAACATCTGTAATAAACCAAGTGGTAGTATTTTTATTATTTGAAGAAATTTTTCTAATGTCCGGAAAAGTTGTATTCAAAACAGTATAATATATTCTGTAAATAAGAATAACATTCTGGCCATTTGATTTTAATTCATATACCTCAGTCTTAATGTCTAAACATAAAGAATGATATATGGTAGGATCACTTAATGATTGATGCGCAGTCATTTCGCGCTCTAAAAATAATTTATAATGCTCCTGTGTGCACAGCGAGCATAGCCAGCTAATGAGTACGGGGTCGATCCCACAGAGAGCTGTTGTGATTTCACCTTCTAGTAACCAGTCACAAAAAAGGGGTTTTGGTATTGTCACTACACTGAATTAAATCTGCAAAAAGAAAGTAAAGAAGATATGAAATAACGAAGGTTCTGGCATTTGAACTTTAATTTGGTTTGAATATAAAATAACTCGATCACGGGCACACTGATTTTCATACATGATAAATCACCTAGTTATGGAGATCGGATTCCTCTCTGCGTCTCCTCATTCATCCTTTCATTTTAGGTTTAAAAGAAATTCTTCATCAACTAAACCCCTAACCTATCGCCCACCTCCAGATTCCTCTAAAAGATGTAAGCAAATAGTCAGCAGTGTGCCCTAGATGAACCCAAGTTTATTGTGTTTACCGATTCCTCGTGTGCCCACAACAATCCATTGATTCCTTTATTACTGTATGAACCAACACACAGTCACGATTCGCCAATTCAATTAATAGTGGTGTGTCATCTTTATCTAACGAGTGATCAGCCACATTGGGCATTTCAAACACACACTCACGTAGAATAAGGCACAAGAATCAACCGAAACCTATCATGCATTACTATGCTCATTTTGGCCTCACGAGTCCAAATTTATACTTAAACCATTTTCATGTTCAAACACCAGAATTAAGGGTCTAGTCGAGCATACTAGACATAATTAAAATTATAGAAATGAAAGACATAATATTAAAGAAAACTTACTGAATTAATAAGCAACAATACTCAACACCAACGTTGAGTTTATAAACATAATCCTACTTCCAAAGGCTTAAGGCCTATTGGAATCATTTCTTGCTGCAATGCAGCGTACGAAATAGTAAAATGCAGAAATTAGAAATTGTAGCCGTGTTTTTGACTCTCCAAACTTCTTCCATTTTCTCTAGAAAATAAAAACTTGTTTAAATAGATACAGTTCGTGAATTCAAATTTTCCCACAAGCGGGGTCTTCAACTGCTTCCCTAGATTGGCGTGCCCTCCGCGGCTAACTGGATAAACACTATCCAGTTTGTTTGACCAAATCCCTATTTTTCAGAGATTGGCTTTATCGCTTCATCTCCAAGCCTCCAGCCGTTCCTCTCTCATCTATCTCTTCACGAACAGGTCCTTTTCTTCTGTGTTTATCTGGGCCTAACAGATTCCCGCGAATGCCCATTCTGGCCTGCTGTCGAGTCTGCACTAGCAAAGTGGGTATGACATCATACAGTCAGCTTCATCCATCTCTGATGCGCTCATTCCGCTACCCGAATGTAGGATGAATGCTGAAAGAAGTCCCCTGTGCCTCTAAATGATTTTTTAGCTTAGATTTTGCTTGAATAATGGGGCATAAAATGCCCATTTCACCAGACTCAACCTCCGAAATGCCCCTTGAACTCAACTTGGTTCTTTTTGACTTAAAACACACTAAAAATGACATTTATAACAAACAAAATGCCCATAAAACATGAAATAAATGGACTTATCACACCCACACACTTTAGATATGATTGTCCTCAAGCATGGGATGCAACGCATCCAGAAAAATAAAAGAAAAGAAAGGCAAAAAGAAACAGACTCAAGACAAAAGCATGCAAACTGTTAATCAGTGTGGGCATATCACATTCAACATTCCAACAAAATTATAAAGTTTCAGTATACCAAAAATAAGTAAAAATGAGTTTAGCTTGGTAATCCTTACAAACTCTCTTCACTCAGTGTTTATGCTTCGTATATACGCTCAATTCAATGCAATTCTGTACTCAGTCGTCCCATAGGCTTGGTAAAGTTCTGTTGTCACTCTCCAGAAACCATAGATGCATAAGTATCAACAGGGCTTTTTAGGCTATAGTGGGCATTTCATGTAAGGTGGGGCTTTATTTCTGTATAGCCCCCTCCCCCATTTTTTCTAAGTCAACTACCCTTCTGTGCCCTGTTCAGGCAATAATTTCTTCTTTATTCGGGCATTCTGAACACTTAAGACTAGGGGGAATTTTTATTCTCTATTTTATTTTTTTTATTATTCCTATCTTCTCTGGCCTTTTCACATATATCCCCCCAATAATTCTGCCTTCCCCATTTTTTCCTCTTTCAGGCTCTTGTGATGCCCTGGCTTTGTATTGTCATCCCAAACAAGAAATCTGCCAGGGCATTTTATAGGCTCAAGGGGCTCTAACGGCTGTGTCATTGGTGGGTAAATTCTTATCTTAGTGGCTCAGCAAAAGATAGCATATATCATCTATAATGCATCAACAGTTTCCAGTTTTCAAGCAGAACAGTAGCAAGTTCTAGAACTCCTAAGCACAGATTGTCAATACACATGAAGTAAAGAAAGCTATGAAATGGGCATACATCATATAGGCTCGAGTCTCACAGGGCATGCTAAACTCGTTCGTCATCCCTATCTTATATGGACATGTTGATTTTGATATAAAGCAATTTAATGTTGAAAATATCGAATGAATATAGCCACATAGACTTCACAGAAAGCATGCTTGACTCAACTAACCACCTACACACTTTGCATTAAGCAAAGTGTCAAAACAGACTCAACAAAGGACAACAAAAATACAAACTATAATGCCCCCACCCATACACTTTGCACTAGGCAAAGTGGGTAAAACAGGGGTGACACACAAACAACAAAGAACAAAAATAAAAAACAAAAAAAAAACCAAATCTAAAGGACAGAAAAGAACCAGGTCATTCAGTTACGGGCGTTGGGTAAGAGAACCCAACATGCTTAAAATAGCCCTTCAGGGCTGCCTCAATGCGGGATAGTTTCTCATTTGCCTGCGACTGGACATTCTCCAACGCTTCCAACTTTCTCATCATCACAGTAACTGGGTGCTCCCCTTGCTGTGCCCTCTCTGCTGGTGGCTTCCTGGATGTACCTACAACATTAAAAGGCTCAAGGGGTCTACCCTCGGCACAAAGAAAACAGGTCTTCCTTCCTCATCATCCACCACATCCTGCATTCTTTTTAGACAAGCAATATCAAAGAATTCAAGGGGCAGGTGAGTCAAATAAGTGGTGCTCAAATCCAGCAACCTAGATCTAATAGCAATTAAAAGGCTCAAGGGGTCTGCCCTCGGCATAAAAAAAATGGGTCTTCCTTCCTCATCATCCACCACATCCTGCATTCTTTTTAGACAAGCAATATCAAAGAATTCAAGGGGCAGGGGAGTCAAATAAGTGGTGCTCAAATCTAGCAACCTAGATCTAACAACAATTAGGCACATGAGATTCTATGCCTAGGGTGTGTTTTTATTTCCCTGAAGTGCGCAATTGCCACAGAGCCAAAATTTAGTTCTTATTTTCTTAACCATGCATCAGAGAATAAAAAGCTCTTGATTAGTGATAGAAATAGAGCTATCCTTCCATCTAAAGAAACTATAGGTGATCACCCTATGGCAGAACCTCAAGGCTTTGTTATTCAAACAATAACCTTTTGTGGCTCCACTGTGATAAGTGGAGCCATCCCCAATTTCAACCCATTTTGCCTCGACTCCCTCAGCAGAGTCAGGCACAATAGTTATTGCATTTGAATACACCTCATCCTGGAGATCCATATATGACATAATGCCCAGCAATATATTTAATTCATCAGCAAACATAGAATAACCTTTTTCCTAGAATTTTAAAACTCGTTACCCTAGTCAAAGTAGCAGGTTTATTCACAGCTTTGATTTTCAAATTTTGAGCAAACTCTCACGAGAGAGCAAAGAAAATAACACATTCCATATCAAAAAAGAACTCCCACCCAATAGCAGTGAAAAGATCCATTACCTCCTGCTCTATAGCCAGAGCGATGAGAGACTCACGGTGGACTCCTTTGGAGTTTATGATATCTCAGACCGGTAGTGAACCGCTTTCGGATCTTCCTGAAGTGAGGCTCCCCACTCCTCTGTTTTTCTTTAGTTCGGGCTTCGGAGTGCCCTCCCCAGCCTTCCTCTTTCTTGAAGAGGGCTCTCCAGCAAGCTTTTCCCCTACCTTCACAGCCACCACCTTGCAGACCCTCTGCTTGGGCGGTGACTCCTCAGAGGGCTCATCAACGAGAGTGTGAGCTTGAGATTACTCACTTTGCTCTTGCTCCTCCTCTTCTTGCTGCTTGGAGGCTTCATCCTCGGTCTTCTCATGTTGGGACTCTTCTGGTTGCTCTGACTACTCTGGAATGGGCTCTTCAACATTCTTCTTACCCTTAGCCTTCTCCAGAGCCTTTTTTCTTATTTCCACAGGTGGCTCCTCCTCTTTCTAAGACTCGATCTCATCCAGTTGTTCCACAAAATCATCTAAACCTTCATCTTCTTTCTCTTCTACACCTTCATCTTCCTTAGCAGTTTCTTCAGATGGCTCAAGTATCGGAACCCTAGTCGGTTTCTTACTCTTTTTAATGATAGCCTTCACCGCCTTTTGAACTTGCTCTACTATGGGCTCCGCAACCAGTTCCTCCTCCTACATGCCCATAGCCATGGCATCCTTTTCCGGCTGATCTTCTTGCGACGGTGTTGATGAGCTCATCTCCTCCGCAGGCTCTTTCTCGGGTACAGTTTTCTCAGCAACCTTGCTGGTTGCTCTGGTGACAGCTCCGACGGTAGTTCCAGCCTTAGGCTTCATAACCTTCTTCTTTATAGCTTTTGGTTATGCGGGCTCTTCAACTATAGTAGGAGCTACGAACTCCAGCTTGTCTTTCGTCTTTAGAACAACTTTCTTGCCTCTGGTGTTCACCATTTTTGAAGTTTGACAGGTGGTGGAAGGGTTTCTGCTTGAAGGGTTTTTCGAAAGAAGCTTGGAAGTTTCAGAGAAATTTGAAGAAAGTGAGAGTGAAAGTGATGGTTTAGATTTTGTAGGGTTTGTTTTAAACATAGTATTATTGTAGTTTGATATGACCATGACCTTTCAAATTCCTAGGGTTTTATACGATCGGTATGCCCACAGTAATGGATAAGCTAGCATTATCCCTGAAAAATCGAACGCCACCTTTATCTCTTCAGAGTGCCCTGCCTCAGAATCCCTAATTTTTTGGGATTTATCTCTATCTCTTGCTTCTTTCTCCTGATCCTAATCATGCATATCACATCCTTATCCAAACAAGCATAAAATTTCTGCTAAACAAATTTAATTAACTGGAAACTTTATTTAATTAAAATAAAAATGAATTAAAGTAATTGAAAAACCTGGGTTGCCTCCCAGTAGTGCCCCATTTATTTTCGTGGGCATGACATAATCCCTGTTCAGTCATAGATGGGCTCCCCAAGCCAAACCACTCTAACATCCTGGTCAGAATGCCCCAGGTATGGTTTAAGGCAATGGCCATTAACTTTGAATTGCCCTCCAGTTTCGGGATTTTTAAGCTCCACTGCCCCATTGGGGGCCTTCCATATAGACTTCAAATGGACCAACCCACTTGGTTCTCAGACTTCCTTCAATCAATTTGAACCTTGAATGGTACAAAAGCACTTGTTGTCCTGGGAACAATCTCTTCCTTTTATTCACTTGATCATGAAGCCTCTTCATTTTTTCCTTGTAAAGCACAACATTATCATAGGCCTCCATTCTCATTTCTTCTAGCTCTTGAATCTGAAATTTTCTGAAGTGCCTGGCTGCATCATTGTCCATGTTCAGATTCTAAAGTGCCCATCGTGCCTTGTGTTCCAGCTCTACTGGCAAATGGCAACACTTCCCAAATAGCATCATGTATGGGGACATCCCAATTGGGGTCTTGAATGCAGTCTGGTATGCCTATAAGGCATCATCCAGATGAACACTCCAGTCCTTTCGACTTTGATTCACTACCTTCCTAAGAATGACTTTAATTTCTCGATTTGAGACTTCAGCTTGGCCATTCCCTTGTGGATGATAGGCTGTTGTGACTCTATGATTCACTCTATATTTCTTCAATAGCCTCTCCATTATTTGGTTGCAAAAATGGGTCCCTTGATCACTGATGATGGACCTGGACACAGCAAACTGGCTAAAAATGTGAGATTTCGGAAATGCGGCTACTACCCTTGCATTATTGGTAGGAGTAGCCTTGGCCTCCATCCATTTGGACAGATAATCAACTTCTGGGATGATGTAATAGTTCCCCTTAGAATTTGCAAGGGGTCCCATAAAATCCATTCCCCAAATATCGAAAATTTCCACTGGCATTATGGGTGTCATGGGCATTTCATTCCTTCTTGTGATGTTCTCGACCCTATGGCATTGATCACACCTTTTGCAAATGTCATGGGCATCCTTGAAAATTGTGGGCTAAAAGAACCCACAGTCCGGAACTCTCCTTGCTACTCGGTTTGGTCCGAAATTCCCTCCGCAAGTATAATTGTGACAATGTTTCAAAATCTCTTAAATTTCATAGTCTGGGACACATCTTCTTATGATTTGATCAGCACATCTCCTCCACAGAATAGGGTTATCCCAAGCATAGAACTTGCTCTCATGCCTCAGTTTGTTCTTTTGGTACCTTGAGTACCTAATTTCCAGCTCTCCTGAGTCTAAAAAATTCACTATATCTGTATACCAGGGTTCTCGTGTGCCCCGTGCTGAGTACAGATGCTCATCAGGGAAATGATCCATAATGGGCATTTCATTTTCTTTTTCATTCAGCACCCAGCTCAGATAATCAGCTACCAAGTTCTGTGCCCCACTCTTACCCTTTATCTCAACATCAAACTCCTGCAAGAGCAGGATCCATCTAATGAGTCTCGGCTTCATCTCCTTCTTGGCCATCAAGTGCCTCAGGGCACTGTGATCTATATAGATGATGTTTTTTGCTCCTAAAAGATAGGACTGAAACTTCTCGAATGCAAACACTACTGCCAATAGCTCATTTTAAGTAGTGGTGTAATTACACTGTGCCCCATTCAGAGTTTTGGAGGCATAGTAAATTACATGACTTTCTTCCCCTCTCTTGTAACCCAGTACAGTGCCCACAGCATATCCCTGGCATCACACATAATCTCAAAGGGCTTTCCCCAATCTGGTGGTTAGATAATCGGTGCTGTAACAAGTTGCTTTTTCAGAAAATTGAATGCCTTCTTACACTCTTCATCAAATTCAAACGGGACATCTTGTTGTAATAAGTGAGTGATAGGCTGGGCAATTTTTGCAAAATCTTTTATAAATCTCCTGTAAAATCCAGCATGCCCCAGAAAACCTCTCACTTGTTTCACTGAAGTGGGGTATGGTAATTTCTCGATTATGTTCACTTTGGCTTTATCGACCTCAATGCCCCTCTCAGAAATCACATGGCCCAATACAGTGCCCTCTCTGACCATGAAATGACATTTTTCATAGTTCAGTGCTAGAAATTTATCCACACAACGCTGAAATACCTTCTCCAGATTCTCCAAGCATTAATCAAAGCAGCTTCCATACATCGTGAAGTCATCCATGAACACTTCAATGCAGTTCTCAAACAAATAAGAGAATATGCTCATCATACATTGCTGAAACGTGCCAGGAGCATTGCAGAGGCCAAAGGGCATTCTGCGATATGCAAATGTGCCGAATGGGCATGTGAATGTTATCTTCTCCTGGTCCTCTTGACGTACTGCAATCTGTATGTATCCAGAGTATCCATCCAAGAAACAAAAGAACTTGTTCTCTACGAGTCTCTCCAGCATCTGGTCAATGAACGGTAGTGGAAAATGATCCTTCCGCATGACCATGTTTAGCTTTCGGTAGTCAATGCAAACTCTCTAGCCAGTTTGCAGTCGTGTAAGCACAAGCTCTTCTTTCTCATTTTTTACAATTTGAATGCCCGACTTTTTAGGCATAACATGGATTAGACTAACTCACTCGCTATCTGAAATAGGATATATAATGCCCTGGTCCAGTAGCTTCATTATCTCCTTTAGCACCACATCTTTCATCACTGGATTGAGCTTTCTTTGTGGATCACGAACAGGTTTTGCATCATCTTCTAATAAAATTTTGTGCATGCAAACCGCTGGGCTAATGCCATCTGTATCTGCCAACATCCATCTAAGTGCCTCCTTGTACAGTCTCAACAATCTCAAAAGACGGTCCTCATCAGCTTGATTGAAACCCGCACTTATAATTACAGGGAGAGTCTCCTTATCTCCCAAGTAGGCATACTTCAAATGTCTTTAGTTCTAGCGTGGGCACTTTGACAATGGAAGACATCATCTTGTCATCATTCCTTTGAATGGGCACACCATAATCCACACAACCGTATGGTATTTCTTCTAGTGAGTACAGCATCATGATTCATTCCCCAATGTCATCATCTTTATCCAGGGCATCCTGGTCAGTCATTCCATCCTACAATGCCCATTTTAATGGCTCTCTATTGCTCACTATGGATAGGGTAGATCGGTTTAGTGAATGGAAGGAATTCAAAAAATTGCAATTCTCAATATCTGGGGGATGCTTTAATGCTTCAAATATGTTGAACGTCACCTTCTCCCCATTAAACTCACACGTCAATGTGCCCTTGTCCACATCAATCTTGGTCCGAGCTATCTTCATGAAAGGCCTTCCCAGCAACAAAACTAAAGATTTTGAAGTCGTTGTGCCCATGTCAAGTACATAAAAATTGCTGGGAATATTAGCTTGTCCACTTTTACCAATACATCTTTAATGAGGCCTTTTGGATATACATTTAATCGGTCAGCTAGCTGAATAACCATATGGATCTCCTTCAAAGGTTTAATCTTCAACTCTTTGAACATCGACAGGGGCATTACATTGATTGATGCCCCCAAATCCAGCATGGCTTTCTCCACTTTCTTGTCTCCTATGATGCAAGGAATCATGAACATCCCTGGATCATCACACTTCTTGGGTAGCTTCCTTTGTATCAAAACCGATACATTCTTCCCAACTAAGAATCTTGCATCATCATTAAATTGTATCTTTTTGGTGTAAAGCTCTTTTAGAAACTGGGTATACCGCGGCACTTGTTTGATTGCCTCGATCAGCGGAATATTGATTTCGACTTTGCTGAATACCTTTAGCATCTCCCTGGTTTTCTCTTCTCTTTGATTATGTGCTAATCTCCCTGGAAATGGAGGTTTCTATTTTATTGGAATGGGCACTTTGGCAGGCTGCTTTGCTTCTAGCATGGGCACAGTATCATCTTGTTCAGCTTCTTGTGCCTCGTCTTCCATTGGAATTTTTTTCACTTCTCCTGCCAAGGGCACATCGTCCTTTTCTTCTACTGGCCTAACCATCTCTGGAAGCTCTTTTCCACTCCTTAAAGCCACTGCATTCACCTGGTCCCTTGGATTTTCGACTTGGGAAGACAGCTTTCCATTTTTTTCCTTCATCTTATGCATGGTTTGAGCTAATTCATTGATTTGCTTGCTCATGTGCAAAAGACCAGCTCTGGTTTCCTGCTTAAACTTTTCATTCTTCTCGGCCATTTTTAAACACAAGATCCTCCAACTTGTGCTTTCTCTTCTCTTCTGGTGGCGGTAATGGGCGTGCGGGATGCCCATCATCTGGCCTTCTCCATATGAAGTTTTCATAGTCTCTCCAGCCAAGGTTATAAGTCTTGAAATGGGGATCATATCTTCTGGAATGCCCATTCTTGTCATCTACAGCGTTTACTTCCTCCATCTCTTCTTGTAAAGTCAAGCACTCATCAGTAAAATGAGATACGCTTTTGCATACTCCACAGGGTCTGGGCTTTTTTGTATTGCTTACGCCGGACAAGATCTTTTTGATTTTGTCGCACAACCTATCAATGCAGTTGTCCTGGTCCGGTGCCCTTTCAGATTCTCTTACAACCCGAATGCCCTCTCCACCGAAGTCTCATTTGTCTTCAGTCATTTCAATGAGAATCATGAATGCTTCAACAGGCTGTTTATTCAAAATAGACCCTCCACATGAGGCATTCACGATTATCCTCTCATGTGGTCTCAATCCTCTGACAAAATACTGAATTAAATCGTGTTCAGTAATCTAGTAATGTGGGCATTTCACCAGCATCACCTGGAATCTTCCCCAATAGTCATAGAAACTTTCGTTAGTTCCCATCTTCAGGCTCCCTATCCTCCTTCTCATTTCTTGTACTCTGGATGCTGAGAAATATTTTACCAAAAACTTCTGTTGAAGTTGTCTCCATGTGGTCACAGTGCCAGTCGGTAATGTGTACAGCCAGTCATGTGCCTCATCCTGAAAGGTGAAAGAGAACGAGACCAATCGCAAATACTCTTCTTGTCTATGATCGGATGGTTGAGTTTGGCAAACCATCTCAAAATCTTGCAAGTGTCTAAGTGGATCCTCTCTGGGCATTCCGTGGAACTTCGGCAAGATTTTGATAAATTTTGCATGAATATCCCAGTTCTGAGTCACAGCTGAGAACATAATGCCCATCGGGCTCAGATTCATGTTGGTCGTGAAGACCAAATTCCTTGAAGTCCTATTATCATCCGCAATTCCATTTGTGGCATTTCTATTTGATGCGGCCATATTATTGGTGTGGCCATTCTCAAACTGTCCTTCCTCCTCATGCCCTTCGTCTCCTTGATCTTCTTGATCCTCTGGTGGTGGTGTGGGCTCACGAGGTCTTCTTGTGGCTTGGAGTGCCCTCTTCGCTGCTGCCCTATTTTTCCTCGACGTCTTCTCTATCTCTAGATTGTACAATAGAGTCTCCTTTGAAGAGCCCCTGGGTATCAACTTCCAGGCTCATTAGTGTGGAAAGTAAAATCACTGGAAATCAACTCCCCGGAAATGGTGCCAATTTTGACGCGCGATCGTTTCGCACTCCAAAAATAATTTATAATGCTCATGTGCCCACAGCGAGCGTAGCCATCTAATGAGTATAGGGTCGATCCCACTGAGCTATTGTGATTTCACCTTCTAGTAACCAGTCACAAAAAGGGGATTTTGGTGTTGTCACTACATTGAATTAAATCTGCAAAAAGAAAGTAAAGAAGATATCAAATAACAAAGGTTCTTGCATTTGAACTTGAATTTGGTTTGAATATAAAACAACTCAATCATGGGCACACCGATTTTCATACATGATAAATCACCTAGTTATGGAGACTGAATTCCTTTCTGTGTCTCCTCATTCATCCTTTCATTTTAGGTTTAAAAGCAATTCTTCGTCAAGTAAACCCCTAACCTATCGCCCACCTTCATATTCCTCTAAAAGATGTAAGTAAATAGATAGGAATGTGCCCTAGATGAACCTAAGTTTATTGTGTTTACTGATTCCTCATGTGCCCACAACAACCCATTGATTCCTTTATTACTATATGAACCAACACACAGTCACGATTCGCAAATTTAATTAATAGTGGTGTGCCCTCTTTACCTAATGAGTGATCAACTACATTGGGCATTTCAAATACACACTCACGTGGAATAAGGCACAAGAATCAACGAAAACCTATCATGTATTACTATGCCCATTTTGGCCTCACGAGTCCAGATTTATACTTAAACCATTTTCATGTTCAAACACCAGAATTAAGGGTCTAGCCGAGCATGCTAGACATAATTTAAATTGCAGAAATGAAGACATAATATTAAAGAAAACTTACTGAATTAATAGGAAAAAATACTCAACGCCAATGTTAAGTTTATAAACATAATCCTACGTCCAAAGGCTTAAGTCCTATTGGAATCATTTTTTGCTTCAATGCAACATACGAAAAAGTAAAATGCAGAAATTACAAATTGTAGCAGTGTTTCTGACTATCCAAACTTCTTCTATTTTCTCTAGAAACAAAAAACTTGTTTACGTGAATTCAAATTTCCCACAAGCGGGGTCTTAAACTGCTTCCCTGGATCAGTGTGCCCTCCGCGGCTAACTGGATAAACATTATCCAGTTTGTTTGACCAAATCTCTATTTTTCAGGGATTGGCTTTATCACTTCATCTCCAAGCCTCCAGCCGTTCCTCTCTCAGCTATCTCTTCACGAACTGATCCATTCCTCCTGGGTTTATCCTAGCCTAACAGATTCCCACAAATCCCACGAATACCTATTCTGGTCTGCTGTCGAGTCTGCACGAGCAAAGTGGGCACGGCATTATACAGTTACCTTCATCTATCTCTGATATTCACATTCCGCTACCCGTATGTAGGATGAATGCTGAAAGAAGTCCCTTATGCCTCTAGATGATTTTTTAGCTTGGATTTTACTTGAATAACCGGGCATAAAATGCCCCTTTCGCCAGACTCGACCTCCGAAATGCCCCTTGACCTCAACCTGGTTCTTTTTGACTCAAAACACACTAAAAGGGACATTTATAACGAACAAAATGCCTATAAAAATACGAAATAAATGGACTTATCAATGATACTACAAAATTTGAGAAATACGAAAAATATATCGGTCCATCACATAAACTGGATTCAACTATTCCTAATAAGGAATCATGAAATCTATTATGCCTGTAATCTCTAACAGCAAGTATAGCAGAATTATTTAATCCTAGCTTAGTAGTTGGTTTAAGAAAGATTTGAACCATTCCTATATGGTGATGTGACGTATCATATAGAGAAACTCTTCAATTTCTTTTTTACATAATTCTAAATGTCTAAATATATATATATATATATATAGACAAGAGTTCATATGAGAACCAAAGTCTTGTATAGGAATTAGGAACTGATCCCAACCACTTGATCAATTATTTTGGACGGTCTAGATTTATCTTAAAAAATGGGGGTTAAATTTGCAATTATTTAATTATTGTTTTAAAATAAGGATATAGTAGTAATTCAAAATCATGTTCCATATCAAATCACATATTTTATGGAACATAATATATTCACACAATATATCTGGTAGTTACATTTCTTCTTCTTCTTCTTCTCTAATTTCACATCGGTATTTTTGATCTTTCTATCTTCACATGATTCTACCACTTCTATTTTACAAGAAAGGAAAAACACATCCATCGGTATTTTATCTTTCCCCTTTTCATATTAATGATTCTTTATTATTACTATAAGAATTATTTTCATGGAAAATACAGGTATAAATTTATTAAAAATTAAATTGTTTTTGTTGTTTGTTTATTTTTATAATAAACTGCGTATTTAATTTGTTGAAGCCATTATTTTTTTGTAAATGTTTGATTTGATTAAAGTGATTTATAATAAGTTAGTTTGAATTGTTTGATCTGATACAAAATTTATGTGTTTTTTCGGTGGTGTAGAAGAGTCATCAGAGATCCATATATATTGCATTAGCAAATAATTATTTTGTTAGCAGTGATCCTTCTTTGGTGATGTTTTTTAAAATCTATCTCATTTTTGTGGAGTTTTGCCAAGTAGGGCATGAGATAGCCAAGTGTTGTGTCGGCTAAAAATTTTCCTCAAGCAAGAGAGATTCCAAGGAGATGCCTAAGGGGGTGCTCCTGCTAAGACACAATCTTTTGATGTGGTGGAAGAGGTAGTGCCTCAATAGGTTTAAGGTGTGCCACGTATGGTGAATCAACAAAAACTTGGGTCCTCAAGAGCTTCATCGGAGATATGATGAAAAAAACAAAGGAGATGGCTTCAGTTGTTGGTAATATAGATGCTGCCAATTCTGTAGAGATGTAGAATACTCAGGCTGATCAATCTCTCCCAGATCAATATGCTAAGGATTCTCGCAATTTGCCTATCCATTTGGATCCAAAAACCTTACTTGTTTCAAATTAATTATCAGCATTGCTTGATCAACAAGATGATATTGATGTTTTTGCTACCATTAAAGTTGTTGCGATTAACCTTGAGGTTGTGCATTACTCTCATACTTCAGTTCGTTATCCAAATCATATTGTTCTTGCAACGCTTCCTGTTTCCTATCAGCAGCACACACCTGATATCGAAGAAGTAGAGGTTAATTTTATTGATAAAGCTCCTAATTCCTCTGAGACCCCTACACCTGCTATTAAAGATATTGATAATTAGTGGCTCCATGCGACTATTCCTAAGAAAAAATTTATAATAAAAGGAAGCTAATTCCTCCCGAGAAGTGCCGAAGATTAGATCGGATTAGATCAACCGGACGCAAGTTAGCAAATGCTAACAATATCATTAGCATTTAAAATATGGAATGGTAGCAAATGATTTGTACTATGTTAGTCAATTTTTGTAGAGATGATAACAATTATGATTATTAGCAAATAATTATACACAGAGTAGCATGTATTATCATCCTTACTAGTAAATCTGTTGACATATTGTACGTTGGTGCTTGGGTTGTGAAAATATGTCAATTAGCAAATAATAATATTCTTTTTTAGCATATATCGTGAATAATTTTAGCAGAAATTATTATGTTTCAATTGGTTTATTTTGGAAGGCTACATATGATGTATGTTTTAATTTTATATGTTTATTTGCATATTATGCAATTTTTTCCAAGTTAGCAAATGTTAATTAAATCATTAGCATTCAAAGTATAGATTGTTAGCAAATGAGGGATGATTGCAATTTTATTTAGATATATTCTGTTTTGGTTAGGTCTTAATTTTCAGGTTAGCAAATGCTAATGACATCATTAGCATTTAAAATATGCACTGTTAGCAAATGATTTGTACTATATATGTTAGTCAATATTTGGTTGTGTTCTGTTTTGAATAAAGCTTAACAATTATTTTATTAAATGATATTTATAAGGACATCAAAATTTAATGTCATCTTTAGCATTATTCAAAATAATTGTTAGAAAATTATTTTAATCATGAGCGACAATTGTAAATATAGATGATGTTTAGAAAATATGAAATTGTTAATCATTTTGTTGCAAAGATTCTGATAGATGTTATGAAATATATGAAGATGCGTTTTTCATTTATATAGTTTATGGATTTGTATTTTTTTTAAGTAAGCAAAAGTTAATGACATCACTAGCATAATTAATGTTTATTGTTAGAACATATTTATGTCAATGGTTTTCACTTGTAGATGGTAAAAAATGGTTGTTGTTAGCAAATTATATGTACCCTACTAGCCAATGTCATGATTGATGGTAACAACTTAATTTAGAGTTCAAATGAGAACCAAAGTCTAATGTCGGAACTAGAAACTAATATATTGATCACATATTATTCAACATTTTGTTGTATGGTTGTTTAGTGTCGAATTGTATTGTTTTATTATATTAATTTTATTGTGTTTAGTAATGTATTTTCTAGATTTTTATGTTGTTATATATTGATTTTATGTGTTTAATTGTATTTGTTGCTCTAATGGTGGGTTATGCCAAGTTTTTCAAAAACTTGAGCTTTTGATTATAAAAGCAGGAATTTTACGGCAGTTAGGTGGCAAGTGGAAAAGGTGAAAAATTGAGCTCGATTGGCGAAACGAAGATCTGAAAATAATGAAGAAAAGGAGGTGGAATTGCACTGGGTTGCGCTTTAAATGGACCACAGAGCGAGAAGACCCGGGCCGGCCAACCCGTCCCGCCGCCCAACAACCGTCGCCGCCGCGCAGGAGGGCGCCGCGGCGCCGAGGGGCTCTTGGCCTTGAGATGTGCGCCGGCGCAGGCCTCCCACCGTGGCGCCCCTCAATTGGCGCCCGCCGGCACGCAGGGTGCTCTCCTCTCTCTTCGGTCCAGTTTTTCATCCCGTTTTCAAATACAATCCCACTCATTTCCACTTCTCTCTCTCCTCATCTAAATTAATTTAATCCTAGATGAAGACTTTTTGGGCCATCTAATTGTAGGAATCATAGGTATCATTTCCCCTCAGATTTCTTTTTAAATTTTGGCCCCCTTTTTCCTTCAACAAATCTTCCACAAATCTCATGCATTTAATGTTCCCTTACTATCAAAGCTCACATCACCTTTCCTCTCTCAAAAAAACTGGCACACACCTCTCTCTCTCTCTCCCTCTCGTTGATTTTTGGAGAAAAATGGGGACAATCACTCATCATCGATCATTCACATCATTCACCCACTTCATCTTTTCCACCTCTCCATCTCCATTTTCTCTACACACACTCACCATCATCACCACCACATGAGAAAGGATGAGAAAAAGAAGAAAAAGGGAACAAGCCAAGGAAGAAGAAGAGTAGACGAGAAGAAACCAACTTCGAGCCATCCGCGGAAGCTAAGCTCGTTATGAGGTTTACTTTTGGTATTTTCTTTCCATTTCTTGGAAGATTTGTGGGGGTTTGTCCCAACTCTTGAAGGATAACTAATATTGTAGAAGTTTTATGTTATTTATATTTGATTATGAGATGACGATCTTCTATAATATTTATGTTATTTTGAGCATGTTTAGTGGCTAACCTCTCTATTAAGGGGTAGAGGATCGATTTGGTTTTTGATCTATGCTTGTTATTGTTGGTTGTTGATGTTGGAATTGCACTTATCATGTTAGAGTAATTGATCACTACTTGAGCATTTCTAGGATTTAGATGAAACTTGAAGGTGATTCTAAATCCCGAAATTGGTTGCTTCAACGTTAGGTGGATGGGATTCCTAAGCCTAATATGTTCTTCTTGTTTACTTGCTAATTTCAATTCTTAGTTTAAACCATCATCAACCTCCATGTTTAGAATGTTTAAGATTTATTTTAATTGTTCCATCATGTTGCATGCATAGCCTATAGACAATTTTCCCACAAAAAGTCTTCCTTGAGAGTTCGACTCGGGTTAGCTTATCACGTCTACGATTGACCCCGTCTGATTACGAGTGTGGTCCCTAGTAGTTGTTGCATTGAGCCTAAACCGGAAATTATAAATACAAATTTGGACCCCGAACAAATTTTGGCGCCGTTTCCGGGGAAGGCTTTAGGTTTATTGTCTTTTTGGTGCTATAATTGCTTTTGTGTATTTTGTGATCGTGAAATTGTCCTTGTTGAAGTGTTTGTGATTTTGTGATTGTTTTGTTTAATTTTTCTTTTGTGTTTATTTTCTTGTGCTTGGCTTTCATATCTATTTCCGTAAGTTACGTGTGATCTCCGTTTTGTTTGTGGTTGTGTATGCTAGGGAGGCGAAGCCTCAATCGGTGACTAGCCCCCCGTGTTTGACAACATCCATCGACCAAGAAGATTCAACGTGTTCGAGCGGGAAAGAGAGATGGACGCTAATCCCCTCAACAACCCCGACAATTCCAATGCCAATGCGGCTGGAAATATGAGAGAATTTGCTCGTCCCGTGATTGGGGCGTCGACTTCTTGCATAGTTCTTAATGAAGCCGCAAGGAACTATGAGTTGAAGAACATTCATTTTAGCCAACTTCCCTCATTCTATGGGATGCCGGCCGAAGATGCTTTGAACTTTATCCGGGAGTTCTATGGGCGTTGTTCAAACCTTTCCTCTACCAGGTTTGAATGAAGATCAAGTGAAGATGAGGTGTTTCCCTTACACCTTAAAAGATCGAGTCAAGACGTGGTTCATTATTTAGTGTATATTTATTCTATTTTATCTTATGCATTTAGTACCTCTAGTAGGTGTTTCTCCCTTGTTTTTGTGTGATTTTTATGCTATTTTCTTCACTTTTGCTCTTTTGGTGAGTTGTGTAGATTTGCACAAGATCTTCAGAAAATGGAGGATAAATGACAGCAACATTTGAGGGATTCAAGAAAATGGAAAGATACAGAATTGAATAAGGAGCACGTGGCAAGTTGAATCGGGTCAATCAGCCAAGAAACGAGCGAGAACGAGCCAAAACAGTGGAAGCTGCCGAAAGCTGAAAATGCACAGCGCCCCCACGGTGCCCAACCCCCCCGCGGGGCTCCCTTCACCCCCCCCCCCCCCTCCCGAGGTACCCCCAGCCCCCCCGCAGCGCCCCATGCCTCTCGGCATGCCCCCCCCCCCCGCCCGCGCTGCCCCCGCCCGCCCGCGCGGGGTGCTATTCTTCCTTTTCCGGACCAATTTTTCTCCCGATTTCAATGCAATCTCCTCCATTTCACTCCTAATTCTTCACAACTCGATCAATCATGAAAGTGGACTTTTGTGGCTCTATTTTGTGATAGGATTATAGGAATTAATTTCCCCTAAGATTACTTTTGTTTGTTTTGGATTTTTTTTGTTTCCTTTCCCCCCAAAACAAATCTTCCTCAAATCTCTCTCATTAACTCCTCTCACCAACTCCCATCACTCTCTTCCACTCGATTTTCTCTCTCTCTCTCTCTCTCTCTCTCTCTCTCTCTCTATCTCTCTCTCTCTCTCTCTCCCTTCAACAAATAAAGGGGAATTCTCCCCACACATCATCCATTCACAACACATCACACGCCCCTCGCTCACTTCATTTTTTTTCTCTCCATCTTCACCACTTCTTCCATCACTTTTCTCCACCACCACCACCGATCTGTTGTAACCCGATCTGCAGCTAACGGAGAAGATGAAGAAGCTGAGAACGGTGGAGGAAGGGAAAAAGACTATGAAGGGAAAAAGATGCGATTTTTAGGTTTTGAGACTAGAGTTGAATTTGGGGAAATAGATCGCAAGCCGGGTCGGGTGTTTACGGAGGCTCCTTCGGGCTGAAGAGGATCCGAACCTTCAGAGTGATCAGTTGGGCCATAATGCTGTTATTGGGCCATTTGTGGGCTTAAGGATATATTCCTTATTGATAGTTAGTAACAGTTTATTTATAATGTTTTGTTTTAATGTCCTTAGGAATATAATGTAAAAGAAGAGGTGGTCCCAATTTTCCTTGGTTTAAAAGGGATCATCGATGCTACTTTTAGGGTATGAAAAATTAACCCTTATTTCCTCTTCTTCCTGCTGCCTCTTCCCTCCCCTTCCTCATGAACTTTTCTCCCATTTCTTTCTTCTCAAGTTACCTAGTTTATTGATGCAAAATTACTATTGTCTTATAATTTATCACCAATACATAATTATAAATTGAACACAACAGAAGAAATAGGTCGTAGGAAGACTAAGAATCGTCGGGATATCCTCGAGGTTGTGACAAGTGGTATCAGAGCCACCTTTCCTCGGCTATGGCGGACGGCACCAGACTCAAAGACCTGCAGGAAGGACATAAACGATTAGACGAACTTTTAAAGACAGATACCATGAAAAGGGATGCGGCTGAACTCAAACTCAAAGAACAAATCTCAGAGCAGATTTCAGATGTTCAAGCTGATATGAAGGGTAAGTTCGAACACCTATCTGATCTCATTACTTCCCTACACACTCAATTGATAAAATCTGACAAAGGGAAAGGGGTAGCGGTGGAGGATTCCATCTTAGGAGAACCCCCCCAACGCTGGGTTAATGACAGTTTTCACTCCAGAACCCCAAATTTTCCCAACAGAGGCCGAACCATAACAGAACACTATGGGAATGGGAGTCAAGTATACACTCCACTGCCAAGGATTGATTTCCCTAAATTTGATGGGGATAATCCTAGGGTTTGGATGCTCCGCTGTAATGGATATTTTAAGATGATACCTAACCTTCCTGATGAGCAGAAAATTACTCTAGCTTCCCTGAATTTTGAAGGGAAGGCTGCCTTATGGTTTCAAAATTTCAGTTCCAAGTACGAGGAAGTAAACTGAGACCAGTTCCTTGAGGTGGTAGCTGCAAGATTTGAAGATATTAAAGAGTCTAAAGTAGTCATGGAGTTTAACAAGCTCAAACACAGGGGATTACCTAGACTATGTGGACAGGTTTGAAGAATTAAAAGAATGATTACTGTTGTGTAGCAGAGGGGGTATACTAAAGCATACTTTGTGGCCAGCTTCCTTAGTGGCTTGAGTGAGGAGTTGAGGGCTGCTATTAGCATGTTCAATCCCAGCAACCTGCAACAAGCTATTGAGTTAGGAAAAAATCAGTTGGTATCCATTGAAGCTATAACAAAGAAGGTGAAGGGGAGTGAACAAAACTTACACCAACTGGGGTACTGGTTCTCAAAAAGGGGGAGGCACCATCTCCACTGCTCCTCTCACATCCCAGGTCCCTCCTAAAGCAACCCCACCGGGAAAGAACCCCACCAGGCTTCTCATCTCAGCTCAAATGGCAGACAGGAGAGCATTAGGGCTTTGTTATAATTGTGATGAGAAGTATGTGCCAGGGCATAGATGCAAACACAGAATACAGTACATGATAATGTCAGAAGAAGAAGAAGAAGAAGAAGAAGTAGCCTATTTGCAGCCCCTTATCTCCCTAGAGGCTGAATCTAACTCTGAGCAAGCTATGGAGGAAGTACTGATTCCCCTGAATTCTTTGAAGGAAGGTGACACCTTAACCACCCTAAGGTTCACAGGGACTTGTGGAGGCCACAACCTACAAATTTTGGTTGATACCGGAAGCACTCTCAGCTTCCTTAAGGAATCTACAGCTATGAATTTGGGATGCACTGTCAAACCTGCTGCCCCATTATTAATCAAGGTGGCCAATGGCCAGAAGCTAGTCAGTTCATCCCAGGCTGAGGATTTTGGCTGGAAGATGCAGGAGAATAACTTGAGGCACTCCCTAAGATTGCTACAACATGAGGGTTGTGATGTTATTTTGGGGGGTGATTGGCTCAAGGTATGCACACTCGTCAAGTTAGACTATGAAAGCATGACAGTTACCATCAATTGGTTGGGAAGGAAACTAAAGCTACATGCAAATCAGACACAAACAGATTGTATGTTTATTTCTCACCACACCCTATACAGGCTCATGCATACCAAGGTTAAGAAGGAGGTGGAAGAGATTTATGTAGTCACTATACAGAAGACATCACAGCCAGAAAACATGGATGTTCAGTCCTTACTGACAGAATTTGAGGATATTTTCCAGGAGCCTAAAGGGCTACCCCCTGTCAGGGGGGTGGAACACCAAATCATACTTAAACCTGGTACAATACCCAAGCAACAGTACCCTTACAGGTCCTCCCATCAACACAAGGATGAGATAGAAAGGATAGTGCAGGAGTTGCTTGACTATGGAGTTATACAGCATAGCAAAAGCCCCTTTGCTGCCCCTGTGATCTTGGTAAGGAAGAAGGATGGTACTTGGAGGCTTTGTGTAGACTACAGGTACCTAAACACTTACACAGTCAAACACGACTATCCTATTCCTGTAATTGATGAATTATTGGATGAGTTGCATGGATCTAGGTATTTCTCTAAAATAGACCTGAGGTCAGGGTATTTCCAAATCCAAATGGAACCTGGGCACAGGGAACTAACTGCCTTTAGAACCCATAATGGGCATTTTGAATTTCTTGTCATGCCATTTGGGCTTTGTAATGCTCCGGCGACCTTCCAATCACTAATGAACAAGGTGTTTAAGGATTGTTTGAGGAAACATACTCTGGTTTTCTTTGATGATATATTGGTCTATAGTGCTACTTGGGACTCCCACCTGACTCACCTAAGAGAGGTACTGACTCTGCTCAGGGAGCACTCACTCTATGCTAAAAGGACAAAGTGTCACTTTGGACAGACTAGCATAGAGTACCTGGGGCATATCATAGACAAACATGGGGTCTCTACTGACCCCCAGAAGGTTGATTGCATGCTCCAATGGCCTCTGCCTACTACCATTAAACAGTTAAGAGGTTTTTTGGGAATCACAGGATATTACATGAAGTTTATAAAGGGGTACGACCTTATCAGCAGGCCCCTAACAATCTTGCTAAAAAAGAATGGATTTCAATGGACACCTGCGGCCACTCAAGCTTTCAATACTCTCAAAGAAGCTATGACTCAAGCACCAGTTCTGGCTCTGCCTGACTTCACAATTCTTTTCATCATTGAAGCTGATGCTAGTGGCCACGACATTGGGGCTGTCCTCATGCAGAGGGGAAGGCCAATTGCCTTTCTAAGTAAGGCCTTATGTATGAAGAACCAAGCCTTACCCATCTATGAAAAGGAATTCTTAGCCATTCTCCTAGCTGTTCAAAAATGGAGGCACTACTTGTTTGGGCAAAGATTCATTATCAGAACTGACCACCAAGCTCTCAAATACCTCCTTGACCAGAAAGTGGTAAGTCCTATGCAACAGAAATGGGTGTCTAAGCTACTGGGTTAGACTATGAGATTCAATACAAAAAAGGGACTGCCAACAGAGCAGCTGATGCACTCTCCAGGGTGCATGAGCCAATCACTAAATGCCAAGCTGTTAGTACTCTCTCTCCTAAGTGGCTATTGGAAGTACTGGCAAGTTATGAAGGGGACTCTCTAGTTGAGACTATTAAAACAGCAAAGCTAGCAGACCCTACTGCCTACCCTGAATATACTACAACGGGGGACCTCCTAAGATACAAAAATAGAATCTTGGTGGGGAAGTCTTCAGATCTCAGAAACAAGGTGCTGCAGGCAATGCACAGCTCCCCTTATGGAGGCCATTCTGGAGCTACAGGGACCTATATGAGGCTGAAGGGAATATTTTACTGGCAAGGGATGAAACAGGATGTGGAAGAGATGGTCAAAACTTGTGATGTATGCAAACTCAATAAGCCGAACTATGGTCTCTCTCAAGGGCTGCTCCAACCCTTACCCATACCAGAGCAACCCTGGTCTCACATTTGCATGGATTTCATTGAGGGACTCCCAAAATCTGGGGGGAAAACTGTTATATTGGTTGTGATAGACAGGCTCACTAAATTTGGCCACTTCCTTGCCCTCTCACACCCCTACACTTCTCTGATTGTGGCTAGACTCTTCCTAGACCAGATCTACAGCTACATGGCCTCCCTACCAGTATTGTCACTGACAGAGATAAAGTGTTCACCAGTCAGTTTTGGAAGGAGTTATTTCGGCTATTGGGGGTGACACTCAACTACTCCTCTACTTATCACCCTCAAACGGATGGGCAGACAGAGAGGCTGAATCAATGCTTAGAGAATTATCTCCGCTGCATGACCTTACATCAACCAAAACAGTGGTTCAGGTGGCTATCTCTGGCCGAGCATTGGTATAACACCAATTATCACACGGCACTGAAACAGACACCATTTCAGGCTTTGTATGGCTACCCACCCCTGAGCCTAACTTTGGGACCCTATCTAGACACCAACCACGCTGAGGCTAAGCAAGAGGTTCAAGACAGAAGGGTTATGATACAAGACCTCCGGACTACCTTACAACAAGCTCAGAACCGTATAAAGGTTCAAGCTGACAAGTCTAGGGTTGAGAAGCAATTTGAAGTAGGGGAATGGGTTTACCTTCGTCTGCAACCGTACCGGCAGAATTCGGTGTCTCTCCGCCGGAATCTGAAGCTGGCGTCGCGCTATTTCGGACCATACAAGATCCTAGAAAAGGTTGGTAAAGTGGCATACAAATTAGGACTGCCTGAGGGGAGCAAAGTGCATCCAGTGTTTCACGTATCCCTACTTAAGGCAAAAATTAGCACAGACATAGTCCCTCTACAGGATTTACCTGAATTGGATAACGAAGAAGTCTTCTCTCTGCTACCCACGGACATCAAGGCTACCCGAGTTCTTCTTCGAGGCAGTGAGGAGGTTCAACAGCTTCTGGTACAATGGGGTTTTGAAAGGTTGAACCTTGCAACTTGGGAGGATCAGAAATTTTTACACAGGAAGTTTCCAAACCTAGATCCTTGTGGACAAGGCTCTGAAAGAGGGCGGAGTAATATTGTAACCCGATCTGCAGCTAACGGAGAAAATGAAGAAGCTGAGAACGGTGGAGGAAGGGAAAAAGACTATGAAGGGAAAAAGATGCGATTTTTAGGTTTTGAGACTAGAGTTGAATTTGGGGAAATAGATCGCAAGTCGGGTCAGGTGTTTACGAAGGCTCCTTCGAGCTGAAGAGGATCCGAACCTTCAGAGTGATCAGTTGGGCCATAATGCTGTTATTGGGCCATTTGTGGGCTTAAGGATATATTCCTTATTGATAGTTAGTAACAGTTTATTTATAATGTTTTGTTTTAATGTCCTTAGGAATATAATGTAAAAGAAGAGGTGTTCCCAATTTTCCTTGGTTTAAAAGGGATCATCGATGCTACTTTTAGGGTATGAAAAATTAACCCTTATTTCCTCTTCTTCCTGCTGCCTCTTCCCTCCCCTTCCTCATGAACTTTTCTCCCATTTCTTTCTTCTCAAGTTACCCAGTTTATTGATGCAAAATTACTGTTGTCTTACAATTTATCACCAATACATAATTATAAATTGAACACAACAGAAAAAATAGGTCGTAGGAAGACTAAGAATCGTCGGGATATCCTCGAGGTTGTGACACGATCCAAAGAGAAAGAACGGAGGAGGAGGAGAGGCAAGAGGGCTAGAGCTCAAGGAGAAAGGCTCGAGAAGAGGATCCCGACATCAAGCCATCCGCGGAAGCTAAGCTTGGTGAAGGGACTCCGCTTTGATGACGGCCCGAGAAGAGGGATCCGACTTCAAGCCATCCGCGGAAGCTAAGTTTGGATGAGGAGGCTCCAATTTGGTATTTGCTTTCCTTTTAGCTTTAGCCCATTTGTGGGGATTTGTCCAAATACTCTCGAGACAACAAACAATATTGTATAAGTTGTATGGATTTTATCTTTTGTTTGTTGAATAAATGACTTTTATGATGTTTATGTTGTTTTGAGCATCTGTTGGGCGAATTTCTACATTAGGGGATGGATAATTGATTTGGTTTTGATCTATGCTTGTTCTTGTTGGTTGTTGTTGTTGGAATCGTGCTTTTTCATATTTAGGTACTTGATCACTACTTGAACATTGATAGGATTTAGAGGAGTCTTGATTGTGAATCTAAATCTAGAAATTGGTTCCTTCGACGTTAGGTTGGATGGGGTTCCTAAGCCTAACATGTTAATCTTGCTTGTATGATATAGCTAAGAGAGGTTTAACGGATAGACGGTGACAGTAATTGAAGTTAAACTAATCGGAAGGGTCTATTGTATTTGTGAGAGTAGCATTATCAACTTGAATAAAGCATAGTGATGAAACCATTGAGATAATCACACCCTAATGCTCTTCTCATAATTCTATCCTCTATCTTTGTGTTTGGTGGTGTAATTAGTTAATGTTACTTGCTTTAATTAGGTAGATTAGTTTAACCTTCCTTTTCCTTGTTTAGAATGTTTAGGATGTATTTCCTTTTATTGTACTTGTTAACAATTATGGCATAGAAAGATAATCGCCCACATGAAGCTTTCCTCGAGAGACACGACCCGAGTTAGCTCACCGCCCTACAATCGATCGCGTCCTATTGTGGGAGTCTAGATCAAAGTAGTTTCGCGTGTGGAGTTGAATTCGGACACAACATTCATGTCACTACTGGCCAACTCATTGGCCAATTGTAATGCCATTTATGAGAAGTTCATGGCCAAGTAGTACTCCAACCAAAAGACCCAAGACTTGAGAGCTCAAATTGTTATCTTTACCCAATCCCCGGGTGAAGCATTTCATGAAGCTTGAGATCGATTTAGAGGTCTCCAACAACAATGCCCACACCACCACTTCGCACCCGAGTTGTTCAACCAATTCTTCTACGACGGGCTTTCTCAAAATTTTCAATACATCGTGGATAATGCCTCGGAAGGAGACATTGGAGGCCGGACCGCCGAAGAAGTCTCAAATATCTATGAGACGATGGCCACGACTTCTCAACAAAAGAGTGCTAGGGGGAAGAGAGCTTCCATGAATGAAGCCAACCATAGTTATGATGTGACGAAACAACTTGCCGAGTTGACAAGGTAAGTAGAGATGCTTCGAACCTCCAAGAGACCACCATAACAAGCCATGACCGTTGAAACATGTGGTATTTGTGGAGAGTATGCCCATAGGGCCAACTTGTGTCAAAAGTCGATCGAGCCGGAATTAAGTGAAGAAGCTCATTTCCATGCTCTTCAAGAGCAATTTCATGCCCTTCAAGGATTCCAACCTCGCCAACCTTACAACCCGTACTCTCAATCATACAATCCAGGGTGGAGAAATCATCCAAATTTCTTTTGGAGACAACCTCAACAACCACCTCAACCACCACAACAACCGTCTCTACCTCAACAAGCTGGAGGTGGCCAAGCTCCACCTTATCCAAGGCCGCAACAATATTCGGCCCAACCAAACCAACCGCCTAGGCCGACATTGCAAGACACCTTGCAATCTTTCATTCAAGCCATCCAACAAAAGTTCGAATTCGTGGAAGCTTCCATGAAGAGGATCGAGACCCAAGTGGGGCAAATAGCCGGTACCGTTGGAGAGTTGGCCAAGCAAGCCAACCGGAACAAGCTCAAGCCATCACCGTTCTTAGAGGAGGCAAGGTGATTGATAACAAGGTTGGAGAACCAAGCCTAACCGAAGAGGTTGAGAAAGAAGAGGAGGTTCTTCAACGACAACAAAAGGAGCCTGAAAAAGAAAATGAAGAAGTGAAGAAGCCCACACTCCACGAGGCCACCAATCCCTAAAATCCTCCAATTCCATTTCCAAGCTGGTTGAGGAATGAGAAGCAAGACACCCAATTTCAAGAGTTTTACAAGCTTCTATCAAAGGTGAACGTCAACCTTCCACTCCTTGATGTCATTCGTAATGTGCTAACCTATGTTAAGTTCTTCAAAGAACTAGCTTCCAAGAAGAGGAAGTTTGTGGAGGATGAGAACATTGTGGTGTCCGAAGTGGCAAGTGCAATCCTACAACATCAACTACCACCCAAGCTCCGTGATCCAGGTAGTTTTACTCTTAAAATTGCCTTAGGAAATGGTAAAGAAGCATGCGGTATGCTAGATTTGGGAGCCGGAATTAACTTGATGCCTTACTCAATTTATAAGCAATTAGAGTTAGATGATTTAAAACCAATTAGAATGTGTCTACAATTGGCGGATAGGTCCGTGAGATATCCTAGAGGAATAATTGAAGACATTCTAGTTAAAGTTGGTGGTTTGATAATCCCAGTGGATTTTGTTGTGTTGGATGTAGGAGATGTCAAAGAAACGGGTAAAGAACACACACTTCTCTTAGGTAGACCTTTCATGGCAACAAAAAACACCTTGATTGATGAAAAAAATGGAATTCTTAAAATGTCAGTGTTAGGAGAAACCGTGTCCTTTTCCGTGCATGAAAACAAAGCCATTCCCGTCTCCTCATTTGAGAAAAATTGCTCTTTTATTGATACTATTGATGCCTTGGCTGAGGAGGTTTTGTTGCAGGAAATAGGCTCCCATTTGAGTAGTGAAGCCTTGTTCGAGGAACGTGCTATGGAAGAAGCTTACCTCAAGTGTGGGGAAGACGAATTGGATGCCGAAGAGATGGAGATTTAGCTAGGAGAGGGAGTGAGCTTAATGGAAACTCTTGCCTCGACCAAAGAGAAAGTGAAGCCCTCTCCTGAACTCGAGTTCAAGGAGCTCCCGTCTCATCTCAAATATGTGTTTCTTGATGAAAAGGAGAAGAAGCCCGTAATTATCTTTTCCGGGCTTGAGAAAGACGAAGAAGATCTCTTGGTAGCCGTACTCAAGAGAAACAAGAAATCCATTGGATGGAACCTTTCCGACATCAAAGGCATTAGCCCCTCGACATGCATGCATCGCATCATTCTTGAGGAAGGGGCCAAACCGGTTAGAGAAGGACAAAGGCGGCTCAATCCCGTGTTGATGGATGTCGTCAAGAAGGAGATTCTCAAGCTCCTTGTGGAAGGGATTATCTATCCTATAGCCGATAGTGAATGGGTGAGCCTGGTTCACATGGTGCCCAAGAAAGGAGGAATCACGGTGGTGGAGAATGATAGAGGAGAGTATGTGGCTACTCGAACCACCACCGGATGGAGAATGTGTATTGACTACCGAAAGCTTAATACCGCTACGCAAAAAGACCATTTTCCCCTTCCTTTCATTGATCAAATACTTGATAAACTTGTCGGTCATAGTTTTTATTACTTCCATGACGGTTTATCGGGTTATTTTTAGGTTGCAATTGCTCCCGAGGACCAAGCTAAAACCTTCTTCATGTGCCCCTTTGGCACATTTGCTTGTAGAAGAATGCCGTTTAGACTATGCAATGCACCGGGCACATTTCAAAGATGCATTTTTTCTATCTTCTCTGAAATGATTAGAGATTTCATTGAGGTATTCATGGATGATTTTTCGGTCTTTGGGTCTTCATTTTCCAATTGTTTAGAGAAGTTAGAACTTGTTTTAAAAAGATGCATAGAGAGTAGCCTTACTCTTAGTTAGGAGAAGAGTCATTTTATGGTTACTAGTGGCATAGTCCTTGGGTATGTTATTTCTAAGGAAGGAATGAGTGTAGATAAGGTTAAGGTAGACGTAATTGAAAAATTGCCTCCACCCATCAATGTGAGAGGTGTTAGAAGTTTTCTAGGCCGTGCCGGTTTTTACCATAGGTTTATAAAAGACTTCTCCAAAATTAGCCAACCTCTATAACATTTGCTTGCTCAAGTTGTTCCTTTTGAGTTTGATGAAAAATGCTTGCATGCTTTTAATACTCTTAAGGAGAAATTGATCACCACACCTATTGTCATTCTCGCTAATTGGTCTTTACCTTTTGAAATCATGTGTGATGCATCAAATTCCGCCGTGGGTGCCGTTTTAGGTCAACGTATCGATAAAATTCTTCGTGTAATTTACTATACTAGCCTCACATTGAATAGTGCTCAATTAAATTACACCACCACCGAAAAAGAATTGCTTGCAGTTGTGTTTTCATTAGATAAATTTAGATCATACATCTTAGGTTCTAAAGTGATTGTGCATAGTGATCATGCGGCTCTTAGGCATTTGTTGACCAAGCCCCAAGCTAAACCTAGACTCATTAGGTGGATTTTAGTCGTGCAATAATTTGATATTGAAATCAAAGATAGAAAGGGGTGTGAAAATGTGGTAGAGGATCATTTATCTCGCCTCCCCGTTGATAAATATTTCGACTTATTGCATGAAAAAGGAATTGATTCTGATTCATTTCCATATGAGCATGCTCTCGCATTTAATTCCTCTCATTGGTATGCCGACATTGTTAATTATCTTGCGTGTGATAAAATGAGGCCTAACCTCTCTTTTCAAGAAAGAAAAAGATTCTTGGCAATGTGTAGGTACTACTTTTAGGACGATCCCTACCTTTTCCACTTGGGAAAAGACGAAGTGATTCGAAGGTGTGTCCCGGAGAAGGAGCAAACTGATGTTTTGGCCTTTTGTCACGCCTCACACTGTGGTGGCCATTTTGGAGGGCAAAAGACGGCCTGAAAAATCTTGCAATCCGGTTTGTATTGGCCTTCCATTTTTAAAGATGCTCATGCTTTTTACCTATCATGTGATAAGTGCCAATGACTTGGCAACATTGGGAGAAGAAATGAAATGCCTTTGAATATTAATCTCGTTGTTGAAATTTTTGATGTTTGGGGTATTGATTTTATGGGACCATTTCCTAACTCATTTGGCTTCGAATATATCATGTTAGCGGTCGATTATGTGTCAAAGTGGGTTGAAGCAATCCCCACTAGGTCTTGTGACGCTAATGTGGTTATCAAGTTTGTGCAGAGTATATTTTGAGTAGGTTTGGATTTTCTCGTGCGATTATAAGTGATGGTGGAACGCATTTCACCAACAAGCTCTTCGAAAGATTGATGAAGAAGAATGGAGTGACTCACAAGGTGGCTACTCTCTATCATCCTCAAACTTCCGGTCAAGTGGAGACGAGCAACAAGCAAATCCAAAATATTTTGAAGAAGACCGTGAATATGACGAGGAAGGATTGGTCTGCAAAGCTAATGGATGCTCTTTGGGCATACCGGACGGCTTACAAGACTATTCTAGGAATTAGCCATTACCGCCTTGTGTATGGAAAAGCATGTCATCTCCCCGTTGAGATCGAGCACAGGGCCTATTGGGCCCTAAAGGCGGTAAATTTTGATTTAACTTGTGCAGGAAATGAACGAGCCTTACAATTGACCGAGCTCGATGAGTTGAGGAATGAAGCTTATGATAATACGAAGATTTACAAGGATAAGGTGAAGAAGCTTCATGATAGACGCATTGTCAAGAAGGAGCTCGTTCCGGGCATGAAAGTTCTCCTTTTCAACACTCGTTTGCAACTCTTCCTCAGAAAACTCAAGTCACGATGGAGTGGCGCGTTCATCATAGAAAAATTGTTCCCATATGGAGTTATCACATTGAAAAACTCGGGAACCAACAATTCATTCCAAGTAATGTAACCAATACGATGCGGAAGCTTATCGAATCGAACACACGTCAACTTGAAAAATGATTCAATCCAACAACAAACTGAACGATAACAAATAATTAACTCAAATAAACTGATCTCAAAGTAATTTTCGAATTAAAATCCAAGATAACACAAGAATCCCCAATTTCAACCCGAAGAAACCTAATTCTTGACCTAATCAATTGACCTAGCAAATAAAGTTGGATTATGCTCAAATTTTAGGACAAAGCATAAATATATTGTAACAGCCCGGTCCCGAGATAGGGATTTACGAGTGGGGACGGGGTGTTATTATGGGATTAACGGATAAAGATGGGGGATTTACCAAGAGTTTTAAGAATCAAGACGTGCCTTAGAAGTTATATGGAGATGCTCGGGTTTACTTGGATTAAAAGAAAACATGCTTAAGCGGAATGAATGGCTAATTAATCAGATACCAACTTGTTAGACCTCTTTGCAGGTGAACGGAGATCATACTCAAAAACAGAGATAAATATAATATGCATCTTATAAGTATTAAATCGTTTCGAGGAGATTATTCATAGAGTCTTGCTAAACATAATAGGACTTGAACAGAATTGAAAGGAGTGTATTAGAGTAGCGGATCACAAAGTGGGATTTCATGGGAACATTAGATAATAGCAAAATAGTCTTGGCAGCCAACCCACATTCATAGCCACCAGCATCCTCAGCATCTCAACCTGAAAATATTTGAAAAGAGGGGGCATGAGCACTAATGTACTCAGTGGGTTTTAGCGAAAATGCTTTTATAACTTTCAAGATATCTAATGATTAATAGACGGTATACGAAGAGCAAAACGCAAAAGCCTTCTCCGTATCCGTAAAACCTTTTCTTTTCTTTTGGGCCCAACTTGGCTCAAACATGTCGTCAACTGTACCCTTAGGCATGCCATAGGATAGAGGAGGGGTTACCTCAAATATCTGAACGTGTTTGCGAGGGAAAAACCCCGCAGTGACTACCTTAATAGTTCTGAGCTCGAGTCCTGCTTAAGTGGATGCTCAGTTCCATCTCTTCCTATTCTTGCTAACATTACCAAGCTTAGAACAATGTCTAATGCTGATACCTTATCACTACCTGATCACGGCCTACAAAGGGTTAAAGATACCCTAACAAGGCAATCCTTAATCTTTAACTCTACGAGCTCTAACAAAGCATAAGCATTCAAATACGAGGAAATGAACGTGGATAAACATCGATTGCAAGTAGAGCAATACTAAACCCTCATGATAGCATAAATTGTAAATAAACAATTCTAGCATATCTAAACATACTTGAGAGCTCACTTAACTTATACTAGCTTCATTTACTTTATCTAACCCAAATGATAATTCGGCATAATCATTCATATAACTACATTTATTCCTTTCCTTGTACAGAGATCAAACAGGTTGAGCAAAATACTTTATTGGATATCTCATTTGCCTAACATGCTTCTAGAGCTTATTAGCTCAAACTTTAGATGAGTATAGATTTACCCACCTTGATTACGGAACAGAAGACGAGGCAACGAGCTGGTGGTCTTCCCTAGTATTTCTCCGAGGCTCGATTCCTCCTACAAAAGTCGAATCGTCGACTTAGAAGCCTTCTTCGAAGATTTCTAATAACATGATATTAAGTAACACCTAACTAATATTCCCTTAGCTAGGACTTAACATGGATAGCATGACTTTGACTTAATAAGGGGATCGAGAATGGTTTAATTTATTTAAGAAACCTCTGGACTCGATCTCTAACTTTTTGACGGAAAATAACTCAATATCTTATTCGAAATAATTTGAAATCAAATTGAATACCTTACTATAATTTAAACTTGAACATGGCTTAAAAGTATCATAATTTTAAAGACTCGAAAAGATCGGAAAGAAAGGGTACGGGAATAGCCGGAAAGGACGGAAAACAAAACAACACGGAAAGGGAGGGGGGGCGCCGTGGGGCTACCTTGCCCCGGCGGGCCACCCGCCGCCGCGGGGCTTCCAGCCCCGGCGGGCTCCCCTGCCCCCGACGGGCTGCCTAGCCCCGGCGGGCTCAGCGCGGCCGTGGGGGGGTGTGGCGCGGCGGCGCTCACCCTCCCCCTCCCCCCCCGCTGGGCTCTCTCTCTACCTCTTTTCTCTCTCTCATCATCTGGGTTCATTTCAACGTGTTCTTCAACTGTTCTTCGTGTTCGTTGATTTCTTTGACGAACACGAAGAACAATTAACCCGAAATTTCTTTATAAAAATATCGTACTTGATTTTAATGTGCAACAACATGCTTTAACTTAAGAATAATTTTGGCATTCTAACGGCACAAACACGATAATCCTCCGGAATAAATAAATATGACTTTGAACGGATTTTTTTAATAGAATGAACGGGGCTAATCTTCTAGAATAATAATAACGGAAATAAAATGAGAAATATAACGTAAGCGTTATTATTTGGAACTTCAATAAGAATCAAAATACTACTTTAGACGAGCAATAATGAAGAAAGCGAAGAATGTAAAGAACGGAAAGTAAATGCGGAATTTAAAAGACGGAAAAGAAATAGAATCGAGATCGACGAATAAGAATGGACGGGGTTAGGTGCGTCGAAGGAATGTGGCTAGCTCAGCGTTTCATCGAGTCGCAACGGCGGCAGAGCCGCCTGCTACGACTTCAACGGCGCCCCTAGCACATTCCCTCACCGCATCCCTTCCACGCCACTCTGCTCGTCGTCTTGAAGAATACTCACGAAGAACGATTTTTACTTCGACAGAACCTTCTCGGCTTTCAAAGCTTTTCACCCTCTCGATTTAGAAGTGAAGTGGATGTGAAATGAGCAAGCATTACTAAAGGGGTGGTCCCCTATATATAGGAAAAGATTTGGCTTCCCTTGGAAGCCATTGCTGTGCAGGAATACTTTAAAAGTTACCCCGGGTTCGGTTAAAAACTGTTTTATTCGATGTCGAGGTCTAAATGACTTCAGACACGAAATCTAAAAATACCGGGAGACTCGTTGGCTCGAATACTAGTGAACCAATTTGTTTCATGAAGAAGACGGGTTCGTCAGAAGGAAGACGAGCAAAGATTTCCTTTTTGGAATTACTTTCACTATTCACTCAGACTGACAGATTTGGCTGCCGAGCGTTCGATTGATCTCAGAATGTCAATCCGTGAATGCCAATGGAATCCTTGAGTCATTTCCCATAAGAGGGTCCTGACAGAACTGGACTTGGATTAACGATGAGGATTTCGTAAATTTCTCAAAACACGAACGCACGCAAAAGTTACTATTCATTCTTCTTTTAAATGCGTTCTTCATCACCGGGAACTCAAATGACTTCAGAATTAAAATCCGAAAACACTGGCATACTCCTTGAGTTAATAGCTTTCTAACGAGACCACAGATGGTCATAAAATAGTTAAAATCACATTTCTCAAAAAGGCGATCTGACTTCTAAAGTCGTGACTGACATCCAACATTAGCTAATCTTAATTAAATTCCTTCTTTAATTAGTTAACTTATCATTAACATTCCTCTAAACCTTATTCAGAAATCTGGGGTATTACATCCTACCCTCCTTAAATAAAATTTCATCCCGAAATTTACTAACCATGATAAGCGATATCAGGGTACTTCTTGAGCAACTCGGATTCAAGCTCCCAAGTTGCTTCCTCTGAACCATGGTGGTTCCAGATCACTTTCACAAGATCGATCTCCTTATTCCTCAGCTTCTGAATTTTTCGGTCCACGATGGCCTGGGGCTTTTCTTCATAGGCCAAGTCCTCATTCAAGACTATCTCTTCCTTGCTAATCACGTGTTTTGGATCAAACACGTACTTCCGTAACATCGAGACATGAAAAACATCATGCACGTTACTCAGGTTGGGTGGTAAGGCCAACCTGTAGGCTACTTCATTCACCTTTTCTAAGATCTCAAAAGGTCCAATAAATCTGGGCCTTAATTTGCTTCGTTTGCCAAAACGAATTATTCCTTTTGATGGAGACACCTTCAAAAATACTTTATCTCCAATGTCGAAACTGAGCCTTGTCCTCCTCTCATCTGCGTAGGCCTTCTGCCTATCTTGAGCTTCCTTGATGCGTTGACGAATGAGCTCGATTTTCTGGACGGCCTCTTGGACCATCTCGGGTCCAAGTATCCTTTTCTCTCCGACCTCGTCCCAATATAGGGGCGATCTACACTTCTTTCCATAAAGGGCTTCATAAGGGGCCATGCCGATCGATGTTTGGTAGCTGTTGTTATAGGCAAATTCTACCAAAGGCAGTAACTCCTCCCAATTGCTTCCTTGATCGATGATGACTCCTCTAAGCATGTCTTCTAGAATCTGGATAGTCCTTTCAGATTGACCATCCGTTTGAGGATGGAACGTTGTGCTGAAGTTGAGCTTTGATCCCATTGCATCTTGTAGGCTCCTCCAAAACCTTGATGTAAATCTTGAATCACGGTCCGATGTAATCGAGACCGGCACTCCGTGCAAATGCACAATTTCCTTAACATACAACTGGGCTAGTTGATCTAGCCCATCTGTCATCCTAACAGCAACAAAATGTGCCGATTTGGATAATCGGTCAACGATTACCCAAATGGCGGTATTTCCCCGCTTGGATCTTGGCAATCCTACGACAAAGTCCATGTTGATATGATCCCACTTCCATTCTGGAATTTCTAGGGGTTGAAGCAAACCGGAAGGTTTTTGATGCAAAGCTTTCACTTGTTGACAGCTCAGACACCTTTCCACGAAGGCGGCTATTTCCCTTTTCATGTTGTTCCACCAGAAATTCCTCTTGAGGTCTTGGTACATCTTGGTGCTTCCGGGATGTGCTGTATATGGTGTGTCATGTGCTTCGCACATGATTTCCTCCTTTAGTTCTCCCTTGCTAGGCACACAAAGCCTTCCTTTGAATAAGAGTGCGTTGTCGGCGGCTTCCGCGAATTCTTGAGAGTTGTCAGTTTGCGCTTCAGCCCTTTTCCTTTCAAGAAACTCGTCTCCTCTCTGGGCTTCAATTATCCTTTGCCTTAGGTCGGGCTGAGCGACTGTCGCGGCAATTTGAGCTTGAATGGTCTCGGGTGGTGTTAGCACCTCGATCTTTAACTTCTCGAACTCCTTGCGAAGATCTTCCTGGGCTGAAACGAGTCCTAACTCTGCCTTCTCTTTTCTACTTAGGGCATCTGCTACCACATTTGCTTTCCCTGGGTGGTAGTGGATCATACAGTCATAGTATTTTATGAGTTCTAGCCATCTTCTTTGTCTCATGTTAAGATCTTTTTGTTCGAAGAAATACTTCAAGCTTTTGTGATCTGAGAAGATCTCACACTTAGCTCTGTAGAGATAGTGCCTCCAGATCTTCAGCGCATGAACGACCGCTGCTAGTTCCAAGTCATGCGTTGGGTAGTTTTGTTCGTGATTCTTAAGCTGTCTAGAAGCATAAGCAATCACATTTCCTCTCTGCATTAGTACACATCCTAATCCTTTACTTGATGCGTCTGCGTAAACCACGAAATCTTCATTCCCTTCTGGGATGGTTAAAACGGGGGCTGTGGTTAGCATCCTCTTCAAGGTTTGAAAGCTTTCCTCACATTCAGACGTCCATTTGAACTTAGAATCCTTCTGTAACAATCGCGTCATAGGCTTGGATATAGTCGAGAATCCTTCAATGAATCTGCGATAGTATCCAGCGAGTCCTAGAAAACTCCTTATCTCGTTCACACTTCTTGGAGACTTCCAGTTGCTTACAGCTTCAATCTTGGCTGGATCCACCTTGATTCATTCTACCGAGACTATATGACCTAGAAACGTTACTTCTTTGAGCCAAAACTCACATTTGCTGAACTTAGCATAAAGCTTTTCTCTTCTTAAGGTTTCCAGTACCACTCTTAGGTGTTCCTGATGTTCTTCCTCTTCCTTGGAATAGATGAGAATATCATCTATGAAAACTAGAACAAACTTGTCTAGATACGGGTGAAAAACTCGGTTCATTAAATCTATGAATACTGCTGGGGCGTTGGTTAATCCGAATGGCATTACCACAAACTCGTAGTGCCCATAGCGAGTTCTAAAAGCGGTCTTAGGGATATCCTCCTTTCGGATCTTCAACTAATGGTACCCAGATCTTAAGTCTATCTTGGAGAAGACACTGGCTCCCTTGAGTTGATCGAAGAGATCGTCTATTCTTGGGAGAGGGTATCGATTCTTGATGGTTAGCTTATTAAGCTCTCTATAGTCGATGCACATTCTCAATGTGCCATCCTTTTTCTTTACGAACAAGATTGGAGCTCCCCAAGGTGACACACTAGGTTGGATAAAACCTAGGTCTAGTAACTCTTGCAGTTGAACCTTGAGTTCTTGCAACTCCTTAGGCGCCATTCTGTAGGGGGCTTTTGAAACTGGGGCGGCTCCTGGTTCCAACTTGATAGCGAATTCCACCTGCCTGTCTGGAGATAGTCCAGGCAGCTCCTTTGGAAATACGTCGGGGTATTCTTTTACGACTGGAACGTCTTCGATGGAAAGCTCTCCTTCCTCCTTCCTTATTAGGTTAACTAAAAATTCTTGGCAATTGTCTTTTCTTATCATCTTGGTAGCCTTCAGGGCGGATATTACTGGGATTTTGGTTCCCAGCCTTGATCCGTAGATTTTCACCTCGGGTTTCCCGGGTGGTCGAAACGTTACCTCCCTCTCGGGGCAGCTTATGGAAGCATTAGCTGCAGCTAACCAATCCATTCCTAGGATTATGTCGAAGTCCTGAATCTTTATCACATAAAGATTTGACTTAAAGTTTTCCCCTTCTATGTTCAATTCTAGGTTAGAGCAGACCTTCCTAGACATCATTTTCTTTCCAGAGGGAATACTTATTTCAAGAGCATTTTCGGCATTCTCGGGTTTAATCTTCAGTTTCTTACAAACAGACTCAGTTATAAATGAATGCGATGCTCCTATGTCAAAGAGAGCTAAAACTGGCGTCTCGAGGAGGGTAATCATACCTGCTAGATTACCTGGGGCCTTAGCAGCTTGTTGCTGATTGAGAGCATAAGTACGAGCTGGCTGAGGCGGCCTTTATCCTTGATTGGACCTTTGATCTCGTCCTTGGTTCGGTCTCGGGTTCAGTCCCGGCCTTTGACCCTGAGGTCCTCCTTGCTGCAGTCTTGGCTGGTTTTCAGGAAGTTGCTGAAGTGGTTACGGGTACAGGGGTTGCTGTGATGTTTGAGATCGTTGGTTGTTTCCTTTAGGACACTCTCTCTTGAAGTGCCCCTCCTCACCACAATTGTAGCACCCAGTTAGATTTGCTCGACAGATTCCAGGATGCATTCTTCTGTACTTTTGACACGGCCTAAAACTAGGGGCGTTGCTAAGTTGATTTCGAGGCACCCCTGACTCTCGGCTTTGCCAGTGGGGTTTCTTCCTTCTGTCATCCCTTCTTCCTCCTTCCCACTTCCTTTTCCCCTTTGGATCATTAGACGAATGAGTGGGTTGAATCTTCTGAGGAAGAATGGCCTCTATGCTCAATGCTTTGGCTAAGGTTCGGGCATAAGACATGTCTTCTTGCCCAGCGAGGGCTATGCCAATCTCGGATCTGAGTCCTTTCTTGAACTTGCGTGCTTTCTTCTCGTCTGTGTCTACTAGATGTGGAGCATGCCTTGACAACTGGTTGAATTCTCTATCGTATTCCGACACTGTCTTATTTCCTTGCTTTAGATTCCAGAACTCCATCTCTTTTGCCTCTCGATAACAATCCGGGATATACTTCTGATACAGATCGTGCTTGAAATCTTCCCAACTATAGTCTTCCCATTGAACCGGGGTTATGGTCCTTCATACGGACTCCCACCAGTAGTCCGCATCCTCCGTTAGCATGAAAAGAGCGCAACTTAGCTTCTCTCCTTCAGAGCAAGCTATGAAATCGAAGATTCGCTCTAAGGAGCGAACCCATTTTTCGGCATCCATTGGATCTCCTAAACCATTAAATGATGGAGGTTTGTGTTTGAGAAACACACTTTCGGCTTTTGGACCGAGGTTTGGGGCTTGCTCAAGTTCATTCTCGTCCTCATTCTCAGCTTGACGTCTTCGAGGCGGCATTCTAAAGAACTAGATATTAGCGAGGTTTGATTAAATTTACACAAGCAAGAATGCCTTTTGATAAGGTCTTTTAATTGCTCAAGATAGATCAAACAAAATGAAAATTTAGACGTCATTCAAGCATTATGGGAAAATTGCCTCATTTTAGAGGACTTTGGCATCGATATCGTAAATTATGGGTTACAACCGGGATAGGGCAGTCTCTTGGAAAATTCACTGCCACTATTGGGTTTAGAAATCTTAAAGCATCTATTACATACTAAAGTCTTGGTCAGAGCGGACATTAGATTTTAGACAAACAGATGGATTAGACATTTAGGTGTTCTAACAGCAACACCTTCTACACCTCCTTTCTATGCTTAATCATGAGTCGGGCCTTTACCCTTCTCCTTGCATGGCGATCCTACTTCCTCTTCGCCTTCTTCTGGGTCCTCGTCTTCTTCTTCTTCGTCTCCGATATCAACCGTTCCTTGCATGAGTATTGTACTGCTTATCAAGAAGTTCAATACCCTTGTTCGGTCAATGAAGAGAGGTTCGCCAACCTTCAAACCATAGAGATTGTTTGATTCTCCCTCATAGACATCATCTGGATTGACAAAATCTTCAAAGTCTCCAGATGTTGCAATGAAGGACATTGACTCAGTTCAATGTATGGGATGTTCTGGTTTTGGACACTATGCCAATGAATGTTCTACTGTCCAAAGGAAGCAGAGAAGAAATTACAGTGCTGCCATGTTAAGCGACGAATCTGGTGATGAAGAAGCTGAAAAACAAACTGTTTTGTTTGTAAAAGTCGATGATGACTTAGATGGAATGATTGACGCTTTAACTGACATGGATAGTGTTGATTATAACTATGATGCTAGTCTTGATCATGTGACTCCAGATGTTCCAAGCAATGTTATGGAGAAGGTTTCACAAGAAATTTCTGACATTTCTCCAAATACCACTAACTGGTATGAAATGACATTGCTGGATGAGTTTCGCAACACTACTGAAGTGTCTCAAGTGGAAGAAGACAAGTCCGAGGTCAGCCACCAGGAAGCTCTACAACAATTGCACAAGGTTGTAGATGAAGTTTGTGTCCAATGGACTGAACAATCAAAAGAATTTGGGATTCTCGTGGAAGAAAACCAAACTCTAAAGCAATGAGTACTGGACCTTAAGATTCGACTTACTATAAGTGATCTTGAGCTGAACAAGTTGAGAAAGAAAGTAGAAGCTCCCTCGAAAACCTTTCGACAACTCAATCAAGGAACATCTACTCTGAACGAGGTTCTGACATTGAGACAGACCACAAAAGCAGGCTTGGGATATACATCGAGTTCATCAATGTCTATCTCAAATCCTATCAAGTTTGTCAAAGGAGAAAGCTCTAAGGATGTTCCAGTCAATGTTGACGAAAATGTCAAACCGAATGTCAATGACAAATCCAAAGAGAAGAAATTTGTTTGTCATTATTGCCAAGAGCCTGGACATATCAAACCTTATTGCTTCAAATACCATGATGATATAGCAACAGGAAAGATTGTAGTGGAAAATTCTTCTAAACCTTCCAAGAAGAAGAAACACTCAAAGAAGGAAAAGATCTCGTGCAACGTTGTCTACACATCTCTGAAAGCCAACATTGCTGGTACATGGTACTTTGACAGTGGGTGCTCACGGCACATGACAGGAAATTCTAAGTTTCTCAATGACTATACCACAACAAGCAAAGGAAAAGTTAGTTATGGTGGAGGAGCACAAGGAAACATAGTAGGAAAAGGAACTTTGAATGTCAAGAACTTTTCCAAGTTACGCAATGTGCTTCATGTCGAAGGTTTAACAGCAAATCTGATCAGCATAAGTCAACTATGTGATGACGGTATGCATGTCAGATTCAATAAGAACACCTGTAAGGTTTTTGATAGCGAGAATAAATGCATTATGTTCGGAAGTCGGGCTTTGGATAATTGCTATCATGCTGACAAGAATGAAAAATACAATGTTTCAGTTAATGTTGACACTCAACTCGTACATCAAAAACTGGGTCATCTCAGCTTTCGAAGTTTGAAGAAACTAACTGAAGCTGATGCTATTCGAGGTATTCCACATGTGAAGATCAATCTCGATGTTGTTTGCAATGCATGTCAAAAAGGCAAACAGGTGAGAGCTTCACATAAAAGTTCCTCAGGTTGTCAAACCACGAAGTGCTTCAATTTGATTCACATGGACATCATGGGTCCCGTTGACACCAAAAGTATGAGTGGAAAAAGATTCATTCTGGTGATAGTTGATGATTTTTCGAGATTCACATAGGTTGAATTTCTTCAAGAAAAATCTGAAGCTTTCAGGATGTTCAAGAAGTTCTACAGGTTGGTGTCAAGACAACATGAGTCCAATATCAAATGCATTAGAACAGATCATGGGCTCGAATTTGAAAACTCAATGTTTGAAGAGTTTTGTGAAAAACGAGGCATCATTCATGAGTTTTCTGCTCTGAAGACACCTCAACAGAATGGGGTGGTTGAGAGAAAAAATCGAACTCTCCCGGAGATGTCAAGAGCAATGTTATAAGCTCAACGGTTGTCCAAGAAGTTATGGGCTGAAGTAGTTAACACTGCTTGTCACATCAGGAACAAAGTGATTCTTCACCCAGGTAGAACTGTTACACCGTATGAACTTCTGAAGGGAAAGAAGCCCAATTTGAAGTACTTTCATGTTTTTGGATGTGTATGTTACATCCTGAATGACAGGGATCATCTGGGAAAATTTGATTCCAAAAGCGACAAAGGGATTTTCTTGGGTTACACATCTGACAGTCGTGCTTACCGTGTGCTTCATCTTAGAACAAAAGTAGTCCAAGAATCAATTAACATTATTTTTGATGACCACACAGGTATTGCTTCAAAATCTGAAGAGGATGATGTGATTGATCTCATTGACATAGGTGAAATGTCAAGTGATCAGACTGGAAGTGATTGTGAGAACAAGACATCCACTGAGAATGTCAAAATGAATGTTCTACAAAATGATGAAGCTTCAGTTAAAACATCAACTCCAACATTCACGTCAGACAATGAAGACGATCAGGTGATGACTGCAGAAGATGAACCAAGAAGAGATCCTCCAAGTCGAATTCGGAAGAATCATCCAGATTCACATATCATTGGAGATCAATCCGAAGGAGTTCAAACCAGGAGCAAGAATTTTGAGGAATACAAGGAAATGCTGAAACTGGTATGCATGTCTTCCTTAAATGTTTGTATGTCAAACACTCATTTTCTGTCTAACATTGAACCAAAAAACATTAATGATGCACTTAATGATGATTTTTGGATCAATGCTATGCATGGGGAACTAAAGCAGTTCGTAAGGAACAATGTATGGGAATTAGTTCCACGCCCCAAAGATAAAAATGTGATTGGGACAAAATGGATTTTCAAAAATAAAACGGATGAGTCTGGGAATGTTGTCAGAAATAAAGCTCGTCTAGTCGCTCAAGGCTACACCCAAGTTGAAGGGGTAAACTTTGACGAAACTTTTGCTCCTGTTGCAAGGATTGAAGTCATTCGTCTTTTATGTGCAATTGCATGTTATGTGGGTTTTACTTTACATAAAATGGATGTTAAAAGTGCTTTCTTGAATAGATTTCTCAATGAAGAGGCATATGTCGAACAACCTAAGGGGTTCGAATGTCATGAGAAACCATTGCACGTTTTTAAGCTCAAAAATGCTTTGTATGGTCTCAAACAAGCCCCTAGAGCATGGTATGCTAGACTGACCGATTTCTTGCTCCAAATTGGTTTTGAAAGAGGTCAATTCGATAAAACATTGTTTATTAAGAAGAATCAAAAATATATTACAGTTGCTCAAATCTATGTGGATGACATTGTTTTTGGTTCGACTTGTACTAATCTGCTCAAAGATTTTGCAGACTCAATGTGCAATACGTTTGAAATGAGCATGGTTAGAGAGCTCAACTATTTCCTTGGTATACAAATCAAGCAATATAAAGATGGGATCTTCATCTCTCAAAGCAAATATGTTAGAGGATTGGTCAAGCGTTTTGGATTAGAGAATGCTAAACCTATGAAGACGCCTATGGGATCTTCCGAAAAGTTGAGTAGAGATGATGTTGGTAGCAATGTTAATTCTACCATGTATAGAGGAATTATAGGTAGTTTATTGTACTCAACAGCTAGTCGCCATGACATTATGTTTAGTGTTGGTGTTTGTGCGAGATATCAATCTCAGCCTAAAGAATCTCATCATAAAGCTGTTAAAAGAATCATTCGCTATGTTTCTGGCACAATTGGGTTTGGTATTAAATACTGCAAAAGTTCTAACATTCATCTTGTAGGATATAGTGACTCGAATTGGGCAGGTGATGTCGATGATCGAAAAAGCACTAGCGGAGGCTGTTTTTATTTTGGCAACAATCTAGTTTCTTGGTCGAGTAAGAAACAAAATTGTATCTCACTCTCCACGGCCGAATCAGAGTATGTTGCTGCTGCTAGTTGTTGCTCTCAATTGTTGTGGTTAAATCAAATGGTACTAGATTATGGTCTGGCTAGTCCTTCTTTGACATTGTTATGTGACAATGTTAGTGCAATTGAAATTTCAAAGAACCCAATCCAACATTCTCGCACCAAACACATTGACATCCGATATCACTTTATCCGAGATCTCATTGAACGAGATATCATCAAATTGGAATACATTCCTACAGAAAATCAAGTTGCAGATATTTTTACTGAACCTTTGGATTTTGAGAGATTTTCTTCCCTAAGAAAATCTCTTGGAATATGTGTCTGCTAGTCAATGATTGACATCCTGATGTTAAAGTCAATGTTATGATCTTTGACATCAGGTCCTGTAATTCTGAAGATAATAAAACTATGATACGATGATATGATTTTCTATTATGAATCAATTCATACGAATTTATTCAATCATGACTCGTCTCAATTTGTTTTATTTATTTTCAGAATTTGTTTTCTTTATTATTTTTATTATTTATTATTTATTGTTTAAACAATAGATAATTGAAACACTGATACGCAGATATACTTATCTGCATATCTTATGACATGATAAGAGAGAGAGAGTGTGAGAGATATCACTTTCATTATTTTAATAACAAAAAGTGGTTTTGTCTTTATCTCTTTTTTATTTCAAAAACCCCATCTCTCTCCATATCCGATTCACTTTACTCTCTCTAAGCGATTCATCTTCTCCGCTTCTTAATTTTTTTTTCTCTCTCTCCTTTTTCATCCATGGCGGACCAAAACCCTAATCACTTGCAAGCCATGATGATGATGTTGCAGCAGATGATGGAGCTCGCAAAAGGATCCCCATCATCAGCCTCAACACCAGCTGCTGTAGTACAACCCCCACTCTCTGCAATATCGACCCAGACTCCTGACATTGCTCCACCAACTACTCAAGTTAAAGTAGCAACAGCAAATGTCACTGAGTCTTCATCACCAAAGGCGACGCCAACTGAAGTCGAGGCTCATCCGGATCTCATTATTCCTCCTGGAACTGAGATCCTAAACCCTATGCCGATCAGGATGAATGTGCTTGGTGATTCCACAAATCCAATCGAACCTGAATCCACTTCTCACCTACAGTCTCTGTCAAAGATGGCGAAGACTTCTCCACCGATGAGGAAATTGAAGCGTCTTCACAGTGATGCAACTGACTAACCTGAAGTCACCTCCTCTAAAAAGGTGAAAAATGAAGGGTCTAAGGCTGCCTCCCGGTCGTTGCGAGATGAATCCGACTCCACTGGTGAACAAGTTCCTGATTCTCCTCCTGCTGATGTCACACAGAGTGTCAATCCTACTGATGAGCCCTTGGACGAGGATTCCAACACAGATGAGGACTCTCCTCTTGACATCACGCAAGATTTTAGTAAGATTTTCTATTCTGAAGAGGCTAAGAAATCTCATGCTCTTTATATTAAGAGAACTCTTAAGGTTGAGAAAATGATAGATGTTCTTAGCTTTAAGAAATATGGGATGGATGTGTTTCTTAAGAAGAGAAGTTTGTGGAAATCTGTTACGTCACTTGTGTCATATGATCCTGATGTTATTCATGAATTCTATGCTAACATCATTTCTGATATGGGAGATCCTACTAAACTGTGTTTTGGAACTGTGTATGTTAGGGAAAAAATCTATAAGTTTTCTCCTATTGTTATTAACATGTTTCTTGAGTTAGGCAATGAGGACACAATCATGTCTTTAGATTTGATTAATGATGTGGTGAATGTTATTACTGGAGGTTTGGTTCCAAAATGGCTCAACAAAGTACCTGCTTCCAAGTTAACATTCTTTTACTCAGTGTTATACAAGCTTGCAGTGAGTAATTGGCTGCCCACATCAAATGCCTCTGTCATCACAGTTGATCAGGCCATTCTCCTATACAAGATAGGAAATCAGCTTCCTTTCAACCTTGGGGCATACATTTTTTATGCTACTTTGAAAGCTGCCTCTAAATCAAGTTCCTTAAATTTACTTCCTTTCCCATGTTTGATCTATGGGATCCTTACGAGCCAAGGGTTAAAGGAACGCAAAAAGAATGTGATGTCCGAGCAGTCTTCCATCTCTATAATGAAGCCTAAGAGGAATGATGATAGGATCATTGATCTGCCCTATCCTCATGATGCTGCTAATCCAGTGCCTCCTTCTGCCGAAGGTACCCCTGCTCCTTTCCAATCTGATGTCTATCCTGATGTTGCCTCCACGCTTGCTATTCCAATTGTCATGATGCCGCTGAAGACTCTTCAACATCAAATTGCACTGTTTGATCATGTTATTGGTCAACTCACCAAGGCTCGAGATTCTCTTCTGACTCTCCTTTCTACACAAAAAGGAGGAGTAGATGATGATGCTGATGGTGATGATGCGGATGCTGGAGACACAGATGCTGGACCGAGTGTTGCTAGTCAAGCAAAGGGGAGAAAATATGCAGCCAAAGGGAAGAGGAAGATGATATGAAGCTTAGTGTTTAAGCTTCTGATTTTTAAAACTGTTTTTTTTTGCTAAAAATAAATTTTAAGGTTTTCTGTTTATGTATGTGCTGGACACACGGTTTTGGTATGCATTTTATGCATATCTTGTTTTTGTTTGTTGAATGCAATATGTGATTGTGTTCTTGATACTATATGCTTATTCAGTTTTTGATATTCGTGACATATCATTATGATTAGGCATATTGAGTTTGTTTTGAGATATTGAATGATCAATATGTCTTGATTGTTGTGTGTTGAACGTTGAGTTCAACATTGATATTTTGTGTTGAATGTTCAGTTCAACATTGATATTGTTGTGTTGAACTTTCTGTTCCACATTAATTTTATAATAGGATATGTTCCTATTATATAATGATCTAATTAAGGGGGAGTAACCCTTAAGGGAGAGATTTTAAGATCTCTATTTTCCGCTGCGACTCTAATGTATAAAATACATTGAGTTGTATGTTTTGTGCAGAAAGGTTAAGATTAAGGGAGAGATTGTTGAGTGTTGTATGACATTGAGGTTCAATGTTGCACTCGATGTCAGACAGATTCCCTGCGACATTGTCTGTGATATAGTCGTAATTAATCTTATCATTTCCTAGTTTTATTTATTATTTTAATAAATAAAATAATTTTATATATCTTAAAATATATGTGTATATCCACGAAATTGATATTTCAAATAAATGGATATATACATAATTAGATATATTATTTAAAATAGAGTTTGACAAAGTCAAAACTCTATCTCCTATTTTTTAGGTCTAGCGGTTTTTCTATTTATTTCTTTTTCTTTTTCAGAAAATTATATTTGCTGGATATTTAGAAAAGGAGCATGAACGTGGTGAAGCTTTCAACCACGCCTTGGAGGCGGTTTCTTCCATATACGGTGAAGTCATGGAGTGGAACGGTTATCGTCAACCCATGTTCAAGAAAGAGAAATCGTGGACCTTGTAGGATTCAAGTGAAGAGCATATTTAAGAAGCATGGTCGACACTTGAAGACTTATTCAAGCTCAATCCATTTTCCGCTGCGTGAAGATTGAAGAAAGTTTGAGTCACAAACTTAGTTTAGGTTTTGTTCTTTGTTCCTTCTTCTATCTTAACGTTTGTTGTTGTTCAATCCTTTCACGGAATAGATAGCAAGGTTGTGAAACCTTTACTAGTTTGTATACAAATTGACGGGATGTCAATTTGTTTGTTTTAGTTTGTATACAAGTTGACGGGATGTCAATTTGTATGTTGTAGATTGTATATGAATTGACGAGATGTCAATTTATATGCTTTAGTTCTTTTTAGTGTTAGACTAGATTAGAACTTGTAAATGTTGCTGTAGTGTTAAGAGTCTTTGCGTCTAACATCGACAGCTTGATAATTTTGTACTCATAGTAGTATAATTTCGCCCTGTGGCAATCACACACATGTTATGTGTGATTTAAAATTTATATCCTGTATCATTGCGCATTTTTATTTCCTGCATATTTGTGTTAAGATAGTCGTGTTAACTGTCTATTACATTGAGTTTGACATTACGAATCTGTGTCTAATTTCAGTGTTTGTGACAACAAATTACAACAACATACTCATTGTATCCAATGGAACATTTGAAGAACTTATTACAATCGTCAATTCCCAGCATACTATGACAACATGAAAATAGAAAATTTAAAATGATGATTTATGCTAAAATCAATTCTATCATTTGCTAATATGTACCCAACAAATCAAATAAATAGTTTGCAAATGAAATTAGGAGTGTAAAACTATCATACATCTAATTAACATATTGTTCTTACAGTCAAATTTTTCAAAACCTCACAAATATGCACAAAATCGTATGAAGTATGTGTAAATCAAAAAATTAGAATACTAGTTCTTTAAGACAATCATAGATAAACACAAAAACATATTGTAATAAGGCTACAATCTAGCCACATGAAGAAATAACATTAGTATACGTAACAATTCCGTTTCTCTTTCCTTTGCCCATCTTGCATTTGTCCTTCGTCTATCAAGCTTGACAAAAAGATATAAATATTAGTGTGCGTAACAAAGTATCATCAAAACTATAAACTTTAAGATGTTTGTCTTTGTCCATGTGGCTCTTTGGTGAATTTCTTAGAAGTGCCTGCACATTGCATACAGTCAAATTTTTTTTTCACAACTCAGTTTATAATTGAATCACTTTGAATAATGCTATCATCCATCTTACAATTGGCTAACATAATACCAATCATTTGCTAACATACATGTATTCAAAATTAAGATCATTTTCCATAAACTACAATTGTATATTGTTGATCTAAACATTTTATAACAATCTATATTTAGGAATGCTTATGATATCAGTAATATCTGCTAATTTGACAATAACATTCCATAATATGACAATGAACATATAAATGAAAACATACATCAAATAAACTACATACTCATAGGATTATGGCTATGAACAGATGTATAATTTGCTATAAACAGATGCATAAGTTGCTAAAAACATTAATAATATTAAACTAACAAATGTTACGAATCAACAAATTTGTGCTTTAATTTTTTACTTAAAGATGACCATTGCAGACCACTGTCTACAATCAATTACCGATATCTCAGAACCATTCAAAGATCAGTCGAACAACAAAAGAAACCCAACTCATAAGCAAAAAAATAATTTTCTATAAACAAATATATAATTTGATATAAACAGATGTATAATTTGCTATAAATAAAAACATATTTTGCTAACAGTTATTGATACGATTTCCACTATTTTTTTTATACAAAACTTAAACACACATTTGCTAAAAATATTAATAATATGAAATTTAAAAATGCTACGAAGTAGCAAATTATTGACTAACATATTGCAAATTATTAGCTAACAATATTTATTAAAAATGCTATGATATCGTAAACCCTTGCTGACTTGAAAATTAAGTTCTGATCACAACATAACACAACTAAACATAAATTGCAATCATCCATATTATGAATGCTAGAGATATTATTGACATTTGCTAACTTTGGAAAACATATCATAATATGCAAATAAACATATAAGATTAAAACATATCAATTATATATTGTGTTAAACACAATTACAAATTTGTTATCTTCTTAAATAATTTTTGCTAAAAATGTAGGATAATTTGCTAATATATAGGTGTTAATGTGATGCAGAGGTGTGCTAATATGAACTATCTAATTTGCTATCACATCATATAATATTTGCTAAAATTAACCAATCATCTATCTATTCAAAATTTAACATAAATCTACAAACAAATTATCAAGAACCATCAAAGATCAATGTAATTCATAAACCCTAGTTTTATCAAAATTAAAATCGTACAATGCGAAAATTAAAATATTGCAAACAAAACATATAATTAGGATTTTAGTTTTCAAACACTAGTAGATTACTTGTTCAACCTTCGCGAATAACACATCTATTAACCATTCTTAAATCAAATTCTCGATCTAGAAAAATTGATGAGGCTACATAATCAAATTGCTATTCTTCTTTTGGTGGTTCTCAATCTGGGGGATTTGATAATATGACACAAAATACATGAAATTCCCAAAGAGAGATTCAAAGAACACAACATACATCTAAAAATTTAGAACCCTTGTTTTTAAGACAATCTCAAAAAACCAAATCAAACAACACACGCACAGTATATTCACAAAATTACGACTTCATACACATTACACAAACATCAAACATCAAAACACCATTAGAGTACCTTCAAATCTCTTCGATTGACCTCCGCCCGCCAGCTGCAATTGATAGGACCTAGTAGATGCCGTAAAACTCGAGAAAATCGCAAAGAATTCCATAGAAAATAGTGTCTCCAACTGTATCTCTGTTTGCAGAAGATGAGAGTGGTATCGACCTTGCATCTGCCAAACGACGACTTCTGCTATTCTCTCTGTTTAGGTTTGCATCGGGGAGAGAGATGAAGAGTCTAATCACAATGAATTGGCGTGTGCATATTCTATTGTTGAAGAATTTCCATACATATTAGGATTCTTTGCCATTATTATTATTCATAGATATGGACGTGAGATTAGGTGTCTTTTTTTTGGACTATTATATCCCTATGAAATCTAATTACATTTTGAAACACGCTCAATTTGTAATTAACCCCCTTAAGATCCAATTCAATCTAGACCATTCAATTTAATAGGATCAACAACCGTAATTAGTTCTTAGTTCTCAAATAGGGGGTAATTCTCATTTTAATCCTTCAATATATATATATATATATATATATATGAAGGATAAAATAGGAACCAATTCCCCCTGAAGGAATCTAGGAACCAATCTTAGCCTTAGATTTGATTAGATCTAATGACCATAATTTAGTCAAAGTTTTAGTCAAAGTAAGGTGGCAAACTTGTAATATTTGAGAACTTAATGAAAGCGGGGTTATTTTCATAATTTAGAAATTCTGTTATGTTTTTTCGGATTTTGGGCCCAATTTCCGGAATTAAATAGACAACACTTTAAAAGCGTTGTCTTTTCTGACGTTGTATTAATATGCTAACATGAAAGATGTATATTGCTAACATCAACAGATTTTGTTGCTATCAGGAGATAGACTCATATCGCTAACTTGACGAGATCATAATATTAAATTGACACGTATTAAACACCACACATATAATATTGGACCACATTTAAAATAATACTGTGTAACATATGTAACATCATTCACACATACAACATATTGCTAATATGTTAGAGAATATACACACTGCTAATATATGACTATTAATTTGCTAATATGTTAGTAACACATTGCTAATATGTGAATAATGATATGCTAGCATGACTTAAATTCTCAAATATTACAAGTTTTCAAAATAATATTAAACATTGATAAAGTTATAATTGTTTATGAACTTAACTATATATAGCTCATACTTTAACTATTTTCTCATGAAAGCAACTTAAAATTCAAAGTCATGCATAAAAAATTTCATGTTAGCAAAATAAACACAAGATATGAGCAATATTGTGATATCATATTAGCAAATATCTGACAGTTACGAGTTGAATATACGTGAAAAATAGTTTTTTGTATTTTTCATCAATTTTTGCTCAAATAAACATATGCATTATGGATCTTAAATGAAAGAACATAAAAAATCTTTAATTTGATATATTTTTTTGCGTAAATTGGATAAAAAACGAATAAGTTATGATTATTTAAAGTTTTTAGGAATTTTTTAAAAGATGATGTCATCACTTTATTAAAAAAATCTGAAATTACCCCTTATAATTCGAATTTTACATATTTACAACTATGCCACCGCTTTTTTATCCGCCATGTCATCAAAATCCTCAAAATCCTTGAATTTGATTGGTTCCTAGGTTCCTTCAGGAGGGGTTGGTGCCTATTTGAACCCACCCCTATATATATATATATATATATATATATATATATATATATATATAGGAAGGATCAAATAGGAACCAATTTCCCCTGAAGGAACCTAGGAACCAATCCTAACCTTAGATTTGATTAGATCTAATGACCATAATTTAGTCAAAGTTTTAGTCAAAGTAAGGTGGCAAACTTGTAATATTTGAGAACTTAATAAAGCAGGGTTATTTTCGTAATTTCGAAATTCTGTTATGTTTTTTCGGATTTTGGGCCCAATTTTTTGAAATTAAATAGACAATACCTTAAAACCGTTGTCTTTTCTAGCGTTGTATTAATATGCTAACATGAAAGATGAATATTACTAACATCAACAGATTTTGTTGCTATCATGAGATAGACTCATATTGCTAACTTGACGAGATCATAATATTAAATTGACACGTATTAAACACCACACATATAACATTGGACCACATTTAAAATAATACTGTGTAACATGTGTAACATCATTCATACATACAACATATTGCTAATATGTTAGAGAATATACACACTGCTAATATGTGACTATTAATTTGCTAATATGTTAGTAACACATTGCTAATATGTGAATAATGATATGCTAGCATGACTTAAATTCTCAAATATTAGAAGTTTTCAAAATAATATTAAGTATTGATAAAGTTATAATTGCTTATGAACTTAACTATATATAGCTCATATTTTAACTATTTTCTCATGAAAGCAACTTAAAATTCAAAGTCGTGCATAAAAAATTTCATGTTAGCAACATAAAACACAAGATATGAGCAATATTGTGATATCATATTAGCAAATATCTGACAGTTACGAGTTGAATATACGTGAAAAATAGTTTTTTATATTTTTCATCATTTTTTGCTCAAATAAACATATGCGTTATGGATCTTAAATGAAAGATCATGAAAAAATATTTAATTTGATATATATTTTTTGCTTAAATTTGATAAAAAACGAATAAGTTATGATTATTTAAAGTTTTTAGGAATTTTTTAAAAGATGATATCATCATTTTATTAAAAAAATCTGGAATTACCCCTTATAATTCGAATTTTACATATTTACAACTATGTCACTGCTTTTTTATGCCCCATGTCATCAAAATCCTTGAATTTGATTGGTTTTTGGGTTTCTTTAGGGGTTGGTTCCTATTTGAATCTAACCTTATATATATATATATATATATATATATTAGAAAAGAAAACTTAAAAAGAGTTAAAAGATCGTGAAATAAAATTGAGAGAAGTAAGAGAACCGAGAAGACACGACTGAACAGAGAACGGAGAGCCTCTGGCCGTGTGTGCCGCAGCCTGCAGACGCCGCGACCCACCATCACCCACCCCTCCCTATTCCCTAACCCGCAGTCGCCACTCCCACTCGCCACATAGAAGCCAGCAGCGGCCTTGAGGAAGAGTGAGACGAGCTTCATCGCCGCCAAGACGACGAGCCCTATCTCCATTGAGCTTCATCACCGCCGACGAGCCCTCGCCTGACGTATCCCTCCATCTCTTCTGGTATTGTAATTGTAATTTTGATTTCATAATGGTTGCATATCAATACAACAAAAAGAGGGGGTTTTTTGTGAAGGAAAAGTCTATATAAATAACTCTTCAGTACACAGTAGCTAATTGATTCAATTATGAAAATCTGATGCATTGTATACTGAAGGAAAATAAGAGCCAGTGACACACGAGTACACAGAAACACACCTAAAATCCCAGATGAGAAAAGAAAACAAAACCTAATTCTAATTCCCAAATCCCGTCACTTCTCACCTAAACAACCCGTCGCCCTTCGCTTGTGCTCGCCGGCAGCGCATCGCCAATCGCCCTCGGCTGTGCTCCTCGGACGCTAGCAGTGTCCCCGATCTGAAGCCGGCAGCGCATCGCCAATCGCCCTCGGCTGTGCTCCTCGGACGCTAGCAGTGTCCCCGATCTTCAGAAGCTGTGTCTGTCACACGCACGTAGACGCAGCAACACTATTGTCTCTGTCTTGAGGTATTGTGCATTTGTAGAGTCATTTAAGTAGAATTGATTTAAGTAGAATCATTCTACTTCATGCGTCTAACTTGGTAGAAGCAGAATTGATTTTAAGTAGAGTCATTTTGTAAAGTAGTTTTCTAATGAATTCGTATTTCGTAATGTATTTTTCTTCTTGTACTGTGAAGGTTTTATGAGGTGTTATACTGTTATTTAGTTAGAGGTTTCAGATTGAAGATTAATAAAAAAAAAGTTGATTAACTCTGTATATTGATATAGATGGCAGATATGTATACTGATTATTTACGATGAGATATACTAATATACATCGTAGAGTAAGTCTTGTACTGTGAACTTTTATTTATAAGTCATTAATTATGTGTTCTTTAGGTTGAAAAATTGAATTGCAAAATTGATTTAGGTGGGAAAAAAATATAGCAAAATATATTCGGTTTCGTAAAAACTGACTGAAAACGAACTGATCATTTCGGTTTCGGTTCGGCTTGGCTTGTGCCCAACATCGTTCGGTTTCGGTCCCATTTTTTCAGATTTCGATTCACTTCAGCTTTAGGGTTTTAGTTCGGTCCGGACCGAATGCACACCCCTAGAAGAAAGAGTACTCTTCTTCCCTTCTATTCTCCCAAACCCCATTCTTGTCCCTCTCCTCTCTCTACGGCGGTGAAGTTAGCAGCTAGCAAGCCTCTCCTCTCTCGTGTCTTGGTGGCTGGCAACAATTGTCCACCTGCATCTCTCATTTTTGACGGCTTAGTGGTGTCATCCACCAATAACTTGTTCTCTTCCATTCTTAGTTGAAACACTAGGCACCGGCGACTCTGCAACACAACTAAGGTTTTTGCTGTGGCGGAGGCGTCTTCTCTGGCTCAAATCCTCAAAATATCCCAATATTTCAAAATTATTTAATATTTGTGTTTTGCTCGATGAGTTGCTCATATGTGATGTTTCTACAGTTTTACTTGTATATTTGCAATTTAGATTTTTTTTGTTTATCTTCTCGTGAAATTCTTCAATTTAATCAGTTTGAGTTGCAATGTGCTTTGTGTTATAGTTTAATTTTGAATTAAAAAAATGGTAAAATATGAAATATATTAAGTCAAGCTCGAGTTTAACGAGCTTGCGATTAGATAGACGTGCAAATCTGACTTGGTTATAGATAATTGAGTAGATTTTGATCTCTCCTCTCAACCTTAATTTTTACTGGCAATATCATTAATATCATTCACTTTTCTTGGCATTTAATATATGCACTTTGAAGCTCTTGCATACTAATCTTTGATCTGCTGATGGAAGAGAAATACCATCTATCCATGAGCTCTAGAGAAGAGACATCAAGTCTTTAGTCTACTAGTTTTCTTTATCGTTTATTTGCTGTTACCTCTATGTTTGTTGATAATTTATTGAAACCTGCACTCATGTTCCATAGATGAGCTTTTAGTTACTTAAGTTATTTGTAATTGATTAATGGTTAAGTTTGTATTTGTTGGATGATAAGTGCTTGTAGATGACCTCTAACATTCACAGTACTTTGCACAATTCTGATAGAATATTACCATTAGTCTGTATATTTCTGATAGAAGTTTATTTATTTGTAATTGATTAATGGTTAAGTTTGTGTTGCTTGGATGACAAGTGATTGAGCAACAAGAACTGCTTGATCTCTAACATCAACAGTACATTGTACATTTCTGATAGAAGATTACCTCGTAGATTTATTATATTGTCTCTATCAGTCTTAGTCTTTTCACATAGTATGTTTCCTGCATTATACCTTCAGGCATAATGATTAGGTTGTTCAAAGTAAAGGAAAAACAGAGAGAACTTGCTGAAAGTGCTAATGGGAAGCCTCCAGTGAAGAAGCAAAGTGCTGGAGAACTACGTCTTCAAAAAGGTGTGTTTGTTTTTATTGATAGATCATAGATGTTTAAAGATTCTATTTCATTATACATTTAAACGCATGACTGTCACTTCTTTATTTTCTTTTTTCATTTAAAGTTCTTTTATCTGTGTATAAAGTTATATGCAAATGACTTTAGGGGATATGTGGTAATGAAGAGAATTGTTGATCAGGTTGATTTCACATCTGGATAGTTTTATGTTATTGATGTTATATTATAAAGTTGTCGCATCTGAATTGCTTAACCAAAGAGAAATACAGCATTGGGGGAGGAATTAACGTGATGAGCTCAAATGAACTCAATATGTGGAAGTTTGCATGCTACGTTTTCCGTTGGCTTACTTCAATGAATGCTTTTGAAGACACATTCTCCATAATTTTCCACTTCTGATGTTTCTAATCACCCTTCTCTTCATGAGAAATTTGCTGCATGTTAGATTATCCTTTGCGTATCTCATCTTTAGATTACTTTTGTTTTCCTGTGGCTAAGATGTACAAGTCTCAAACTCTTTTGAAGGTCAATACATGCCAGACCTTCATTAATCTTCTTTCTAATAACAATTGCATAAAGTAATTGCAACATTTACACAAGTTGAGCATTTCATTTTAATTTATGTCACTATAAAATACAAGTTTCATCATACTTTCTGTAACTTTTTTAGGGGTGTACCGTATACACAGAGTTAGGATGCTTATTCCTGAAAACATCTTCTATTGAGTTCATCCCAAACCAGTTGCATGCACTTGTAACTGATGCTTCTCTGCTGATGCTAATACCGCCGACATTGTAATTGGCTAGGTCTGTCTTTGTCTTCTCGTCCAATCAACACATACATGCTTCCACTCTCTCCCTTGCCCAAATGCATATACAATTAAGCACTCTTTTATGCTAATACTACATTTGCACTGTAATGTGTTTGGTCATTCTATGTTCTATCAAATCCATTCAACACTGATAACAAACCACAAAATCGGATTTATCATCACTGGATGAGGAAGGATTGACAGGTGCATGGATAGGTGCTGAATCAATAGGTTGTTCTATTTAGTTATTGGTACTGTACGTAACAATATTAAGTAGTTTTCTTTCAGTTCTTCGGCGTAGAACGCTGGGCAGGTTGTCAAACATGAAGAAAACTACGTAATTTCTGTTATTCTGTTTAAGGAGAAGTATATTTAGTATTATTCTATTTATCAACTAGTATTTGCACCATGAACAGTTCATTTGACTCTATGAAACATACGTACTCTAAAGAATCAAAACTGGCAGTTCTGTTTTTCTTTCATTTCCATTGCACGCATCTGTCACTGGTTTTTATGTTTGCTCTGTCACCACCGTCTTCTAGAGTCTCCTCTCCTATTGTCAGTTCACAGAGCCTTCTAATTCCCAAAATTCTACCCTGAGTGCAATTTGAATCAAAATCCAAGAGAGCTATTTCCTTCATTCAATCAATAGCAGCATGGTTGGCACCATCATACAGGGTCTCTTTTTTAATTTCAATTTAGATGAAAGTAATTCAATGCCTACAGCTCGATGTTTAATTCTTCTTCTTCATAACCTTCTGCACCCTTTACAGCCTTTCAGAACTTACACATTCTCTGCTGCTGCCATGCAACATCAGTTCCTCTTCCGTCTCCTTCCTGCTTCGGCATATTCTTCACCGTGATCACCTCTGTCACTGCTACCGAAACAAACGGAAGGAGGTTGCATGTACATACATGCCATTATAACTTTGCCCACCGGCCACAAGTGATATGTATCGGTATATTAAGGGAGAAAGGGATCTTGCTTTTTGCTGAAAAATAAGGAGAGTTCTGGAATAGTTTTCCCTTGTCCTAAGTAATTGTTCTTTTTATTTATTTATTTTTTCCTTTTTTTGGCTAGCAAACATTAGGAGCTCGCTTTTTAAATGATAATCTTATTTAACCTGATATGATACGACTATGTCAAAGAGGGTATTTTCTGGTTCTTTATTGTGTTAGCTTTTGGCTTTTAATCCTTTTTAATTCCTTTTGTACATTGAGCGTTAACTTCTTTTAACACTCTTGATGTAGATATTAGTGAACTGAATCTGCCGAAAACCTGTAGCATATCATTCCCTAATGGCAAGGATGACCTCATGAACTTTGAAGTTACCATTCACCCTGATGAAGGATATTATCTGTAAGTACTTATGTCCGAGTTGGGTCTTTAGTTGATTACTGAGCTTGTGTGGTAGTTTTGTTTTGTTTCTACTGTCATGTTCATTAATATTAGTACCTTGTGTTCAGTGGCGGAACATTTGTTTTCTCATTCCAAATTTCACCCATCTATCCTCATGAGGCACCGAAGGTTAAATGCAAGACAAAGGTAATGAAATCCCAGTAGCTCTGATTGTGTCTTGGATTTTTTTTAAACAATGCAATTTTCAGAAATCCTGTTTATGTTTTATTTGAATCTTGTGAATTCTTTGGAATGTTGCAGTTGTATCATCCTAACATTGACTTGGAAGGAAATGTCTGTCTAAACATTCTTCGAGAAGACTGGAAACCTGTTCTGAACATAAACACCATCATTTATGGGCTGTATCACCTTTTCACGGTATTGAAATATCAAATTTTACCAAACACAATATTGTTGCAGCTCTTCATGTTCTCTTACGAGATCTGCATGCAGGAACCAAATCATGAGGATCCACTCAATCACGATGCTGCTGGTGTGTTGAGAGACAACCCAAAAATGTTTGAATCTAATGTTAGGAGAGCGATGGCTGGTGGCTATGTTGGACAAACTTTCTTCACTCGTTGCATATAGTATGTGAAGGTTGGACCAGTTACCAATTTTAGCTGAGATTGGGCCCGCTGTGAGGTCGGAAGACTCTAAATTTGGACGCCCATCTAAACCTGTAGTCTTTCTGCTACAAATTGGAAGCTCGTTCAAATCTGTCACTGAAATTCATGTATCTTAGAAGCAGAAAGATATGCTGCCATAACTAAAGTCCCTTGTGTTGGCTATTCATTATTCATCATATGAAAGATTAAAAACCTTTGTTTGGAAGAGTGATGGATTTGATTTATGTTTCAATTGTTGGTAATAGACTTTTGTGTGTCTTGTTCAGTATCCGGGTGGGGAATTAAAGATTGAATCTTTGCCACTCAACCTTATAAAGGTGGGGAGTACCACTAAACTTCATTGTTTGTGACAGTTTGGAGATTTCGCGTGATCACCATGACTTGCAAAGCTTCATAGTAGGATATCGATGTACTCTCAGAGGGAAACGAATTATTTTCTGAACTACAGTTTGTGAAACGCAAGGCATGTGCAAGAGTGAAGAGATCACCAATCAATTGGTGATTGCGTTTGCTTGGTTACTGTGAAGTTGAACGGAATGTGGAATGTATTTGCCTGTTATGATTTACCGTGGGTCATTCAAGTCTAAGTACGGATGAATAAGTTAGGCAACATACGATTCTACACGTAAAACACATCAAACCACGTTTTATTAAATTCTGATAGGGATATCCCACTAATGCAAGGCTAAAATTATACAAAGTTTTGTTGAAATGAATGTGTATAACACAAACATTTACATATTTTTCCTTGTGAATAAGGACTAATTGAAGGATTCATATCCTTTCATAACAAGTGGGTTATAAGTTATCCTTCATCTCCTTCATTTTATTCATATGTTTATATATTTTATCACACCATATATTTCATGTTTTGTAAATTTAACTTTAAATTCATGAGATATCACACCCAATCCCATCTACCGAAGTAAATGAGCCCTAATATTTGCTTAATCTTGAGTACTTTACTTTTGCTTGAAATTGAAAGTATTTTGGTAAGAATGCAATTTTTTTTTTAGAAAACAATTTTTAATTAGTTATTTAATTAACATCTAGTTATTATCTGTTGAGAATGATGTGTTCCAGATGATGTTATCACTTCGTTTGATAACATCGAAGTCAATGTTATATCGGATGTGTTCCGTCATTCTCGTGACATGGAGTGCATTTCTCTGGAAGCTAATCTTATCCTTTCCGATTGTTTAGAATTCATTTATTTTAAATTAGTCTAATTATTTTGTGATTTATGTCACATTTTATTTTCCACGTATTTAGGGATTTATTGTTGAATTAAATCTATGGTAATTCGTCGATTTTATAGGACTTTAAATTAGTCAATGTCTGTTCCGAATTTATAGGGGACGTGATGTTCCCATTATGTCTTAAACACTAACTGTTGCAGATAAACATGAGTGAGTGGAGTAACTGTCAGTCTGCCACTATTGCATGATGTTGAAGAACATGTGATGCACAAAGCAGAAAACAGTTATCTCAAGACCACTAAAGCAATGGTGAGTTAAAAGCAAGGATGAAAATATCGCTATCGCACCACATATCACAACTTTAATTTTACGGATATATCGCCGAATATATTGATATCGTGGAAAATTGAAAAAAATGACAGAAACTATATTAAAATCTTGGAAATTTAGCAAGAAATTTTAGGAACTATTATAACATATTATTATGCACATATTCTACTCAAAATTTTGATAAAATTATATTTTGAAAGCAAACATATGAATAATACATTATATAAATACTGTCTGAGACAATACATTTAACAAAATAATACATAATACAATATAAAATAACTAAATAAATATTATAAAGTATAATTAATACCAACTTGGGGATCTATGGGGTTCAAATATAGTAGATGGAATAATATTGGTACTAACTCATCACATTAGAGTAATTGTGCATATAATTTTTTGATTTCTTCCAATAGCTTCACCGTGGATTGAATAATGTCCATTGACCCAATTACTTTGTTGATACACATTTTGACCTCCATACACATTTTGATAATATTCACACAGCCAAATCTCTAACTGTAGGTGATGAATGACCATACATAACCCACCACTCAACTGTCATTACTAAACACCAATAAATATACAATGCATATATATTCATTAAAGACATGATTTTAAATTATTTAAATAAGCTCTATTTAAAAATATTAAGTAAAAGACTTATATGGGACCATAGTAGATTGAGAAGTAATTGCAGGACGATCAATACCTTTTCTCTCGTCACGAAAAAATAAAGTTGGTGCATCTCACTTTTCATTCTAAGACATCCGTTGGTTTCTCAGGCTTCTTTTTTTTGTAGTTTTTTTTTTGAAGTGTGAGTGTCTTTGTAAAGCAAAGAATATTGCAACTCAAATAATTATGTTGAAGACCTAAACAAGACCACAAAAGTATATACTATTAAATAAAAAAAAAATATATTATAGAAATATAAAAAAAAATCACGATATATTGCGAGTTTTTGCGATATATTGCGATTTTTTGCGATATATTGCAATTTATAGCGATATATTGCGATATTTCACCGATACCCGGGAAAAAAGATATTCTCCCCGATATCTGTATCGCAATGTCAAAATCAGCGATATATCCGCGATATTTCACAATATTCTAATCCTTGGTTAAAAGCGGTTGGTTCAAGGCTCACGTGTTCGTGGAGCAACTGTTGGAGCCAGATAAAAGAAGTATTTGAGGTCTTCTTAGACCTTAAAATGATTTGTGTAAGCAGATTTTCACCGTGGTTTGTGAGAAGTTCTGAAACTTGCATCTAGTGTCATCTCGAAGATCAAAGACATTGTCCTCAACATCTACCTAGCATCCTAATCAACTGGAATCTAGATTCAGTTGTGTGTGTAGGTTAGATAGTTAAATATGAGAGTCTTAGGATTTAGATTGACGTGTTGTTTCTATCTATATATTTAGATAGTGTTTGTTCGAGAGACTGTTCAAGTGAGTGAAGTTAGGATAGATCTCTTGTATGATGTATGCAATGTTGTCAAGGGAGTGAACCGAGACAACAATTGCATTGTTTTGTATTTCACTTATGTTAATGAATTTCGCTCTAAGGCAATCATACACTGTAAGGAGTGTGATTTAAAACTTATTTTGTGCAAAGTGTTATTTACTCTTCCCCTGCATGTTGAAGGCATAGTGGAAACACTAGCTTTAACATTAAGTACAACTTTGCTATTTATATTCGAAATTCACAACATTTCAAGCAACAAATTCTAACAAGTGGCATCAAGAGCTGGTACCTTAAAATATTCTTGAATGTCCCCGTGAACATCATATGATCCTATTATTTTTCACTCTTTTATCAGCTTGTATCTCCTCTATCGTATTGCGTTTTTTATCATATTCTTTTTTTCTTCATCAGCAATTTCAATTTTTTAGCAGATTAGGATCATAGTTAGGCAGATAAAAACATATGTTCAATATATCAATGAATTGATATTACAGCAAATCAGCACAAAAATATCTTGCAAAAACATGAATGCAAGATAACAAAATTTGAATAGGAGAATTTTTTTTAAAATATCTAGCATTTACTCTCCCTATTTGCCACAGAGAAAGACAAATGAGTAAAAAGAAATCTACTCGGATTTGTTAGATGCAGGCTCTTCCTCTTCTTCTTCAGATCCTTCTTCTTCATCAGCATCATCATCTTCTTCTGCTGTCTCTTCAGCCTCTTCAGTCTCTTGCTCCTCTTCTTCTACAGCTTCCTCTTCTACTGCTTCTTCTTCTACAACATCTTCTTTTGCAGGTTGATCATCATGGTCTTCACCTTTTGATGCAGTCGATGGAGACCCCTTCTGAGTTGCAGCTACAGCAGTACTTGCAAGTTTGCGCAAGTTATGAGCATATTCAGGTACATTAGCTGCTGGGGAGGCAAACTCTTCTTTAGATGAAAGTTCAGCTATCAGGGCTTGAATCTTCATCTTCTCAGAAGTATGCTCAGAGATCAATTAAGCATGGAACTCTAGACTGTGCTCTAGAAATTTCAGCACAAGATTTTTCTGTGAAGACTTCTCTGCAGATGCATCACTTCCTTTCTGTGAAGCAATGAGCTTCTTGAACTGTAGTCGAAGATGATGATCACCAATCTCAGGAGCAAATTTGATCACCAGAGGCTTCTTAAGTGGTATGACTCTGTCATTCTTCGTAGAGACATTCTTCTTTTGCTTCTTGATGATGCTGTGGATCAGAGATAGATAGAATAGAGGACTTTTCACCATTGTAGACTGTGCACTGCTCACAAGCTTCCCGAACACAAATTCACCATAATTGAACTTCTTACCAGTTCCTAGGTGATATAAGAACTTTCCTTACACTTATGTGACTGCAACTCTATGCTTTGTTGGCATCCAGTTGTGAATCATGATTCTGAATAAAGCTCCATACTTTTGTGATAGCTTAGATGATGGAATTGTTTGAGGATTAGAGGGCCACTTGGTATAAATGCCCTGGGTGAATTCTTCAGCAACCACTCCCTAGTCATCTATCTCTTCCAACTCCCCCTCAACAGTACATCCCAGAAACACATTGATAAGTTCTAGTGAGAAATTCAACATCTCTCATTGGACAAAGACTTTGTGAAACTCTTCAGAATCAGGATCATCAATCTCCTTCGTCAGGTTGCAATAAAACTCAGATACAACCAAAGGAACAAACTCGTTCACCCTCTGCACAGTTCCTAACAAACCTCCATTCTCCAACAAGGTATATACCCCAGTAGCTAGGAGTGTATCCTTACCCACCTTCTTCTCAGAGATCAATGACCTCTTCTTCACCTTATCCCATAACTCAGCATGCTTTGTTGATCGAAATAAAGCATGTTTAGAGATACCTGGAAAATTGATGATCTGTTTGTGAATATCAGCATCATGTTCACTTGATTTAGAGTGATCATCTTCAGGTACATGCTTGGGATGAATAGCTTTCTTCCCCTTCTTGGATGGTCCGACAATTGTAGTAGCCTTCATCTTCCTTGTTGTTGGTGTTGTAGATGGTGGAGTGGCTGAAGCTCTGCTTCTTGTCACAGGAGTTCACTGAATAAGCTGGACAATGATAGTAGAAGACTTTTTCCTCGATGTCTTCTTCTTCACTGGTGATCTAGTAAACAAATCATATTGTGCTGATGCCAATAACTTCTCTTGTTGTGGAACGGAGTCTTCTCAGCAGATTCAGAAGATGAGCAATGATTATCTTCTTTTTCTTTAGGGTCAACAACTAAAAGCCATTTGATGACTTTTTTCTTTCCCTTTGCAGCAATAGTAGCGATGGCGTTCATCTTAATACTCAGAGAAATATCGTCTTCCTCTGAACCAACTTCTCCTTCAGTAGCAATTGATTGTTTTGCAACCATCTTCTTTGGAACAGCTTTGACAGGTGATTTCTTCTTTGCAGCAACATGTTCCTCTACATGTGTGGGAACATCTTCAGGCACAACATCTTCATTAGTAGCAGATCTCTTCTCTTTCTGAAGGGCTTATTCAACAGGTGTTGTGATGATCTTCTCCATGACTGGGGTTGTAGTCCGATGTGATCCTCGCCGGCAGACGATAAAGAAAGCTATAGAACTTCCCAGGACTTGTATCAGTTTCGCCGATTTGGATGGATGGATCCAAACCCTAGCCTCACAACGATGTTGAACCACGAATTAGTAGAATTCGTAACCCGCGATCAATTGGAAACATTAACTTGGATTTGATGTAGACGCCACAAACGGGGATGATGAACCTATTTGATAAGTCGAAATTGAATCTCACAAATATTATGAAATTCGGATAAAAAGTTCTCTAGAGAGAAAATAAACTCACAAGTTTATAACTGAATTCATTAATGGTGTATCTCTATAATGTTCACAAAGGATCCCTATTTATAATGTAGGGATGGACGAAAATAAGTAGGAAAAGGAATAAAAAATATGATCCAAAAAGAATTCTATCTAGACTAGGAAACTGCCCAACTAGAATCCTATTCAAAGTAGGAAACTACCTTAAATAAATCCTAGTCAAACTATGACTCTTAAAAAATCAAAAATTAAATAAGAAAATAACTAAAATCTGATCTAAATAATTAGATAAAGATCTAAGATAATTCAAGACCCAAATATTAATAAGGGTTCGAATTTCTTCCAAATATTCTTCAAACTTTGTCCAGGCCCCTCTGGTAACTAGGACATGGCCACGCCTTATTCGCCAAAGGCTCCTGTACTGGATTTTAACCTTGTTCTTCCAATGTCAATAAAGTGGAAAAATCAACACCTTCCTTGGGTCCTTCCATGGGTCTCCTTGATGCCTCTTGTTCCCAAACCTCTCGTATGAACCCGTTGAGGCTATCCTTGAACCTCTTAGCTCGCGATCTTGTCACGGGTCCTTCAGGCACCTTGATTGGGTCCGACGCCTCCTTAGCATGGGGCGTATCATTCCCCTCCTCTTAAAAAGAATTTATCCTCAAATCCAGCTCGTCACCTACATCAAAAGGACTCAAGTTAGCAACATTGAATGTAGAACTAACTTTGTACTTATCGGGTAAGTCCAATTTGTAAGCATTGTCACTAATGCGCTCAAGGATTTGAAATGGTCCATCGCCTCTAGGTAACAACTTGGATCTTCGTTGAGCCGGAAACCTTTCCTTCCTCATGTGCAACCAAACCCACTCGCCGGGTTCGAACACGACCTTCCACAGTCCTTTGTTGGCTTTCTTGGCGTATTGCTCGATTCTCCTTTCGATGTTTGCTCTAGCCTTCTCATGAATCTATTTAACAAATTCAGCTTTCTTTTTCCCATCCAAATTAGTGAACTCTTGCGCAGGCAAAGGAATTAAATCCAAGGGAGTTAAAAGATTAAAACCATATGCAATTTCAAATGGTGAAAACTGAGATGCAGAATGAATAGACCTATTATATGCGAATTCCACATCATGCTTCATATGAGGCCAAAAGAAATGTTCTTGCAAAACAGATAAAGTCTTAGCTACTCCAAAATGCCCCATCAAACCACCTCCATGTGACTCCAACAATAACAACTCACCTATGGAACATTTAGGCACACACAATTTGTTTTCTCTAAACAAGTATCCATCATGCCTATAAAACTTTCCATCACCAGATTTTTCGCATGCGACATATATATCCTTAAAATCATCATCATCAACATATAATGCTTTAATGCACTCAAAACCTAGTAATCTAGCATCAAAAGTAGATAGCAACGCGTACCTTCTATACAATGCATCGGCTACTACGTTTTCTTTACCTTGCTTGTATTTGATAATGTATGGAAATGTCTCGATGAACTCCATCCATCTGGCATGTCTTTTGTTCAACTTGTGTTGCCCCCTCAAATGCTTCAACGACTCATGGTCGGTATGGATCACGAACTCCTTGGGCCACAAGTAATGTTGCCACGTCTGCAATGCCCACACTAGCGCATACAACTCCTTGTCATACGTATGGTAATTTGCAATGACGCCTCCTAACTTCTCACCGAAGTATACAATTAGTCGAACCATTTGCATCAAAACTGCACCAATACCAACACCGAAAGCATCACACTCAACTTCAAAAGTTTTAGAAAAGTCAGGAAGAGATAGTACCGGTGGGTGTGTCAATTTTTCCTTGAGTATTTGAAAAGCTCGTTCTTGAGCTTCCCCCTATTTGAACTCCATGTTCTTTTTTATCACCTCAGTCATTGGGGCTGCAATGCTACTGAAGTGTGGCACAAAACGGCGGTAGAAACTCGCCAACCCATGAAAACTCCAAACCTCTCCAACATTGGTAGGCGTCGGCCATTCTTGGATGGCTCGCACCTTCTCTTCATCCACCTGCACTCCATTTGCACTCACAACAAAGCCAAGGAAAACAACCCTATTGGTGCAAAAGGTGCACTTTTTAAGGTTAGCATACAATTGTTCTTTCCTTAAATCTTGTAAAACATTCCTCAAATGATCTTCATGCTCATCCACAGTTTTACTATAGATCAATATGTCATCAAAATAAACCACAACAAATCTACCTATGAAAGCACGTAGAACATGGTTCATAAGATGCATAAAGGTGCTAGAAGCATTTGTTAAACCAAACGGCATAACTAACCATTCATACAATCCAAGTTTAGTAATAAATGTCGTTTTCCATTCATCCCCCTCTTTAATTCTAATTTGATGGTACCCACTACGTAAATCAATCTTAGAAAATACACAAGCACCATGCAACTCATCAAGCATGTCATCAAGACGGGGTATAGGATGTCGATACTTTACCGTGATGTTGTTGACGGCTCTGCAGTTGACACACATATGAAGGGATGAGTCCTTCTTGGGCACGAGCAAGATCGGGCTCGCACATGGGCTCAAACTCTCCCTCATTTGGCCTTTCTCCAACAGCTCGTGGATTTGTCTTTCGAGCTCCTTTGTCTCCTCAGGGTTGCTTCGGTACGCCGGCCGGTTGGGTAAAGTGGCGCTGGGCACAAAATCAATTTGGTGCTCGATTCCCCTTATTGGTGGTAAACCGGGTGGCATCTCCTCGGGAAACACATCATCAAATTCCATGGTAAAACAAGATCTTCGGGCTTTCTCCTTCGTCTCAACATCCGTCGCTGCATATAACTGTAGAATCTTTCCCTTGTCGTCTCCTAAATCCGGTATCTCCAAGTTTGCAAACAGTTGTTCATCCACCATAGATTCTTCAAGAGTTGATTCTTCTACAGCTGGAAACTCCATCTTGCAGTCTCTTAAATCTGGCTCTTCAAGATTGGGTTCCTTCAAGACTGGCATCTCTAACTCGATTGTTTCTAGCTCATCTATGTCCGGTCTAGACTCTCCAACTATTTTCTTGATTTCTTCAACACCTTGGCATATAGAAACAATTGGTATTTCATCAATGGATGCTTCATCAGCCACTGGAATTGGAACCTCGGAAACAACTTCCTCAACGGCCTCCATCTTTCTAGCTTCAGTCGCACTTCGGTGCTCTACTTTCTTCGCCCCCACGAACGATGTCAAAAGACTTTCCAAGGTACTCCAATCTGACTTCCATGAATAGGAATCTGACGGGACATTCATGTTTTTCCTTTGAAGCCGCTTCTCCACTTGTATAGCCTTTTATACCATGTCTTCAAGCTCCTCATAGTGCTGTAACTTTACAATATCTCAGATCTCCTTGTTTAGCCCTACTAAAAATTGGGTCATTGTAGTTTCTTGATCTTCTCGTACGTCAGCTCGAAACATGTACTTATTCATATTCGTGTAATAACCTCTTACACTGCTATCTCCTTGCTTCAAACCTTGCAATTCCCTATATAACTCTCGGTAGTGAGAATTGGATAGAAATCGCTTACTGTTTCCTCGGCCATCTCTACAATCCCCATGAACTCGGGAATGTGAGATAGCATCCACTCGCTCACGTAACATCCCCATCTCCATCTTTATTGTTCGAGTCATGTCATGTTGTAAAGATTCCCACATGGTGTCGAATTCTAATTTTTTACAAGTACCTATATCTTTGGACTCTTTTTTTTTTCATTTTTTTTTCGGCCTCTTTTTTTTCGGCCTCTTTTTTTCTCTCTCTCTTTTTTTAATATCACAATGAACTCAAAGATATATTACAACGAAAATTTAAATGAAAAGCTGAACAAATTAATTCCTACCAAGTTTCTATGCAATAAAACTCCTACAATTATCTATGCACTCAGTTCCTACGGATGTCTAAACTCTCAATTTCCTCTCCCAAGAAATCAAATCCAAAAAATCAAAAATATCTGAATCGATTCAAACGATCTATCTAAGGTTCAACAACCAAATAACGGAATGCGTCTCCAAAATCCAACAAGAATGAAAAACTAAGATCGAACAACAAATTTTTTTTTTTTACTGTTCATGTGTACTGTTCACGCCTCTTTTTTTCTTAAGTGAACGACTTTTTTTTATATAAGGAACGAAAATTTAAGGACAAAATTTAAAGAATAGATGGAACCTGATACAAAGCCGAAGCTTTGATACCACTTGATGCGATCCTCACCGGCACATGACAAAGAAAGCTATAGAACTTCCCAGGACTTGTATCAGTTTCGCCGATTTGGATAGATGGATCCAAACCCTAGCCTCACAACGATGTTGAACCACGAATTAGTAGAATTCGTAACCCGCGATCAATTGGAAACACGAACTTGGATTTGATGTAGATGCCACAAGCGGGGATGATGAACCCGTTTGATAAGTCGAAATTGAATCTCACAAATATTATGAAATTCGGATAAAAAGTTCTCTAGAGAGAAAATAAACTCACAAGTTTATAACTGAATTCAATAATGGTGTATCTCTATAATGTTCACAAAGGATCCCTATTTATAATGTAGGGATGGACGAAAATAAGTAGGAAAAGGAATAAAAAATCTGATCAAAAAAGAATTCTATCTAGACTAGGAAACTGCCCAACTAGAATCCTATTCAAAGTAGGAAACTACCTTAAATAAATCCTAGTCAAACTATGACTGTTAAAAAATCAAAAATTAAATAAGAAAATAACTAAAATCTGATCTAAAAAATTAGATAAAGATCTAAGATAATTCAAGACCCAAATATTAATAAGGGTTCGAATTTCTTCCAAATATGAAAAGGATAAGATTAATAACGACTTTGTCACAGACAATGTCGTAGGGATTCTGTCTGTCATTGCATCCAACATTGAACATCAATGTCATATAGCACTTAACAATATATATATATGGAGTGGTTCTAGAGAGAACCAACCTTGGTATGAGAACTAGGAATCAATCCACACCCTTCAATTTTAAGATTAGATGGTCTAAATTTGATCAAAAAAGTTGGTGGCATAGTTGTAAATAAAATGAACATAAAAAATGCGTGGCATTTTCGTGATTTTATCAATACCAAGGTCAAAATTAAAAAATGAGTTTTCTAGACAAGTGCTAACAGAAACAGAACGAAGATATTGGTGATGCTAATATAAGCATTGATAGTGTTAATATTAACATTGATGATGCTAACGTTATGAAACTATTGTTATATGCATTACGAAAAAAATATCTAACTTTGAAGATAAAACTATTTTTATTTGTAAATAATTAAATAACACACTTTATATGGTTAAGCTAGTGAACTCTAGTTTTCAATTAAAAAAGAATTTTAAAAAAATATTAATCGTGGTCGAAATTATATGAGTTTGATTAAAGGTAGTGTTACATATGAATATATTTCAGATTTGATATTACTGTAAATAAAAGGGGCATAAGAAAAATGTGGTGGCATCTTCATGATTTTGTCGATGTCAAGGTAAAAATAAAAGACTTCTTGGGTGGGTGCTAATAGAAACAGAATCATATGCTAAAGAAAATATTGGTGATGTTAATATAAGTATTGATAATGCTAATATTAACATTGATGATGATAATGTTATGAGACTATGTCATATGCATTATGAAAAAATATCTAACATTCAAAAAAAATATTTAGCATTCTTCCATGATGATTTAGCAGTTTATTTTGTTCTGTTAGTATAACAATACTTGACGGAACATATAAAACCTAATCATGAACGAATATTGTAAACATTGTTTCATGATCAATTAACGGTTTCGTTTTATTTTGTTAGCATCAAGAAACTTCCAAAACCATGTAAAACTTACCCTATGAACAACGATGTTGGCACTGCCTGATTTAGTTGTACATTTTGAATTATTAGCATTATTGTTCACTAGTTTTAACATTATCATATCTCATTTTAGCATTATCATAACTAATGTTAGCATTAGCAGAAAAAAAACTTGTCAGGAACACTATAAATCAACCATAAACAATGTTGTTAGAATTTTATTATATTAGCATTATCGTTTGATAGTGTTAGCATTATCATAACTAATGTTACCACTAGCAGAAAAACTTACCAAGAACATTATAAATCAACCATGAACAATGTTGTTAGGATTTTATTGTATTAGCATTATCATTCGATATTATTAACATTATTGTTGCTCTTGTTAGCATTAGAAAAATATGATACACATAAGGTGAAACTAATAACATGGGTGAAATTATGATTAGCATTGACATATGCACACTTTATTAGTCGAAGTTTTAAATGGTGATGTTATCATATCGTATCATTTATATACTACTAATGTAAAGCATCAAAAGCATTCACTTTTTATCGTGTTAACATCACATAATTTCTTTCTATTCATATGCATCTACTTAAAAAAAATACAATAACACTTCATTATGAATCATGCTAAAAAGTACAATGACACTGCTAATATATCAATGAACGGTGCTAAAACCATAATAACATAATGTTAATATGACTCAACTATGATGCTAACGAAATCCGATAATAATCTTAAGAAATACATTCAATAAAAGAGATTGTAATTAAAAAAAATACAATAACACTCCATTATAAATCATGCTAAAGAATACAATGACACTACTAATGTATCAATTAGCGATGTTAAAACCATAATAGCATAATGCCAACACGACCCAACTACAATGCTAACGAAATTCAATAATATTGTTAACAAATACATTTAATAAAAGAGATTGGAATTATAAAAAAATACAATAACACTCCATTATAAACTATGATAAAGAATACAATGACACTACTAATATATCAATTAGCGATGCTAAAACCATAATAACATAATGCTAACTTGACCCAACTAAGATGCTAGCGCAATCTAATAAATAAAAGAGATTGCAAAACGAAATAAATAATACATGTTGATAATAAATTCAACTCAATCTAACAAATACAATGAGGATTGATGAGAGAATTTTAATAGACCTTGCAACTACACCAACAACATCATATAGACTCATTGCGACGAGTCACCTGCCGTAATCATCGTCGAAAATAGACATCTGTGATACTTCAACAAGAAAGATGCACTCCTTCAAAATCAATTGAACAATAGTCTTGTGTCTTTGAAGAATATATCTCTACCTCAATCATCATTAACACATTCAAAATATTCATAAAAAATCTATATATATATATATATTGAGAGAGAGAGAGCATAGATCATGTAATCATGCTTTCCTTACTCTGATCTTGATGGTTATACTGAAATTACAGAGATCGAGAGAAGTATAGATATATAGAGAGATAGAGAGAAGAAAACTGCAAAGGTAGATGGAGAGCAGAGATAGAGACGACCTGAAAAGAGAAAGAAAAAACCCTAGTATTTTAATTAGAATTATCAAACTACAAATATAACCCCATAACTCCAAAATTGATCTAATATTACAAAATTACCACCGAAATTTTAAACCATTCTGGGCCACCCAAATGGACATAATCTATGGTTGAGAATGGTTCCTTGTTCTCACACCAGGGTTTAGTTCTCATTTGATCCATTCCATATATATATAAATATATATATTGTTAGAATTTGTTGCCTGAAATAATGTGAATTACGGATGTAAATTGCAAAGTTAAATGTAATGTTGAAGCTGGTGTTACCACATTGTCTTCAACATGCAGCGGAAACGTTAACAACACTTTGCACAAATTAAATTTTAAATCACACTCCTTACGGTGTGTGATTGCCTCAAGGCGAAATTCACTATCATAAGTGATAAACAAAAACAGTGCAGATGTTGTCTCGGTTCACTCCCTTAACAACACAGCATAAAACATACAGAGGACTATCCTAGCTTCACTCACTCGAATAATCACTCAAAAACAAACCTATCTAAACACATAGATAGATTACAACAAGTCACTCTAAATCCTAGACTTCTCAAAGTTGACTATCTAACCTCACACACAACTGGAATGAAAGTCTCCAGCTGATTGGGACGCTAGGCAGATGTCGAGGAAGATGTCTTGGATTTCAGAGATGACACTAGATGCAAGATTCAGAGCTTCTCACAAACTACGGTGATAACCTGCTTGCATAAATGACTTTAAGGTCTAAGGAGACCTTAAATACTTCCTCCATCTCAGCTGGGTAGTTTCTCCACGATTCTTGATGAGTTGGATGCAAAACTACCGCCTTCCACTACCCTTGCTGAACTGGACTCGAGATAACTGTCCTCTGCACTGCGTGACACACGTTCTTCAACATCGTGTAACAATGGCGGTTACTCCAGCTACCCACGTTCTCTGCAACGGTTAGTGTCAAAGATGAAGTGGGGAACATCACGTCCCTTGAAACTCAGAACAGATTCTGACCCAGTCAAAATCAAGCATAATTCACGTTTTAATTCGAAATAAAATATCTAATAAATCCCTTAAATCGTGGAAAATGATATGTGACAAAAATCACAATTTATTAAGATTAATTTAAAATAAATTAATCCAAAATACTAGGAAAGGATAAGGTTAGAGATCTGAGTGTTATACTCGGTGTGACGAGAATGACGGACAACATTAGATACGACATTGATCGCGATGTTATCAGCAAAGTGATAACATCATCTGGAACACGTCATACTCAACAATCTCCCCCTTAAGCTTATCCTTTCTGCACAAAACACAAAAACTCAATATATACAATTAGAGCCGCAGCGGAATACGATCAAAATATTGGAGTTCAAAAACTCCCCCTTAAGGTCTGCTCCCCCTTAAGTTATTATCTGTAAAATAATATACAAAGTTAGTGGGTATAATCCCCTATACATGATATACAAGGTTAGTGGGTATTTACCCCTGTACAGAAAATTGGTGGGTAATTATCCCCTATACAGAACTAATGTTAAGAACATTCTCAACACAACAAACATCACACACTTTTTAAAGAAACGTGCGAACACAGTCACAATGTTGAGACCATTCCCAACATAAAACATCACATACTATAAGTTATGTGAGAAACAGCATAACAATGTTGAAAACATTCTCAACATAAAAACATCACATATTGTACAATATGCGAACAATAAGGCAATAATACTGAGATTATCACCAGATAAACAGTATGCAAAAATCAAGCATATATAGATATCAAAATCATCAGACTAAACTGATGATTAAAATCAACTATTCAAGGATATTCAAAACTTGAATACCCAAAACATATAAACATTAAAAATGAAACATGTGTCCAGCACATAGAGCAAAAATATAGATGTGTCCAGCACATAACAGACCAACAAGGATGTGAACACATCCAAAATAAAATTGTGTCCAGCACAATACATACCCAAAAAAAATAAATTGTTTTTGACAAGGAAAATTCATATTTTCTTCTTGCCCTTTGCCTCAGCCATAGACTTTCCAGCCTTCTTTCCTTCAGCACCATCATCATCACCAGCGGCGGCAACAACATCTACTCCCCCTTTTTGTGTAGAAAGTGCACTTCGTAGAGCTTGGCGATGTTCAACCATAGCATTGGTGAGGACTGTGCTTTGATGGATTATAGAATCCATCTGCTTGATAAAAGAATTTAACACCTGCACAGAAAATGTCACCAAATGTGAAGATGCACTAGCTAATTCACTTTCAAATCGTGGAGGAGAGAGAGCTGTCTTTATCCCAACATCCTGATCAATATCTCTGGAGGTAGCTGTGGAACTTAGAGCAAGGTTGTAAGGGACATCCATCACTTGATCATCATTTCCTTTTGGTTTGACAATTGTGATAGTCGATGTTTCAGTGACTATCTTCTTCTTGTTTGGCTTCACGCCTTGCTCAACCATAACTGCATAGATGAGGCAGGGAAAAGGAAGAATGCTGGTGTTGCTGGTCTTTGTAGCAGCCTTCATCACATAGTCAAATATGTAGTCTCTGAGGCTGAAGGGGATCTTAGTGCCAAGTTTAAAGAGCAGAAATGCTTGATCAACAGTGAGGACTGAAGTATTAGTGGTAGGTAACCAATTACACACAATAATCTTGTGTAAAACAGAGTATAAAAATGTAAGCTTAGAAGTGGAAATTTTGTTTGTCCACTTGGTTACCAATCCACCAGTTATAGTCAACACAACATCATCCATAAGATCTAGACTAACAACATCATTGTCATTGCCTAGACCCAAGAACTTGTTGATCACTATCGGATTAAACTTATACACATGATCACGCATATAAATTTCCCCATATTTGCTCATTGTATGGTCACCCATATCCAGAGACACATTGGCATAGAATTTAACAATCAGATCAGGCTCAAAAGTCGACAGAGATGAAACAACTTTCCACAGACCCCTCTCTTTCAAAAACACATCCATGCCATACTTCTTAAAGCTTAAGACATCAATTTGTTTCTCAACACGCACAGGACGGTTGCACATAATTTTGTATTGAGCCTTAGCATGCTTAGAGTAAAAAATTTTACTAAAGGCAGAAGTAACGACATGAGGGGAACCTGGTGGATAGACTGGTTCAGAATCTTCAGACTCAGTATCATCTTTGACATTGCCTGACTGAGTAGGGGAGAGAACATCTCGAACAGTGCCGGAAGAGACTAGATCATGAGAAGAGGTGGGAGAGGTTTCTTTCTTCACAGCATCAGAAGAAACTTCTTTCTTGACAACTCCAGGAATCTCTGAAGCAGTTTCTTGTTCAGCATCCACTTCAACATCCGCAGGGGCTTTAATGGGAGAGTTCTCGGGAAGATTTTCTTCATCATCAGAGTCATCCTGTAAAGACCTCACCAGTTTGGTCTCCATTTTCAGAGTTCTCCTAGTCTTCTTGCTAGTTTTTTCAATCTCTTCCTTTTCAATGTCTTGAGAACTGTGAAGCCTCTTAGATTTACGGATTGGCCCAACCTTCTTCTTCTTGCTGGCAATAGCTTGAATGTGCACCCCAAGATCAGGATCTATGGGGTTTTCTTCTTTTTCTAAGAGTACTCGTTGAAGTGGTGTTGGATTTAACACTTGAACCCCTTCGGGAATTTCAGCTTCCTTCATCGGAGAATCAGTTTGTTCGGTCGGAGGGGATGAGGGCTTTTCCGACTCAGATTTTGCACCTTCCTCATGCACTCCAGGTGTTACAGTGACTGTGGGGGTTGATGTTGAAGTTCCAGCAGGAATTGAAGTTGAAGATGGAGTGCCCATGGTTTTCTCTAACATTTGTTTCATCATTTGAAACATAGCAGCTAATTCATTAGGATCCGCCATGGATGTTCTGAAAAAGCTTGAGATAAAACAGAAGAAAGAGAGATAGACAGGATGAAAAGAAACTGAAACGACTCGGTGGAGAGAGAATGAGTGAGAGATTTGAATTTTAATTCAAGATATGGATGTTAAGATCCCTCAATTCTCAGAACTCCCTAAAACCATCACATCAAGAATAAAAAATTAAAAATTAAAAATTAAAAATGGATTAGTGGATAGGGATAACCAAAGATGTACTTATCACTAGAGTACAATTAGAGATATTCATGGGCCCCCTAAACAAATCCGTCCTCTTTTTTTATTATTTTTTTAAAATAAAATAATAAACAGATGGATTACAACTACATGACAAATATAATTTTAGGCATATAATTTCTGAAGATTATCATTTCTTCTGCAATCTTGGTCACAACATCAGCTACAACACAGACAAACAGTGAACAAACCCAACTATAATTCACCTTATAGAATTACGGGTATTTCATTCACAAACACAGATATAGAATTTCAAGTAGCTGATTTTGTTAAATAAATGCAGAAACACAATAATTTCATTAAGTCAGCCTTGAATAATACTTAAAAGAAATGACTAACATAAATAAATGCAAACGAGGTAAACAACTGATGTTTGATAAAAAGAACTCACATCAAGTTCAACATCAGTAAACAAAATGAACTAATTAAATAGAACACATTCCAAGAGACTTTCTCAAGGTAGAAAATCTCTCGAAATCAAGAGGCTTGGTGAAAATATCCGCTGTTTGATTTTCAGTGGATATGTATTTGATATTCATGATCTCTTTTTCCACCAAGTCTCTGATAAAGTGATGTCGAATGTCGATATGCTTAGTGCGTGAATGTTGAACGGGGTTCTTAGAAATTTCAATAGCACTAGCATTATCACACAGCAGGGTTAGTGATGAGCTTGTCATGCCATAGTCCTTCAGTATTTGATTCAGCTATACCAACTGAGCACAACAACTAGCAGCTGCAACTTATTCGGATTCAGCTGTTAACAAAGAGATGCAATTTTGTTTCTTGCTTGACCAAGAAACAATATTGCTCCCCAAAAAGAAACAACCACCACTTGTACTCTTCCTATCATCAACATCACCTGCCCAATCTGAATCACTGTATCCAATGAGGCTGGTGTTGGTGTCTTTGCAGTATCTGATTCCAAAGTCGACTGTGCCAGCAACATATCGAATTATTCTTTTGACAACCTTCAAGTGTAACTCCTTGGGTTGAGCTTGGTATCTAGCACAAACTCCAACACTGAACATGATATCAGGTTTGCTGGCAGTCAAGTAGAGCAAGCTGCCAATTATTCCTCTGTATATTGTTGGATCAACATTGACTCCAACATCGTCTTTGCTCAGTTTTTCAGAGGGTTTTCATGGGCTTTGCAGCTTCAAGTCCATAGCGCTTGATCAAACTTTTGGCATACTTACTTTGGGATATGAAAATCCCATCTTTGTCTTGCTTGATTTGGAGACCAAGAAAGTAAGCCTATTCGCCAACCATGCTCATCTCAAATGTGCTGCACATTCCATCAACAAACTCCCTAAGGAGATTAGGACAGGTGGATCCAAACACAATATTATCAACATAGATTTGTGCAACAATGATGTGTTTGTGAATTCTTTTGATAAATAATGTTTTATCTACCACGCCTCTTGAAAAACCAAAGTCAATTAAAAACTCGGTAAGTCGAGCATACCAAGCTCTAAGAGCTTGTTTAAGCCCATACAAGGCCTTGTGTAGTTTCAGCACATGGTTTGGTTTTTCATGGAATTCAAAGCCTTTTGGTTGTTCAACATAGGCTTCCTCATTCAAAATGCTATTCAGAAAGGCACTTTTAACATCCATTTGATGCAGTGTAAACCCGATGTGACAAGCAATGGGAAGTAGGAGATGAATAAACTCTATTCTAGCAACATGAGTGAATGTTTCATCATAGTCTATGCTTTCTACTTGAGTATAACCTTGAGCCACTAGCCTGGCTTTGTTTCTGACCACATTACCAGACTCATCAGTCTTGTTCTTAAAAATCCATTTAGTTCCAATTACATTTTTATTTTCAGGCCTTGGAACTAACTCCCACACATTATTCTGAACAAATTGAATCAGCTCATCATGCATTGCTTCTACCCAGAATTCATCTTTTGATACTTCTTTGACATTTTTAGGTTCAACACTGGATAGAAAGCATGAAATGGACACAAGGTTAATAACTGATGACATGCAAACCTGTTTGACCAATTCAGCAACATCGGCTGAGCTCTTTGTTCTGGTTTTGACTCCTTGAGATCCATCACCGACGATTTGGGAATTTGGGTGATCTCTTTTGATTCTCTTTGGAGGATCACGTCTTGGTTCATACTGAGCTAGTGGAAGTTGTTCATCATCACTTTCAGATGAGAAGTCTGAATCTGGTGTCTGGGGTGATGTTGATTCCTTCACTGACGGAGAAGAAACATTGGTTTTGACGTCAGGACTTTTCATAGGACTTTTGTCAGTGTTACTGGACTCTTTATCGGCAACATCTGGTTCATGTAAGAGAAATGACACATCATCTTCTTCAGTTCTTGTTGCCAGACCTGCAAGATCATCAAACACAACATTGACATATTCTTGTACGGCCTTAGTTCTTAGGTTAAGAACCCGATATGCTCTGCTATTTTGAGAATATCCCAAGAACAATCCTTTGTCACTCTTGGAGTCAAACTTTCCAAGATAGTCTCTGTCATTCAGGATGTAGCAGACACATCCAAACACATGGAAATATTTGAGATTTGGCTTTCTTTCTCTTAGAAGCTCATACGGAGTCTCCTTTCTTCCTGGTCGAAGATAGACTCTGTTCCCGATGTGACAAGCTGTGTTAACAGCTTCAGCCCATAGCTTCTTTGAAAGCCCTTTAGCCTGTGACATTGCACATGACATTTCCTGCAGAGTTCGATTCTTTCTCTCCACTACTCCATTTTGTTCTGGAGTTTTAGGAGCTGAATACTCATGGAGTATTCCTTTTCTTTCACAAAAATCATCGAATGTAGTATTCTCAAATTTTCTTCCATGATCTGTTTTTACACATACAATGTTGGTGTCAAATTGCACACACATTGTTCGGCAGAATCTTTTGAAGACCTTGAAAGTTTCAGCTTTTTCCTGCAAGAATTCAACCCAAGTATACCTTGAGAAATTATCAACAATGACAAGGATGAAACTCTTACCACTCATACTCTTTGTATCGAGTGGTCCCATGATGTTCATGTGTAATAGTTAAAGACATCTTGTTGTTTGACAACCACCCAGGCTTTTGTGAGGAATTCTGGTTTGTTTTCCCTTTTGGCAGGCACCACATACAACATCGTGATCAACATTCAGTTTTGGTAGGCCACGAACAGCATCAGACACAATCAGCTTTTTCAAATTTACCATACTCACATGACCAAGTTTTTGATGAATCAACTTTGTTTCATCATTACAGTCATGTTGCAGTTTTTATCTTTGTCAGCATGGTAGCAATTGTCAGATGCACGGCTTCCAAACATTATGCATTTACCGTGTTTGTCAAACACTTCACAAGTATTCTTGTCAAACTTGACATGCATACCACTGTCACAAAGCTGACTAATACTGATCAAATTTGCCGTCAATCCCTCAACATGTAGGACATTCTGAAGCTTAGGAAAATGTTTGACATTTAATGTACCTTTTCCAATAATGTTTCCTTGAGCTCCTCCTCCGTAACTGACTTTGCCTTTATTTGTAATGGTATATTCTTCAAGAAACTCCTTATTGCCTGTCATGTATCGAGAACATCCACTGTCGAAGTACCATGTTCCGGTAATATTGGCCTTCAGTGATGTGTACACTACATTGCATGTAACCTTCATCTTTTTGGACTTCTTAAGATTCTTGTTCCTAGATGTGATCACTGATGTTGTTCTTCCAGTTGCAACATCATCATGAAACTTGAAGTAATGTGGTTTGATATGTCCAGGCTCCTGACAGTAATGGCACACATATATCCGCACCTTTGAGCCCTTGTATTGCTTCTGATCATCATCTTCAACATTGTTCCTTGAAGTCGTGCTTGAGTTGTTACCTTTCACAAACTGAACAACATTGTTGTTTGAGAAAGACATGGAGGATTTATTAGAAAATCCCAGTCCAACTCTATTTGTCTGTCCCAATGTTAAGGCTTCATTTAGAACATTATTTCCTTGATTCCACTTCTGAAATGTTCTTGAGGTGTCCTCCACTTCCTTCTTTAGTTTGCTGATTTCAGCATCACTCCTGGTAAGTCTAATATCCAGTCCCACGATCTTCTCTCTAAGACACCGATTTTCTTCCATAAGAAATTTCAGTTCTTTTGATTGAGCTGTCCATTGACAGCAAACTTCATTCACAACATCATTGAGCTCTTCAAGAGAGGCAGAGGGGCGTTCTTTCTGTGGATCAGCCTTACTGATCTCAGAAGTATGATTAAACTCATCTAGTAGAGTCATTTCATACCAATTAGTAGTGTTGGGAGAGATCTCAGTGGCTTTATCATCAACATCTGGGAGAAACTCATCTTTAATTTCACATTCTTCAATGTACAGAGCATCAAGTTCATCAATACCATTCAGGGCATCAATAATATGGTCGTCTTCCTCTATGACATTGATGAACAACACTCTCTAATCTGAATCATTTTCAGTATCAGACTCATCACTGAGAACATCATTAAAATTATTTCTTTGTCTTCTTCGTGCTGTTGGACATTCATTTGAATAATGTCCATACCCAGAGCATGCTCTATATTGAACTGAATCAATGTCTTTCCTAGTGTCAGCAACTTCCTTCTTGACATTTGATCTTCCAGAATTTGATGTTGATGAGGATGGAGAGTCAAACAGCCGTCGAGGTTTGATGTTTGGGGGGCTTTTCTTCATGGAGCGAACCAGTGAGTTGAACTTCTTTGTCAGTAGTGCAACACTTAGATTCTCTTCCTCATTGATTTCCTAAAGACTGTCAACATTATCATGAACATCAGATGACACAGTTGTTGTCTGGAGAGCAATTCCCTTTGAGGTTGAGTTTGCTTTCTGATTTTGTAGATTCATCTCAAATGTTAGCAAGATGCTGACCGCTTCACTCATACTCATGGTTCCTACATCGTGTGCTTCTTCGATTGTAGAAATTTTCATATTGAATCTTTCTGGCAGAGTTCGAAGCAACTTGCTCACCATGTTCTCATTAGAAATTGGACTTCCAAGAGCGGTAGATTGGTTTGAGATCTCACATAATTTTTCAGCATAGGATGAAATAGTTTCATCTTCAAACATGCACAAATTTTCAAATTTTGATGTGAGTAACCTCAGTTTGGTCTTCCTATACTGGCAGACCCTTCACAATGTTCCTGAAGAATGGTCCATGCTTGATATGCAATAACACAATTGCAAATCATCTTGAAACATGGAACATCGACAGAAATAAAAATTGCATTCAGAGTGCGAGCATTAAAGTTTGAGATAATTCTCTCATTATTTGTCCATTGAAATTTCGGAGTTAACACAAAATCTCCATTCGGACCTTCCATCCTAGGAGGGCTCCATTCTTCAATAACTGCCATCCATGCTCTTTCATCGATAGATTTAATGTAGATCTTCATTCGAGATTTCCACATGACATAGTTACCACCATTGCTATCTAGAGCAGGAGGACGACATTGATTAATTTAAATATCCATCACAGATTTCAAGCAACACCGGATCGAGTACTTAGTGTGTCAAGTACTGGCTCTTGATGCCACTTGTTAGAATTTGTTGCCTGAAATAATGTGAATTACGGATGTAAATTGTAAAGTTAAATGTAATGTTGAAGCTAGTGTTACCACATTGCCTTCAACATGCAGCGGAAACATAAACAACACTTTGCACAAATTAAATTTTAAATCACACTCCTTACGGTGTGTGATTGCCTCAAGGCGAAATTCACTATCATAAGTGATAAACAAAAACAGTGCAGATGTTGTCTCGGTTCACTCCCTTAACAACACAGCATAAAACATACAGATGACTATCCTAGCTTCACTCACTCGAATAATCACTCAAAAACAAACCTATCTAAACACATAGATATATTACAACAAGTCACTCTAAATCCTAGACTTCTCAAAGTTGACTATCTAACCTACACACACAACTGGAATGAAAGTCTCCAGCTGATTGGGATGGTAGGCAGATGTCGAGGAAGATGTCTTGGATTTCAAAGATGACACTAGATGCAAGATTCAGAGCTTCTCACAAACCACGGTGATAACCTGCTTGCATAAATGATTTTAAGGTCTAAGGAGACCTTAAATACTTCATCCATCTCGGCTGGGTAGTTTCTCTATGATCCTTGATGAGTTGGATGCAAAACTACCGCCTTCCACTACTCTTGCTGAACGAGACTCGAGATAACCATCCTCTGCACTGCATGGCACACGTTCTTCAACATCATGTAACAATGGCAGTTACTCCAGCTACCCACTTTCTCTGCAACGGTTAGTGTCAAAGATGAAGTGGGGAACATCACGTCCCTTGAAACTCGGAACAGATTCTGACCTAGTCAAAATCAAGCATAATCCACGTTTTAATTCGAAATAAAATATCTAATAAATCCCTTAAATTGTGGAAAATGATATGTGACAAAAATCACAATTTATTAAGATTAATTTAAAATAAATTAATCCAAAATACTAGGAAAGGATAAGGTTAGAGATCCGAGTGTTATACTCGGTGTGATGAGAATGACAGACAACATTAGATACGACATTGATCGCGATGTTATCAGCGAAGTGATAACATCATCTGGAACACGTCATACTCAACATATATATATATATATATATATATGTAGGGAGTGGTTCCAGAAAGAACCATATCCTGTGTGAGAACCAAAAACCAATCCCTATCATCCAATAATCTCTACATCAATGGCCCAAATTTAAAAATTGAGGTGGTGGCATAATTGTAATAGAATTGAAATCCGGTGCCCCTGAATCTTAGTGAGGGTAAAATCGAAAATTTTGAAAATATATGAACATTCAGAATTTACGTGTATATTTTTCAATTTAGGGTTTTAACATTTTCATGGATTTTTTTAGCATTGCCATGACTCTTTTTTAGCATTGGCATAAAAAAATGTCACCGGCATTGTAAAAATATCATGAACAAACACTGTTACATGTTGAATTATCAATATAGTGCAACCACTATTAGCATTGCAATCTCTTATTTTTAGTATTAACATAACCCTTTATTAGTATTGTGATTAAAAACTTGTCATAGTCATTACAAACCAACAAATGTGATTTGTGGTACTAGCATCATTGTTAACTGTATTTGCATCATCATATCTCATTTTAGCATTATCATTAAATTATAAAACACAATAATGTTAATAACAAAATTTAATGCATTATCATTAAAGTAAACAACTTATTAGTAGTAAAAAGAACTATATTAACAGTACAAACACTCTTATTAGCATTATCAAACTCTTTATTAGCAATGTAAAAAAGAATATCAACTATGTGTATAGCATTACAGAAAAAAATATTAGTAGCATTAATAAATAATTAGTATGAGAAGTACAAAAAAAATTGTATCTACTTCTTCCCGCAGTTCCTAGAATCATGACTGCATTTTTTGTTACACTTCTTGTGGGTCCTTAAAGGTTTCTTTTTACATTCGGCGTTCGCATCTTCTTTTGATTTTATATGACTTCCACTACCTTTAGTCTTCACAAAGTCAGGTGGAAGTACCTCAACTTCACTAGGTGCAGACAACTGATAAAATTCAGAAAATAATTCATACAGTCCTTGAATTTATGAAGAACCCAGGAATAAGATTCAGCATCCTCACCCGACATTAAAGCAGGCCCAAAGGTGACAATCCTCTCATGATTGTCCTTTTCCAGTAAAGGGTGCAAAAATCATTGAATACCTGTTAACATATAAAAGATCACAAATCTCTGTTATTATAATGTCTTTCTCATCATAAACAAAAGACTATAAAATGCTAACATTTTCACCTACCAAATATTCAAACATCAACTACCAATACTAAAAAAGGAAATGGAAGTGCTAAAACTTCAACTAGCAGTGCTAAAACTTCATATGACAATGCTAAAATTACAGAATGACAATCTAAATCATTGAATATCTGTCAACATATAAAAGATCACAAATCTATGTTATTATAATGTCTTTCTCATCATAAACAAAAGACTATAAAATGCTAACATTGTCACCTACCAAATATTCAAACATCAACTACCAATACTAAAAAAGGAAATAGAAGTGCTAAAACTTCAACTAGCAGTGCTAAAACTTCATATGATAATACTAAAATTACAGAATGACAATCTAAATCATTGAATATCTGTCAACATATAAAAGATCACAAATCTCTGTTATTACAATGTCTTTCTCATCATAAACAAAAGACTATAAAATGCTAACATTGTCACCTACCAAATATTCAAACATCAACTACCAATACTAAAAAAGGAAATGGAAGTGATAAAACTTCAACTAGCAGTGCTAAAACTTCATATGACAATGCTAAAATTACAGAATGACAATCTAAATAATAAGTAGACTAACATGTTAGTCCTATATATTGCATCAAATGATACAACATACCCAAATAACGAAAAGTTCCTTCTTGATATTGGATCAGCCCAAAATAGACATCTCAACTGATCATTCTTTTTAACTTCATAATCTAAATGTGTTTTCATAGGTCCAATGTTTGCCCTTGCACAATTCAGAATAAAACTTTCATGTGAAGGGTCTGTATTCCTATTCAGATTCATAAACTCTTTGTGTGTATCCAAAATAAAAGAATGTGAATGTCTTTCTTCAAATAGTCTAATAGTGTACCCATCAGAACCAATATACTTCAACCCTATTCTAGCCATATAACAAGTCCTCTTAGACACATGAAGTCTTTTTTTCTTCGATGTTTCACCAAAATCAACTGATGTGTTCTTAAGTCCCTCGCGGTTACACACAACATACTTCCAAACTATAGTACCATCTTTAGACCTCTTTGTAATAGACAAACGAATATCAAATCCACATGATGAAGTATAATCCTTGTAAAAGGTTATACCTGCTGGGCTTTTTTCGAATTAAACCACCGCAGGATCATTTGGTTGTTCCTTAATCCATGTTCATGCAAATCATATTTTTATGTCACATGCATGTTTATCACAGTCTAACAGAAAACCATGCAAAGCATATTCGAATCTAATAAAGCGGAAGACATAGAAACGAATCTACTTACAAATCGATAGACGGTCTGTGGACAAGATTAAAGGTATAATCTTGTTGTTGAATGAACACAAAGCTGGCGCCCCCTATCTCTCAAAATCAACACACAGAGTATTCAACTCCAAGATCTTCTATTGTATTCTCGGACTGTATCTAGATTCAGAGTGGGCTGAAATCTACTAGATAGGGTTGTGAAATCTGTGGATATCTTGAGAGACAAAAGAGGGGCTGATTTCTTGCTTATGATTTTTGAACCCCCCCCACCTATATTTATATAGGTGGTGATCGAAAATCATCATCCCAACCCTACTGGGCTTGGGCCTCTATCTCAACTTCTATATCCAGTTCACTATCAGTAAATTGGGCTACAACAAGGATTTAGAAGAATACTAAATTGGCCCGCTAATTTATTTAATATCCAATATCCAATAAACTTTGGATATAATTAAATAAATTAAGTTTTACTTTTATTCCACTAAAGAAGTAAAACTGACCTACCAATTTAATACATATTTACGAATATGCTTTCTCCTTTAGTCCAGCCATTCTCCGTGTTTAAGATATAAGGTTCATTAATTAATTATGCCAGCCTCTGACAGCTATAATTAATTAACATCTAAAACCTTGAGTAGTACCACATAAGCTTTACTCATGTACGGAAAAAATTCCACCTACAGGGTTTCAACATGAACTTGTGTTTCCTCAAGAGAACATCATTAACCTGGCGCACCAGGACACGGTGCTCATGCATACTGCTCAACACATCATGTATACATTGTTATTACCCAAGATATCGAGTTTGATTTATGAAAAGATCTCACTCATTGATAAATCAAAGTAATAAACAACGCACACATATGCTCGCCAATATCACATGAGTTTAGAACCTGAACTCTGTGGATCTTTATTCTCTCACCAACTGGGTCAGCGATAGAGAATAGTATCCTATCGTGATCCTCCTCAATACAATAATAAGAGCATTAGAATAATCAGTTAGTCAAGATAAACTAACTTATCAGATTATTCTACAGTGTACCGATGGTGTGTTCAGGACCATCTAAGCCATGAGCTCTTTAATACAATACAAGGTTCTAATGATATGATCTTACCGTGTGTCTCCTCACACCATATCATCTACAATATAAGTATATGAAACATTGCATAGAACAATTATAGAACACAATCTAAATGCAAACAGTGACTGCAATAACTTTCATTTCATATCATCACATCATTAGAAAAGTATACAAAGACAAGTCTTCTAGTATATAAAACTAACAATCTCCCACTTATACTTGAAGCATGTTGATGAGATCATCCCAAGCATTGATAAAGAAGAAGACTCAGGCATGATGAGAGTCTAGAAGGCAGTCGGTATGGGCATACTGACTGGATAAAGCTAACGTGTGGAATTCAGCCCAATAATAGTCCTACACGTTAATTTACAAGGCCCAAGTCCATTGGGATTTATCTTTATCTAGTTTAGATTTTTTATTATCTTTATTTTTGGTCTTTTTGATTTTTACATTAAATAGAGTTCTAATTAAGTTAGGAATCCTTGTTAGCTTAGGAAACCTTTTTATTTTCGTTTTCTTAGTATTTTAGGACTTAAATTTCGTCCATCCCTTATATCTATATAAAAGGATCAGTTGTGACATTAATATTTAGACGTTGAATAATATTTTGAAGATTATTTTCAATTGTCTAACGATCCTTTGGTTGATCACCAATTTATCAAGTTCTTTAGACCTAGCAAATCTAAAGTCCTATTCAAGTTCTTCAGGGTACAACGAGTACTTGGGAGAATTGCTAACAAATTGGAGAAGATCGAAGTAGCTGCATTTCGTCTCTTGAAGCCGGGGTTCAGTTGAAGTTCTAATCTATTCTACCTATCATCTACACAAGACGCCTTCACCAACACTCACAATACATCATTCGCACGCCTCAAGGCTTCCAAGTAAGTAACACAATTTTTCATCTATTCAGAAATCTATAGTCGAGCCATATTCATTCCAAATCCATTCCAACCAATTCACCCTTTTATCTATTTTATTTGTTTGGTTTGTGTTTTGTCTTCGTTGAGTCATAATTCTAAGTGTCTTAGGTTGTCTAATTCATCGAGTCTAATTCACCATAAAAATCGAGTCTTATTTGTCTAGTTTAGTCGGATTGAATCCTTCTTAAATCTGACGTGTTTCGAGTCCTTAAGTCTTCCGCTACGTTTCCTTTAGATTTGACTTAGACATATCGTCCAGGTCACATCATAAATTTGGCATCAGAGCCACGTCAGCTCTGCTGGTCGTGGTTCAATCCGACGTGTCATCTACGTGTCAGTTATTTTTCGTACATGTCATTTAATTTCCGTTTGTTTCGAGTTGTAATACTTGATATTCATTGAAAAAAAGAAAAAAAAGGCTTCGACATTAAAAAAAGATAAAAAAAATCGCCGATAAAAAAAAGAAAATCAGATTTATTTTTCTTGTTAATTTCGATTTTCTTGTTGTTTTCTAGTCTAGATAGGCTTGAATACATCTTAGATAGATATTTTGGGATTTTTTAGATTGTGTTCACACTTGGTCAAACTTATTCAAAAATATTCTACCTTATCCACTAGATTTCCTACCTTGTTTAGATATCTTCCATCCTAATCCATATCTAATCAAGATCATCCATCCTTATCCATCATAGATTTCGATCCTTACACCTCTAGGATTTGAAATTCATCATCCCACCCATATATACCCGGTTCACCTTATACACCACATAGTCCATACACACATACACCCATACACCCGTACACCCATACACCCGTGGTCCACATACACCAATTAGCAGGTTGACCTACATCATCTATACAGCAACCCCACATCATCAAGTTAGATAGATCCGGTTCGAGTCTACCAAAATCGATTCAGAGATGCCGATGGTCTACACCGCAACAAGATAACCATTCCAGACTTTGAGGGTCTATACGATCCAGAAGTGTACCTAGATTGGGAACGCATAGTTGATAAGATTTTTAAGTATTACTACTTCCCCGAGCCAAAGAAGGTGCAATTAGCCACATTGGAGTTTAAAGACTACGCAGCAACATGGTGGGAATTCCAACAAAATCGATGCCACCGAGATCACCTTCCACCTATTAACACATGGCATGAGTTGAAAGATTTGATGCGGAAACGCTTTATTCCAGACCACTACCAATGGGAGTTAGAGGAGAAGTTATACAAGCTTAGACAAAGAGATCGAAGTGTAGATGCCTACTACAACAAAATGATTGAAGCCATGAGACGAGCTGATATAGAGGAGTATTTAGAAGATACCATGGATAGATTCCTAGCTGGTCTACGAAGGGAAATCTGAGAAAAGATAACATTGTATCACTTCGACAAGTTGAAAGACATGGTGCAATATGCCATTGAGATAGAGAAGTGGTTGGAGAGTCTACAAAATGAAGTGGTTCAAGTAGAGTCAAATGTAGAGTTGTCACCTAGAGCTCATCACCAAATAGCCCCGTTTCGTTGGAGCGAACCTGAGTCATTCAAGGAGTTTCTACGTACCTATGTACCACCTACACGGCCTGCATTGCCAGTTCAGCTGGTCATGGATGTACCAAGCCAAACTAGCAACATTCAAGAGGACATCCATGTTGAGTTACCATCTGAGATCGTTGCCATCAAAGAAGATTCTACTTTTGAGGTAACAATTTCAGTTGATGCACCTATTGAAGAAATAGAGATCAATGTTGCAGTTGAGGAATTTGAAGAAGTTAAAAAGTTGGAGGAATTACAACCATGTTCTAAAAAGGACATTGACATCAGTGGAGCAATGGTTGAAGATCACAAGGAGTTCGAACCAGCGAGCTTAGAGAAGTTTCTGAGTTCTAACATTATTTGTCCACCGTTCTCTTGTGATGTCTTTATTTTACAGGTTGTCGAAGATGTTCCATTGGGTATTGATGTGCCACCAGACTTATTCGTGGTTCCCGTATCCAAGCATTTTATAAAGTTGGAGTTTCGACCATTTGAAATAAAATGGAAGCTTTTGAAGTTGTGTGTTATGCAGCTTGAGCAAAAGCAGTTCGATGGTCATTCCGTGTTCGTGTTTGATCCAGGTGGTTCGAATTCGAGGACGAATTCTTTTCAAGAGGAGGGGAATGATGAGATCATCCCAAGCATTGATAAAGAAGAAGACTCAGGCATGATGAGAGTCTAGAAGGCAGTCGGTATGGGCATATTGATAAGGCAGTCGGTATGGGCATACTGACTAGATAAAGCTAACGTGTGGAATTCATCCCAATAATAGTCCTACACGTTAATTTACAAGGCCCAAGTCCATTGGGATTTATCTTTATCTAGTTTAGATTTTTATTATCTTTATTTTTTGTCTTTTTTATTTTTACCTTAAATAGAGTTCTAATTAAGTTAGAAATCCTTGTTAGCTTAGGAAACCTTTTTATTTTCGTTTTCTTAGTATTTTAGGACTTAAATTTAGTCCATCCCTTATATCTATATAAAGGGATCAGTTGTGACATTAATATTTAGACGTTGAATAATATTTTGAAGATTATTTTCAATTGTCTCACGATCCTTTGGTTGATCACCAATTTATCAAGTTCTTTAGACCTAGCAAATCTAAAGTCCTATTCAAGTTCTTGAGGGTATAATGAGTACTTAGGAGAATTGCTAACAAATCGGAGAAGATCGAAGTAGCTGTATTTCGTCTCTTGAAGTCGGGGTTTAGTTGAAGTTCTAATCCATTCTACCTATCATCTACACAAGACGCCTTCACTAACACTCACAATACATCATTTGCACGCCTCAAGACTTCCAAGTAAGTTACACAATTTTTCATCCATTCAGCAATCCATAGCCGAGCCATATTCATTCCAAATCCATTCTAACCAATTCGCCCTTTTATCTATTTTATTTGTTTGGTTTGTATTTTGTCTTCGTTGAGTCATAATTCTAAGTGTCTTAGGTTGTTTAATTCATCGAGTCTAATTCACCATAAAAATCGAGTCTTATTTGTCTAGTTTAGTCGGATTGAATCCTTCTTAAATCTGACGTGTTTCGAGTCCTTAAGTCTTCCACTACGTTTCCTTTAGATTTGGCTTAGACATATCATCCGGGTCACATCACATGTCTTTCAAGCATAAAAACTAACTGGCTAACTATCCAATCAAAACTATCAACTCAAACTACGCCACCAGGTCTGCATCTCACTCCCATTTTCTCCACGTGACCATCAAAGGTCTTAGACAACAGGCTCTTCATGAATGGATCAGCCAGGTTGTTCTCTGATGCAATCTTGACCACCGCCACGTCTTCTTTCTAAACAATTTCTCGTATAAGATGGTTCTTTCTCTCTGGTGCATCGTTTTACACCAAAAATAAATTCCCCGACAGTAGTCGGTATGCCCTTACTGCACAGTACAACGATGAGCAAGATCGTCTCCCAAAGGACCGGCGAGAATTATTCTAAACCTTCAATCTGCAGAACTTAACTTTCCAAATGATTTTTGTGGTTGTAAAATAAACTGAACGAAAATAATAAATAAATAGAGAAAACGGGTTTAAAAGATTATAAAAAGCATTTCGGTTTCCAATTAACTCCACCCTAGCTTACTAAACCGATCCTTGATGCAAAGATAATTTTAATCAACACATGCAACCAGTTATAGCCACCGAAGACACTTACTGACGCAGCCTAATTTCTCCTTAGTTTCTCGATAATCAGGAAAACACTTCACCAATTATTTCCCTAATCAACTGACAACCGTAAGAGACACTCTATAGATTTAATGATCCGACAGCATTAAGAACTAGAGAAACCCGATTCAAAACCAACAGACTCTGACACAGAACCGTTGAATTAAGACTGTTATTCACATGGTTCTGAAGAACCATTTTACCACTAATTAAACTTAAACCACAATTACGGATGGCCGGTTTAATTGACTACTAATTAATTCCGAATTACTAAATATGTGCACCTACCTAGCAATATCAAAATAATTAACGACTCGAAATACCGAGAATAACAGATGCATGCAAATTAATTAAACGAGATAAACAAATTAAATCTCACAGTTTAGCTAGGTCAGGGCTTCGTTAATCTTCACCGGAATAAGAAGAACTTAGCTTGATTGCATAATTAAATCAAACCTCCGAAGTAGCGAAAAGCAGAACATGATGAAAAGAATGATATAAAAGAACAAGAATAAAATCTGTTGCGCCGCGTCTCTCTCTGCTGCTGCGTTGCGGCGTGTTGAATGAATATGAAAATAGAGATAAGTCCTAATCTATATATAATATCCTTAATAAAATAGTAATTAATATGGAAATAAAATCCTAGTCTATCTCAACTAGGTAATTGCCAAAATGAGGACTCTTGAGGCGGTGGAGAAGGTTATTTCTGGTCCCAGGTCGTGGGCTTAAGTAAAATTCGCACTCAGGCCCAAACTCTTCGCGCTCAGGCCCAGAATCTGTCATCTCGGTACCTCACTCAGGCAGTATGCCCATACGGTCTGGCTTCCAGGCAGTATGCCCATACGGCGTACTTTCCAGGCTCTCCACAATCTTGGCTAATTCCTTCATATATGTGTTAATCACTTGAAATCATTCCCAAAACACATTTTCTTCCACAAAACACGATCGTGAGGTAATTAACATATCAAAACAATACCAAAAATGACCCAAAATATGTATGTAAATATAGCCCAATCAAATCCCCTCACACTTAGACAATGCTCGTCCTCGAGCATATGTAAACAAAGAACAAACTCTAAAATAAAAATAGAAAATGACACGTCAAGCACCGGCTGCTTGAACTGAAAATACTCAAAGTTGAGATTACAACACAACCAACCACAATCCACTTACCCTTCTCTTGTTTCATGTAATAAACACATGCTTTTCATTAAAGTCAAAAATGTGCAACTCAATCCTGCCTTACCAAGGTTCACTCAATTTCTCTCAAAAGTAGATAAGGGCAGATTTGTTTAATTCACACAAGTCGTGATTTGATGCCTTCAAACATAGATTTGCTCATATGTCAAAACCACTACCAAGTAAGTAAGAACTATGCACAAATCAAAAGGTCTTTGAAACAGGTTGTAATGAGGCTAGGGTGCTTAGGTAGGATAATTTGGATAAGTGGCTTAATTTAGTGAAAACATGTAAGCATATCAGAACACATTAATTAAGTTCGGCTGCAATCTTCTCAAATATCCCACGAATTCTAAGTTAAGTGCTGGTCTTCAAAGCTATACAGGGCAACAAAATTTAACTTCAATCGGGTACAACCCTATTTCCTCCACGTCCAGTTTGGGCATACGGACCATTTTTTTTCCTTTTTCTTTACTTTTTTTTTCTGAAGCTTTGCTTCTTTCTCTCTTTTTTTTCTAGGAGTAGGACAGGAGTTTTTTTTTCACAAGTTTTCTTCAATTTCCCGCACCAACTATTCTTTCAAGTAAATTTTGAACTCATCTCAACACAATCCAATATAACTCACATGCTTTCAAGGGACAAGAGCAGGCTAAAAAGGGCTAAGGCTTAATTATTTAGTGGCTATTAATCAAGAAAGATAGGATTCAGGCACAAATGAGCTCACTAGGGGATAGTGTCGGGTATGGATAATTTATTCAGGCCAAAGCAGTTGTTAATCCAATATGCCTTTATCATTTTCATGCAAAAGAAAACTCACAAATAGTATGATCATGGCAACAAGGCAAATCAGAAATTCAGCATTCAAATCCGACATACTCATCAAAAGAATGAAAATGAGCTTTCTATATATATATATATGGCATGCTCAACAGGCTCAAATCTCGCATTTATAAGCTCATCAAAAGTTGATCAAGTTGCACATTTCATCGTTCAAGAATACATACGAGCAATAGCATAATTCAATCACAAGAGAATCAATCAAACAAACCAAGATAATCCATGCTATAACTCTTCCTCCTTGTATTGTTCAATCTCAAGCAGCCAATACTTAACAAAAATAAGTAAAACATAAAAGTTTTTTTTTTTCGAAAAGAACCAGACACAAAAATAGCAACTTCCTCCCCCCCACACTTAGACAACACAGTGTCCTCACTGGGCAGGGAAGAGAGCCAACAAAACAGACACAAAATGAATGAAAGAAAATAAAAACAAAGGGATAGAGAGGGCAAACTAGCAATCAAGGCGCGAAACGGTCAGTAGGGGCATACAGACGGCGCTCAAGTGAAGTAGCTCAGCTTGGTATGTAATAGTCAAACAACTCCATGAGCTAGGTAAGGGTAGGGATAGCGCTAGAAGAGGTACCTGCACGAAAAAACTGGGCTAGATTTTTGTTTTTTTTATTCTTTTTTTTTACAGAACAAGTAAGCAACTATAGGAAAAATGAAATAAAGCAAGAAAATCTCGGGTTACCTCCCGAGAAGCGCCCTTATTTGACGTCCGAGACTCGATGCAAGTATAACTTGATCATGAGACAAGTTCAGGGGTAACAGATCTGCCCCTGTCAAAAGGAATCATTTCCATCCCCGCACCCTTATGTTTCTTCAAAAGCTCGACCAACCTTGCTTCTTGCCCCTTCAGCTCCAGCACTGGGGTCTTCACATGAGATGGTAAAAATAGCTCTGAGTTGGTCGGTAAGGGCATACGGCCCGTCAGATTCTGAATTGGAAATTCACTGGGGGTATACAGCTGCATTATGATGTCTCGAATCTTCTCATCTTCTTCTGTTATTGCAGCAGTTTCAGTCAACCAACCAAAAGGTACCTTCTTGAATAGCTCGAGGATCTCCTTTTCATCATCCTCCTTCTTATTTTGAACCAATCTGGAAGGAAAAGGAGCTGCAGTCAGAGGGTTAAAAATTTTAGATTCAACACTGACCTTAGGTGGAGTGAGTTCGGCAGTTAGTTCGTCCTCTGCTCTGGGAGGGTTTTTTGGCTCTGCAGTATGCCCATACTGCTCCTTTGCTTTTTTCTTAGCCTCCAACTCAGCTAACTCCTCCGCACTTCTCAAAGTGACAGCGCAAACATGCGCTCTTGGATTCATTTCAGTTTGGGATGGGAGTTCTCCTTGATTCGTCTGCATCTTGTTCATTTGAGTGGCGAGCTGAGTGATCTGTGTGCCCATACACCCTAGGGCAGCTTGCGTCTCCTGCTGGAATGCTTTCTGGCTTTGTGCCAAACTGTTGACAAGGTCACTGCTCTGCTCTAGACACTTCATAATTTCACTCATACTGGGTGCAGGCTTGTCAGTATGCCCATACGGACCACCCTGCGGCTGCATCCAACTGGAATTAGGATGGTCTCTCCAGCCTGGGTTGTACGTATTTGAGTACGGGTCATAATTCCTCCATCTCATGGCATCTTGTTGCGCATCACCGGACCCATAGCATGCTTGCTCGGTTGGAGTATTTTGCAAGGTAGGACAAGCATCAGTGAAATGGCCATTCTCTGAGTAGACTCCACAGCGGATATTTTGAGCTTGCGCCACAGCTAGACTTCGAACCAGAGAAGTCAGAGCATCGATCTTTTCATTGACACTGGAGCTCTCAACTCGCTCAATCCCCTTCATAGGCCTATAGCGATCATCATCCTCATCTTCGTACTGTTGACCTCCAGAAACCATGTCAATTATCAGCTTCTTGGCATCGACTAGTGTTTTGTTGGTGAGAGATCCTCCACTGGTAGCATCAACGATCTTCCTGTCAAAAATAGACATGCCATGGTAAAAATAATTGGTTAGTAGTTGATAATCCGTGAACCCGTGGTCTGGGCACTTGCGACATAGCTGCTGGAACTGCTCCCAGTCGCAGGGTGGAGCAGACGAGGTCAAATTCGGACAAGTGCTTATGCGCACTCTCTCTTGGAAGATCACTGAACTTTGGCAACACTTGTATAAATCCGGGTCTAATCTCCGAGTTGTTTGCAATAGGGGGTAGTACGATGCAAATGGGCCTATTGTTTCTGTGGCGACCAAGCTCTTTTATGAGAGGTTCAGGTTCGGGAGCATTTACAATAGCTTGATTCCCGTTGTTAGCCATGTTTCCCTCGAACAAAATAAAATAAAGAAAAAAAAATACAAACTGATAATATAAGAATAATTACTACTTAAAAACTGATCCCCGGCAACGGCGCCAAATTTTGGTGCATCGTTTTACACCAAAAATAAATTCCCCGACAGCAGTCGGTATGCCCTTACTACACAGTACAGCGATGAGCGAGATCGTCTCCTAAAGGACGGGTGAGAATTATTCTAAACCTTCAATCTGCAGAACTTAACTTTCCAAACAATTTTTGTGGTTGTAAAATAAACTGAACGAAAATAATAAATAAATAGAGAAAACGGGTTTAACAGATTATAAAAAGTATTCCGGTTTCCAATTAACTCCACCCTAGCTTACTAAACCGATCCTTGATGCAAAGATAATTTTAATCAACACATGCAACCAGTTATAGCCACCGAAGACACTTACTGACGCAGCATAATTTCTCCTTAGTTTCTCGATAATCAGGAAGACACTTCACCAATTATTTCCCTAATCGACTGACAACCGTAAGAGACACTCTATAGATTTAATGAGCCGACATCATTAAGAACTGGAGAAACCCAATTCAAAACCAACAGACTCTGACACAGGACCGTTGAATTAAGACTGTTATTCCCATGGTTCTGAAGAACCGTTTTACCACTAATTAAACTTAAACCACAATTACGAATGACCGGTCTAATTGGCTACTAATTAATTCCAAATTACTAAATATGTACACCTACCTAGCAATATCAAAACAATTAACGACTCAAAATACCGAGAATAACAGATGCATGCAAATTAATTAAACGAGATAAACAAATTAGATCTCACAGTTTAGCTAGGCCAGGGCTTCATTAATCTTCACCGGAATAAGAAGAACTTAGCTTGATTGCATAATTAAATTAAACCTCCAAAGTAGCGAAAAGCAGAACATGATGAAAAGAATGAAATAAAAGAACGAGAATAAAATCTGTTGCGCCGCGTCTCTCTCTGCTGCTGCGTTGCGGCGTGTTGAATGAATATGAAAATAGAGATAAGTCCTAATCTATATATAATATCCTTAATAAAATAGTAATTAATATGGAAATAAAATCCTAGTCTATCTCAACTAGGTAATTGCCAAAATGAGGACTCTTGAGGCGGTGGAGAAGGTTATTTCTGGTCCCAGGTCGTGGGCTTAAGTAAAATTCGCACTCAGGCCCAAACTCTTCGCGCTCAGGCCCAGAATCTGTCATCTCGGTACCTCACTCAGGCAGTATGCCCATACGGTCTGGCTTCCAGGCAGTATGCCCATACGGCGTACTTTTCAGACTCTCCACAATCTTGGCTATTTCCTTCATATATGTGTTAATCACCTGAAATCATTCCCAAAACACATTTTCTTCCACAAAACACGATCGTGAGGCAATTAACATATCAAAACAATATCAAAAATGGCCCAAAATATGTATGTAAATATAGTCCAATGACACTCTCTATATGTTTACTTGTCTTGTGGGCTCTGGGTTCCTTCGAATTTGCCACTGCACCAGAGTTATCACAGCATATCGTGATAGTCTTAGGTAAATCAGGAACCACACCCAAGCCCACTAGGAACCCATGGAGCCAGACAGTCTCTTTTGTAGCCTCAGAGACAGCTACATACTCGGCTTCCATGGTGGAATCAACAATGCATTTCTCATTTATGCTCTTCCATGGGATGACTCCACCTTCTAATGTAAACACATAGCCCGAGGTAGACTTACTCTGATCTTTGTCAGATTGAAAATCTGAGTTCGTGTAACCCAAAGGCACTAGACTATCAGAGTGGAAAATCAACATGTAATATCGAGTCCTTTTAAGGTACTTGAGAATGTTTTTGACCGCAGTCCAGTGACCTTGTCCAGGGTTAGACTGATATCTACTTACTATGCCAACGGCATAGCATATATCAGGCCTAGTGCATAGCATAGCATATATTAAACTTCCCACAGCCGAAGCATATGGTACTTTCTTCATTTCCTCTATCTCAGACTGTGTTTGGGGACACATTTTCTTAGATTGATGAATTCCATGTCTGTAAGGTATAAAACCTTTATTGGAATCTTGCATGCCAAACCTAGCTAGCACTGTATCGATATAAGTCACTTGGGACAGACATAACATCCTTTTCTGGCGATCTCGAATGATCTTGATGGCAAGGACATGTCCGACTTCACCCAGATCCTTCATATCGAACTGCTCAGACAACCACACCCTAATGTTTGACAACGCCTTCTTACTGTTTCCAATAAGCAAGATGTTATTAACATAAAGTACGAGGAATGTCACCATGTTTCCATCACATTTCTTGTACAGATAGCTCTCATCCGGACTTTGCATGAATCTATATGATTGGATAAACTCATCAAATCGGATGTTCCAAGATCTTGATGCCTGCTTAAGTTCATAAATGGATCTCTTAAGCTTACACACCAAGTGCTCTTGGCCCTTAGCAATGAATCCCTCTGGTTGTTTCATGTGAATGTTTTCCTCAAGACTTCCATTTAAGAAAGTTGTCTTGGCATCAATCTGCCAGATCTCATAATCCAAATGAGCAGCAATAGACAAGAGAATCCGGATTGACTTAAGCATGGCTACCAGTGTAAAGGTTTTCTCATAATCGATCCCTTCTTTTTGAGTATACCCTTTTACCACCAATCTTGCCTTGAAGATTTCAACCTTCCCGTCAGATCCTCTCTTGCACTTGTAGAACCTCTTACAACCAATGGGTTTTACCCCATCTAGTGGTTCTATAAGTTCCCAGAATTGATTGCGATCCATAGATCCAATCTCAGACTCCATTGCAGTTTTCCAAGAATCCACATCGTTATCTTGAATTGCCTCATCATAGGTCCTAGGATCCAATTCATTTAGTCCCTCTAGGAATCTGAAGCCTCTCCCAGACCAATGAATCTATCAGGTTGGCGTACAACCATCCCACTGCGATGAGGCATTCCTATACTTTTGTGATACATTGTGCAGTGTTTGGTGGTTCCTCTTCTTGTACAACCGGTGTAGGATTCGATCCTCTCCTTAACTCCTTAAGGATGATTTGACTCCTTGGTTTGTGGTTTATAACATAATCTTCTTCTAAGAATCAAGCATTGGTGCTAACAATGATCTTCTGATCCTTAGGACTATAAAACAAACCACCTTTCGTTCCCCTAGGATATCCAACGAATAGCCTTACATCAGTACGAGGAGCCAGTTAATCAGCTTCCTTATCCAACACGTGTGATGGGCTACCCCAAATCCGAATATGGTTCAAACTGGGCTTTCATCCAGTCCATAGTTCTATGAGCGTAGCAGGAACTGATTTTGATGGAACCAAGTTAAGAATATAGGCTGCCATTTCCAGGGCATATCCCCAAAATAAAATGGGCAACTCAGAATAACTCATCATCGATCTAACCATCTCTAACAGTGTGCGATTTCTTCTTTCCGCCACGCCATTCTGCTGTGGCATTCCAGGTGCAGTCAACTGGGATGTAATCCCATTCTCTGCCATATAATCCCTAAATTCGCTTGAGAGGTACTTGCCACCATGATCAAAATGTAGGGACTTGATACTTCTGCATGTTCATTTCTCCGCTTCCGTCTTAAACTCTTTGAATTTTTCAAAGCATTCAGACTTGCAACGCAATAGGTAGATATAGCCGTATCTAGAGTAATCATCAATGAGAGTGATGAAATACTCGAACCCTCCTCGAGTTTGAACTAACATAGGGCTGCATAGCTCAGAGTGAATCAAATCTAATAGCCCTTCAGATCTATTTCCTTTTGACTAGAAAGGACGCTTGGTCATTTTACCTTCCAAATAGGATTCACACAAAGGAAATGATTCCAGTACCAAAGAAGACAATGGTCTATCATTTATAAGCCTTTGTATCCTCTTAAGGTTAATATGACCTAGCCTTAGATGCCAAAGATAGGTTTGATTCAAGTCTGAATGTTCTTTTCTCTTGTTAGGGTTTATGATCGATGTATTCAACAGTTATCTTTACGTAGTGTTTTCAATTGATTTAAGAAAGTATAAGTGTCCATCCAATGCGCCAGAATAGATAAAGTGTTTACCACTAAATATAACTACTTTGTTATCAAAAGAAACAGAATATCCATCCATAATCAATTTAGAAACTAAAATCAAGTTTCGCCTAAAACCAGGCACATAAAGACAATCTTTCAAAACCAAAGTTCTATCACTACTAAAAGGTAAAACAATGTCTCCCACTGCAACAGCCGTCACTCTGGTAGCATTACCCATGTAGACGGTGATCTCATCCTCACTCAGCTCTCTTTTTACCAGGAACCCCTGTAAAGACATGCAAACATGATCAGTAGCTCCAGTATCTACTACCCATGACTGGGTAGAACAAGTTGCTAAATGTTTCCACAACCAGAGTGTGAGATGTACCTCTCTTCTTCTTCTTGTTAGGACACGCCGCCTTCTAGTGACCTGGTTGGCCGCACCTGAAGCACTTAGTATTCGACTTGAACTCCTCAAGAGGAATCTTTGCCTTTGGCTTCTTTACCTTAGGCGCCTCATCTGCAGCCTTTTTAGGTGCGTTTCTCTTTTTCCTTTTTCCACCAGAAGAAGACGCCCCTTTCTCAGCTATGTGGGCTTGAGGATCGCTCTTTTGGAGCAATTCAGCCACCTGAAGATCCATGAGCAATTCAGTTAGGCTGACTTCCCTTTTGATTATATTAATGTTCAGCCTGAACTGCTCAAACCTCAAGGACAAGCTATGAAGAACAATGTCGATTTGAGAATCGCCATCCAGCTCTCCACCTAAGGTCTCGATCTCAGATAAATACCCCATCATCATGAGAACGTGATCCCTAACTGCTGTGCAGTCAGACATTCTCGTATTCATTAGCTTCTTCATTGCCAAATAGCGTGCCGAGCAATCTGATGACCGAATAGCTGCCTAAGGTTGTACATGATATCATAAGCGGTTTTCATAGGCTCATGCTGATGTTGCAACACATTTGACATAGATGCTAAAATTTAATAGCGCGTTATCTCATTAGACCTAACCCACTTATCATATGCAACCTTTTGGGCTTCGTCAGAACCCTCATCTGGCTGCGGAGGAAAAACCTCTTCAAGCACAAACTTGTGTCCCTCAGCAACAAGAACTAAGTTAAGGTTACGAAGCCAGTCATTGTAGTTTTCACCGACAAGTTTGTTTTTCTTTGAGGATTGAGGACAGATTGGAGAGTGCCATTGATGATATGAAATAACTGAAATTAAACATGCAGTATAGTCACAAAAACTTTTAGGATAAACAGTATATAATTGAAAGCCTCATAAAAATTATATACTTTTCCACCGACACTTTAAAAACGTCTTCTATAAGCCACGATAGTGTGGACGTTTATAAAATCCATTTTTAAATAGGTTAAACCTTTAATTTACCTACAGTTGAGTTTCCTTAGAACAAGCAAATTAATAGCCGGATAATAAACTCGGTCATGTAATCGTCTAACTGATAAGCCATGATCGTGTGGACATTTATCAATAAATTACATCTAAGTGTGCACACCATTATCTTCACACCAAGACCACCATTCGAATTTAACTGCTCCAGATGGAGGAGTCAATTAGTTCTTATAGTGTTCTACATCTATCCTTTTAGGAGATTTAATTTCTAGAGAAATCTGTGATATGACACATCCGATATGGAGGAAGACCGATGTCAACGCGCATGCCCATCACTTCTCAATTAAATTAGATTTAATGGAGACCGTATGAGATTTCTACATACTTTGGTATGAATCTCTCCCACTTAGTTATTTATGTTTGAGGTTTCATTTTATCCCATTAACGAACATACAAATATGACATAAAATGATAAACAACCATTGCATGCTTCAACATAATAAGCCACAGTAATATTCCAACTATCATGGCTTATATCTCATGTTGATTGATAAGATAAAACAGGAAAGTCAGCTTCGAAACAGGGCTTGGATCACTGCCCCCTTTACCGTGCCTCGCTGAAAAACCTAGCACCATTTTAGGGTTTCGGGACGTGAACCGGTGAACCTTCCTTCTTGGTGTTGAACCACTTTCCTTCTTTGAGTTGATCTCCGATCTTTATTCAATACAGACTATCTATTCCAAAAGGAAAAATCTAATATTACTAGAATAAAAATTACAACTTAAAAACTCAGTCTAACAACTTTATATCTATTATATTAAAACAACGTAAAATAAAACCTAGACCTAATCTATGGATTTTCTCATGGATTAAAATCACGTAGCTAAACCGGCATACGGCCAATATTCATTCAACATAAACATACATGATATAAAATAAAGGAGCCATGATAGTTGGTAAACCTACAAACAAACACAGTCTATAAATCCAACAATCATATATTATATGATCCAAATAAAATAACATATGATATCTATGCATGAATATTAAATATCAAATTTTACAATTAATTAAATTAATTAATTCGATATTATCCTCAAGATAAAAATTGGAAATTAAAATAATTATCCACCAATTTATATCTTGAAATTTTAGAAAATAACCTTAAAATAAATCTAGAAACTAATTATAATTATCCACCAAATTTATTTAATATTTTCAAACCACCCTAATTAAATAATACTTGGATATATTGATATAAATCAAAAATCTAATCCAAATATTATCCATAAGAATCTAAATCTTCAAGGATAAGGTTTGAAGATTTGATCCACTCCAAAATCTTCCAAAACTTATCCAAATTTAAAATCTTATCACAATTGGATTATGATAATTATTCATCTATATCCAAAATCACCCTATCCAATTTTAATACATAGATTTTTGAAAATTACTAGAATAATAAATCTGGAAATTTGATCCTCTTCAAATTCCTCCAAATTTAAAATTCTACTTTCAAATCTATCTATATTAAAATTAGGTAGATTAAGATATACATCAAATAATATCAAATCTTAATCCAAACCTCATAATTTTCGAACCTAATCATTAAATAAATTTGGAATTTTAATTTCCATTAAAATTTCCTCCAAATTTAATTTAATAAAATCGAAAATTACCTAAAATAACATATTTGGAAATTTTGACATTAATAAAAAAACTATTCCAAATAAATAACATAGATTTCGAAAATTCTAAGAAAAATAAATCTGAAAATTTGATCCACTTCAAATTTTTCAAAATTTAAAATTCTATTTTCAAATTTATCTAGATTAGAAATAGGTAACTTAAGATATACATCAAAGATTACCTAATCTTTTTCTAATCAACCAAAAATTCGAACCCTATCCTAATTAAATCTGAAAATTTTGTTGTTGATCAAAAATCTATCCAAATTCAAATTATAGTGGCCGAAAATGTTCGATACAAATTAGGGAATTTTTAACACATCAAATTCGAAAATTTGATCTCCAAATTTTCGAAAATAATGAGACACAAATCTGGAAATTTGAAGATCTCAAATATCATCCCAAATCTATATCTCATGAAGATCGAAAATTCTAACAACTCAAAATTAGAATTTTCGAATTCAATCCAAAAATTCTTCCAAGTTTTGAATACCATAAAAATCGAAATACATAGCCAATTAAATCTGAAAATTTAAACATTATAAATTCATCATCAAATTTAATTATGTATATCGAAATTGTTGTAATGTATATATTTAGTAGGTAGTATTAGGTTTAATCTTTTCCATATTTAGCCTAGTATCTTTTCCATATTTAGCCTAGTATTGATGTGTATATATGTATCTTCTTCAGTTAATGGAATATATGATTTTCACCTCATTCTATTATGTTTTGCTCTTAAGATAACATGGTATCACAGCTCTAGGTTTTTTAGAGTTTCTGTTTTCGAATTTTTGGGGGGCGGAGATTCATATAAAATAAAAAAAAAAAAAATTAGGGTTCTTGAGTAAAATGGAGCGCCGCCGCCCATTCCGTTTCAGCGCATCTCCGATTGACACCGCCGGCACCAGTCGTTCTTGTTCATCTCGTCTTCATCTTCCGGTGCCCTAGCCTAGTTTCGGTCTGCATTGGGTTCCGTGTGAGATCAGTTGTGGGTATTTCTTTGATTTTATTAAATCTTTGTTGCAATTTCGTGATTATTTGAACATGTCTGCGGCATATAAGGCTAAGTCTGTTGAGGTTGTGTCCGTAATGTCTAAGATTACGGAACACAAGTTTTGCTCTAATAATTATGTGGATTGGCGTCAGACTATTGAGCTCTATTTGCTAAGTATTTCGATAGATCATCATATTTTTGATGATCCTCCTTCTGATGAAACCACGAAGACGGAGTGGATGCACGAGGATGCTCGTTTGTTTCTGTCGATACGTAACTCCATCGACAGTACTGTTATTGGTCTTATCACTCACTGTAAGACTGTTAAGAGCCTGTTGAAGTACCTTGAGTTCCTGTATTCAGGCAAAGAGAACGTATCTCGCATGTTTGATGTTTGTCAAGCGTTCTATAGGCCAGAGAAAGGCGACAGGTCTCTTACAGATTATTTCATGGCATTCAAGAAAACTTATGCATAGCTGAATGAACTTCTTCCGTTCGATGCAACATCAATGTACAATAGACTCAGCTGGAAAAGATGGCGGTTATGAGTTTTTTGGCTGGTCTTTCGTCTGATTTTGAGATTGCCAAGTCTTAAGTTCTTTCGAATACGAAAATCTCATCTTTGGATGAAGCATTTAGCAGGATTCTTCACACTGAGCATTCAACAGTTTCTCCTTCAGAACAACATAGTAGTGCTCTACTTAGTCGAGCTCCTACTTATGTGTCTGGAAAGCCACCATACAAGAATGGTGGTTCTAAGAGTCCCTCCGGACCGGGGCAGTGGCATGATAATGCAGAGTGTCGTTATTGCCATGAAATTGGGCATATCAAGCGCAATTATCCAAAGTTGCGTAACAAGAAGCCTCCATCATCTGCTCATGTTGCTGACGGTAGTGGTTCTCTCACTGTTTCTACTTCGGATTATGCAAAGTTTTTGCAGCATCAGGAGCGGAATTCTTCTTCTTCTGGCCCAACCACTGCTCTTGCGGATTCTGGTAAGCCTACTGCCTGCGTAGCTTCTTTGCCAACCAAATGGGTCATTGATTCAGGTGCTACAGATCATATGACAGGTAATCCTAGTTTATTTTCCACATTTGAGCCACATCAGACTCTAAACCCAGTTACTCTCGCTGATGGTTCACAATCCATTGTTCGTGGATCCAGCATAGTTCACCCTACCTCTTCATTGTCCTTATCTTCTGTCCTTAGTCTTTCTGAGCTCTTGTTTAATCTGTTGTCAGTTAGCAAGCTTACACGTCATCTGAATTGTAGTGCCTCATTTTTTCCTGATTATTGTGTGTTTCAGGATCTTACGACGAAACATATTATTGGTAAACGACATGAATCAGGCGGCCTCTACATCCTTGATACACCACCATCATCTTCAGTAGCTTGTGTTGTCACTCCTATGGATGCACATTGTCGGTTGGGTCATCCATTTCTTCCTTTGTTAAAGAAATTGTGTCCGCAGTTTTCGGGATTATCATCTTTGGATTGTGAGTCGTGTCAGTTTACTAAACACCACCGTGTTAGTTTGAGTCCTCGAGTCAATAAAAGAGCTGATGCTCCTTTTGAGTTAGTTCATTCTGATGTTTGGGGTCCTTGTCCCATTACATCAAAGTCTGGTTTTCGGTATTTTGTTACTTTTGTGGATGATCATTCTCGTTTGGCATGGCTTTATTTAATAAAGAGTCGTTCTGAATTATTTACTCATTTTTCTGCCTTTTGTGCTGAAATTAAGACTCAGTTTCATGTGTTTGTCCAAATATTGAGAAGTGATAATGCTAAAGAGTATTTATCTGATGCATTTCAGTCGTATATGATAACTAATGGCATGCTTCATCAAACTTCTTGTGTCTACACCCCGACTTAAAATGGAGTTGCCGAACGAAAAAATAGGCATCTTCTTGAAATAGTCAGAGCCTTATTATTTGCCATGCAAGTTCCTAAACACTTTTGGGCTGATGTTGTGTCTACTGCTTGCATTCTCATTAACCGTATGCCATTGTCTGTTCTGTCTAGTCTATTTCCCTTTCATGTTCTGTTTCCGTCCAAGTCATTATATCCTATTGACCCTAAAGTCTTTGGCAGCACATGTTTTGTTCGGGATGTTCGACCTCAAGTTACTAAACTCGATCCCAAGTCTGTCAAGTGTATTTTCTTAGGATATTCTCGAGTCCAGAAAGGGTATCGATGTTTCTGCCCCAGTCTGAACAAATATCTTGTCTCCACTGATGTCACGTTCCTCGAGCATACACCCTTCACTCCGGATTCCCCTGTTGTACCTGAGAATGCAGACTTAGATTTCTTAATCTATACTGTTGTATCATCTGTTGAGCCCATTGAGTCCACCTCTCTCTCCGATATGCCTCGTCCTCCTGTCGTCTAACACTATACACGTCGTCTATCTACTCCGACTGCTGAACATTTGGTCTCTCCTTCACCTGATTCTGGTTCTGATGATCCAATAGTTCCGTCGTCTGATCCTGCACCGGGCGATGATCTTCCAATTGCCCTTCGCAAAGGTAAACGTTCTTGCACTTATCCTATATCTTCATTTGTGTCGTATGCTCAGTTATCTCCCTCTTCTAAAGCTTTTGTCTCCACTCTTGAGTCTGTTCCTAAAACTGTTTCTGAAGCTTTAGCCCATTCTGGTTGGTGTGATGCTATGCTTGAGGAGATGAATGCTTTGGATACTAATGGTACTTGGGATTTGGTATATCTTCCTGCTGGCAAATGCCCTATTGGTTGCAAATGGGTTTTTACTGTTAAGGTTAATCCTGATGGTTCTGTTGCTGGCTTGAAAGCTCGTCTTGTTGCTAAAGGGTATGCTCAAACTTATGGTGTTGACTATTCTAAGACATTCTCTCCAGTAGCTAGGCTTACCTCTATTCGTCTTGTGATATCCTTGGCGGCGCGTCATCATTGGCCTTTATACCAGTTGGATGTGAAGAATGATTTTCTTCATGGAGATCTCAGTAACACAATTTATATGGAGCAACCACCTGGATTTGTTGCTCAGGGGGAGTCTCATAAAGTGTGTCACCTTCGCAAGTCATTGTATGGATTGAAGCAAAGTCCTCGTGAGTGGTTTAGTACGTTTGCACGTGCTGCGAATGCATTTGGCTTGAAGCAATCAATATCTGATGATTCTATTTTCTATAAGCATTCTGAGGCTGGTCTTGTTCTATTGGTTGTCTATGTGGATGATATTGTGATTACTGGTAGTGATTCTGCAGGAATTACATCTTTGAGAGCTTTTTTGCCTACTCAGTTTAAGATCAAAGATTTGGGAGAACTTAAGTATTTCCTTGGTGTTGAAGTGTTGCGAAGTAAGAGAGGGATTTTCTTATCTCAGAGGAAATATGTACTTGACTTGCTATCTAAGACTGGAAACTTGGGTGCTAAACCATGTAGCACTCCAATGGTCCCTAATTTGCAGCTTAGTAAAGATGGTGTACCATTTGAAGATCCTGAGAGATATCGGAGACTGGTTGGCAAGCTAAATTATTTGAGGGTGACACGTCCTGATATTGCCTTTCCAATTAGTGTGGTCAGTCAATATATGTCTTCCCCAATGGTAGATCATTGGAAGGCAGTGAAACAAATTTTGTGTTATTTGAAAGAAGCACCTGAACGTGGAATCGTGTATGGTGATCATGGTCATGATAGGATTGAAGGCTTCTCTGATGCAGGTTATGCAGGGTCGAAAGAAGATCGGAGATCTACTTCTGGATATTGTGTGTTCTTTGGTGGGAATTTAATTTCTTGGAAGAGCAAGAAACAGAAAGTGGTGTCTCTTTCAACTGCGGAGTTTGAGTATAGAGCAATGGCTAAGTCTGCATGTGAAATTTTATCTGTGTATAATTTCCTAAGTGAGGTAGGATTAAAAGTCTCGATGCCTGCTAAGTTGTGGTGTGACAATCAGGCCGCTCTCCATATTGCTTCTAATTCTGTTTTTCACGAGCGAACCAAACATATTGAGATTGACTGTCATTTCATTCGTGAGAAGATTAAGAATGGGCTGATTGCTACTGGATATCTGAAGACTGAAGATCAGTTAGGAGATTTGTTTACGAAGGCCTTGGGGTTAGTATTAATTATCTTTGTAGCAAGCTGGGCATAATTAACATCTATGCTCCAGTTTGAGGGAGAGTGTTGTAATGTATATATTTATTAGGTAGTATTAGGTTTAATCTTTTCCATATTTAGCCTAGTATTGATGTGTATATATGTATCTTCTTCAGTTAATGGAATATATGAGTTTCACCTCATTCTATTATGTTTTGCTCTTAAGATAACAGAAATTATGCCCGGATTAATCCTAGAACAGTGCCAAAACCCGCTCTGATACTTGTTGTTAGGGTTTTTTCGAATTAAACCACCGCAGGATCATTTGGTTGTTCATTAATCCATGTTCATGAAAATCATATTTTTATGTCACATGCATGTTTATCACAGTCTAACAAAAAATCATGCAAAGAAGATTCGAATCTAATAAATCGGAAGACATAGAAACGAATCTACTAACAAATCGATAGACGGTCTGTGGACAAGATTAAAGATCTAATCTTGTTGTTGAATGAACACAAAGCTGGCACCACCTATCTCTCAAAATCGGCACACACAGTATTCAACTCCAAGATCTTCTGTTGTATTTCCGGATTATATCTAGATTCAGAGTGGGCTAAAATCTACTAGATAGGGTTGTGAAATCTGTGGATATCTTGAGAGACAAAAGAGGGGCTGATTTCTTGCTTATGATTTTCGAATCTGTTGTGGTACAGACTCGGCTGGGGATTACACTACTTGTTTTCCGACCCCTTGTGGTCTCTTTCACTAGTTACTCAAGTAGCAAGGACAAGCTATAGTTCTATTACAATGGATTACAGAGAAACCAGAAGCAAAATGAACACTTGAAGATTCACAGCAAGAAGAGTGTCACCACGGGGTAGCCTCAGAGGGGTAGATCTAGGGGATCTACTGGGATTCTTCACAGGCTAAGGCACCAACTCATAAATATGTACAATAGCAAGTAAGTACAGTGAGAATGCAGTAGTGAATCGAAGTGATAAGAAAAGACAGAGAAAGTCAGAGGTGGGAAAAGTGTGCTCAGGGCAAGCTGGCTCAGATTTTCCCACTGGAGACGGCGACGACAACTCCGGTGATCGGAAAAGACCCAAAACAGGAAGAGGATGGTGAAATAATCCCACACAAAGCACAGACAAGCTTTCTATCTCAGAGAACAACCCAGCCGTCCGTCTACACTCATAGGCTAACAGAAATCACGGTCAGATTCCGGCCAGAGAAACCGAGAACGGCGGTAGAAAATATAGAAAGAGAGAGAGAGCTTTTTAGATTAAGGTTAGGGATCAGAGTGTGGCTTGAGAGAGAAGAGGGATCTCTCGCATGTTATAGAGGGTTCCAGAACATAGGGAATAGATATCAGCAATAATGCTGAGTTAAGAGGGAGGTGGAACGTCGGGTTAGGGTTAAGGGTTTTGGATTTGGGCCGGAGCGGGTAGGGAATAAGAAAAGCTCATGGGCCAGAGAAAAGGCCAATTGGGCCAACTTCAACAGAACCCCCCCCCCCCCCCTCTCACCTATATTTATATAGGTGGTGATCGAAAATCATCATCCCAACCCTACTGGGCTTGGGCCTCTATCTCAACTTCTATATCCAGTCCACTATCAGTCAATTGGGCTACAACAGGGATCTAGAAAAATATTAAATTGGCCCACTAACTTATTTAATATCCAATATCCAATAAACTTAGGATATAATTAAATAAATTAAGTTTTACTTTTATTCCACTAAAGAAGTAAAACTGACCTACCAATTTAATACATATTTATGAATATGCTTTCTCCTTTAGTCCAGTCATTCCCCGTGTTTAAGATATAATATTCATTAATTAATTATGTAAGCCTCTGACAGATATAATTAATTAACATCTAAAACCTTGAGTAGTACCACAGAAGCTTTACTCATGTACGGAATAAATTCCACCTGCAAGGTTTCAACATGAACTTGTATGTCCTCAAGTGAACATCATCAACCCAGCGCATCAGGACACGGTGCTCATGCATAGTGTTCGACACATCATGTATATATTGTTATTATCCAAGATATCGAGTTTGATCTACGAAAAGATCTCACTCATTGATAAATCAAAGTAATAAACAAAGCACACATATGCTCGCCAATATCATATGAGTTCATAACCCGAACTCTGTGGATCTTTATTCTCTCACTAACTGGGTCAGAGACAGAGAATAGTATTCTATCGTGATCCTCCTCAATACACTAATAAGTGTATTAGAATAATCAGTTAGTCAAGATAAACTAACTTATCAGATTATTCTACGGTGTACCAATGGTGTGTTCAGGCTATCTAAGCTGTGAGCTCTTTAATACAATACAAGGTTCTAATGATATGATATTACCGTGTGTCTCCCCACACCATATCATCTACAATGTAAGTATATGGAACATTGCATAGAACAATTATAGAACATAATCTAAATGCAAACAGTGATTGCAATAACTTTCATTTCATATCATCACATCATTAGAAAAGTATACAAAGACAAGTCTTCTAGTATACAAAACTAACAATACCAGCATCCAAAGTAAGAAAAGTTTTGCCCAATGCAGGCTTCAAAGATGGTTCACAGTTAGATGTGTAAAATTCAGAAAATCTAGGAGAAAACTTCAAAGTGGAGCCAGCACAATTTGCACATTAAAAAATATACAACTAATCACGTTAATGCTAAAAAAAATATATTCTTCAATCATGCTAAAAATGGTCAAAGTAGTGCTAAAACTGTAATAGTAGTGCTAATACTATTAAAAAATAAGTCATGTTGTGATACTAACAAATCTGCAAAGATACAAGTACATATTAATAAAAAAACCATAATCTGCAAAACTGAAAATACATGTTGATCGTGAAAATTCAAAAGTTCAACTAAATCAGGTTCATCGACATTATCGAACAAATCTAAAACAAAAGGGACAAAGAAATCGAAGGAGAAGTACAACAAAACCCAGGAGAAAACTCTAAAGTGGAGCCAACACAATTAGCACATTAAAAAATATACAACTAATCACGTTAATTCTAAAAAAAATATTCTTCGATCATGCTAAAAATTGTCACAGTAGTGCTAAAATTAATTTACAGTAGAGCTAAAACTTGTAATAGCAGTGCTAATACTGCGTTCATCGTGCAAATACTCTGTCAACAAGAATTAATCAACTTTCCAAAAATATAGTACATTACATGAACGAACACATCTATCATTTAAATCTGGAAAAAAATATAACAAAAAATTAAATTGAATGAACCTTTATGCTAATACCTAGAGTCTCCATAAAGAATAAAATCAAACTCTGAATCTCCATCAGTATTTAGAAAGCAACGAACTAAAAAACTAATCGAATGAACCTCTGATAATCTGTTCTCCAATGGTATTCAGAAAATAATGATTTCAAAACTAAGCAAATCTGAGAATTTTGAGCTAAAAACAACAGATTGAAAAAAAAAAACCGATCTGATTATGAGAAAATTGATGCCCTAGTGATGAGCACGAATAATTTGTATGGTATCGTATATGAGAGAGAAATTGTGAGAAGCGAATGTTGAAAATTTTATAAGGAACCCTATCGCAAATCTAATAAGGAAATAGAAGAATTACTAAATTTCTAAATTACTGTTATACCCCCATAGTACTTAAAGTTGCCATAAATATCAAAATTATCACCGCATTATTTAAGAGAAATCTACACCGTCCAAATGAAGAGGATTGATGGATGAGATTGATTTGTTCTCACATGGGACTTTGGTTCTCACTTGATCCATTTCCTATATATATATATATATATATATATATATATTATATATATATATATATAGAGAGAGAGAGAGAGGGAGAGAGAGAGAGAGAGAGAGAGAGAGAGAGAGAAAAGATCAAATATAAACACCATCCTAGTGTATAATTTAGGGATTCATCACATCCCTTAGATCTTAATACATCAAGGGTTAGGATTAATTTTTTCTTAATTTATTTTGTTTTTTTAATATGTAAGAAAGGACATTATGGTCACGAGAGATCAATATATATCCTATTAAATATGAATCCCCTGATTTATGATCTTCCCTATCTAAGAAACAGTTGCACCTTTTTTTTTATTCATCTGATATATTACCAAATCTACTAAAATGCATTACTATATGCACAATTCAATAGCTACCTATCTAGGCATCGCTGTTATCATTTAAAAAAAAAAAAATCATTGTGCTACCTGCTAAGCTGCATTTTAGCATTCTGATATTAAGTTAAAGCATTTGCAAATATAAAATGAGATGGCCAATTGAGGTATCACTATATTAAATTAATATTCCTATATTAACGAAACCAGATAAGTTAACTACGAAAGCTTTAGTATTATATATTTAATGTATGATTGATTGTATATAATTTAAATCATTAGTTATTACCTCTGTCCAATATCAATTCAGTTTTTTTTTTTTTGTATTACAATTCTTTTTTAAAAAACAGAGGATAAAAAAAAACTACTTTCCCAGCACCCAATTTTTTTCCCATATATAATATTAATATTTTCATAAAAATAAAACAATAAACTTTTGTTTCTGTTATGACCATCTGCAATATTTGATTTCAATTATCATTCTCCATTTGAACACGGACTTGCTTCATAAAAAGAGCAATAGTTACAGTGTGATTTAACATTGCAGCAAAGTTCTCTAGATTTTTTCTCCTGCTAATATTGAGAATAGTTGGTACCTACACTTAGATAATGGTGGTAGAGCCACTTTGTAACTGATCAAAATAGAAAACCATCACAACAAAAAAATTATTTAATAATGACTTTTTATTTTAAAATAACAATTCCTAAAAGCATAAGTCGTTCATCTAGAAATTAAGCAAATTCCAAACATTAAAAAACAAAGTCATAAAATTAGTGTTTCCTCCGCCACGATTAATCCACCAAAAAAATTAAATAAGTCTCCCAATCAAATCTTCATATAAAAGAAACCACACACATACATCCTCATTTCTTCTGCAGAAGCTTCTTAAAGTTGATTGGCACATCCTCACATGATAACCTGTAATGAAAGCTTGACTCTTCTTCGTTCTCAACTTTGTGAACGTTTGCTCCTGCTAATAAGATTTCTGCACAGTATTTCACCCTAATCTTTTTCAACAACGCACATCACATTTGGTCCTCAGACCACACTTCCAGTTCTTCAAGCCATCGTCCACATACGTTTCCATATGACACATAACATATATCCAACAATCAAAATTACTGTGGTTTCCTCTCCATGGCAGCTCGGGGCGACTCATTTCTGTCTTAGCAAGTGCAGCTGCTTTTCCTCGCATCCCTTTATCACGCAGATACTCATTGAATAACTCTGACTACATTGTATATAAACATGGCATATCATTAGGATTAATAAACTAAAAAAATTATCATATGTTGCAAAATCAGCAACCACAGTTGCAAGAAAATAAACTAAAAAACAACAGCCATAAACTCAAAAATAACAGCCATATGGACAAAAACAACACAAAATCATCAGCCACCGCGACAAAAAAAAACAAATAAACACAGAGACAAAATTAAAAAATTGAGAAAGTGAGAAAATCAGTAGCCATATAGACAATATATATATATATAAACACACATAAAAATACAAAATTAGCGGCCACGGTGACAAAATCAGCAGCCACATAGACAAAAAAAAATATTATACACAAAAACACAAAATGAGCAGCCACAGTGACAAAATTAGCAGCCACATAGACAAAAATAAAAATAAAAAATCAGCATGCACAAAATTAGTGGCCACAGTGACAAAATCAGCAGCCACATAGACAAAAAAAAAATATTATACACAAAAACACAAAATGAGCAGCCACATTGACAAAATCAAGAGCCACAATGTCAAAAATAAAAATAAAAAAATCAGTATGCACAGTGGCAATATCAGTAGCCACAGATACAAAATTAGCAGGCACAATTGCAAGAAAATAAACTAAAAAACAACAGCCACATAGACAAAAACAACACAAAATCATCAGCCACAGTGACAAAAAAAAAAAACAAAAAAAAAAACCAAAAATCAGCAACAACAGTAACAAAAAAAACATACAGTAATAGATAAACAACAATCAACTAACATATTCTTATAAACCCCATAAATCACACCCAACAACAAACAAACCACCATCATTCATGGAAAAAATAAATTATACACCATTAAAATATAAGAATGCTATAATAAAAATGTTTAGAAGCACCTTTAGAGCCTTCATCTCCCCGTCTCGTGCTTGGTTTCGTCATTGTTGGAGCTTCAAAAGGATTACCACTGATGCTTGCATATCAAACAGTCTTGCTGCTTCTTGGTTTTGGAATTAGTTTTAACGATTCCAAAACACCCAAAAAATTGAATAAATATTTTTTGATCACGGTATAATCGATTACGACGAATCAAGAAGATTTTGTATCTTTTCAATCCGCCGATTTGATATCTTGTTGATGGCCCTAGAGAATTGATTTAGTTACTAAAATTAATTCGCCTGATTACCGCTCCATTAAGATATGGTAAATGTATATGGACAAATGTACCCTTTATTATTATTTCTCATTTAAATAAATCAGTACTTAATTAATAATTAAACAAATTGTGGATCGTCCAGATTTAAAAATCAACGCCTATGATCAATCCCTAAATTATACACTACGGAGATGTGTGCATAATAACCCTACCCTATATATATATATATATATATAGGGAATGGATCAAATGTAAACCATTCCGTGGTGTGTAAACTGTAAACCAATTTATCACCACACATTCAATAAAAATCGGCGCTCCAGATTTAATCAAACATGCGGTGGCATTTTTGTTATTTTCGCTAGTTTTTTCAGCATATGGGGGTATTTTCATCTATTTGTTGAAAAAAAGCTGATGTCATGCTGACTCAGCATCTAAACAAATTCTTAAAAACTTCGAACGATCATAACTTGCTCGTTTTTCATCGGATTAACGCAAATAATATATCAAATTAAAGGTCTTTTAATCCTCTTTCATTTAAGATCAGTGAAGCATATGTTTATTTGGAAAAATTTGGACGAAAAATACAAAAGTTTCATTTTTCATGCGTATTCAAGCTCAGAATACTTCGTTAGCATACGACATATGTTTCGTTAGCATATGACAATTTAAGCTCAGAATACTTCGTTAGCATACAACATATGTTTCGTTAGCATATGACAATTTAAGGTCAGAATACTTCGTTAGCATACGACATATGTTTCGTTAGCATATGACAATTTAAGCTCAGAATACTTCGTTAGCATACGACACGTGTTTCATTAGCATATGACAATTTAAGCTCAAAATACTTCGTTAGCATACGACATATGTTTCGTTAGCATATGGCAAATGATTCGTCAGCATCAGTTATATTGTGATAAAGATTTATTCAATTGTAATTAGGTATGCTTCGTTAGCATATAAAAAATGTTTCATTAGCATATGACAAATGCTTCGTTAGTGATGGGACGTATTCTACCTGTTTTTATTATGTTTTTTTTTGCGCTTTTTCTCTTTATTATTTAGCTCCTGGATGTATATTTTGGATGTATTATGTTTTGTGGAGTTGTGTAGGGATGATGTGCAAGAGTGGAGAAAAGGGATGCATTTTGGAATGAAAAAGCTACAAGTAAAGTAAAAAGAAGAAGTTCGAGCAGGGCACGCTGCAAGGGCATGCAGCAGACAGACTGGAGCGAAATTCTAGAAGCTGGGCCTGTACACGCGTTTTGGGCTCTCTAAATTCAGATCTTGGCCCAGCTCGACACTTAGACGCGGATTTCAGATCCTTAGCCGCCTCGAACAGTTATTTTGCATGGAAATTTCCAAGTTTATCTAGATTAGGTTTTTATTTCCTTCTAGAACTCTATCTCTTAAAGGTAGTAGATATATGTTAGGATTTATAGTATTATTTTATGAATCAGATCATAGACGATAGAAAACGCGAAGAACGCAGCAGCGATTAGTTTCAATTCAGTTTTTTTATTTCTCTTCTCTCCATCGATATCATTGCGCCAATATACAACCACTTGTTGTTCGATTATAGCATGCAACACAGCTAAATCATTCGTATTCCGGTGACGACGATGAAGCTCCGCTTATATAACTGTGAGATCTAATTGTTTGTTCATAATTAATTGATGCATGTATCTGTTATTCTTGGATTTCGGGTCGTAATTGTTCTAAGTCTTTCGAGTAGTTGCAAATATTTGGTAGGTTGTGATTAATTACTAGCCAATTTAAATCGGCCATACGTAATCGTGGTTTAGGTTTAATAAGTGGTAAAACGGTTGCTCAAATAACTAGGGGAATAACAGAGTTAATTTTACAGTCCTGCGTCAGAGTCTGTAACTTAAGAATCGGGTCTTTCTTGTGCTCATTGCTGTCGGCTCATTAAACTTATAGAGCGTCTCTTACAGTTGTCAGTCGATTAGGGAAGTAATTAATGAAGCGTCTTCTTAATTATCGAAACAGTATGGAGAGATGAGGTCATGTCAGAAGCGTCTTCGGTGACTATAACCGATTTGCATGTCTTGATTAATTAATTCTTGCATCTGTGATCGGTATTATAAGTGGAGTGGAGTTCGTTGGATCCAGAATACCCCCTTTTATTCATTGATTTAATTCAGTTCCTTTGCACACTTATTTTCGTTAGTTGGCTAAATAAATTCTGCAATTATTTTGTTATAAAATTCATGAGTTTCTGGAGGTTTGGGCACGCGGACTGAAAGTCAAGAGTAATCCTCGCCGGTCCTTTGGGAGATGATCCTGCTTGCCACTGTACTCTGCAGTGTGGGCTTGCCGATGAAAGTCGGAACATTTATTTTTGGTGAAAAACGACGCACCAAATTTTGGCGCCATTGCCGGGGATCGGTTTAAAGCAGTGCTTACTCGAAATTTTCAGTTTGTTATTTACTTTGTTTTTATTTTATTTTTTTTAATTTTTCTGGTCTATGACCCATTCCTCTGCAGATAAAGATTTAGTGTTCGATCCAGAGCCAGAGAGAACATTGCACCAGTTGAGGAAGAATACTAAGGAGTATACAAAGGCTCTCAAAGCTGATCAACACCTCGACATGGCCAATAACGAAAATCCACCACTGAACCCGCAAGGCCTTGCCGCAGGGAGAGCCCTCATTCATGCTAACGTGGCTGATCATGGACCCGATCATGAGCCTCTCATCAGGAAAATCGGTCGTCTTCGGAGTAACAGACCCATCTGTATTATGCTGCCCCCAATTGCCAACAATGCGGAGATTCGACCTGCATTCATCCAAGTTTTGCCGAAGTTTGGTGATTTTCCGGGAGAGAGTGCACACAAGCATTTGTCTGAATTTGATCTCGTGTGCTCAACTTTAAGACCTACTGGTTTTACTGCGAATAACCTAAGGTTACTCACTTTTTCTCACACTTTGCAGGGAAAGGCACGAGATTGGTTGTTTGATTTACCACCGGAGTCTATCACCACATGGGCGGAATTAGAAGGACAATTTTTGCAAAAATTCTTCCCTGAATCTCGAGCTGCAAATCTAAGGATGGCAATCAGTAGCATCAAGCAAAAGCCAAATGAAAGCTTGGCCGAATACTGGGAGAGATTTCAACAACTGTGCCGCAAATGCTCGGACCATGGATTCACTGATTATCAGCTTCTGACTAATTACTTTTACCATGGCATGTCTTCTTTTGATAGGAAAATCGTCGATGCTGCCAGCAGGAGATCTCTAACCAATAAGACCCTCGGCGAGGCCAAACAGCTCATAATCGACATGGCTTCTGGAGGACAACAATACGAAGAAGAAGATGACAGCAGACACCGACCTGTAAGGGCACTCGGCCGAGCTGAAGAGTCGGGAGTGAATAAAAAGATAGATGCTCTTACTTCCCTGGTCCGAAGCCTTGCTGTGGCGCAGACAAGGCCAAACCACTGCGGAGTCTGTTCTGAGAACGGACACTTCACTGACGAGTGTCCCAATTTGCATGAGCACTCCACCGAGCAAGCCTACTATGGGTCCGGTGATGCACAATATGATGCCCAAAGACGGAGGAATTATGATTTGTACTCAAACACATACAACCCAAGTTGGAAGGACCATCCGAACCTCGGCTGGAGGCAGCCGCAGGGCAGTCAGTATGCCCACACGGACCGATCTGAGCCATCTATGAGTGAGATCATGAAGAGTCTCAAGCAGAGCACAAGCCTAGTGAATAGTCTAGCGCAGAGCCAAAAGGCCTTTCAGCAGGAGACACAAGCCGCCCTGGGCAGTATGGGCACACAGATCACTCAGCTCGCCACGCAAATGAACAAGATGCAGGCGAATCAAGGCAAACTCCCATTCCAAACTGAAATGAATCCAAGAGCATATGTTTGCACTATCACTTTGAGAAGTACGAAGGAGTTAACCGAGTTGGATGCCAAGAAGGACGAAAAGAAGCCGGAAGGGCATACTGAAGGGCCGAAAAAAGAATCTGGTGAAATGAATGAACAACCTGATATGTCTCTTCTCTTTCAAACCGAGCTGAACCCACGAGGAAACATCAGTGCTGTGACCCTTCGAAGCAGCAAAGAATTGGTTGAGGTTGAAACAAAGAAGAAGAAAGACAACATGCGGTGTGGGCAAACTGCAGAAGTTGAAGACAGACCAAGCGCAGAGGGCAAACAATCTGCTACACAGCTTGCTCCTAGTGAGGTACCGATTTTGTCTAAAACTCCCAACCCTATTAATGCAGCTCCTTTTTCTTCTAGGTTAACCAGACACAAGAAAGGGGAGGATGAGAAAGAGATCTTCGAGCTTTTCAAGAAAGTCGAGATCAATCTACCATTGATTGATGCCATCAAGCAAGTCCCTAGATACGCGAAGTCCTTGAAAGACTGTTTCAGCCGTTATTCAACAGAAATTACCTCAAACATTTCAAGATCCAGATTCGGAGGAAGAAAGGGAAATCCACGAGATAGTCCAGCAGCTGCACGCAGCCAAGGAGTTTCCAGCCAGAAATCAGACAGGCCGTATGCCCTTGCCGACCAACTCGAAACTGATTTTACCATCTCATGTGAAGGCCCTTGTGTTGGGGCTGAAAGGGCAAGAAGCAAGGTTGGTCGAGTTTTTGAAGAAACATAAAAGTGCGGGGATGGAAACGATTCCTTTCGACAGGGGTAGATCTGCTACCCCTGAAATTGTCTCTTGATCGTGTCTCCCCACGTCGAGCCTCCGACGTTAACTAAGGGCGCTTATCGGGAGGCAACCTGATTTCTTGTTCTTTTATTTTTATTTTTATTTTTCTTACTTTTCTGTCTTTTTAATTCAAAAAAAAAATAATTGCAAAAAAAAATATATGCAAAAAATATGGGGAGTAGGATGTGAAGGAAACAAAAGAATTGACTACTCAAATGAGGTCCTATGTGCTACTTTGATTTAGCTGCAACCGAGATTTACCAAAGATGTTCATACTAATAATTGCACCGTTTTCTGTACTCAGCTACTTAGCTAAAAAAATATCCTACCTCTTGCACCTAAGCCCCATTACAACCAAAAAGAAAGACCTTTTGATTTGTGAATGAATTAGAGTGTGATATTTGTTGTGGCATATGAGCAGTTCTATGTTGATGATATCAAGGCATGACTTTCGAGTGAAAACACATGCCTCTTGACCCAATTTCTTTGAGTGAAAAATGAGTGAATCTTGGTGAGGCTGGATTGTGAAGCATAATTCTAACTTGATTAACAAAGTGTTGGCATATTTTCTTGAACAAATTGGTTGGTGGTTTGAGGGTTGATATATCACAGCTTATGCTTTGAGTTCTCATCGATTTGGGTTGTTGATGCTTAGTTAATCATCTTTGTCAAATCTGTTCTTTTGTTCTTGTTTGGTTCTTTGTTTTCGTTTGTGTTGCTCGAGGACGAGCAAGGGTTAAGTGTGGGGGGATTTGATGGGACATATTCTACCTGTTTTTATTATGTTTTTTTTTGCGTTTTTTCTCTTTATTATTTAGCCCCTGGATGTATATTTTGGATGTATTATGTTTTGTGGAGTTGTGTAGGGATGATGTGCAAGAGTGGAGAAAAGGGATGCATTTTGGAATGAAAAGCTACAAGTAAAGTAAAAAGAAGAAGTTCGAGCAGAAGATAGACTGGAGCGAAATTCTAGAAGCTGGGCCTGTACACGCGTTTTGGGCTCTCTAAATTCAGATCTCGGCCCAGCTCGACACTTAGACGCGGATTTCAGATCCTTAGCCGCCTCGAACAGTTATTTTGCATGGAAATTTCCAAGTTTATCTAGATTAGGTTTTTATTTCCTTCTAGAACTCTATCTCTTAAAGGTAGTAGATATATGTTAGGATTTACAGTATTATTTTATGAATCAGATCATAGACGATAGAAAACGCGAAGAACGCAGCAGCGATTAGTTTCAATTCAGTTTTTTTATTTCTCTTCTCTCCATCGATATCATTGCGCCAATATACAACCACTTGCTGTTCGATTATAGCATGCAACACAGCTAAATCATTCGTATTCCGGTGACGACGATGAAGCTCCGATTATATAACTGTGAGATCTAATTGTTTGTTCATAATTAATTGATGCATGTATCTGTTATTCTTGGATTTCGGGTCGTAATTGTTCTAAGTCTTTCGAGTAGTTGTAAATATTTGGTAGGTTGTGATTAATTACTAGTCAATTTAAATCGGCCATACGTAATCATGGTTTAGGTTTAATAAGTGGTAAAACGGTTGCTCAAATAACTAGGGGAATAACAGAGTTAATTTTACAGTCCTGCGTCAGAGTCTGTAACTTAAGAATCGGGTCTTTCTTGTGCTCATTGCTGTCGTCTCATTAAACTTATAGAGCGTCTCTTACAGTTGTCAGTCGATTAGGGAAGTAATTAATGAAGCGTCTTCTTAATTATCGAAACAGTATGGAGAGATGAGGTCATGTCAGAAGCGTCTTCGGTGACTATAACCAATTTGCATGTCTTGATTAATTAATTCTTGCATCTGTGATCGGTATTATAAGTGGAGTGGAGTTCGTTGGATCCGGAATACCCCCTTTTATTCATTGATTTAATTCAGTTCCTTTGCACACTTATTTTCGTTAGTTGGCTAAATAAATTCTGCAATTATTTTGTTATAAAATTCACGAGTTTCTGGAGATTTGGGCACGCAGACTGAAAGTCAAGAGTATTCCTCGCCGGTCGTTTGGGAGACGATCCTGCTTGCCACTGTACTCTGCAGTGTGGGCTTGCCGACGAAAGTCGGAACATTTATTTTTGGTGAAAAACGACGCACCATTAGCATATGCCAAGTATTTCATTAGCATCGACTATATTACTGTAAATATGTATTACATTTCAATTAATATATGTTTCACTGACATCAATTATATTGTTATAAATGTTTATTTAATCTTAATTAGGATGTGTTTCATTAGCATATAATAATTATTTCATCAATATCAATTATATTCACAATGAACAATACATTAATGCATTAAGAGATTTTTTATATGAGAATATTAATGCACTGCTAACGTTAGCATTGACATATGCAAACTAAAATATTATAATAATGCTAATGTAGTATAATTATATCTGATAATATAATCATACGTGTTAATGTTGTATGTATATTATTAATGTATAACATTCATCTCAATTAAACATGATTCGTTAGCATATGACAGATGATTCGCTAGCATCATGATTAGTTACATTGCTATCACATTAATTTTAGAGTTTAACAATTTAATTTTATTGAATTTTATCATTTGTTGTTGTTAGCATTGTCGTATGCTGACAGAAGTATTATATAATGCTAAAGAAAAGTTATACGCAATGCTAACAAAAGCAATAATGTTGTGGATTGAAGCCAAATAATGCAACTAACAACCTTCAATCAAACAATTATAACTTTGTCCACGGTTCATATTTTTTTCAAATTATTTTTTGTTGAAAATTAGGCTTGGCTAGCTTTCCAACCATATAAAAGTCGCCATTTAATAATTTCCTAACAAAATCAGTTTTTTGTTTAAAGTTAGGTGTTGTGCATGAAATATTTCTACTTCGTTAGCATATGGCTATGTATTCGTCAGCATATGATTGTGTCTCCGTTAGCCCGCGTCCTGGAAGTCCGATTTTTTCTTTTTTTTTTTAATTTTAACCCAAACGCAAAAATTACCAAAATGTCACCGCGTTTTTTGAAGTTCCCATTATTTACAGGAATGCCACCGCCCCTTTGACCAAATCTTGACCATTGGATTTTGATGGATGTGTGGTTGGAGATTGGTTTACAGTTTACACACCAGGGATGGTTTACACCAGAACCATCCCCTATATATATAGGGGTGGGGTTATATAAAAATAACCCCTTGTGTGAGAAATGAGAATACATCTCACACTACACATCCATCAAAAATCAAAGGTCCAGATTTGATGAAAAAGACGGTGGCAATTTTGTAATATCTGAAAAGTTTTTCGCGCGGGGGTATTACTGTAATTTGGTAATTCTTATAAAAATCGCGGAGGATTTGATAACATATCGTTATGCTAACAAAGTATTATCATAATGCTAACGAAGTATTATCATAATGCTAACGAAGCATTATAGTTATGCTAATTAAAGTTTTCAAATATTGTTGGCGAAAAAAATATTCTAAAAATTAATTATAAACCTAATTCGATTTAATAAACCCTAATTAAATGGAAAAAATCATAATTGGATGAAATAAACCTAATTAGATGAAATAAACATTGATTGGACGTGGTAAACCCTAAATGAGTTGAAAGAAATCATAATAATAATATATTTGTACTACATTAGCATTATAGTTTTGGTTCGTCAGCATTGCGAATACACTATGTTAACATATGTCAATACTCTATCAACATACGTTATAAATTATAATTGGATAGGATAAACCATAATAATCAATTAAGAACTATAAACAAAAAATTAAATTTCAAAAGAATAATGATAATTAGATGGAATAAACCATAATCGAGATTAAATAAACCATAATTAAGATTTAATAAACCCTAATAAATTTATACTATGTTAGCATTATGATAATTCTTTGTTAGCACATTGAATATATTATGTTAGCATATGACAAATGCTTCATTAGCATACGTTCATATGTTATCATAATGCTGACGAAGAATTATTATATACTAACGAAAGCATTTATAACCTGGGCACGCGTAAAAAAATTTCTTTTTTATTTTTCGTTCGTATTTTTTCATCCAAACATAGCCTTTCGACATCTTAAATGAAAGAGCATGAAGAGAGCTTTAATTTGATATATTTTTTGTGTGCATTGGATTAAAAACGAGGAAGTTATGGTCGATTAAAGTTTTTAAGAATTTTTTTTTAATTGCTGACATCATCAATTTTAATGGATTTGGACGAAAATAGCCCTCCTTCCTTATTTTTTGCCCTATTATTTACGAAATTGCCACCTTAAATCTCAACCATTGGATTATTAAATTGGATGGTGTGAGATGTGTTCTCATTTCTCACACCAACCATGTGTTCTCATATGATTCATATCCTATATATATATATATATATATATATATATATATATATACACATGGTAGGTTTTGTTTCAATTTTTTTTATCAAAATAAATTTGATATTTTTAAATCCTATTTTATAACTTTCAAGTTTAATATAAAAAAATAAAATAAAATAAAAATTGAAGCTTTATTTTTTAAAATAAAATAGAAAAAGCGTAATCTTCTAACTTTCAAGCGCAAAAATGAGGGGACAATAACAATCGTTTTAAGTTTTGATCGCAGAAATAAGGAGACAAACCTTTACAATCAAAAAAATAATGTTATCTTTGGACTTCAGATTTTGGAAAAAGACGAGATCACGGATTAAGTCACAGCTAGCAGTGTCTAGTAGATTTGTTCAAATGTGAGCATACAAACAGAGATGAAGGAATGCCAATGCCATCTATAATTTGGCCCTACACTGCTTTAAATCCAACCACCCTTTTTTTTCTACAACAAATTATACATATTTAATTCTGCAGCTGCCATCAAACTTTCCAACTCCCATAATTCTCAAACAATTCATTCTTCTGAATTGTGGCCTTTCTCGACAGTTCCGAGCCACTCTTCTCCACAATTACAGCAAACTTAACAGAAGATCCACATCAATTTAGAAGAAATCAAACTCAAGATATTTGTCACTTTTCTGATCAATAGCAGCAGCAGCAGTAGCAGCAGTTTTCTCATTCGCCGGCGCTGAGGGGGAAGGCAAGCGCTCGTAGTCAACAGGCTTTGGGATCTCTGGAGGGGTGGCGCAGCGTATGAGAGCCCAATTAACCCCTTCGAAGAAAGGGTGCTGTTTGATCTCGGTAGCACCTCGTTTATACGCCAATCTATGCTGTGGCTCTTTCACAAGTAAACCCCTTATCAAGTCCCTGGCGGCAAAGCTTACAACTGGTGACTCTGGAAAGCGAAGTGGCTGTCCCACAACATTGAACAATGTGGCTCTGTTGCCCGATCCCTTAAATGGAGTTTTACCGAATAAAAGCTCGTAAAGAAAGATACCAAAAGTCCACCAGTCCACTGCACTTCCATGGCCTTCACCTTTGATGATCTCGGGTGCCAAATATTCATGCGTTCCCACAAAAGACATTGACCGAGCATTGCTTGGCTCAGCCATCAGCTCGGGCAATGGGCTAACTTGGTTGCCAATTTCATTTTTGGGTTTCCTATCCTTCTTGGATTTGCTAGAGAAGAGACGAGGACCAAAGCATGTTGTTGGGACGACACATGATGGCTGAATGCAGGCCGGTGCAATGCATGCTGGCTGGGCATAGTACGCAGGATTTTTACGCTGGGGATCCGAATCAAAAGATGAGGTCTTCACCAGTGTCGGGCTAACAGCACAACGGAGTGACAGGTCAAAGTCTGAGAGCATGATATGTCCATCATCCCTAACCAAGACATTTTCTGGCTTCAGATCACGATAAACAATCCCAAGCATGTGTAAATACTCCAAGGAAAGCAGCACTTGTGCAACATAAAACCTGCCACAAAGGAAAATGAGAAAAAAGTTATAGTTACATGCATTGAATCAAGCAGTTGGTTTAATTTTTTTCAGTTGTGGAAATTTATTTCCCCATGATCAAAAACAAAAGAAAGGACACTACTATTTTTATTCAATCATCAAACCACCTTATTTTGCCACAACACGTTTTCCATAAAAACCAAATCTTTGAAATCCGTACTGTCAACATGAATAGCATAGTAACTCCGTTTGACCACAAGTTATGAAACTAAATAAAGAAAAGCTGATAAAGATGCTATATAAAGCATTAATTAATCCCACAACAACTACAAACCCCATCTCCAAAACCACCCCAAAAATGGAGGAAGAAGAAGAGCTGAAGAACACAGGGATAGAACGAAGGAAAATAATAATGATAATAAAGGGAGATATATGATCCACAAACAATTTGCTCCAAGAAGCAACTGGGAAACCACAAGCAACTACGAAAGTCATATTACATAAAGACTGAGGACGCACTGTAACAGCAGTATTGAGATAGACAAAACATAATCTTCTAAGTGAAGTTCAACCAACAGAGAAATTTCAACAGTCTACAGCTATTAATGGTATATTGGAAACCAAAAGACAGATCAAAACTTGGATAAGGCCTACGCAAATAAAATTATCGTTAATGGCCGAAAAAGGTTCCTACTCCAACAGTGTGAGAGTATTACAGTGCAGAACCAAACTGGTCAGCAGATACTTAAGCGGCCGGTCTTAGCAATTTAACACCGCAGGTTGTGCAGGTACTAAGAACATCTCTTTTAGAGCAGGGCAGTAAGCCTCAATATTAGTTCTTTGAAAAAAATAAGCATGAAAACCAAATTCTATTATAGTTTTGCTTAAATTTCACACACGGTTAGAAGATATCTTACTTCACTGCTTGTTCAGAGAAATATTTCCCTGGCTGTCTCTGTCTAAGAGTGTGTAGGTCTCCTCCAGGGCAGAATTCCATAACCAAACACGTAAACTTATCAGTCTCAAAATGGATGTAAAGAGTAGGAAGGAAGGGATGGTCCAGGGACTGCAATATCTCTCTTTCTGTCTGAGCACGAAGAAGCTTCTTACGACTTGCTAAAGATGCCTTGTCCATAACTTTCATCGCAAAGTAACATTTAGTTCCAGTCAACTCAGCCAGATAAACACTCCCAATATCTCCACAACCTAATCTTTTCAGCAGCCTGAAATGGCTCAATCCTAAGACACCATCTCTGGCTCGGACTGCTTGGATGGCTTCCCATCGCACATCATTTGCTTTATGAGGTTTGTTGATACCGCTACTAAAGCTGCTACATGTGCTCTCATCGCTCACATCACTGCCAGTGCTCCCTCGGCACATGCTGCTCTTTCCACTCTCAATGTCTGCTTTATCACCTACTTTGGCACTTCCACTGGTTTTTGCAAGATTATTGAGTCCATCACTAACCTTTGCAGAAGCTGAGTTGTTCTTCACACTGCTTGGCTCAGATGTTTTCTTTTCTTCATTATTAGAAGTTTGTAGTAAGCTTTCATTCTCATGTACATCAACATCTCCGGTTGTGGAGACTTGCTCAGATCTGGTAGAAGAAATTTGGGAATCTGAGTTACCAGATGATACATTCAATGGATCATGAAGATTAATTCTTGATATTTTGGACTCAACATCTTCTATAGGTTCCCCAGCAGTCTCCGTACCAGAATCTTCAGATTTTTCCGGTTTGACCAGTTTTGACTTGTTAGTTTTTAGGACCTGAGAAGGTAAAGATTTCAGATTATGTGCGTTGATTGCATAATGAGCACCAACAGCTTTTTGTTGCAGTCCCAAAGGAGCCCTAGAACCAGTCTTGGAGGCCATTATTGAATCAATAAGCTACTCTTTAAGACTTAGATATAACTAATATACTGCATGACAGTTTCAATAGCTATAATGCCTGTGATAGCATCTCCAACTCTGTGGAACCAGAACCCTGTCAATTGAAATCAGCAATAAGTAATCTTAATCTCTTGAAATAACTAAAGAAGGAAATTTATTAACTTGATTTAAAAAAAGCTAACAAACATAACCAAAAAAAGTCATAATCATGTTTTCGATGGGTAGATACACAAATTGCGCTTAGACATTAAAACCTTCATAAAGAAGGCAGTGAAGTTCAAGGACATCAATTTGCCATGCTCAAACACAACCGTGCAAGGTCTGAACGAAACAACAGAATATTACTGCATCACACAGCCTGAACAAATTCAGATACCCAAATACTCCAGCGCCTCAGTTGTGGCAAGTTAGCCAGGATAACATTGTATGAGGATAATAGATACCCAAACAAGAGCATCAATCTCAATCAAAAGCGCCAAACTAATACGGCCATAAATTTAAAAGCTCAAAAGCAAAATTGCAAAGGACTTTATCTTGCATCAATTGATGGAGAGAGTGAAAAAAGAAATCCAAAAGGAAGCTAGGAAAGAGATGGAGGGTGATGGCACGATTAGAGAATACTAATCAATCACAGAACTCCTAGCAGATACTTTTCTCCCAAAAAAGAGGCTTTAACAAAACTAAAAAAACTCAAGCCCACTTCCAGTAAACCTGAAAAGAGGAAACCTATAAATCACATAGGGAATCAAGGACCACCAGAAAGAATAAAAAAAGAAAAGTAAAGAGGGCGATGAATCAAGTCAGCTCCTGACAAATGGAACAGTTACTATGATGGCATGCAATTATTTTTACATTCAAGAAACACGATTCATCAAGAAACACAATTCATGGTGCGAGTCCACATAAAAATCAGATCTTGATCACAAACTCACAATCAAAGCAAAAAAATGAAATAAAAAATCACCACAGATCCAAATTAACAGAATCTTGAAAGCTCAGAGAAGTTGAACATAAGTAAGGATGGATGAAGAAAATCACCTAAATTCGTAATGATCAGAAGTACTTCTTCTGGGCTTACTTAGCTTTAGCAGTTAAAAAAAATCAGCAGTGTACAAAGACAGAAAACGGCTCCATACATGGGCTTGCTCCTTGTTGTTTGGCAGATATTGTGGTTGCGACAACAATCTCACAAGTGGAGGAGAGAGAAGATTCATGAAATTAGATGCTTAAAAGACGAGTGACGCATCTCAAATCCTCCACTTTTTATTTAGGAGAATCATAACTGGGAGAGGGAGTGGAGGGTTGCTGCGGTCAAACTGAAAAAGCAAAGAAAATCACCCCACTTAAACTAATTAGCACTATTCCCCAGTTACTAGTATTAGTTTATTTAATTTAACCCCCCTTTTCGTTTTCATCCCTTCTTTTATCTTTTTTGTTTGGGGGGGGGGGGGGGAGTTGTGACTGTGTGATTCTGCTATTTATTTTCTTTTTCTTTTTCAATAATTGTCCAAAAACTATAGTGGGACATGCGGGACTCTTCCCATCTGAGCTGTTACCTGTAAGTATTGTAATGGATTATTCAATTATATTATTAGAAAGCAGACAAATAATTTCATTTTAAAAAGTATCTAACTTATGACCTTTAATATAACAAGTGAGTGTGATAAAATGTCATGTATTTCAATATATGGACGTCTTTAAGTTGAACTAATACAAGTATTAGATTTTCCTAATACGATTTATCTCGTCTTGTGGTAGGTCAACTATTGGAAAAAATGAATTTTATTCAAATAGTATCATCAATTATATCATCATTATTGTAAAAAGTGCCGTCTAAGTAGGCATTAGGTGGTCACCAACCTTGCCGATTACCCATCGACGGTTGTCCTAGGCAGTTGGGATGACTAGGCGGTCCTAGGCGAAGCGCCTAGGCGCTAGGCCCCCCTGCAACCAACCGCATAGCGCCATTTGCTACTATGGTATTCACGGGCTTGTCACCAAATGATAAAAAGTGTCTGATTTCTTCTTTATGAATTATTGTGTATTACTACTTATGCACTGTGCTTATAAATTAATGTATACATATTTAATATATTGACATGAGAGATCGATGAAGCTTGCAATTTGCAACAGAAAAATGTGAGAGATTGATACATGGACAATTAATTAAAATAAATGAACAGGTGAATTACATCAGTCTCAAAAGTCTGAAGTTTGAGGATAAGAAAAATATTAATTGACTGGTCTAGCGTGAAAACATGAAGAAATGTTGGAGACAAGAAATTCTGTATTAATTATTGCAATGGGTAGTGATAAGAAATAAGAGGACAATAATGAAGAAATTATGGTGGTGATAAAATTAATGAGTTAATTTTGTGAATTATACATATATGATTGTGTTTAATTAATTAGCATCTGATATATATGAGATTATATGGAGAAGCAGACACAGAGTCGAAACCAAAGAGGTCACTATAATTGATTTAGTATGATCCATCCATCCATCCATCCATCCATCCATCATTTGTTAATTAACTTATATATATATATATATATATATATATATACACACAGGAGAGGGTTACAATGCAAATTCTATCTAGTGTAGGAACTAGGAACCCATCTTATACCATACAATCAATAAAGATCTATGGTCCAGATTTGATTAAAAAGAGTGGTGGCAATTATGTAATATTTGAAAAAAATTCGCGCGGGGATATTAACGTAATTTGGTAATTCTTATAAAAATCGCAGTGGATATTTGATAACATATCGTCATGCTAATGAAGTATTATCATCATGCTAGCGAAGCGTTATCTTTATGCTAATGAAAATTTTTCTCATATTGTTAACGAAAAATTAAATTCTAAAGTGCAATTATATATTCTAATAGGATGAAATAAACCATAAGTCGGATATAATAAACTTCAATGATCTAAAAATAAAATTAAATTCTAAAAATTAATTATAAACCCCAATTGAATGGAATAAATCATAATAATAATAATAATATAAATATAAAACATTAGCATAATGATATTATTTTATTAGCATTGCGAATAAACTATGTTAGCATATGACAATTCATCGTTAGCTTAAGTTATAAACCATAAATGGATGAAGAAAACTCTAGCTAATATATTCTAATTTGATAAAATAAATGATATATAATATTCAATTAGTAACTAAAACATAAAAATTAAATCATAAAAAATAATTATAAGTAATAATTGAAATGTAATAAATCATAATAATAATATAAGTATGCGTATTACGTTAATATTATGATGATCATTCATTTGCACAATGAATGCAATATATTAGCATATACCAAATGCTTTATTAGCATACATTATCAACTTATCATAATGCTGACGAACCATTATTTAAAAGCTAACGAAAGCATTTTTGCGCTAGACACGAGTAAAAATGTATATTTGTATTTTTCGTCTATATTTATTTGAACAAATATATCCATGACTGATCTTGAATTAAAGAGCATGAAAAGATCTTTAATTTGATATATTATTTATGTTAATCCGATTTGAAACGAGTGAGTTATGGTCGTTCAAAGTTTTTATGATTTTTTTTAAAAGGTGATGACATCAGCTTTTTTATAGGGATTGGACAACTATACCCCCATCTCCTTTTTTTTTTGCCTTGACTTTGACATTTAATCTCAGTCATTAGATCATGTAGGTAGACGGTATAAGATGGTTCCTAGTTCCTACACCAGGAAAATGTGTATTTTTTATCCAATCCCTATATATATATATATATATATATATATAGAGAGAGAGAGAGAGAGAGAGATGGGATCATGTGAGAACCACACCTCTCTGTGAGAATCGAGAACCAATCTCAGCCACACATTGCTCTGATTTGGATGACCAAGATTTGTCCCAATATTGCAAAAAACGCGGTGGCATATTTGTAATATTAGCGAGTTTTTAATGAACCAAGGCTATTTTTGTAATTTAAGAATTCTGAATCTCCTTACATCTGCAATTCGTCTTCTTCCTCAACATCTCCCCATTTTTCTTCCTCGCGGATACGCACCAGGCCGAGCCGTAGGTAGTTCGAGCATGTGGGCGCCGCTGCAGCGGGAGAGGGAGAGCGGCGGCCGGTGGTTGCAGAGGTACTGCCAGAAGGTGTTCTAGTTGCAGCGCTTCTGGTTCTCGTATAGGCTCAGCGTTGTTGGGGAGGAGACGGCGGCAGACGCGGCGGCTGCGGCGGATGAGAAGGAGAAGCCCGATGGTGACCCCATCATTGAGCTGCTGTTGGGAGTGGTGGTGGTGGCGATGGTGAAACGGTTAATCTCACTGCTTGATGACAACATTTCTTGAGTTATCGGATCCATCACAATTCACAAGTGTGTGTGTGTGTGTGTGTGTGTGAGAGAGCGAGAGAGAGAGAGAGAGAGAGAGAGAGAGAGAGAGAGAGAGAAGAGATGGAGGATCTGTGAAGTGACTGAGCTTGTATAACTAGGATTTAAGAAAAGACCAGAAGAAATATTAATGATTGATCATGAAGCTAACTAGGGTTTTGTTATTTTCCATGAAAGTTGCAGTAGAAGAGAGATGAAAATATGGGGAATTAAGAATATAGAGGGCAAAAGGGTGGGATTGGGTGTTTTCTTTTTAGCACTGTTGTAACTTATTTTAGCACTATTGTGAACTGTTTTAGCACTGCAATGTACTTTAGCACTACTATGATCTATTTTAGCACTGTTGTAACCTATTTTAGCACTACTGTGGACTATTTTAGCACTTAGGTTGACGAAGCTAATTAAGATGTTATTTTAAAATTTTCACTATTAGTATTTTAGCACTACTATAAACTATTTTAGCACCGTTTTAACCTAGTTTAGCACTACTGTAAATCATCAAACTTCATTTGGTTCAATTGAGTTTTAAAATTTTATGTTATGTTAGTATTATATCTTCAAATGATTACTCACTATTAATTTAACTTAGTTATAACATAATTAGAAGTAATAAAATTATAATTACTTTAAGCTTGTGATAGGATTGAAACCAATAATATAAAAAAAATCATCACGGTGACTTTCATAGACATGATTTAATAGTTTTAAGAACATGAAGTAGTTGTTAGGCCCTCTGCTTAATATATTTCATTATTTCAAATGTTGATAACATTCCCACGAACATGGCACAGTGACAACATATATAATGGTCTCTTTGTATATTGTTTGGCGGTTTTTTAGCAGATGATGGGCTAAAATGGAATTGAAGTTGGGGTAGAGGCACCAACCATGGCACTAGGTGTAGTAGAGATTAGATAGTGCGAGAGGAAGGGTGTTTTTGACTAGACGTGGACGCAACGGTTAATGATCGAGGAGGAAAACTTGTTTGGTGTAGGGTGTACTTTAGCACTACTATGATCTATTTTAGCACTACTGTGAACTGTTTTTAGCACTGTCATGTACTTTAGCACTGCTGTGATCTATTTTAGCACTGTTGTAACCTATTTTAGCACTACTGTGAACTATTTTAGCACTTAGGTTGACGAAGCTGATTAAACTGTTATTTTGAATTTTTCACTATCAATACTTTAGCACTAATGCGATTGTGATTGATTTATTTCTTTTGTTTCAATATATATATATATATATATATATCTTGTTCGTGATATGAGAAAATATGGGCAAAGCTGAATGGCAGCAGCTCATTTATTCTTAAATCATTTATATATTATTTGCTTTGCTTATTTGACCTCTGGGATATGGGAGATTACGATATGAATATTAGGTGTGTTTGTTGCTATGAGAAATAGAATGTCAACAAATTTAGTTTATACAGTCGATGAGAAATCTGATGATGTTTTGTTGAGCGTTCTGCTGCGATCTTAGATCGAAACAATCAATGAATATAAGTAGTTATATTTTCATATTTTTTATCTGTAGGAAATTAAAGGATATATAGTTTCTACCATATTCATTGGCTAGTATCGAGCTGATATGTGCGTGTCAATGGTACTGGATTTGTGGTTTTTTATTTGTTGTTAGCATTGTAAAAATGATTGAGTATCATAAAAAAATATCTTGGTAATAGAGTATTTTACACGATGAATGCAGCATTTGCAATAACAAATGAGTATTATAAAAAAATATTTTGTTAACATGTACTTTAGCATTACTGTGATCTATTTTAGCACTGTTGTAACCTATTTTAGCACTACTGTGAAATATTTTAGCACTGCCATGTACTTTAGCACTACTGTGATCTATTTTAGCACTACTGTGAACTATTTTAGCACTACTGTGAACTATTTTAGCACTTAGGTTGACGAAGCTGATTAAGCTGTTATTTTGAATTTTTCACTATCAATTTTATATTTGAAAATATATATCAAAATGTAGAAAGAAGAATTTTAATTTAAAGATTATTTTCCCTCAAATCTCAAATATGTACGCAATTTGTATTTTAGCATCACAACTCACGATTATATATTAATATATCATTTTCAAGAATGCTGAAAATGGAGAGAACGTAGAATACATGCATAGTTTTGCAAGTTCAAATCGCTCACTTATTACAAAACTAACGTGTGCCAAATTATCTCGATCGTCTCACAAATTAATGAAATCTTTTATTGCATATGGATATAGATCAAATATAGTTCACAGTAGTGCTAAAATAGGTTACAACAGTAGTGCTAAATCTCGATCGTCTTCGCAAAAAGAAAGCTGGTTTGAGAGTTTCTTGTCATGCTAAACAGGGGTCATGTTAGTGCTAAAATAAGTCATGACAGTGCTAAACTAGGAAATGACAATGCTAAAACCCTAAATTGAAAAATATACGCGTGAATCACATATACATTGAAATTTTCGATTTTACCCTCACCGAGTTTCAGGGGCAGCAAAGTTCGGAGTTATTACAATTATGCCACCGCGTTTTTTTAATTTTTGAACAGATCTTGACTGTCCAAATAGGCGAGATCTATGGTTGAGATTGATTCTCGGTTCTCACATGGGGTATGGTTCCTTCTGGAACCCAACCCTATATATATATATATATATATATATATATATATATATATATATATATATATATATATAGGAGTGGATCTATTTAGAACTAGGCCTCAATGTGAGAACTAAGAATCAATCCTCACTATATAATCTGACTAGATCTATGGTTCATATTAAAATAAAAATTCGGTGGCATTTCCGTAATAACAACCAAATCCATCCCTGCAAATCTTAGTAAGAGCAAAATTGTAAGTTTTTTCAAAAATATATGAAGAATCTAAATTTGCAGAGAAAGCTCAATCACCATAACTGCTAGAAAGCTTACTCACGCAAATCAACGTTGTAAAATCGAAGAGAAACACTAAACAAGTTCCATAAATTTTTGAAATCTTGCGAACGAACAGCAACACCAACGAAAGATCAAATTTTCAAACCAAAAAAGATGAAAAATCAAGGTGCTATATCGTTCAAATTTTTTTTCCATATTCTGTTATTTTTTTTTTGGTAGAAAAAAATATTTAGCATTCTCTTATGATGATTTAGCAGTTTTCTTTCATGTTCTCTTAGTATAACAATACTTTCCGAAACATATAAAACATAATCTTGAACAAACTATGTAACTCTGTTCATATTATTTCATAATGATTTATCAGTTTTATTTTGTTCTGTTGGTGACGGGAAACATGTATGAACATTTAAAAATCAAACACTATCGACAACGTATGATTTATGCGTATATTTTGTGAATTTAACATTATCGTTTACAGTTTTGGCATTGTCATTTCTAATTTTATCATTAATATAACTCTTGTTTATCATTAGCATGAAAACTTGGGAGGAAAATTATAACTCTAGCATGAACAACGTTATTACAATTTTGTTGAATTATCAATATCGTCCACCCCCTGTTAGGATTGTCTCGTGATGATTTACCAATTTCATTTTATTTTTGTTAACATCGAGAAACTTATAGAAACATATAACCTGTCATAAACAAACACTGTTACATTTAGTTGAATTATCAATAGCGTGCACCTCTTATTAGCATTGTTTCATGATGATTTAGTAGTTTCATTTTATTTTTATAAACATCAAGAAATTTGTAGGAACATATAAAATCTATCACTGTTGGCAATGTATGATTTATATGTATATGGTGTGTTTAGCATTATCATTTACAATTTTAAAATTGTCATTTCTCATTTTAGCATTATCATAACCCTTTGTTAGCATTATCATAAAAAAATTGTCAAGGACATTCTAAACCAACCATGAGCAAACGTTGTTACAGTTTATTGAATTAGCATTATCATATCAGATGTTAGCATTATCATTATCATTATCATTCTTAGCATTAGAAAACATATATGTCTGAAAAAATTAACATGAACATTATAAACCCAAGTCATGACACATTTTGTGGTATTCGCATTATTGTTCACTGGAATTAGCATCATCATCTATCATTTTAGCATTATCACTGACAATATTGTTCACTACTTTTATCTTTATCTTTCAATAAAGTTTTTATCCTTGTTATTTTGTTTACTTAACAGTATTACATAAAAATTTATAGGTGTTAAAAGATATAAAACAGATGAAACTACACGGAGAACAAAAATCAAAACTGCCCCCGCTCATCAAGATGATATAGACAATGAGATATTTTACAAATATGCATCATTGCAGATAATCACATGCCCATCAATCGGGTATATAAAATTCAGACAACCAGAAGAAATCTCTAAAGTAGTACCAACATAATCTGCAGATTAAACAAGACTCAACTAATCACATTAATTCTAAAATTTATATCTTATTCAATAATGTTAAAACTAGTCATAATAATGTTAAAACTAATTACAATAATGTTAAAACCTATCATAGTGATGCTTATATATAGTGGTTGAACTGGGGGGGAACCAATATATATATATATATATATATATATATATATATATATATATATATATAGAAATATCAGTGAAGAACTAGGAACTCATCTTACATCACACAATTAATAAAAATCAAAGGCCTAGATTTGCTCAAAAAAGGTGGTGGCAATTCTATAATATTTGATAGGTTTTCTAGGCAAGGGTATTAACGTAATTCGATAATGTTTATAAAAAGGCGTTGGGTAGTTGATAACAGTATCATTATGCTAATGAAGTATTACTATTATGCTAACGAAACATTATCGTAAGGCTAATGAAAGTTTTCTCATATTGTTAATGAAAAATTAAATTCTAAAAAGTAATTATAAATCATAATTGGATGGAATAAACCATAATTCAAATGCAATAGACTCCAATGATCTAAAAAATATAATTACATTCTAAACAATTTTTATAAATCCTAATTGGATGAATAAATCATAATAGCAATATAAATATACAACATTAGCATCATAATATTATTTTATCAGCACTTCGGATAAACTATGTTAGCATATAAAAATTCATCGTTAGCATAAGATATAAACCATAAATGGATTAAGAAAACCTTAATTAATATATTTGAATTTGATGAAATAAACAATATGTAATAATCAATTAGTAACTAAAATACAAAAATTAAATAAAAATAATAATTATAAGCCCTAATTGAAATGTAATAAATCATAGTAATAATATAAATACGTGTACTACGTTAACATTATCATAATCCTTCGTTAGCACAATGAACACGGTATATGTTAGCATATACCAAATGCTTCGTTAGCATACATTACATAATACTAACGAACCATTATTAAAAGTTAACGAAAACATTTTCGCACTAAACACGAGTAAGAAATGTATATTTTGTACTTTTCATCTATATTATTTGCACAAACATTTCCATGACTGATCTTGAATTGAAGAGCATGAAAAGTGCTTTTATTTGATATATTATTTGTGTTGATCTGATTAGAAACGAGTGAGATATGATTGTTTAAAAATTATATTTTTTTAAAAAAGTGATGACATCAGCTTTTTTAGGAAGTGGATCAAAAATACACATTTTTCTAGTGTAAAAACTAATAACCCATCTTATACTGTCCACCTAGATGATCTAATGACTGAGATTAAATGTCAAAGTCAAGGCAAAAAAGGAGGCGGGGGTATAGTGGAAAATTCTACACTTCCCCCAGGTATTACCCGAGTGCCATTAAGATGCCGCCACGTGTCCCCATATATGATTTTTTTTCTTTTTTTTTTTTTGCAGCTGCATATGACTGTATTTCACAGGAAAAGAGGTCATTTAGCTATTAGGACACTTCAACAGTGAAAAGTAGGTAGTGGGTCCCTCACTAGTATAGAGGAATATCGGCAAGGTGCTTTCCGTCGAGAATTGAACATTTTTCGGCAACCTTTTCATGTCGGCACCAGCACAGGGACGTAGAACTGGCCATTTCTGTTTCTTATCGACATGTTTTCATAATTTTTTCATCAAATCATCAAGCTAAGATTTCTTTGGTTCTGTTATCGATGTGTGAACAGCGTGAATGTTAGACTTTAGTGGAATTGTAATTTTTGGCGAAAATTTTGAATTGGTTTTATATTTTAATTATGTCGTCTTCTCAAATGCGTCTTTATCTCCAATTTTGAAAAACAGAATGTTCTTCTTTTTGCGTTGGGTCTGTTGAATTTTAACTTCTTAGTGCGTCATCGGTTTGATTCCGTCAACTGGGTAGCTTCGAGGTATGTAAATTTTCATGTGTTTGTGTCCCTATTTTAGGGGGTGATTTTTTGATGTATTGTTAGGGTTATTTTTATGCATTTGATGGAAGGTTATATTTTAGGATTTTTTACTAGTCAGAGTTGTTAATGAAACGATTGTAGTGTATGGCGGGCCAAAATGTGGTATGAAATTGGAAGTTGAAAGTGTTGATTGAATTTGCTAATTGATTTTGAAATTTGACGGGTGCCCCCTGTTCTGATGCTATTTGTTGGGGATTGATCTAAACAGTTATATTTTTCATGCTTTCCATTTAATGTTGATTATATTGGGAGGAACACTAGAACACGAAGTGATTATATTGAATGCCCAAAAATTGCTTGGTTTAGAAAGCTTAAATTGAATGCATGATTTAAGTTATTATTCTATGCAAATGTGAAATTTTTGAGAATGAAAAGTGTTGTGTTTAGTCAGACATTGGACTCTTTGTGCATAAAAGGTCAATTTCAGTTTGTTGGGATTATTTATGCTAATTATATTGTCTATAGATTTATGTTGAAGATGAATTTTGACTTGAACATTTCACTCGAGAATGAGGTATCCTCCGAGGCTAGCACGAAGGAAAAAATTATGGGAATTAGTCTAGAAGTGAGGTAGAAGCAACACGTTGTATTTCTTCAATGTTAATAGAATTAGAGAATTGATTGGAAATTGGAAATGTTGTCGATAGTCTAGATCAAGCATATTTATTATATTGTGAGTATGGCAGATGTCGTGGGTTTAATGTGAGGAGGAGAGACCAATACTATTTTTCTGGAACAAATGAGCTTCATTGGAAAGAATATGAATGTTCATGTGAAGGTCGGCATGACGACAAACGATCGAAAGGGAGATTAGCGACATATAGGAAACGAATAACTAAGAGTAATTGTAAAGCGAAATTACGGATTGGCAGGGAGAATGATTTGCCATGGACGCTGCAGAAATTTGTGAAGGAGCATAATAACGAATTGCTTAGCACGCATCAAGCTTATCTATTATGTTTTGCTCGGCAATTGAGTCATGCAAAATAGTCACTTGTAGAGGCTCTTACTTCTATGGGTATCGGAGTTAGTCAGGCATGTAGGTTTATAGAAAATGAAGCCGGCGGGCTGCATAATGTTGATTTTACGAGAAATGATGTTTATAATCACTTGAATCGGGCTAGGTGATTGGTCCTAAATCTTCTATGTTTTAAGGGTGATTTTTAGTGTATATTGTGTTAGACTAACTACCATTTGGATATATTTTGTGGATAGTTTTGTGCCTTGAGTTTTTGCAGGTAGTTAGTCTCAATTAAAGGAAAAGAGGTGCATTTTGCAAAGTATGGATCAGTGGTAAGGGAATACTGCGGAGAAAGCATGCCGTAAGGGCATACCAGTGAAACCGAATTTCTGCTGAACAGATCAAATGGGCCGAGAAGTGTTTTTGATGGATTGAGCCCATGTTTTGAAGTCTCCAGCGGGCCCAGCGAGATTTTTATAACTTTGAAGATGCTGGAGGCGGTTTAGAGTGTCCAAATACAACTAGGATTCTATTTTGTTAATTACCTAGTTTAGATAAGATTTTAATATTTGTTTCCTAGTTGGAGTAGAACTCTATTTTGGTAACTAGATATATTAGGATTTATTCTATTTTTCAAAGACGTGAACAGTAGATCGTGAACAGTAACGCCGCTGCAACAGAGCAGAAACGCAACACTATTCAAAGTTTATTTCAGTTTATTTTCGATTTATGGTGTTCGACTTTTACAAATCTATTCGATCATACTACTTCATGAAGTCTAGCTAATTTACTCGCATATCTCGGACGCGAATCAACGAAACTCTAGCGACTAACTGTGAGATCGAACTGCTCTATAATTCTTTTGAATACATGTGTCTGCTATATCTCGTTTTTATTGTTGTTAATTATTTCGTGTTTTCTAAGTAGTTGCAAATATTTAGGAACGCGAGATTAATTAGTAGCCAATTAAACCGGCCATAAGTAAACGTGGTTTAAGTTTAATCTGTGGTAAAACGGTTCTTGAAACCAGGGGATTAGCAGTCTAATTTTATCCTTCCTGTGTCAGAGTTGGGTAGATTAGAATCGGGTTTCTCTAGATCACAAGGCTGTCGACGCATTAAAACCATAAGAGTGTCTCTTTACGTTTGTCCGTCGATTAGGGAATTAATCGGTGAAGTGTCTTCCTGGTTAACGATAAAATACGGAGAAATAAGGACGTGTCAGTAAGTGTCTTCGGCGTCTATAACTGGTTGCATGATTTATTTGAATTCATCTCTGCATCTGTGATCGGTTCGTTAGCTAGAGTGGAGTTATTTGCAGTCTGGGATATTTTCTTCATCATTGTCAATCTCGTTTATTGCTTAATTATTTTACTTGATTTAGTTCTTTTATTTTGCTGTTCCAGTTAGTTCATAAATTTCGAATTTCCCTTGTTAAAGTTGGTTATACAGATTGGAAAATAAAAGTGAAACTCGCCGGTCCTTTGGGAGACGATCCTGCTCGCCGCTGTACTCTGCAGTAAGGGCATACCGACAGACCAGTCGGAACATTTTATTTTTGGTGTAAAACGACGCACCAAATTTTGGCGCCGTTGCCGGGGATCGGTTTCAAGCAGTGCTTACTTTTAATTTCCAATTTGTTATTTTACTTTTTTATTTTTCTTTCTTGTTTTTCTTTGGTGCATGACCCGTTCTTCTGCAGAAAAGGATTTGGGATATTATTCGGAGCCGGAGCGGACTTTGCACAAATTGAAGAAAGCTGCAAAGAAGTCTAAGAAGCTGTTTAAATCTGAACAGCAGGGTTCGAGTTCTCAGCAGCGACCCGAAATGGCTGACAACATGGAGGGTCGTGACAACCCGAACAATCGGAATAATGAAGACCCACCCGCGGCTCAAGGGCAGAATCGTGCTCTAGCCAATGTACCAGCAGAGGCACCCGCACCGTTGATTCGAGAGCTTGGTCGCCATCGAAACAATCGACCTATCTGTGTGGTGCTGCCAACCATTGCTCGAAATGCAGAGATCAGGCCGGCTTTTATCCAAGTTCTTCCTAAGTTCAGTGATGCACCAGGAGAGAGTGCACACACACACTTGGCCGAGTTTGATTGGGTCTGCTCCACTCTGCGGCCCCAAGGCTTTACTGATGACAATCTGCGCTTGCTTACATTCTCTCATACATTGCATGGCCGAGCCAGAGAATGGTTATTTGATCTTCCCCCAGCTTCGATTTCCACCTGGGACGAGATGGAAGAGCAATTTCTTCGGAAATTTTTCCCAGAGACTCGAGCAGCAAACCTTCGCATGGCGATATCTAGCATCAAGCAGAAGCAAAACGAGAGTTTGGGAGAATATTGGTCGAGATTTCAGCAATTGTGCCGAAAGTGTCCAGATCATGGATTCACAGAGTTTCAATTATTCATCAGTTATTTCTATCGAGGCATGTCCACTTTCGATAGGAAAATTGTTGACGCTGCCAGTGGAGGTTCGCTTACAAATAAAACTCTTGCCGATGCAAAGCAGCTGATAATGGACATGGTATCTGGTGGGCAACAATATGATGATGAGGATGAAGGTCGTTACCGACCTGTGAAAAACATTGAGAGAGCCGAGTCATCCGATGTGAATGAGAAAATTGAGGCTCTAACTTCTCTCGTTCGTGGATTGGCTGTAGCCCAGACAAAAGGATCTCGTTGTGGTATTTGCACTGAGGTTGGACATTTTACTGATGCATGTCCAATGACGCAAGAGCCCCCACCTGAACAAGCGTGCTATGGATCGGGAGATGCGCAACAAGATGCACACAGGGGAATTTACTATGATAGTGCGGGACGAGGAGATAATTTCCGGAGGAAAAGAAATTATGATCCTTTTTCTAACAGCTATAATCCGGGTTGGAGGGATCATCCCAATTTTCGATGGAAACAGCCTGGAGACCCACCTGCCCAAGGGGATTTTCCCCCGAAGCCTGCGAGAGATGGTCAGTATGCCCATACTGACAAGCCTGTTCCCAGTATGAGCGAAATTATGAAGTGCCTAGAGCAAAGCAGTACTTTGGTGAATAATTTGGCACAGAGTCAGAAAGCATTCCAACAAGAGACTCAAGCGGCTTTAGGTAGCATGGGAACACAAATTACTCAACTTGCTACACAGATGAATAAGATGCAAGGCAACCCAGGGAAGCTCCCATCTCAGACGGAGCAGAATCCTAGAGGAAACGTCAGTGCAGTAACACTCCGGAGTGGCAAAGAACTTGCAGACATTGTGCCAAAGAAGACAACCCCGCAGGAAGGGCATACTGCGGAGAATGCAGAAAGGGCTGACGATGAAACTGAGCAACCTGTTGCTCCAAAAGCCCAAACTGAGGTAAAATGTGATCTTAAGGTTTCTAACCCCATTACTGTAGCTCCCTTTCCTTCCAGGTTGATTAAGCACAAGAAAGACGATGAGGAGAAGGAGATTTTCGAATTGTTCAAGAAGGTGGAGATCAATCTTCCACTGATTGATGCAATCAAGCAGGTGCCTAGATACGCCAAGTTTTTGAAGGAATTGTGCTCTCAGAAGATCAGGTATGGGAACGATGCTAGGATCAAAGTTGGTGAAAATGTGTCTGCAGTCATTCAACGCAAATTACCTCAAAAGTGCCGTGACCCAGGTATGTTCACCATTCCTTGCATCATTGGAAGTAAGAAGGTGGAAAAGGTAATGCTTGATTTAGGTGCCTCTATAAATGTTATGCCTCTTTCCATGTATAACGACTTACAGTTAGGCCCCATGAAGGAAACCCGAGTTGTGATACAGTTAGCCGATAGGTCTAATACTTATCCACAAGGTGTTGTAGAGGATGTTCTTGTCAAGGTCAATGATTTAATTTTTCCTGTGGATTTTTATATTGTTGACATGAACGATTCATACTCTGCTCACCGATCTTTGATTCTTTTGGGTCGGCCATTCATGAAAACTGCACGAACTAAAATTGATGTAGATAAAGGCATGTTGAGTTTTGAGTTTGATGGTGACATTGTTACTTTTAATATCTTTGAAGCAATGAAACATGTTGAGGATCCAGAGGCTATCTATATGGTCGATATTATTGATACTGTAGTTGATGAATTTTTTGAGCGTAATTTCAGGGAATATAAGCTTGAACAGATACTGTTTGGAGGAATGACTGGAGCAACTGCAAATTCTGAAGAAGAAGAAGCGATTCGAGAAATTATCCAGCAGCTGTATGCCACCGAGGAGTTCCAGCCGAGAAACATGTCAGGCCGTATGCCCTTACCAGTGGATACAGAGCCGATATTGCCTTCCCACGTGAAAGCCCCAGTTCTAGAATTGAAGGTTCTGCCTGAACATCTCAAGTATGCGTACTTGGGAAAGGAGAACACGCTGCCGGTCATCATAAGCAAGGACCTCACAGCCGATCAAGAGCTCCGATTGGTCACCATCTTGAAAAAGCACCAAGGAGCTATCGGTTGGACTTTGGCGGACATAAAGGGGATTCGTCCAGACATTTGCATGCACCGCATTCTGCTTGAGCCTGACCACAAACCATCAAGAGATCCACAGCGGAAGCTCAATCCAGTCATGAAAGAGGTTGTTTTAAAGGAGATTCTGAAGCTGTTGAAATTGGGAATCATTTACCCGATTTCTGATAGTGTATGGGTGAGCCCAGTACACGTCGTCCCCAAGAAGTCAGGGTTCCAGTTGGTTAAGAATGACAACAATGAGTTGATTCCGATGAGGCTACAGACTGGTTGGCGCATGTGCATCGACTTTCGCAAGTTGAACGATGCTACACGCAAGGACCACTTCCCCTTGCCATTTATCGATGAGATGCTCGAGAGACTAGCTGGGAAATCATACTTCTGCTTCCTGGATGGGTACTCTGGCTACTTTCAGATTTATGTAGCCCAAGAAGACCAGGAGAAGACAACTTTTACCTGTCCCTTTGGAACGTTTGCCTGTCGCAAGATGCCATTCGGATTGTGTAATGCTCCCGGCACCTTCCAACGGTGCATGATGAGCATTTTCTCTGACTTGATCGAGAGCTGCATTGAGATTTTTATGGATGATTTTACAGTTCATGGAGATTCTTTCGAGCAATGCATCGAGCACCTGGATAAGGTCCTTCAAAGGTGTGTCGAGACTGATTTGGTGTTGAATTTCGAGAAATGTCATTTTATGGTGCAACAGGGCATCGTGCTTGGCCATGTCATTTCTGCAAAGGGAATCGAAGTCGATCGAGCAAAAGTTGATTTAATCGTGAAGCTTCCTTACCCTTCTAATGAGAAAGAGATACGTGCTTTTCTAGGGCATGCCGGATTCTACCGGCGCTTTATTCAAGACTTCTCCAAAATCGCCCAGCCGATGACCAAGTTGCTACAAAAAGATGCTCCGTTCCTGTTTGATGATAAATGCAAGGAGGCGTTTGATCTGCTAAAGCACTCACTCACTTCTGCCCCGGTGATTCAACCACCAAAGTGGGGCCTCCCTTTTGAGATCATGTGTGATGCAAGCGACTATGCTGTTGGAGCTGTTCTCGGACAAAAAGTGGAGAAGCTTAGTCACGTCATTTACTATGCTTCGAAGACACTTAACCCCGCTCAATGTAACTACACTACAACCGAGAAGGAGTTACTCGCTGTGGTTTTTGCTTGTGAAAAGTTTCGATCTTATCTCGTTGGATCGAAGGTTGTAGTGTATACGGACCATGCTGCTTTGAAATATCTACTTTCCAAGAAGGAGTCCAAGCCTCGCCTAATTCGCTGGATACTGCTACTACAAGAATTTGATCTGGCAATTAAAGATAAGAAAGGTGCTGAAAACAATGTTGCTGATCATCTGAGCAGACTGCTGATACCATCCGACGGTATGCCCATACCGGACGATTTCCCAGACGAGCTCTTACTGGCTGCAGCCAGTACAGTTCCTTGGTATGCGGATTTGGTTAATTTCCTCACCACTGGAATGTTCCCCAAGGGAACCGAGACAGCCAAGAAGAATAAACTGAAGAGCCAAGCTAAGTACTTCATCTGGGACGATCCTTATTTGTGGAAGACTTGCTCTGACCAAGTCATTCGACGTTGTATTCCGAATGAAGAGATTCCGCCCGTTTTGGAATTTTGTCATGCTCATGCTTGTGGGGGACACTTCGGTCCTCGGAGAACAGCTCGCAAGGTTCTCGACTGTGGCTTCTATTGGGAAACACTTTTCAAAGATGCCTATTCTTTTTGCAAGAATTGTGATCGATGCCAACGACTTGGCAATATTTCTGCTCGAGATGAAATGCCCCAGATGCCGATTTTGGTGTGTGAAATCTTCGATGTGTGGGGCATGGATTTTATGGGACCGTTTCCAAGCTCGTTTGGAAATTCATATATTCTTCTTGCTGTGGACTACGTCTCTAAATGGGTTGAAGTGAAGGCTACACCGGCAAATGACTCCAAGGTTGTAGTAAAATTTCTGAAAACACAAATCTTCCAACGATTTGGTATTCCTCGAGCTATAATCAGTGACCAAGGTACACACTTCTGCAATCGCACATTGGATGCCCTTTTCAAGAAATATGGAGTTCATCATCGTGTTTCGACAGCCTACCATCCTCAGTCCAACGGCCAGGCCGAAGTCTCTAACCGAGAGATCAAGAATATTCTGGAGAAGACTGTGAGTCCAAACCGGAAAGACTGGAGTCTGCGCCTGGACGACGCGGTATGGGCATACCGCACAGCATACAAGTCGCCTATTGGTATGTCCCCATACCGATTGATTTTTGGCAAGCAGTGCCATCTTCCTGTGGAGCTCGAACATCGAGCTTTCTGGGCTGTTAAGCAATGTTGCATGGATCCGAACTTAGCTGGGCTCGAACGAAAATATCAATTGCAAGAATTGGAAGAAATTCGGTTGGAAGCTTTTGATTCTGCTCGTTCTTACAAGGAGCGCACAAAATTCTTGCATGATAAGCACATTCGGAGGAAAAGTTTTGAAGTTGGCCAAAAAGTACTCCTGTTTAATGCCCGTCTCCGACTTATGCCGGGCAAGTTAAAGTCTCGTTGGACTGGCCCTTATGAAGTGGTGCATGTTAGCCCCTTTGGTGCTGTCACGATTCAAAGCTCATCCATGGATCGCCCTCTTACAGTTAATGGCCAATTGTTGAAACCATATCTTGCTGGATTGGAATCGACGCAGTTTGACGGGGTCGCGTTGGTCACCCCAGATTTATCGCAGTAATTCGACTGAAAATTATGTCGAGCCCACGACGTTAACTAACGGCGCTTCTCGGGAGGCAACCCGACGTTTTCTTGTTTTATTTTGCTTTTTAGTATTTGCTTTCTGTTTTCTTTTCCTATCGGTTACAACACAAAAAAAAAAAAAAAAAAAAAAACATTATTTTGATGAGGTGTGTGTTGGGGTCGAATTTCTCTACGTATAGAGCCATCTTGCTGCTTTACAGGTTTTTGTTTACGGTTTAAGGGCAAAAGGGTTTTTGGGCAATTTATTTCTGGGAAGGGCTTACTTGCAATATACCCATATTTAATTTGGGGATTTCCTTTTTTTTTACACTTAGCCCTAATTTTTCTGCCTTTTTACTCTAATCCTAAACTTACGTTTTTTTTACTCTTTCCTTTTTAAGTTTTTACAAGCCTCTTCTCCTCCCGCGCTTACTTCCGCCATGGCTCGAAGCAAAGGCAAGAAACCAGCCACCCCTGCCACCTCGCCGCCACCCTCCGCTGATCCATCTTTCTCTCCCCCCCTCGTGGTCGCCGGCTTCGTTTCCGCTTGGATGCCGACTTCGAGCGCCGTTTTCAGAAGTTCACCACCCGGACACTCCTTGGACTGCGACTCTTTGATTGGGAGGATATTGCTTCTCTCGAGGTAAATTCTTCTATCCGTGAATATTTCAAGGGAATCGGTTGGGAACCCTTTTTGGACATTGATCGTCCTGTTTTCGATATGTTAACTGTTGAATTTCTGGCTTCTTTTGTGTTCATATCTTCGAGTTCTTTATCGGATTCACATGCTATTCTATTTCGTATGGGTGGTCGTAATTTTAACTTTTCTGTGAATGAATTGAATGTACTCCTTGGGTTTGAGTCGGATGAGTCTTTACTTGGTGTTGAGTATGATTGTGCTTGGTGTGATGCCCCTGAGGAGACTGAGTCTGCCTTAACTGCACAGTGGCGTGCATTGTCGATTGAGCGTGAGTATGTGCAAAGATTGGCAAAAAACGTGTCTATCCGTGATGATGCTATGCGTCTTTGTCATCGGTTCTTGGTTATCAATTTCTTTGCTCGTATTGATATGCTCACTGTAGTCACCAAACATGAGGTCTTTTTGCTCACTTGCATGCTAAAGAAAGAAAAGGTGAATTTTGGTTTTTGGTTGGCTTCCCAGTTTGCTTTTAGCGCTTCTCGGCCGAAAGGCAAGGTGCCATTGGGTCATTTTATCACACTCTTAGCTGAGCGTCTTACTGTTCCTTTGGATGGCTATGCCACTATTCCTCGCACTTTGATTACTATGTCTGAGTTGAACAAGATGCGTTTGTTATTGGTTGACGCCTCCGGGCACTTTCAGTTTGCTCCACCGGGTGCTCTTGCCCCGAGTGTTTCTTCTGCAGGTTTTGATCCCACTGCTCTCCTCACCGCTTTCGAGGCCTTACTCCAGCCAATCCGGCGCAGCTTGGCAGATATTGATACACGGATTGCAGCCCTGGAGCAGGCGGTCCGACACCTTGCATCCCACCCTTGAGCTTTGCGATTTTGGTCCACTCTTCTACCCCTACTTTGTTTTTGCTTTATGCATTTTTTTTTTCAGTTTTCTGTTTGTTTTCTTTTCTTTTGACCTGTGAGGACACGGTCCTTTTCTAAGTGTGGGGTGGGGAAACCCAAGAATTCCCATCCTTGGTTTATGATTGTGTAGTTGTTTTCATGTTTTTTTTGTTTGTTTTGCTGTGTGCATGTTTGTTTTGAACTTTTTCTTTTTGCAAATATGCCTGTTTGACACTAGAGATAGAAGGAGTATGGGCTGTTATGAGGATTGATGGATTGGTTGTGTTGTTGTTTTGTGGAATAGAATATGCTGTTTTTGCATGATTTCGAGGATGATGGAATGTGCAGTTTGATCACATCTTCTATGCCACATATATGCGAGTTTTGAGCCTGAGCAGTAACATTTTACATTAAGGAAGCTCGTTTTCTTTGATTAAGAGTGAAAGATTGTTGTGTTGGATATTTTGAATTGCCTAATTGCCACGGTTGCCTATCTTTGAATTATGTTGAAACATGATAAAGGCATTTAGGTTTAACCTCTGTTTTTGCTCCCTAAATTGACCAACCTGTGCATTTTCCCCCTAGTGAACCCATTTGAGCCATTCTACCTTCATTTCTTTTTGTGCAAACCAAGAAACACTCAGCCAAACCCTTTTCATTCTACAAACCAGTTTTGCACACCTAAGGGAACATGTAAGTGTTATCTGTTGAAGCTGTACGAAGCAGTTGTTCAGTGCATGAAGGAAAAATGTTAAGACCTCTGTCCTATTTCAAAAAAAAAAAAAAAAAAAAGAGAAAGAAAACCGAAGCAAAGCTTCAGAGAGAAAAAAAAAACAAAAATATATAATAAAGAGAAGAGGACAGAAGGGGGAAGAAAAGAAAAGGAGAAACAAGCAGATTGTTGATGAAACCTGAGCACTGGTGTTGAACAAATTTTTTTAAACAGTTGCAACTAGCTATGAAGCGAAAGCACTTGCATGATTTCCCTAATTTTGCCTACTTAAGCCATAATTATCCTACCTTTCACCCTAGCCCCGTTACAACCCTGATTAAAAGACCTTTTGATTCACACATGGTTTAAATGATAAATGCAACTGTGACAAGAAAGGCAATTCTATGATTGAAAGCACACAATCTTTACTGAGAGAATTTTTCCTATTCCCATTTGTTTTCGAGTGAAATTGAGTGACACTCAGTGAGGCTGGATTGAAATGCACTTTCTTAACTCGAATGATGAATACATGCATGATTATGAAGCAAAATGGGTTGTGTTCTGTGGAATGTAACATGACAGCCTTTACTCATTTTTATGCTCGAAATTGAACGGTCAATATTTGCAAGCCTTTGTGTTTTCGAAAGTTGTGTGTTTTAGTTGTTTTTGCATGTGCTCGAGGACGAGCAACGTTCAAGTGTGGGGTAGTTTGATTGGTCCTAAATCTTCTATGTTTTAAGGGTTATTTTTAGTGTATATTGTGTTAGACTAACTACCATTTGGATATATTTTGTGGATAGTTTTGTGCCTTGAGTTTTTGCAGGTAGTTAGTCTCAATTAAAGGAAAAGAGGTGCATTTTGCAAAGTATGGATCAGTGGTAAGGGAATACTGCGGAGAAAGCATGCCGTAAGGGCATACCAGTGAAACCAAATTTCTGCTGAACAGATCAAATGGGCCGAGAAGTGTTTTTGATGGATTGAGCCCATGTTTTGAAGTCTCCAGCGGGCCCAGCGAGATTTTTATAACTTTGAAGATGCTGGAGGCGGTTTAGAGTGTCCAAATACAACTAGGATTCTATTTTGTTAATTACCTAGTTTAGATAAGATTTTAATATTTGTTTCCTAGTTGGAGTAGAACTCTATTTTGGTAACTAGATATATTAGGATTTATTCTATTTTTCAAAGACGTGAACAGTAGATCGTGAACAGTAACGCCGCTGCAACAGAGCAGAAACGCAACATTATTCAAAGTTTATTTCAGTTTATTTTCGATTTATGGTGTTCGACTTTTACAAATCTATTCGATCATACTACTTCATGAAGTCTAGCTAATTTACTCGCATATCTCGGACGCGAATCAATGAAACTCTAGCGACTAACTGTGAGATCGAACTGCTCTATAATTCTTTTGAATACATGTGTCTGCTATATCTCGTTTTTATTGTTGTTAATTGTTTCGTGTTTTCTAAGTAGTTGCAAATATTTAGGAACGCGAGATTAATTAGTAGCCAATTAAACCGGCCATAAGTAAACGTGGTTTAAGTTTAATCTGTGGTAAAACAGTTCTTGAAACCAGGGGATTAGCAGTCTAATTTTTTCCTTCCTGTGTCGGAGTTGGGTAGATTAGAATCGGGTTTCTCTAGATCACAAGGCTGTCGACGCATTAAAACCATAAGAGTGTCTCTTTACGTTTGTCCGTCGATTAGGGAATTAATCGGTGAAGTGTCTTCCTGGTTAACGATAAAATACGGAGAAATAAGGACGTGTCAGTAAGTGTCTTCGGCGTCTATAACTGGTTGCATGATTTATTTGAATTCATCTTTGCATCTGTGATCGGTTCGTTAGCTAGAGTGGAGTTATTTGCAGTCCGGGATATTTTCTTCATCATTGTCAATCTCGTTTATTGCTTAATTATTTTACTTGATTTAGTTCTTTTATTTTGCTGTTCCAGTTAGTTCATAAATTTCGAATTTCCCTTGTTAAAGTTGGTTATACAGATTGGAAAATAAAAGTGAAACTCGCCGGTCCTTTGGGAGACGATCCTGCTCGCCGCTGTACTCTGCAGTAAGGGCATACCGACAGACCAGTCGGAACATTTTATTTTTGGTGTAAAACGACGCACCACTAGGCAGTCAACAAGAGTGGAGAATATTGATGCAAATGCAATGGTAAATTTCTTTGCCAAGAAATCGAACATGGAGCCATTCTTTTATTGGAACGTGCAATTAGATGATGATGGTCAATTGATGAATTTTTTTTCAGAGACTCTCATGCTCTTATTGATTCTGAGTACTTTGGAGATGTGTTATCGGTCGACACAACGTACAAGATAAATCGGTATAGCCTGATTTGTGCACCATTTATTGGCATTATCCATTATAGGAGAAATGTGATGTAAGGTTTGTGTACCTTTTTAGAGTTCATGCATGGGAAGAAGCCACATGTGATTTTTTTCGATCAAAGTCAAGCACTAATGAATGAGATTGATGCCACCTTCAAATCCGCGAGTCATTATCTTTGTGAGTGGCATATTAGCCAAAACGTTCCCTCTCATTTTGGACCCCTAAACAATAATAGTGAATTCAAGCGGTGGTGGTATCATTGCATGAATGGGGTTGAGTCTGAAGATGAGTTTGAGGGGTGTTGGGGTTCTATGATCAATAACTATGCCCTCGAGGATCATAGATGATTTTCCAATATGTATAAGTTGAAGAAGAGCTGGGCGTCTGTGTTCACAAACACTTCATTCAGTGCAGGGCTTTTTGCTACCTTGTGGAGTGAGGTTACAAATAAGGTCTTGAAAGATTTATGCTCAACGAGCTCCACTTTAACTAAATTTGTTGAGAAGTACGAGCAGGTCCTGCATGATTGGCGTACAAAAGAGAGTGCCGATGATGCTCTAAACATCATTACACCGGGACAATTTGTGAACAATAATCTACGACCCTTTGTTCCAAAGTAGCTAGGTATCCGTTCTTTCGTTCATATATGATCAGTTTCATGTGAAGAATGACATCTGTTTAATTTATGCATTGACACTTCTTTCCAGAGGTTGAGTGTTCTGTTCAGACGTGTTGGTGTTTTTTCGAATTAAACCACCACATGATCTATTAGTTTTTCATTAATCCATAATAATATAAATCATATTTTTATGCAGCTCATATGTATTTAATTAACCGAGTTTAATTAACATGCAATCCGATTTTCGATTCTACTAAAAGCGAAAATATAGAATACTGAAAAAATGACTTACAAAATAAACGTCGGATTGAGGACAATATTACAGGTCTAATCTCGCTGTTGATATGTGTATGATCGGGCCCCCTTGATGTTATTCTACTCCTTGATCTTCTGTTGTATTCCCAGACTGTGTTTAGATACAAGGTGGGTTGTAATCTACTAAGATGAGTGTGGATTCTATGGAGATCAAGAGAACAAAACAGGGCTGATTATAATGCTTGATATATTCATCCCACTCCCTAATATATATAGGGAGGTGGGCAAAAATAACCGTCCTAACCCTACTGGGTTTGGGCCTCTAGCTCATGTTCTATCTCCAGTCCACTTCAGTCATATTGGGCTACAACAGGGATCTAGAAGAATATTAAATTGGTCTACTAATTTATTTATTTTCTAATATCTAATAAACTTAGGATATAATTAAATAAATTAAGTATTACTTTTATTCCACTAAAGAAGTAATATTGACCTACCAATTTAATACATATTTGTGAATATGCTTTCTCCTTTAGTTCAACCATTCCCCATGTTTAAGCTATAATGTCCATTAATTAATTATGTAAGCTTCTGAAAACTATAATTAATCAATATCTTATTCCTTGAGTAGTACCATACAAGCTTTATCATGTACAGAACAAATTCCACCTGCATGGTTTCACATGAACTTTGTGGTTCCTCAAGAGGACATCATCAACCTGGCGCACCAGGACATGGTGCCTATATATATTGCACGACCCATCATATATGTAAATGTTATCACCCAAAATATCGAGATTATTGATTCCTTTAAAGAACATCACTCATTGATAGATCAAAGCAATAAACACAGCATATATATGTCTGCCAATATATATGAGTTAAGAACCCGAAATCTGTGGATCTTTATTCTCTCACTTTAAGGTCAGAGTAGAGAATAGTATCCTATCATGATCCTCCTCAATACACGAATTGGTGTACTAGAATAATCAGCTAGTCAAGACAAGCTAACAGTCAGATTATTCTACGGTGTACCGATGGTGAGTTCAGGACCATCTAAACCGTGAGCCTTTTAATACAATACAAGGATCTGATGATATGTTCTTACCGTGTGTTCCCATACACCATATCATGTACAATGTAAGTATATTGAATATGCACAAAAATATAACAATTTAAATGCAAACAGTGACTGCAATAACATTCAATCTATCATTATATAATGATATTATCAGAAACGTATACAAAGACAAGTCTTCTAGTATACAAAACTAACAAGACGGAGATAAATACTCAACGATCTAATGAAACCAACGGAACTGATTCAATTTTAAGGTGACGGGAGCCCCATTGTGAAGCTCTTTTGCACTCATTTGATGTATACTTTCTTAAGACTTTTTCGCTAACTGTTTCACCTAACGCACATCATTTCTTATGTACTATCATGTTGAAAATGCATACAGAACGAAGAACCAAGTTTGTCTCAATACTCTTAGAATGTGAATCTGGACGAGCTTCTTGATGTGTCTTCACTTTTTCAAGTATGCGTTCTATTTATTTATTTCGACAAAGTCCATGCATTTTTTTACTTGAAATATATATGAGTTTGAGAGTATTTGCATTTGTACCTATTTGAAGCCACTATCTGGTCAGTCAATAAGCCAATCTAGGGTTGGGCACAGTAGATCGTGGTGGGTGTAGGACCCACGGAACCATTATCTGCAGGGATATCAGCAAAATTAGCCAACAAACATATTCAGGTAAAGCATTCACATGAATGTGTATTGTCGTGTTGCGCTTGCTGTGGTCTGTTGATACATCATGTTTGTCCAATAATGTATGCTTTCTATGTAGAGAATCTTCCATCTGAATGCATTTTGATTGAGACAATACATGAAGTAGGCATGTGCTACAATTTTAAAAAATGAAATTTTCGAAATGCATGTAAACCTATGCATGAATTATTAGCATGTTACACACCTTCTATTTATATTTTTTCCACTCCCAACCCTAATTATAGTGCAAATAGGCACAACTAAAAAATGGCTCCAAGAGCTATACCCCAAGATGAAATTTTTTTCGTAGAGCTTTGGAGTCGGTATGTTGAACAAGTTGCCCTGCTCGAGCTAGAACATCAGTATTTGATCGGTCAATAGATTCCGAGCGATGATGAGGGAAATCTCTGAGTAATTCATAATGTCCGTGAAATTGTGGAACAACAGCTGGAGATTTCCCTTTCTAATGAAGAATTCGAAAGTAAGGTGGCTCAGTAGGATGAGAGATATGAAATATTTTCTTAGATTTTGGACTTTGGACATCCACGTTCCTATGATGAAGTCACCAACTTCTTTGACCTGCTCGATAGCATGTGGTGAAGGGTGAATCGGGTATATTTACGTTGCATGTAATGTGTCACTTTTGAAGCTGTTACATAAATGTTTGAAATCGTAGGTACGACCCGCGACCTTGGTATACAAGAATGAGGGTGAGGAATTCTGGCACATATTGAAGGCCTGATTTGAAGTGAATGATCCTTCAACTGATGCGAATTCTATTAATTATGAGTCTGGGCCTGAAGTGGATGAAATTGATGCCGATGACATCAGCGATGGAGCAATTCCACTCGATCCTCATGCCGACGTGTATGTCAACAGATGATGCCAACGATGCTGCCGATGTGTCAATTGAGTGCTGCGGATATGCTGCTGACGTGTGAGAGTATGCTGTGTTTGTTTTTTAAGCTTGTCCTTGGTAGTGTAAGAGTAGGGTATTTTGATATGGACATTTCGAGACATGCCTATACCGTACACTTTGTCAACAGTCCAGCACGGTCTTCCACCTTGTTGAGGGTAATTACCATCGGCATACGGAACAATTCTATCAACAACGACATCCATGCTTTTCGATACCAATGTTTGCTGGAATACAATCACAATACCCAGAAGTAAGTTATAACATCCAAGCCGAATAATAAGTTTAAGAGAGAGGGAGAAGGTATATTTACCCGGCCGAGAGACTCAATCAATGTCCAATCGTCCTTAAATGGTGAGGGAAACTCCTTTGAGTACAAAATCAACAGATTAAGTAGGACATCACAGTGCTATAACAATTTTATCAAAAAATAAAGCACACATGTGGTCATCACAAACAATCCGAAGAGTAGCCAATTAATACCACAAATAAATAAACAATTGTTTTGCAAAGAACAACATAGTAATTTTGACTCACGTCATTATCTAGCCAACCTCTCTCCAACCACAGCTGGCAAAACCTTGTGGCATTTGTCTGTACATAATTTATTTACTCATATGGATTTGTTAGATATCTCTTATGATATACACTGAATTTAAGCATGTATTATATTAGGGTGTTTGCACTTATGTCTCAGCCAAGAGTCCTTTGTCATACCAGTCGTGAAAAAGGCTTCACAACTTTCAAATCATATTCCCTAGCAACCACATATTTCTCAGACATGATCACCAGTAATGGAGGCTCTCAGTGTGTCTTCTTCTTCACTTTCGAGCGTGTGGTCTTCGAATTTTTGAGGGGCGGTGGCTGGCTCTCAGGAGATCTTGCCTATGGGATGAATAACCTCCTTTTCACTGGCATCTTCTTAGCTGATGGGGCAGCTTCTCCCTTCTCTGCAATACATGGCACAATAAACTTAAATTCAGGCAGCAAGGTAATAAACAATTTGAGCAACATTTACCCTTCTCTACTTCACTGAAGAAGCTGATGTCAACGTCCTCGTCGACAGCTGCATACACGACTTCACCATCGACATACGCACCTACTGCATGCAGGACATCATCTGCATAATCACCTTCAACCCCAACCTCTACGTGCTCTTGCCCACCATCCGCATATACATCTATCACATACCATCGAAGCACAAGCTTCTGCAATAAGTGCTTCTAGGGCTTCTATGTCGGCTGCTTCAGCTATACTGGTGACCACATCGGCATCATTCTCTATCGTGTCGGCAGCTGCTGGAGGCATGTTGGCAGCATTGCCATGCACGTCGGCAGCAGTGCCATACATGTCGGTGACCATGTCAATAGCTACCGGATTGGCATCGACATCACCATCTCCTTCCTCTCTTTCCTTGCCTCTCTCACCCTCCTCTATTTCCTTTCCTCCCTCCTCCTCCTCCTGGTCCTTCGCCGTGGCGGCAACTTCATATTGATCAGATTTCAGACGCAAATAGTCTGGAGCACTCTTATACTCATCACCATCTTGAGAGGGTTCAGTATTATGGTAGCGTTGGGCTTTCTGAATTGCATTAACATTTTGCTCTACAGTATTGATGGCTTTTTCTAAGATATTGATCTTAGCCAAAACTATTGAATTCATTTCCTATCAACAAGCACAAAAGTAACATAAGCATAACAAGGGTGGTGAACGTAAATTAATATCATATATTGTTGTAAAAAATCATTCCATTGAAGACTCACAATTATCATCCGAGAAATGACTACCAAGGTCATTGGTTCTCTATCATCCGAATGCGATTGCTTTTTAGATTGCTCTAGCATCTTCGATGTCGACCTTGACTTTGACTTAGAAGAACTCACACTGTTGGATGTTTTCTCAGAGATTGTCACATCTCAAACACACTAGCATCTCGTGCTCTGAGAATCTCCACATCAGTCTGATCGCCTATAATGTCATCCTCATCGATGAGACTTAAACGCGATACCCTTGGTGGTGGGGGGTGACCTCAATGTCATTCTCAGAACTTGTTAAGGCAAACGGTGCCTATTAAGAAAGTATCACAACCTGATTAAATATGCAAATTCTAATGATAAGCGTTGTCGGACAATTAAGTGAAAATTGTACCGTCGAATCTGGCTACGTTGAATCGAAAAATTATACTAAAGAAGAAAATTTGAAGAATTAATCAGCAGACCAATGCCTGAATCTTGGGAACAACATCTCTGGAAGTCTGTGAGCGCATTGAGCTGCTAGTCATGGCATCACCTCAAAGGCAAAGAGCTGCAAGACGAGTGAGAATCCATAAATATCCATCGAAGGTCTCAATGAGGAATGCCTCAATCAGGCGATATTCTCGCGGGCTGTATGCATCCAACGGACTAGGAATTGATAAGCAACCTTCCCCCAAGGATAATTTTTGAAACTGTCCAAGTCATCAACCAGGTGCATGTACTCTACGTCTATCATTTTCGATAGTTGGTCTCTATTCAAAAGAAGACCATAAATGATGTGGAGCAGCGCCAATTTTAGAACCAAATTGCCATTCTTGTGATGGGAGCTGTAATTGTCTAATGCTTGCTCAATGTCATAAGCTTTCAGATAACGATTGCCCCGGAAAATGTCTGTGTGCATGGATGAGGAAGAAGGTGGATCCTTCGCTTCATTGAATTTCAACCCACTTAGGCAATAGAATTCTTGAGGACCTAATTCCAGTCATCTGCCATTAATCAAAAAACACAAAAGATTCCGGACTTCTGACTAGGGCTCAAGCGCATTCAACAACAAGAAAATGACTTGCCCTAGAACTTGAATGTCGGGCACATCAATACGATGACCAAAACATGTCTGCCGAAATTCATCGAGATTTCTCTGACTTAGACGCCCATGAACTTGGTTAATTACTTCTGAAGAAACCGAACTCTCGGTTCTGAAAGAGTTGTGTACAAAGTTGTGTATAAAGTTGAGACAACTTTGCATACGCAGCGGAAATTTAAAACAGAAACAATGGATTGGAATTTTCACGAGATTATATTTCTATAATCTCGCGAAGTGCCTCAGGGCGAAATCTTCACTATATAAAATATGTGAATTACAAAAACACTACCAGATAAACTCTCACTAAATATTAAGACACTTTATCTCTTCCTTCACAGAAGGTTGGGACTAAAGTTGTCTTAACTATATCTAGTAGAAACGAATAAATACGAGAACTCAAAACTTTACAATATCTGAAAAGCTCTATTAAAAAACTCGTATCTAACACTAACTATCTGATCCCTATATATACACATCTCGTTGCTTGATCCCCACTCAAAGCAACCGATCCACTAAGCCTTGATCTCCACGAACTGCACTCCTATATTTCCGGCGCAACTTCCGGAACAACCGTGGCTTCAGCAGATCGTTGGACTTGGTCAAATCCCATATGCTCCTATTTCTTCTCAACAGATTTAATCCTGCAAGAAAGACAAAAACTCCAAATATACAATATAAACAAATATTCCTAAATCTATGATACACTTCAAAACGGTATCAACAATCTCCCCCTTTTTTGGCTTTCTTCCCAAAACCAAACAAAAATCAAGAGTTACAAATACTCCCCCTGAAGCAACATAATCAAATCACAACAATCATGAAAAGTTTAGAGAAAAATTAGCTAAACAGTTGCTCCCCCTGTCACCAAGACTGTAATAAAAACAGAATCTACACAATATCATCACAACACATAAAAACTACCATAATCATAATATATTCACAACAAATGCATACATATCTGCATGCAATCCAAAATATATAAGAGTTAGGCAGAAAATAAAAGTTGTTCAGAAAGTTGTGCTGCAACAAATAAAATAGTTGTTTGTTTGTTTCATCCAATCAACATCAACAAAATACTGCAACACACTGCAGTCTTCTACTTCTTCATGCTTCTCCCCCTCACTCCTCATCTTCATCTCCTTCATCACTTGATCCGTGGCGACGGCTAGGGCCTTCTCCCCCTTTTTGGGAAGAAAGGATTCGTTGAAAAATCCTTCGTTGCCCTTCAAGGAGAGCAATCTGCGAGGAGAAGAAAGCTATTTGCTCCTGCAAAATAAAGACAGGTAAAGAACACATTAACTCGACCGAGGGATCCTCTTCAGTTGAGGCATCAATCCACGGGAGATCTCTGTGCCTCTTCTCACTCAAGAAGGCAGGTTGCACAGTTTGGAGAGGGAGCTTGGATGTGAGAACATCTTTCTTCTTCGGCTTCAACCCTTGCTCAACAAGCATACTATAGATGAGAGAAGGTACAATCAACTTTTTGGTGGACTTTGCCACAGCAACTTCAGCAACAACATTAAAAATGTGAGTGCCCAAATTGAATTTCTCTTCCTTGAACACTTTGTAGAGTAGGCACACATGCTCAAACGGCACAACTGTGGTATTGGATGTAGGAATCCAATTCGACACAGAAATCTTGTGCAAAGTTGCAAAAAGAGAAGTGAGGACCGAAGCAATGCGATTAGGCCTTTTGTTCACTGTCCACACATCTGTATGACCACCCGTAAGCAAATTCTTCTCCATCTCAACCTCTAGCTCCTCATCAATCTCAACATCAGACTCAACAACATTTGGAGCGGCTAAAAATTTGTTAATGCGAGAGGGAGTGAAAGAGAAAATCTTCCCACGGACATAAACTTTACCAAACATCTTGGAGGAGGGGTTAGCAAAATCAACAGGTAGATTGGTATAAAACTGCTTCACAATCTCAGCAATATAGGGTTTCACATAGGTGACACTTCTAAAAACTTTCCTTTTATGCAGAAAATCAACCAAATTATATTGTGCAAAATCCTTCAAATCAACTGCCCTATCATTAATGAACTCCCTTTTTCTAAAACTATCCCAATTCTTCTTAGCAGCCTCATTGTAAAAGCATTCATTCAAAGCTTTATTTACCTCAAGCTTAGAGTCGGAATCGGTGTCGGTCTCGGTCGGAGAAGCTTCCCTCTTGACTTTCTTGACTGATTTGCCTTTCGACTTCAACGGCGATGAGGAATGCATTTTCCTTTTCCCTTTCCGAGAGGCAGCAACCTCCTCTTCAAGCTCTTCGTCCTCATCGGTTTCTGAGGGTTGGTGAGAGATCAATTTCTCAGCAGACTCATTAGAGGAAGTGCCCAATTGATCCTCACCCTCGACATCACTGTCGATGTGAATTGGTTACTCGGGAGCTTGAGAGGGACGGCCTGTCCGAGAGATTCACTTGGAGCGACGAGCAGGAGGAACCCGAGGTGCTTTGGAGGGTTTTTTCGTCCGAGGTGAAGGGGTCGGAGAAGGAATGACCTCCGGCTGTGGTTCCGGCTCAGCAGAGGAGAACAGAACGGCAATAGGACTACCGCCTTGTTGAGCGGCTTCCTCAGATGGATGGTCTGGGTCCTCTTGGTCTTCGGCAAGGATTGGGGTGTCTAGCTCTGGAAAATCGAACGACGGCATCACTACACCACTTGGAGCAATGATAATCACTTGCTCGGCCGTCGGTGGCATGACAGTGGACGGCATTGAAGGTGGTGCTGGAAGAGGGAGTGGCGGTTGAGACTGAATCTCCGAGCTACCCATCTCGGGAGAAATCTCCATCGGTGCATTCCTTCGAGAAGACGAGAGCAAAATGCTGAGTCGGAGAAGAGGGGTGGTGTTCGGTGACAGGAGGCGGAAAGGATTTGGTGCGAAGGAACGAGGAGTAGATGGTTGCGGCGGAAACGTCAATAAATGGCGGAGATAAGCAGAAGCTTCAGGGTCCGTCATAAATTCCTGTAATTGCTTCATCTTTTCCGGCGTCATATTGGAGAAGGTTCGAGAGAGAGAGTGTGAGCTTTTGGAAGATGAACGGTTGAAAAGATGGAGAAATGAGAGTTTTGTTAATAGTGGAGCAAAGATTGATTTTATCAGACTTAGGAGAGACGGGAATTTTAAATGAATATACTAACAAACAGATTCGTCCCGCCACAAAAATAGGGATCAATAAATTAAAGATATAGTCAAAGATGAAATTAAAGATAGAGTAGGATACATTTTCGGATTCACACAACTAACTTTCAATTTTTTTTATTTTTTTTTATTTTTTTTTTATTTTTGAACAACCGTTGTCATAGATGATGAATTATTCAGAACACTTTTGACACATCATAGAAGACTCTTCAAGAAGAGAACAGATGGTGAATAGATGTATAACCAAGAGAATCTCATAAAAACCACTTATCTGAGGTCTTAGACCTAGTTATATGATTTTTTAAGAACAATCATGATTTCACCTTTTACAGGTTTTTACATCCTCGAATCTGATCAACTTCACAGTTAACTATGATATATCAAAAGTTATGACAACAGTTGGTTTAACTTTTGAACTCATATAGAACATAAGCCAAGAGATTTTCTCAAAGATGAGAATCTCTCATAGCTAAGAGCTTTTGTGAAAATGTCAGCCAGTTGAGAATCTGTACTAATGTACTCTAACTTTAATAACTTCTTTTCGACTAAATCTCTAATAAAATGATACCTTAAATGGATGTGTTTGGACTTTGAGTGATGGACGGGGTTCTTTGCAAGGTTGATTGCACTTGTATTGTCGCAAAACATCACTAGATAATTGCTCTCCAAACCATAGTCATCTAACATTGACTTCAACCAAATCAGTTGTGTTGCACAACTTCCAGCTGCTACATACTCCGACTCAGCTGTGGACAAAGAAATGCAGTTTTGCTTTTTGCTGTGCCAGGAGATGAGATTGTTGCCTAGGTAATAGCATCCTCCACTTGTGCTTCTTCGATCATCAGTTTCTCCAGCCCTGTCAGCATCACTGTATCCCACAAGATCTGAAGTTGTGTCCTTTGTGAACCAAAGTCCCAGTTCACAAGTGCCAGCAACATATCGAATGATCCTCTTGACAGCTTTCAGGTGCTCTTCCTTTGGACAGGATTGGAATCGAGCACATGCACAAACACTGTACATTATATCTGGCCTGCTTGCAGTCAAATACAGAAGACTTCCGATCATCGATCTGTACAACATTGGGTCAACTTTAGGCCCAACTGCATCCTTCGACAGTTTCTCAGTTGTGCTCATGGGGGTTCTCATGTGTTTTGCACTTTCTAGACCAAACTTCTTCACAAGGTTCTTTGCATATTTTGTCTGTGAGACGAACACTCCATTTTCTTTTTGCTTGACTTGAAGGCCGAGGAAGTTGCTAAGTTCCCCAACCATGCTCATCTCGAAGGAGGTTGACATGGCTTCCACAAATTCCTTCAAGGCTTTCTCACTCGTTGGCCCAAACACTATGTCATCGACATAAATTTGAGCTATGGTTAGAAAGTTGTTTTCCTTTTTAAGAAAAAGTGTCCTATCCGCATGTCCCCTGTAAAAACCAAAATTAAGCAAAAATTCGGTCAAACGACTATACCAAGCTCTAGGAGCTTGCTTTAGTCCATATAAAGCCTTGTGTAGTTTGTACACATGATCGGGCTTTGAAGGATCTTCGAATCCTTTGGGTTGTTCCACATACGCCTCCTCTTCCAAGATTCCATTGAGAAAAGCTGCCTTAACATTCATCTGGTGAAGAGTGATGTTAAGATAACATGCAATGGCAAACAAAAGCCTAATTGACTCTATTCGTGCAACTGGAGCAAAAGTTTCATCATAGTCTATGCCTTCTACTTGAGTGTATCCTTGGGCAACTAAGCGAGCCTTATTTCTAATAATGTTTTCAAACTCATCAGTTTTATTTTTGAATATCCACTTAGTCCCGATAACATTAACTCCAGAGGGTCTGGGCACAAGCGTCCAAACTTTGTTCCTCACGAATTCAAGTAATTCGGCTTGCATTGCACTAATCCAAAATTCATCCTTCAAGGCTTCAGTAGCATTCTTAGGTTCAATCATGGACAGGAACACAATTGTCCCAACTTCATTTATGACACATGACAAACACACCATCCTTACCATTTCCTTGTAGTTAACAACAGTGTTGTTAGCAGCAGTGTTACCTCTAGTTCGGACCCCTTCGTGAACATTTCCAATGACTTGGTCGATTGGATGATCTTTGCGAATTCTCTTGGGAGGGTCTCGACGAACACTATTTTGTATAACTTCTGGGGTTGCTAAATCATCAAGATCAGCATCCGAGTCAGGCTCATCGGAGGGTGTATCTTTGTTTGTTACTGAAGTTGTCTCCACTTCTGGGTCAACGTGTTCTGCATCAGCGGCAACAGTACTTCCCTGTATCTCAATAACACTGTCAGTATCATCAGTAGGAGTATACAGACTAGCCAAATCATCAAACCTTACATTCACACTCTCCATTACAGTTTGGGTCCTGAGGTTATACACACGGTAAGCATGACTGTTGAGGGAGTAACCGATGAACACACCTTTGTCACTTTTAGGGTCAAATTTGTATAGATAATCCCTATCATTCAAAATATAACAAACACAACCAAAGACATGCAGATATTTAAGGTTGGGTTTTTTACCATTAAGAATCTCATATGACGTCATGGTGGTTCCGGTTCTTAAGTTCACTCGGTTGCTTACATGACATGCAGTGTTTAAGGCTTCAGCCCAAAACCGTTTAGCCAACTTCTTTGAATGCAGCATCACCGTGGCCATCTCTTGTAGGGTTCTATTATTTCGCTCGGCCACACCATTTTGCTGGGGTGTCTTTGGAGATGAGTACTCGTGATGAATTCCTTCCTTCGTGCAAAAGTTAAGGAGTTGAATATCACAAACTCCCTCCCATGATCCGATCTTAGTCTCTTGACACAAGCATGGTAAAAAATTTTGATTGTGGCATATAACTCCAAGAAGGAATTATATGTTTCACCCTTGTTTCTCAAAAATTTTACCCAAGTATACCTAGATAGATCATCTACAATTAGAAAGGAATACCATTTACGTCCAAGACTTTCAACTTCAGCTGGTCCCATAAGATCCATATGAAGTAGTTCGAAGCAGCTTTGAGTTGTGAAAGGTCTCTTAGAAGTTGTCACAACTGGGTGCGACGCTTTGACTTGTTTTCCTTTTTGACAATCTCCACAAAGGCTAGGACTTGAAATGTTCAACTTGGGAACTCCTAGAACATCATTTAGTCTTTGAAGATTCTTCATATTTCGGAAGTTGGTGTGTCCCAATTTTTGGTGCCAAAGCTGCACTTCATTTACCTGCGCACTTAGACAGCTATTTTTGCTAGTCTCATAAATATTATTGGAAGACCTTACCCCTGCGATCACATGATTTCCGTTGCTGTCCATCACAGTGCACCTTTTTTTATCAAAGATGACACTGAAGTTGTCATCACATAGTTGACTAATGCTGATGAGATTTGCAGTCAGCCCTTCAACATGTGATACATTGACTAGCTTTGGAAGTCCAGGACTGTCCAAGGTTCCTCGTCCAATAATCTTGCCATTAGACCCTCCTCAAAAAGTTACTTCACTGTCATTGATTCTTTGATAGTTTGATAGATAACATCTGGAGCCTGTCAAGTGACGTGAGCATCCACTATCAAAGTACCACGTGGTCGAGTCATTATCTGTCGATGCAGTGAAGACCACTTGGCAGGTAACTGTTGGCGTAACTTTGGGTCTCCATACCAGTTTCTTGGACTTGTTATCTTTGTTTGAGAGGATAGGATTTGATGCTTGGTTCTTCAGATGCATCTCCTTATGGTGTTCCTGTAAAAACTTATGACAGAAAGGCTTAATGTGTCCAGGAAGAAAATAGAAGTGACAAATGTACCTTCTACGTTTTTTCTTTGCTGACGAAGTTGTGGGAACTTCCTTGGCTTTCACAAATGGTTTTCCATGAGTAGACAAAATCTGAGTGAAGGCTGGTCTTGCACTCGAATCATACCCAAGGCCATGTGAAGTTATCTGAGTTTGAGACAGAACTTCATCTAGTTTTGAGGTTCCCGTGTTGAGTCTTTTAAAAGTTTCATCAGCATGATTGAGTTTAATTCTCATGTTGTCCAACTCAGCATCCTTCTTTGTCAGCATGACTTCCAGTTTTTGTAGTGAGGCCTTTTGCACAGTAACTTCCTCAGTTAGGGAATCCACCACTTTGCACTGTTTGGACCATTTAACGTACAGTTCCTTGTAAAGTTCCTGCATCTTTATCAGTAACTCCAGAGTTTCCTCTTCCGTGACTTCTTCCTCATTTTCTGCAGTGGACACAACAGTGTTGAAATAGAAAAGAGTGTTATAGTAGGACTCATCATACCTATCTGAAGTTATCTCAACTTCGGTGTAGTTTGACTTGTCCTCTTCAACACATACTGCAGTTAAGGCTGCCTGCTCAGTTGGTGGATCATTAGGAATCTCTTCTACATAAATCCCTGAGGTGTCAAGCTCACTATCGCTAAGAGATAGAAAGTTGACATGCTTTCCCAGTTTGCGAAATGTGTTGGGGCACTCGTTGGCAAAGTGTCCGAAGCCCTTGCATTCATAGCATTGAATTGTAGTGAAGTCCGTTACTTCATTAGGTCGGAAGTGATCAGATGCAGCTCGCCTAATGATTTTTAGTTCCTTTCCTGGTGAGATAAGTCTGTCATAGAGAACCAAAGATCCAGAGGCATCATTTTGAGGCTTTCTTTGTTCTCTACCTCCCACTTGTTGTTTCCCTTTGTTGGCTCGAATGAGAGAATTAACTCTTCGGGTGAGAAGAGCATAATCTGGATCCTTCTTAGTGATTTCTTCAAGATCTTCATATTCTTCTTCAACGTAAGCCGAAGATGTCTTTGAAGTTGTCTTTGAAGTTGTCCCGACAGTCAAGGCGATTCCCTTCTTCTTCTGTCCACCCTTTTCATTTAGTTCCATCTCGAATGTCTTCAGATCATTCATCAGTTTGGTGAAATCCAGAGCTCCAGTAGTTGTAGAAGTATCAATTGCAACCACTTTCATGTCAAAATGAGAAGTTAGAGTCCTCAAAGTTTTTGAAACTAACCTCTTATTAGTAATTGGATCACCCAAATCATTGCACTCGTTGGCAATCTCCAGTAGTTTGTTGCAGTAGTCTCCTACGGACTCATCATCCTCCATCTTCATGTTTTCAAACTTTGTGGTGAGAATCTGATGCCTTGATTCTTTAATTCCAACATCACCTTCGCAATGCTGCTGGAGTATATCCCAAGCTTCCTTAGCCGTCTCACAATTCCTTATAAGTTTGAACATCTGAACGTCTAGGGAGGATTGAATCGCATTGAGCGCTTTGTCATTAAAGGTGGCTTCTTCATTTTGCTCTCTGGTCCATTCTGACTGTGGTGTACGGCATGTATCTCCTTCAGCATCCACGGTCTTGGGGTGTGTCCATCCTTTTTGGACCGCATTCCATGCTCTTGCATCAATCGACTTGATGCATGATCTGATCCGAACTTTCCAAAAGGAATAGTTCATGCCATCTAGAACGGGAGGTTTGTTGAACAGCGGGTTCGTGCAATCCATTGTGCTTAAGAAAATAGGATCACCACTTAGTGTATCAAGTGTCTGCTCTCGATGCCAATTGAAGAAACCGAACTCTCGGTTCTGAAAGAGTTGTGTACAAAGTTGTGTATAAAGTTGAGACAACTTTGCATACGCAGCGGAAATTTAAAACAGAAACAATGGATTGGAATTTTCACGAGATTATATTTCTATAATCTCGCGAAGTGCCTCAGGGCAAAATCTTCACTATATAAAATATGTGAATTACAAAAACACTACCAGATAAACTCTCACTAAATATTAAGACACTTTATCTCTTCCTTCACAGAAGGTTGGGACTAAAGTTGTCTTAACTATATCTAGTAGAAACGGATAAATACGAGAACTCAAAACTTTACAATATCTGAAAAGCTCTATTAAAAAACTCGTATCTAACACTAACTATCTGATCCCTATATATACACATCTCGTTGCTTGATCCCCACTCAAAGCAACCGATCCACTAAGCCTTGATCTCCACGAACTGCACTCCTATATTTCCGGCGCAACTTCCGGAACAACCGTGGCTTCAGCAGATCGTTGGACTTGGTCAAATCCCACATGCTCCTATTTCTTCTCAACAGATTTAATCCTGCAAGAAAGACAAAAACTCCAAATATACATTATAAACAAATATTTCTAAATCTATGATACACTTCAAAACGGTATCAACAACTTCATTAAACTGCCCCCTGACAGAAATTTGGCCACCTACAACTACTTATTATCAATTAACTGAAAATGAAAATGCTCAACATCATGTAAAACAATTCTGAGACACGATTCTCATAAAAACAATGCATTAAAACAAAATATGCACATACATGCACTCCAACAGATTTCTACAAAGATCATAATTAACCTCATTAAATGAAGCTCAAGATTATACGTATCACAAAAACATATATTGAGCCATTAAATGAAACACGACAATGTATAGCTTCATTACCACAACAAATCAACCACGACAAATGAATCGTCATTACCTCGCCATTAACCTGAAAATCAAAGGAATTATCACAATTTACACATTCTACAAGTTCCAAACATCTAAAAAATTTACATAAACAGAATACTCTTTATGGCCGAGTCTTTACAAAACTACCATGCTTCATGCCTTTAACACAAAATCAAATCGACGATCTTATGATGGAGAACAATGACTTCAGGCTCTACTACAACTTCACAAATAGTGCAAATTTAACCAAATTTCATGAAAATATTCATGTACATACAGGTTTCTGCATAAAACCTTTCCCCAACTTAAACATGTGAAAATCGTTAACCCGAACATAAATTAGTAAAAAAAATAGTCCAAACATCACAATTAACACGCAGTTCATAAATTAACTTAAAAAATGAAAAAAAAATAAACTAACCTCTGATACCGCTTCTTTGGTGTGCCCTTCTTCACAAGGCCGACGCCGCGTCAGGTTCCAGCGGCGCATTTTCACGACGCCCCGACATACTCAAACGCTACGAATTACAAATAATGAAGAATGATCAAATGAAAATCTTAGATAGTTTCTATAAAAAATAAAACGGTCGAATGTCACGAAAAGGGATAAAATCCGTGTTATAAACATGCCTCTCGAAGTTGCAACCGACGCGATGGGTATTCACGAGCCATATTTTCGGACAGCGGTTGTAACCCCCTCCGGTGAAGAGTTTTCAAAAAATTTGGTGTTCGTTCGTTTCCCAAAATGTTTTCCTAAAATGAACTTTATTCGTGTGCGATTCTCAATGCAAAAGTGACTCTGTTTTTTGAACAATATTTTAATTTTATTTTCCAATGGATTAATAGGAAATTGTGAGGAAATTAAATATCTCCAGCTTTTAAAACTAAACTACTCCACCGATGTCAATTTTACACATCAAATTTATTTAAATCAATAATAAAAATTTTGCCGATAAACAATATTTCCTAAAATTACATAAATGAACATTGCCAATGTATGTAACGACATGTATAATTACTTATTTTTTAAAAGACTAATATTAACTGGGGTATTAGCAAATTTTAACTTTTTAAACAGTATTCAAACAAAATGACATACAGAAAAATTATTTCATTTCATTAAGAATTAATTATTAAAAAATTGATTCAAATTACACAGCTAAACTTCTATTTTAAAATGCCGATCTCAGTTTCTAGTATAAAAAATATTGATCACAACAATAACATGTTTGCTGATAAAAAATATGTCTTAATGAAAACGTAAACTCAATTGTCGACATACTTGCCGATATGTAGAAATTATTTATTTCCCAAAATATTTATAACTTACAAGACACACAATTTTATTCACCATTTAATTTTCTTCCTGTAAAAATTAATTAATACAAACAATTCAATTGTTTCTTATATACCATTCAGATTAACATATTTTTAAATAAAATTTGAATTTGAAAAAAAATTAGTAATAGAATTCAAAATGACAACAAATCAAATAAAATGTGCCATTACTAGAAAATAAACTGTTCATCAAAAAATTCTACCATCAAGTTGTACATTGGTAAGGTAAAAAGTGATACTCGAGAACTGTGCACCTAATGATGAAGGAAAAGTGTCTCAATATCTAAAAGGGGCGTATTGCTGCAAAAAGAAGCCGTATTTCCATGGAATTTGCCGATTAATTTTAATTGGACGTATTTTTAGGCCGAGGGCCACGTGTCGGCATCGTTACGAGCTTGGGTAATGCCTGGGGGGGAGCATAGAATTTTCCGGGGCATAGTTGTCCAATCCTCATAAAAAAGCTGATATCATCACTTTTTAAAAAAAATCTTAAAAACTTTGAACGATTATGACTCACTCGTTTCAAATTGGATCAACGCAAATAGTATACCAAATTAAAGATCTTTTCATGTTCTTTAATTCAAGATCAGTCAAGGATATGTTTGTTCAAATAAATATAGATGAAAAATATAAAAGATACATTTTTACTTGTGTCCAGCGCGAAAATATTTTCGTTAGCTTTTAAATAATGGTTTATCAGCATTACGATAAGTTGATAACGTATGCTAATGAAACATTTGTTATATGCTAACATATTGCATTCATTGTGCTAATGAATGATTATCATAATGTTAACATAGTACACATACTTATATTGTTATTATGATTTATTACATTTTAATTAGGACTTACAATTATTTTTTATGACTTATTTTTTATGTTTTAGTTAGTAAATTGATTATTATATATATTATTTATTTCATCAAATTAGAATATATTAATTAGAGTTTTCTTCATCCATTTATGGTTTATACCTTATGCCAACGACGAATTGTCATATGCTAACATAGTTTATTCGCAGTGCTGATAAAACAATATCATTATGCTAATGTTGTATATTTATATTGATATTATTAATTTTTAGAATTTAATTCTATTTTCTAGATCATTGGAGTTTATTATATCTTAATTATGGTTTATTTCATCGCATTAGAATTTATAATTACTCTTTAGAATTTAATTTTTCATTAACAATATGAGAAAAAATTTCATTAGCATTACGATAATGCTTTGTTAGCATGACAGTAATGCTTCATTAGCATTACGATACTGTTATTAACTAGTCAACGCTTTTTTTATAAATATTACCGAATTACATTAATACTTCCGCTTAGAAGACTTATCAAATATTACAGAATTGCAACCACCCCTTTTACCTACGTATGTGTATTAATTGCAAGACATTATAATGTTTTAAAAATAATTAATTAATTCGAAGACTAGCTAGTAAAACTATTGGTGAACTCAATTCCACAAGACATTGATCGCGCTGTGTTTGTATATGCGTATAATCCAAGGAATGAAATATCATGAAATATCACGCATATATTGTGGATATATCATGGATTTTGACATTGCGATATGGATATGGGGGAGAACATCTTTTTTCCCGCGTATCGGCGAAATATCGCAAGAAATCACATTTTTTTTATGTTTTATAATATATTTTAATTTTTATTTAATGCTATATATTTTTGTGATCCTTTTTAGGTCTTCAATGTAATTATTTGAGTTGCAATATTATTTGCTTTACAAAGACACTCACACTGCTTAACAAGTTGGACCCGAACTCTAATGTTGTAGCTCAATTTGGAAATGAGGTGACATAATTTTTCAATAGTAGTTATCATATTTTCATTTTAAGATAAGATATCATATTTTGGTTGTATTAAATGGGAGGCTTACATATTTTCGTGACAGGAGAAAATGATTTGTTGATCGTGCCGCAATTGCTTCTCGATCTACTATAATGCCATGTAAGTCTTTTACTTAATATTTTCAAATAGAGCTTGTTTAAATAATTTAAGATCACGTCATCAATGATATTGAATCACTTTCAGCCAATCTTGATTCTATGAATATGGGTGGCATTGATCATAGTGATATGTCCCAAGATTCATATGCTTCTTGTGGAGGTTGGCCCAGTTGCGCTTTATTTTTGCTGACCTAAATCCTTTTATTTTTCCAGCCCATCGGTGAGGCCAATACCCTTAACCTTACTTAACTTATATACATCCTTAACCCTAAATTACTATATTCTGATATCTCCATCTCCTATTAAATCCTCGCGCCATTTCATCTTTTTCTCAAGCCTCATCTCTGATCCTAGCCTTGTGTTGAGCTCTACAATCCCTTCTCTCTGTTTCTTTGGCCGGAATCCTGTCCACCGGGTTTCTGAGTGGCTGTGAATTGAGAGAAATTGAGAGCCTAAGCCTGTGAGAGAGAGAGAGAGAGAGCTTCAAGCCCTGATCCCCTCCTGAAATCCACTTTGTGGCCTGTGTTTGTTGTCGCCGGAGTGCCATGCCTCCAACGGTAAAGATCTGAGCCATTGTGTCCCTGAGACACCTCTTTCCTGATTTCAAAATCTCTGATTTTCATTATCTTTTTCATTTTCTTTATGTTCCTTGATTTTCTTACTTTCTGCTTTAATTTGCTTCTCCTATACTCTATACTAACTCTCCTACTTTGCAGATCTATGTCTCCAAAGAAGAAAGAGAAAGGTCTGTGAAGAAAGCAAACTTTGAGACCTCCTAAAAGCCACAACAAGTGAAAAGTTAGCCATTATTGCTCGAGCAACAGTGGGTGTGAACCGTAAGGGCCGGGAACCAAGAAGGTGAACCTCCCAGCTAAGCACGATACCTAACAGTGGTATCAGAGCCACGGAGACCTAACCAGGGGCACCCTCCGACCCTCATTCACCTCACCCCACTGCCGGTAAGGGATGTGCCGATTCATCTCCTATGGGCAAGGATCTCTTGGCAAGTCTGGCCTCTCCCCTGCGTGGGAGAGTCGGCTCTGGTAAAGCGGCTAAAACTCTAACCCTCTATGTGGTATCTTGTGATCCTTACCTGCTTCCGCATTTTCTGGTCTTATAAATGTCTGTAAGGGTTTTGGTGTGCTTTATCTTGTGATACCTTGGTATTCAACGCCATTTCTAACCCTAGATTATGGTCCAGTTCATCTGGATTTCCCTTTAGGTCTCCTCGTGCGAGTAGCCTGGATAGCTGGGTTAGTTAAGGGGTCCTTGAGAGACTTTTGGGTATTTTCTGTGTTTTTTGGGTGTCTCCTGCTTGTGTGTCTTCTTGGCCTGGTGATATTCTTGTTATCCCCTGCTTTGTGAGTGACTAGGCTGTGTTTGGAGGGTGGAAATATCTGTTGAAACTCTGAGTTTTGTGAGTTTCTATTGAACTGACTGTGATTCCTGGTCAGTTGTTGTTGAAACAAGTTTTGGGATTGTCCTGAGTGAATCCTTGCTCTACAGATAAATCTGTGCTGAGAACTGGGCTAGTCTCAGCATATTCCCCGGGTGTACTTGTTTCTGTACTTTAGAGGTGTTTCCTACCTGTTCTGTGAGCTTTCTGCTGTGTTCTCTGATTTTCTGGTGGTTTTTTACCTTCCTGGTGCCTCTGTGGTTGTCTGTGCTTGCATAATCATCATGAATAACATGCATATGGTGTCATTTAATGGCAGAGATGATTTTCAAGATTGGAAAATAAAAATAGAATGCATTTTGGTCAAAGAAAAGGTGAATAAAGCTATTTTGACAAAAATCAATGAATCTGTTGAACATGAGAAATTACATGACATGGATGACAGTGCTAGGGCCACTATTTTTCTAAATTTGAGTAGCACAGTTGTTAGAAAAGTTTCTCATCATAAATGTGCCAAATATTTGTGGGATAACTTGATTTCTCTGTATACTGTAACTTCTGAAGAGTCTGCATTTCTTTACAAACTCAACTCATGTCTTTCCGAATGGATGCTTTAAAAGATATAGATGCCAATATGGATGATTTCAATAAATTGTTTCAGGACTTAAAACTTGCTGGCGATGATTCTATTGAGAAGTATGCTCCTCAAATTTTGTTAGGGTCAATTCCTGAGTCCTTTGCTGAGGTTAAATCTGTTTTGAAATATGGTAGGTCAAAAATTACATGTGACATGATTGTAGCTGGCCTAAAAGCTAAAGAAAGTGAGCTTAAAGTGAAATCTAAACCTCTGCATGGTGAAATTATGTATGTGAATAGGAACAATCCTAGAAACCATCACCATAGTTTTAATAAACCTCTGAATCCTGAAAATCCAAGTATTTTGGCTGCTGAAAGACATAGAAGAGAAATGCAGGCTGGCCCCTCCCAAAATCAAAATCAAAACCATTTTCAAAATCAAAATTTTGACTAAAAGCCTAGAAAGACTTGCTGGAATTGTGGAAAACCTAGCCATTTTTCAAATAGGTGCAAACAGCTTAAAAGAAATAAAGGTTTTGGGAACTATGAGCCTAAACATCATGCTAATAATGTGTATGAGGAAGATGACATTTATATGGTGCATGATACACATGATTTCCAATTTATTAATTATACTAATGCTGTGTCAAAGAATGTGCATAATAATGAATGTCTTATTGACTCTGGATGCACCTTTCATGTCACTCCTTTTAAGCACATGTTCCACAATCTGCACTATATGAACTTTGGTCATGTTGCATTAGCTGATGGTCAAAATTGTGAGATACAAGGAAGAGGTGATATCTGTCTGAAATTTGAAAATGGAAGCATGTTTACTTTAAGTGATGTCAGATATGTGCCTCAATTGAAATTCAGTTTGCTATTTGTATCCAAAATTGCTGACAAAATGCTTGATGGTTCTGTGAACTATCTGAGATTTAAATTTGAAAAAGATTCTATGCTTTATTTCAATGCTCCTAGAAAAGGAGATTTATATGCTGTGCAAGCTGAGTCTGTGCCATTGCCTGTTGCTAATATTGTGCAAGAAGATAAAACTGCTCTGTGGCATGCTAGACTAGGGCACATGAGTAATAAAGGACTTGAAATATTGCATAAAACTGGTGCATTTGGCAAAGATAAAGTGACAAGCATGTCTTTCTGTGAACCTTGTGTGATGGGAAAACATCATAAAGTGTCTTTTTCTGTATCTGTCCCTTATCCTAAGAAGCATGTTAGTACTGAAATTCTTGAATATCTGCATGCTACTGTCTGGGGTCTAACTAAAGAGCCCACTTATGGTGGGAACATGTTCTTCTTGTCTGTTATTGATGATTTTTCAAGAAAAACTTGGGTGTTTCTTATGAAAAATAAATCTGAAGTTTTTTCAAAATTTTCTAAATGGGCTATTGAAATTCAGAACTAGACTAAGAAGAAGATTAAATGCCTCAGAACTGATAATGGTTTAGAATTCTGTAATCATGCTATGGATAATTGGTGCTCAGATAGAGGTATAAAGAGGCATAAATCAGTTCCCTATACTCCACAACAAAATGGAGTTGCAGAAAGAATGAATATGACTCTCCTTGAGAGAGTTAGAAGCCTGCTTGTTGCATCTGGTCTAGATAAACGTTTCTGGGGTGAAGCTCTCATAACTGCATCTTATTTGATTAATAGATACCCCTCTATTCCCCTGCATGGCAAGTTATCTGAATCTGTGTTCTTAAATAAACATGTCTGCTTGTCCAATTTGAGAATTTTTGGTTGTGCTGTATATGTGCATCAGAAATTGAGCAAGCTTGAACCCAGGGTAGGAAAATGTGTCTTCCTGGGATATCCTGAGGGTGTGAAGGGCTACAGGCTCTGGGATAAGAGTGTGTTTGGGTTTAAAACTTGCATTAGCAGAGATGTGTTATTTAATGAGCAAGATTTTCCTTGTTTACCTGAATCCTTACACTATGCTGCTCCAAGTGAGGTGGAGAAATTGAATAAGGATGTGTATGATTTTATGTTTTCTCCTGTTGTTCCTAGTGAGGTGGATACCTCTATGCTGTCTGAACCTGAAGTTGTGAATAATGATGCTCCTAATATTGAGAATGAACATGTTGTGGATAACATTGATACAACTGACTCTGTGTCTAATCATGAGGCACGTAATGAACCCTCCAATAATATGACTGTATCAGATTCTGAAACAAGCTCTACTTGTGAAAATGAGCATGAAACCCTGCCTGAACCTGAGAACCTGAATAATTATCAACTTGCTAGAGATAGACCAAGAAGGAATGTGAGACTACCTGTTAGATGTGATGATTATAACTTGTCTCTGTATGCCTTTAATGTGTTCAACAATGTTGATTAGTTTGAGCCCAATAATTATGTTGAAGCTATGAATTCTCCTGAATCTAATAAGTGTCTTGAAGCTATGAAAAGTGAAATTAAGTCCTTGCATGATAACAATACTCGGGTTCTTATGGAAAAACCTGATAACTGCTCTATTGTTGAATGTAAATGGTTATCTAAGATAAAACAAGAACTTGATCATGTAAGATACAAAGCCAGATTAGTGGCAAATGGTTTTACTCAGAAAGAAGGCATTGATTATAATGAAATATTTGCTCCTGTGGTCAAATTTACAACTGTGAGAATTATGCTTGCTCTTGTTGCTCACTTCAACTGGGAACTTAAGCAAATGGATGTGACAACAACCTTCTTGCATGGTGAACTTGAAAATAACATTTATATGCATCAGCCTGAGGGTTTCATTGATAAATCTTTTCCTAATCATGTTTGCTTGCTTAAAAAGTCCCTGTATGGTCTGAAATAGTCCCCAAGGCAATGGAATATAAAATTTGACAAATGCATGCAAAACATGAACTTTACTAGAACCAAGTTTGATCATTGCTTGTATTACATACAATCTGATGTGCCTATGTTTCTGTTGCTTTATGTGGATGACATGCTCCTGATTAGCCCTTGCTTGAAAACTTTGAAACATGTACAAAGCTGTCTATGTGCTAACTTTGATATGAAAGATCTTGGTGATGCTAGAAAAATCCTTGGCATGAACATTGACAGAAATAGAGAAAAATATACACTTGTGTTGCATCAATCTGCCTATGTTGATCAAGTGTTGAAAAAGTTTAACATGGAATAATGTAAACATGTTTCTGTGCCTCTTGCATCTCACTTTATGCTGAGTAAAGATCAATCTCCTAAGAATGAATTTGAACTGAATAAAATGTAAGATGTCCCTTATACTAATGTCATTGGTTCTGTCATGTACTTAATGATTAGCACTAGACCTGATATTGCCTATGTTATTTCATGTTTGAGTAGATACATGGCTAATCCTTGGTTGCCTCACTGGGAAGCCTTGAAATGGCTTCTCAGATACTTGAAATCCACTATGAATAGTGGTCTGACCTTCTCTAAGGCAGCTGATGGTGATAAATGTGTGGGTTATGTTGATTCAAACTATGCAAATGATAGAGATCAAAGAAAATCAACTATCTCTTATGTGTTTACTTTATATGGTGCATGTATAAGTTGAAAATCTTAACTGCAAAGTATTGTAGCCTTATCCTCAACTGAATCTGAATATATTACTGCTACTGAGGCTGTTAAGGAAGCCATATGGCTTAATGGTGTGCTATCTGAGATCAAATTTATTAATGATAAACCTCTTATTTATTCTGATAGCCAGTCTGCAATACAATTGTACAAGAATCCTATTTTTCATAATAGAACAAAGCACATTGATGTGAGATTCCATTTCATAAGAGATATTGTGGAAAAGAGGGATATTTTACTTGATAAAATCCCTTCTGAATTCAACCCAGCAGATGTGGGCACTAAGTGTCTCCGAGTTGCAAAGCTAAGTGCCTGCAAAAGATCCTTGAATATGGATCTTGGTTGAAATTATGTATAATGCCTTGCTTGTGATAGTATTCTGGGTTGTGTACCTGAATACCTTATCTTCTTTTGTGAAGTTATTGATTTCAGTTTGATTGGTTATTCTTACCCTGTTGGTTCAAAGCTAGGTTGCAACCTGTTCAAGGAAAGTCAGTGAATGACTTGAGATATGTTGCTAAATTGGGTTGGTCTCTAATGTTGAGACTGAGATTAATACGCATAGTATTTTTCTCTCCCTCTCTTACCTTGTCTGTGTGATAGGTAAAGAGTGAAAAGGCTATGATGATAAACCCAAATTGTTGGCATGCACTCCCTGGTGACATAAAGACCAATGGGCTGAAGGTGGATATGTGGAGGTTGGCCTAGTTGCTCTTTATTTTTGCTGGCCCAAATCCTTTTATTTTTCCAGCCCATCTGTGAGCCCAATACCCTTAATCCTACTTAACTTATATATCATCCTTAACCCTAAATTACTATATTCTGATCTCTCCCTCTCCTATTAAACCCTCGCGCCGTTTTATCTTCTCCTCAAGTCTTATCTCTGATCATAGCCTTGTGTTGAGCTCTGTAATCCCCTCTCTCTGTATCTTTGGCCGGAATCCTGTCCACCAGGTTCCTGAGTGGCTGTGAATTGAGAGAAATTGAGAGCCTAAGCCTGTGAGAAGAGAGGAGAGAGAGAGAGAGAGAGAGCCCTGATCCCCACCTGAAATCCCCTTTGTGGCCTGTGTTTGTTGTCACCGGAGTGCCGCGTCCCCGACGGGAAAGATCTGAGCCATTGTGTCCCTGAGACACCTCTTTCCCGATTTCAAAATCTCTGATTTTCATTATCTTTTTCATTTTCTTTCTATTCCTTGATTTTCTTACTTTCTGTTTTAATTTTCTTCTCCTACACTCTATACTAACTCTCCTACTTTGTAGATCCGTGTCTCCAAAGAAGAAAGAGCAAGGTCTGTGAAGAAAGAAAACTCTAAAACCTCCTAAAGCCACAACAAGTGAAAAGTTAGCCATTGTTGCTCGAGCAACAGTGGGTGTGAACCGCAAGGGTCGGGAACCAAGAAGGTGAACCCCCCGGCTAGGCACAATACCCAACACTTCTTACACATATGGGTGTGATGAGTTGGTACCAATGTTATTTGGAATAAAATGACATTCCATCTACTATATTTGAACTTCGTAGATTCCCATTTTGTATTAATTGTATTTTATAATATTTATTTAGTTATTTTATATTGTATTATGTATTATTTTATAAAATGTATTGTCCCAGACACTATTTATATAATGTATTATTCATATGTTTGTTTTCAAAATATAATTCTATCAAAATTTTGAGTAGAATATGCGCATAATAATATATTATAGTAGTTTCTAAAATTTCTTGCTAAATTTTCAAGATTTTAATATAGTTTCCATCATTTTTTTCAATTTTCTGCGATATCAATATATTCGGTGATATACATAAAATTAAAGTTGCGATATACGGCGCGATAGCGATATTTTCATCCTTACTATGATCTGGCTATATGGGTGTAAATTAAATTTATACATATGGTGTGCAACAATGTTTTGACTGTTTTCATCATTCAATCATGAATTTATTGATTTGAAGGATTTATTTGCCTATTTATCCTGAATGTATGGATGTCTATCGGCCAACTCCATTATTAGAGAGAGAGAGAGAGAGAGAGTTGCCTTGGAGAAATTAATCCGATCCGATTGTCCATGCAGGGTTGGGCAAACAGGCCCCAACATCCAGAATGACAATGCTGAGTTGGGACAAGGCACCGAAAATTCGAACTTCTCGATCTGATTTGTTGTGTGTGACCACGCATACACGTACACATACATACACATGCGCGCGCGTGTGAGTTTATATAAGCATTTAGGAGAATTGTCAATTTCTATAACCTGAAATAAGTTATTCAATTAATTTAGCGCTTAAAAAAAATAAAATCTATCAATTCAAAATATCAAAACTAATGTATTTTTTTTTTAAATTACTTTTTAATAAATTATATATTAAATTTAATAGAAAAATATAAAAATAATTAAAAAAATAAAAATATATAATCTTTGAATTTTAAATTGATAGTTATAATTTATCTTCCAGTCCTCAATCAATAAATCTTCAAACATTTATAAAATATACAAAAGCACCCACACACACACTGCGTTTTTGTGTGGGTATTATTCGTGAATATATTGACGACGATGTGGAGGTCCCTAACACGACAATGAATTTTCATTGATTATAAGAAGCAAGTTGGTTACAATTGCTTGTCATCAAGTTCCTCGACTTGGACACTTGCTAATTTCTAACTTAATAATTCTAATCTATATATAGTAACACTTCATTATACATATTTCTTTTAAAAAATTTAATGGAAAAAGTATAAGGTCGAGTTTTGTCAAAAATATTTGAGTTCGAATCATACGAATGTGCATCATTAACTACTATCGTATTCGGATTTACTATTCCCCATGACCATCTTCTTCTGAAATAGATGTCTAAATTATCATTTAATTAAAAGGAGAAAAAAATTACTACCTGTCTCCGGAAAAGTATTATTTCTTTATCCAAATAATTTGCTGGAACACCTGCAAGAATCTTATTTTGTTGGCCCACAAGTTTTACCGCTTAATCTAATCTATTCTGAATTAATATGATTTTTTACTTTTATTTTTGTTCTTTTTCCTTTGAGCAATCTGCACATGGTTAGAGGATATATAGGTATATATGAATGAAGACTGCACATTTCTTTTGTTTAATTTAATGGCTCGTGTTCTTATCATTGGTTGGTCAACCAAAATCTAGTGATTCTGATCGGAATCTGCATATTCTATAGCAATAAAAGTAAAAACAATAAGCAAAACTTATAAATTATAAGAAGAATCATTTTTTTTCTTAAATTTGTTATTGTGGTATATAAAATTCTGATCAATTTTTTTGGTTATGTTTGAATTAATGGGGGCAGGTACAACATTAGTTACAGAGAACATTACAGAGCCAAAAAGCTTACACAACACAAGCCAAGCTGGAGAGAATTAATCTGATTTAAATTATATTGTGCTTCTCGAATGCATCTCACAATAAACATTTTTTAATAAATACGCCATTATTTCATGCTCAAATACAAAACTAATACGTATTATTTGGAAGCGCAGAATATAGAGAAACGTGACCATGAGAAGATTGAGAACCCCGGAAAAGGAAAAGAACCTACAAAGGCGAAACACCACAACACAGCGGCTCTAAATTGTGATAAAGTCGTCAAAATTGATTTCGGTCTCCTCTAAATTCTCACATATTCTTCTTATATATTAGGTAGATGCTTAATATATATTTTAACGCAAAAACTTGCGTACAGCCGGATGTAAATAACACTATGTGAGACGGTTCAGATCCGGGTTTTATCCGACCTAGCATTCCCATTCTCAACTGGCCTCGAGTTTTCCGGCATCTGTAATTGCAAGCGAAGAGCTCCGTCATTCTTTCGATCGATTTTTCCGACAATCGCGAGACCTGCTTTGAGTCGAAGTCGCGACGTTTTGACTTGATCGAGTTCTCTGTTGAGTTTATTGAAGACGATTTCGTGCCAGGTTAGTTTCTTCACCTTTTTAGGTTATTTACTCTCATTTTCAGTTTACAATTTTTTTGTGCATTTTTTTAAGCATCTGATATTCATGTGAAAGATGTGTTGCTTTTGTTTGTTTCATTCTCGATGCAATGCTTTTTTCCCTCTTGTGTATTTTTGGCTGCTGTTTGTTTGATATACATTTATGTTTGTGAATGTTCTCAGATTTGTTATTCAGATATCATACTTAGGTTATTCAGATTTAGGTTATTCAGATTTGTTTCAAATTTGATTTGTGGAGTGATTGGTAGATAATTGATATGCATGTTTGTTATTTGCTGTAGCGGTTTTCTTTGTATGTGTTATTCCACAATTCTGAGTGAGTTCATTATAGTCTAACCATATCATATATTTTGTAGCAGTTTTTGCTTATTGGGTAACAATGAGAAAGAGTTATCAAACATAGGGGTGTGATTATCCAGACATTTCGATATGAAAGATTTGGGCTGATGTACTCATCCCAAGTTACTTATATCGAAAATGTGCTAGCTAGATTCAACATACAAATTTCAAGAAAGGTTTTATACCTTTCGAGCATGGAATACATCTACTTAAGAAAATGTGCTACCCAAACACATAATGAGATAGATGTGAGAAACAAGATTCCTTATGCTTCTGCAAAAGGAAGACTCACGTATGCTATGCTGTGCACAAAGCTCGATATCTACTATGTAGTAACACAGTGGAAAGATGTCGATTTAACCCTAGTTAAGGACAATGGACTATAGCAAAAGGTATTCTCAAGAGGACTTGAGATTAAATGCTTGTTTACCACTCGGACAGTCTAATTGTCTTGGGTTAAAAGGACTTAGTTTTTCTAGAACTGATATAAAGGATCAGAGAAAATCTTCCTCAGCATATGTATTTGAATTGGGAAGTAGAGTCGTGGCATGGAGGAGTAAGGCAGAAATGCATGCTCGCTCCACCATGAAAGTCGAGTATATAGCTGGCTCTGAGGCTACGAAAGACTGTATGCCTCCATAGCTTCTTGTTGGACTCAAGCGTGGTTCCTAGTTTGCCTTAGGAGTATCAGGACAGATTGTGATAACTCCAGTGCAGTGGCAAATCTGAAAAGGAATCCAGAGTCTATGAAGCAATTAAACACATAGGTTTAAAGTACCACCTTTATTAAAGATATAAGAGGAGAAGATGAGACAGTGGTCTAGATTGCATTGAAAGATAAAAATGGTTGTCCCATTCACGAGCCTTCTAAGCTCAGACCTTTAATGGTCAAGTGGAGATAATGGGAGTTGATGTAGACCTGGGGCCGTTTTGAGTTTATGTTATGTTGGAGAGTTAGCCAGTGGGTTGTTTATACTTGAAAGACATGCTTCGAGTATAAGTGGGAGATTGTTGGTTTTGTATACTGGAAAGCTTGACTTTGTATACAATAATTAAGATAATATAGATTGAATAATAATTGCAGTCACTGTTTGTGCATTTATTTATTGTTATATTTATATGCATATTTCCATATACTTTCATTGTAGATGATATGGTGTGGGTGAACACACAGTAAAGATCATATCATTGGATTCCTTGCAAAGTATTAAAAGGCTCGCAGTTTAGATGGTCCTGAACCAACCATTGTACACTGTAAAATAATCTGATAGTTAGTTTATCTTGACTAGCTGATTATTCTGATACACTTGTGTGTGTATTGAGGAGGATCACGATAGGATACTGTTCTCTGTTCTGACCCTAAAGGGAGAGAATAAAGATCCACATAGTTCGGGTTCTTAACACATGTATAGTGGCAGACATATATATGTTATGTCTGTTGCTTTGATTTATCAATGAGTGAGATTCTTGATAGAATCAATAACCTCAATATTTTGGGTAGTAACATATATATATATATATATATATGATGGGCCGTGCATTGTATATGGTCACCATGTTCTGGTGAGTCAGGTTGATAATGTCCTCTTAAGGAAGCACAAAGATCATGGGAAGCCCTGCACACAGAATATTAATTTATTCTTAACATGATACGGAAGTTGTGTGGTACTACTCAAAGAACAAGATATTAATTAATTATAGCTGTCAGAAGCTTGCATAATTAATTAATGGACATTATATCTTAAACATGGGGAATTGCTGAACTAAAGAAGAAAGCATATTCACAAATATGTATTAAATTGGTAAGTCAATATTAATTTCTTTAGTGGAATAAAAATAATGCTTAATTTATTTATTTATATCCATGTCATGGATTAGAAATTAAATAAATTAGTAAGCCGATTTAATATTCTTCTAAATCCCTATTGTAGCCCAATATGACCTAAGTGGACTAGGAATAGAACAAGAGTTGGAGACCCAAACCTATTAGGATTTGAGGAGTTGATTTTCGTCCCCTCCCCTTTAATAAGGGAGGGGGAGCACGAAAATTATAAAAGAAAAAAAATCATCAATACAGCCCCTCTCTCGAGCTCTCTTGATTCCCTAGATTTTCCACAACCGTTTAGTAGTCTGCAGCCCACCCTGTATCTAAACAAGGTCCGAGAATACAACAGAAGATCAAGAAGTAGAATATGGACCTATAAAGATTTTGAACACTATGATGATTAGCCAAGATCAAGTGTTCTCCATCAACAACGAGATTAGACCTTTAATCCCGTGAGCAACCCGACAATGTTCGTAAGTATCGTTTCGATAGATTCTATTTTCTTCCGCTGCAATAGATTTGAAATTGAAACTTGCATGATAATTCAACATAGGATAATTAATGTCATACATAAAATTATGATTTACATGAGTTTAGAATTAATGGCATCCAAATATATCATGTGGGGTACAATTCGAAAAAACCCCAACAACACACTCGTTCATCCACGACCTCCAACACTACATAACCGCTCTAGTAACCCACAACTAGAACATGCCAATGTGGAAAAAGAAGTCATGGCCTTGAAATGTAGGAATTGACTTTGACTATTTCAAAGCCAATGTTATCCATTATCTTAATCGCCTATATTCACTAATTCAAAACTTAATTAAGTAGAGATCCTCCATTGTCCTATCCTCTTCCGGTGTCCTCCCATCCGCCTGGGATCCTTGGGCTGCTCTTGGAGGATAAGACACTCTTATATTATAACACACTTATGTAAATCACTTTTTTCCCGCCGATATGTAAGGGTATTTTAGACAATTAATAATACAATAATTTAATAACTATTTAATTTAATGTTACATGAAAATTTCTATCATTAATATTTTTATAATTAATGCAAATTATGTGCTTATAAAATTAACAAACATCATTCATTCCAAATAAATTCCATTATATTCTATATAACTAATTAGAATATTATCATATAATTATGTTAATCACATCTATACAAAATAAATTACATATCCTACAATTACTCTAATCAATCTACAAGAATATTAATATTAACCAAAGCATGTAATCATCAATTTATATAAATGTAAACGATCTTCAATTACGTTAATCAAGCAATGTAAGTTTTCTTAAATAATAATAATAATAATAATAATAATAATAATAATAATAATAATATGTTTACAAAATTTTATTCATTTCTATTTCTTTGAAGTCTTTTTTAATATAATTACATTTATTTCTATTTTTTTGCTATCTTTTTTATCTGAATTTTATGATGTTGCAAATTGAAAGAGTGATGGCAGTGATTGTTTGAAGTAATTATTTTTATCATATTATATATTTTTCCTTTATCATTATCTTCTTCTTGACTTTGTTTTACACACGCACACGCATACACACATATTAGTATATATATATAATATTTGTTCTTAATTATTAGGATGATCAATTGAAAGGTATAAGATGAAATTGTAATAAACTATTGAGAATTCTTAAGTTGTATTTGTTGTTTATATTAGTGCTACAATATTATCACAATAATTATTTAATTTATATTTGATAATTGAATTTTATATTTTAGGAGAAGATCAATTGGAGCCAATTGATTCAATTATTTTTTATAATAGCGGGATCATTCGAAAAGTTTCATCTAGATTATGTATTTTTTAATTTAGTAACTTTAAAAATTTTAACCTTTTTTCTTCTAAATTTTTTCATATTGTAATGGAAGATTTCTCTATGTGGCTTTGAATACTAAAGAATGTACGCCGGAATAATATGATTTTTTTTACTTTATGTAGTGTAACTTTTACTCTTTTAATTTCATCATCCACATATTTCTTTTGATCAACATATATATTTGTGGGCCACTACGTTGGCGTTTTGAAGGTATTCGTTTTATTTTTAGTCATATTCTGTATTTCTTTTCAGATTCAAACCATCAAAAATTACTATGATATTCTATTGAAACGTTTAAATAAAATTTATATCAATTGGTTGCATAAGCTTACGAATAAAGTTTAAAGTTACTTTGAACAATAGAATTAGTTTTCCAAGAGCATGTGTATCAATTTTGAAATCATTATTTATGTTCTTATGTTCACCATTCGCAATTTCAATTTTTTATATTTTCTTCATTGTTAATTATTTTCATGTTGTTCTAAAAAAACTATTTTCATATTTAAACAATCCTTCCAAATTTTAATAGTATATATTTATATTTAAAAATTAATTGCATTTTTCAACATGCATTACACATGTGAACTTAGCAAAAAAAAAAAAAAAAAACACCTTTTTAGAAGAAAAGAAAAAGGAAAAATTTACTTATTAATTGTCCAAAAAATATTGTCTTCCTTCAAAGTAAAGAATCATATTTTCTATCTCATTTTCATCCTAACTTATAGCATACAAATTTAATTTGAATAATTTTTCATATCGTTTTTTTTTTATTTTTTAGATGACCCACCTCCTTTTTGCCATAAAATAATTAATCATATTTTAGATAACCGCGTGTTCTCTTTTAAGTTTTATTTTTTTAATTATTTGATCAAAGTTTCATTAATAATTTTTAATAAATTGGTTAGGTTAAACAACAAAGAAGTTAGCAACTTTGTTAGTTCAATTAAATAAGGACTAACTAAGATCAAATAGATAAGTAGAGGGAGCTATTAAAATAATAAAATTTATCCAAGAACCTCTCAAAATATAACACGAAAATACAGTAACTTGAAAAAATGTATTATAGAAGTAAAATGATCTACTAAACCAAAAAAAAATATTGAAGGATCTATCGAAACAAAACATATATAAAAGTTTAGAGACCTAGTAATGAGTTAACCCAAAAAATTATTTTAGAAAAGTGCTTACTACTTTTGCTGCAAACCATTGTAAACAATTAAATATCCATTATACACCACAAGAAAAAAATCATAGACCACGGATATTACCCGTGGTGTATGAGGATATGCAACCATGATCTAGGACATCATTGCAATTTTGCATGCTCATACACCGCGGGTATTCACCGTGGTAATTTTACACCGGTTCGTTCAAAATCATGGTTAATTTATGACGGTTAAAAAAACCTTAGTTATTTTACCACGATTTTATCTAAAACTATGGTTACTTAACTACAGTTGTAACCAAACTGTGGTAAAGTAACCACGGTTTGACACAAAACCGTGGTAATTTAACCACCGTTTGATTTAAACCATGGTAAAATTACAACGGTTTAGAGAAAACTGTCGTAAATTAACCACGGTTAGGATTAAACCGTCGTAAACTTAACCACAGTTTTCTTAAAATCATGGTAAAATTACTATGGTTTGGATAAAACTGTGGTAAATTGACCACGGTTATACATTAAAACTGTGGTGAAATTTACTACGTTTTTACAAAAACCATGGTCATATTTTTTTTTTGCCGTGTATAAATGTATTATTTATCCTGTATAATCCCAAACTAAAAAAAATATAATTGATAATCATCCAAAAATACAAAATATCATTCAAAATGCAAAATATCATTCAAAATACATAATGCCATCAAAATACAATATGTTGTCCAAAATATAATATTCAATGTGACAAAGCTCCTGATTATTTATTAAAAACTATTACATCAATCCAAAATTCTATTACAATTTGATCTTACTAAAAGCCTTCAATCATACTTCTCGAAATCTTCTCGAGCTGAGATATAAAAAATTAATTGATCATATAGTAGATGAAAGTCTTTTCGAGCTGAAATATAAAAAATGATATAATTAATGACTATAAAACAAAAAATTACCTTGCACAATGATCTTATATATGCTCAAGCACGCAATTCGCCCCCTCCACATGAACTTCATTAATATCCCCTAGCAAATACTTCTCCTTTTTGAACTATTTTTTGGTTTAAAAAATTAGAATACATTAAATGGAATATAAATTGCCAGAAATACTTATCTTGAAAAAAACAGAATACATTAAATGGTATATAAAAATGCATAATTTTATGTATTAACAAATTCTTCCATACCTGTATTAACAAATTTCTATATTAGCAAATAAATCCAATTTCGCAAGGTTATCACAGAACACTCCATACATATATTAACAAATTCCTCCGCATGATATTCGATATATGAAGTTCCCTAGAACACCAACAATATGATCGATCACTTAATTAACTATTATTTTTTATACAAATTTCTACAAAACAATGTATAGTTTTCAAATATTTCAATGCAAAATAAGGGCATAACAAATCTTTAAACCTATAAACGCATAACAATATATATCTAACAGAACAGATGCTTTAAACATATAAACACATAAGTATTCAATATAAAAGCATACATGATTATCGAACTCGATAAATATATGTACCAGTTGACTGCTCAATACCTCACTTACTCTTCAAGTTTCTTTTTTCTGGCGATTGTCATCTTCCAGCACTTGTTGAAGGCTAAAGCCATCAAAGTTTTCACCTGCCAACTACACAAAATTAGTCTAGAATAAAAATTTAAATGTAAATTTTTTCCTTTAAAAATTGTGGAAAGAGTAGCAATAAAATTGTGGAAAGAGTAGCAATAAATTTAAATGTATATTTCTCAGAATTTTTCACCAAGGGTCATCATCTTTTTCTCCATACAAGTAGCTGTCACAATGAAAATTCCTTTTCAATCATGCTTTCAAATAAATATTACTTTTGAATTCACAAATCTACTGCGCTTTGGAACATAATACATACTGTCCCTGGTTTCTTACTATTGTGGAACAGACAAATAACTGTCCAACGTCATGATACCTCTCATAATCTTTTAACCCTCAAATGTAGCAAATGGTGCTCGTAATATTATTATCAAATCTGTTGACAAACTTTTTTATCATGGTAGACTGGGTAATTTTTAATAGTTACAAATTATGGTCTCCTATGTAACACTACAAGCAGAGACAATAGGCCCAATACCAAGTGAAAGTTCTCTAACCCTTCCATGTGGTGCTGGCGCCAGCATATGTCAAGATATTGTGTGCATCATTCATAAGTATTACTTACAACTGCATCACTCATAATTAAAAAATTCAATAAGTTTGACTACACTTACGCACTAAGAGCTCTGTTGAATTCCTTGATCAACTCAGCCATGCAGACGAGAATCACACGAGTGCACATGCATTTGTAGCAAAGAAAAAGGTGTAGATGCAGCTGAAGGATTTTACACGTGGCAGCAGTATCTTTGAAGATTGAGGGACCACAATGCTAATAAGAGATCGTAGGATCAATTTTGTAATAGTAATCTACAGCCGTAGGATCCTAGCTTAAGATGCAAGCAATCTTTGTGTATGAATAAGAAGGATCTCTTCTATTTGCTGTAACTGCTGTGAACTCTCGATTAAGAAGAAAATACAGATATTTTTTTTCTCTTTATTTTGCATGAATGCATGAGAAATATTAGGGTTTTCTACACGGTATCCAGAGCTTGGTAATTGTGCCATTGCTTGAATCGATAGAAATTACTGAATTCCTTCCGATTGATTTGTTGTTTTGCTCTAATCTACCAAGATGACAAAAAAATCAACACTTTTCCTGGCGAGCTGCGCGAGATGAAGAGCTTGGATTCACCATTAATGCTGGATCTCAGTTTCAAGCGGAATCGAGTGTAGCGCAGGACGAGAGGATGCATTCCACTCATCGTGAAGATCATTTGGTTACACCAGGAAATCTGAGATCTAATGGCAGCAAGCAAGACCAATCCTCGGTGAGTGTTGCTCAACCTGACTATAGTAGTAATAGAGCTCTTGCGAATGATGCTTTATATATCTCACAGAGTGAGCATCCAGGAATGCTACTCACCACAGATCTTTTTGATAGTCATAACTTTCACAATTGGTGTAGGGCTATTAAGAGGGGTCTTTTGTCTAGAAATAAATTGGGATTTATTGATGGAAGTTTGGGTAAACCAATGATAGGGTCCATTGACTACATGAAATGGATGCGTGTCGATTACTTGGTATTCAATTGGCTTAGTAACTCTATGACTAAGGAAGTATGTAGGGGATTTCAGAGCTTGGAAACCTCTAAAGAGCTGTGGGAAGAGTTGCATAAACGTTTTGGGAAGAAAAATGAACCAAAACTATATAAGTTGCGCAGAGACATTGCAACTTATACACAAGGTAGTCAATCGGTCATGGTTTATTTCAACAATCTAAATGGTTTATGTGATGACTTGTGTTTGCTTAAGAACTCAAAAATGTGCACCTGTGAGGCTGCAGTTGATAATCAGAAAGATATGGAAGAAGAGAGGATGATGCAATTTCTTATGGGTTTAAACGATTGCTTTGAAGGTATAAGACAGCAGATTCTTATATTAGAGCCTCTTCCTAGTGTAAGTCAGGCTTATTCTATGGTTCTTAGGGTGGAAGATCAGATCAATGTGTCAACTCACTTTGCAGATACCCCAGGACAGAGTGCTATGTACTCACACCAAAAATTTTCTTCTAAAGATCAGTTCAAGAAAAGACTAACCAAAGAGGAGAAGGCTCGTTTGAAATGTGATCACTATGGGGCTATGGGACACCTTAAGAGTGATTGTTTTGAATTGATAGAAATCCCAGACTGGTACAAGAAATTCAAAAATGAAAAAAAAAAGAGTAGAGCAAATTGTGCAGCTACTCAAGAAGACATCTCTGCCATACCTCCACATTATGCTAAGGATAGTTTTAAAGGACTAGAGGAAGCTGACACTCTTGGAGACATTGGGAAATTGATTCAATCAGAAATAAGCAAACACATGGCTACATATTTTAAGAAAGGGATTCATACTACTGAAGAGACATCCACTGCTCATCTTGCAGAGATAGATATGGGGTCTGCAGGTCAGAGTTTTCAAGGGCACTATGCTTTTGATTTATCTACCTCTATCAGAAACAATGAATGGATAGTGGACTCAGGGACAAGCACTCATATGTGCTGCCAACTGAGCCTACTAACTGATATTAAAAGACTTAAGTAGCCTATGCAGATTTTTCTCCCAGATGGGAGTGCATTGTGGGCTTTTATGGCAGGAAAGGCACATGTTAATAGTGTCATTACACTTCAAAATGTACTCTTTGCTCCAGAATTTACCCATAATCTACTCTCTGTGGGTCAACTTGCAAAGGATATTGGAGGAAGCATTCAATTCATGGCATCTCACTGCATAGTTCAACAGAAAGACAATGCTAAGGTACTTGGGATATGCTCTATGAAGGGATCTCTCTATGGTTTTCCACAACAATGTCAGACAGACCTGCATTCTTGTAGTGCACAGACTTTGCCTAGCTTTCAAGATTTATATGTTCTTCTAGGACACCCCTCAGTATCTACAATGGAACACTTGCCCTACTCTCATAAAAGGACCAGACATGAAAGTCTAGAAGAGTTGAAGAATTGCAGCATTTTCCATGAGGCTAAACAGCAACGAAATCCTTTCCCCTTACTACATAGGAGGAGTTTAGTTCTTTTTTCCTTGGTACACATGGACGTTTGGGGTCCATGTAAGGAGGATTCTTTGTCAGACACACCCTATTTTCTTACTGTTGTGGAGGACCATAGTAGAGCTACCTGGGTATATTTGTTCAAACATAAATCTCAAGTCTGGAACATTGTAAGGAGCTATTTACTTATGGTAAAGACATAGTTTCATGTCAATATTTAGTCCATTCGTACAGACAATGGGACTGAATTTGTAAATATGCAGATGCAGCAGCTCCTTGCAGAACATGGCATTCTTCATCAACACTTTTGCACATATTCTCCACAACAGAATGGAGTTGTTGAACGCAAACAAAAACATTTGTTACAGGTAGCCAGGGCTCTAATGTTTCAGAGTCAGCTCCCTACTGTTTTTTGGAGTTATTCCCTTTTACATGCTACTTGGATCATCAATAGACTTCCTATAGTTGTCTTGGACTGGAAATCACCTTTTGAAGTTCTTTTTAAGAGGCCTCATGATTTCTCTAGGTTGCATCCTTTTGGATGTTTGGTGTACGAAGCCAATATTCAACCTCATAAATCTAAATTTGCAGTCAGAAGCCTGCAATCAGTTTACTTAGGAGACTCCCCTCACCATAAAGGTTTTTTACTTTATGATATAGCCTCTAAAACTATCTCCATTAGCAGGGATGTTGAATTTTGTCCTTCTATTTTCCCATTACAAGCACCTGCTAATCAACCATCATTACTTTTTCATTCTTTTGATCCTATTGTCCATGAACTTACTCCTGCATTACCCTTACAGCAAGAGAAATTTTCACCAGACAAGAATGTCTCTTCTACCCCACACATACATACAACTTCTCAGTCATCTGCTTCTTAGTCTTCAGATGATCAACCAAATCCAATATATACAAATACAGAATCACATGTTCAGTCTGATCACTCATGTGATTCACCAAACCCACAAGTACTCAGGAGAAGTACTAGACAGGTTCAAGCACCTGTTTATCTACAGGATTATGTTTGTAGTGCATCTGTGAAGAAACAATATACTCCTGTTACATTTCCTTATACTACTTGCAGAGATTTCAATCCAACTTATCATGCTTTTCTCATGAGTGTACAGTCTATTCAAGAGCCTGAAAGTTACAAGGAAGCATGTGAAAACAAGGAATGGGTTGAAGCCATGAATAAGGAACTCAATGCTTTGGAAGAAAACCAGACCTGGGAGATTGTTCCATTACCTGAAGGAAAGAATGCAATTGGTTCAAAATGGGTATACAATGTGAAATTGAAATCTGATGGTTCAATTGAAAGATATAAGGCTAGACTGTTAGTAAAAAGATACAACCAAGAATTTGGAATTGATTATAATGAGGTTTTTTCACCTGTGGCTAAGTCAGTCACAGTTAGGCTATTATTTGCCTTGGCAGCTCAATTTAATTGGTGTATTCATCAAATAGACATCAATAATGCCTTTTTACATGGGCATTTAACTGATGAGATATACATGAAAATTCCACAGGGTTACAAACAAGGAGGTGCAGGAGAAGTATGTAAACTGAAGAGAAGCCTTTACGGATTGAAGCAAGCTTCAAGGGAGTGGAACCAAGAGTTCAGTAAGTACTTTTTCACTCTTGGCTTTTCACAATCTGAGAATGATAATTGCTTGTTTACTCGAGGCAGCAACTCATCTTTTCTAGCCTTATTAGTATATGTGGATGATATTCTATTGCTTGGGCCTTATGTTGAAACCATTTCAACTATTAAAACATCCTTGCATGAGAAGTTTACTATCAAAGATCTAGGAAAAGAACAATATTTCCTAGGTGTTGAAATTGCCAGATCTCAAAATGGTATATATCTGTGCCAAAGGAAACATATCTTGGATCTCTTATCTGTAGCTGGGCTTATGGGTAGCAAACCAGCCATGACACCTTTGCCTCCTGGTTTGAATCTTTCACATCATAAAGGGGAGGCCCTGTCACAACCAGATTCTTTTAGAAAAATTGTTGGGAAACTTCTGTATTTAAATCTCACCAGACCAGATATTGCTTTTGCCACCCAACAATTAAGCCAATTTGTTAATAGTCCCACCAAGGTGCATTGGGAAGCAGCTCTTCATGTACTCTGATACCTAAAGGGCAGTCAATCTTTGGGATTATTCTACTCAAGGGCCACAAGTTTCAAATTAGAAACTCATTGTGATGCAGATTGGGGTACATGTCTTGACACTAGGCGATCTTTGTCAGGGTATTGTATCTCACTTAGGCATTGCATGATATCATGGAGGTGTAAAAAACAGACCACAGTAGCCCTATCAATAGCTGAAGCAGAGTACAAGAGCTTAAGTTTTACAATTAGGGAATTGCTATGGCTATCTTACATGCTACATGATCTGCAAGTTCCAGTTTCACAACCTGTTGATGTGTTTTGTGACAACAAAGCAGCCATGCAGATTACTAAAAATCAAGTGTTTCATGAACGCACTAAACATTTAGATCTTGATTGCCATTTTTCCAGGTTTCACTACAGAAATGGATTCTTTAATCCAATGTACATTCCTACCAAGTTGCAGCTTGCAGACATCTTTACCAAGTCTTTGGCTGTGCCTTAATTCAAGATTTTACTATCCAAACTCTTACTTCGTGATGTGCACAACATTAAGTTTGAGGGGGGATGTTGAATTCCTTGATCAACTCAGCCATGCAGACGAGAATCACACGAGTGCACATGCATTTGTAGCAAAGAAAAAGGTGTAGATGCAGCTGAAGGATTTTACACGTGGAAAGAGTATCTTTGAAGATTGAGGGACCACAATGCTAATAAGAGATCATAGGATCAATTTTTTAATAGTAATCTACAGCTGTAGGATCCTAGCTTAAGATTTAAGCAATCTTTGTGTATAAATAAGAAGGATCTCTTCTATTTGCTGTAACTGCTGTGAACTTTTGATTAAGAAGATAATACAGATATTTTTTTCTCTTTATTTTGCATGAATGCATGAGAAATATTAGGGTTTTCTACAAGCTCCCCATCCTTTAGCATGTCCATCAATCTTTGTGACAATCACAAATCCAATTGGAACACTTTGCTTGAAAGCTTGAGCTTGATAAAATACAGCTTGACCAATACTGGAATCCATGACAAATATAACAAGATCTGTTTTATGCGGTAACCGAAAGACGAACTGATCATTATCAAATTCAAGATCCGAATAAAAGATCATAAAATAGCACGAAGGAGTATCATTACTTCAGAAAAGAAAGAGATCATGATACCATTTTTGTATGAATCATTAACAACATATAGTAATATCCATCTTCTAAGGAAATAGAGCAAACAAAAGAATTTACTAGTAACGCCAATTCTACAACCATTTAAGTATGCAATCAGTTCTATTAGAAACCATATAAAGCTCTAACAGGACATGGAAACTCCCCCAATTTTAATAAGAAATGCATAGAAACAATAAAAATAGAAAATTGATACCATGCAAATGGATTGACAAGTTTAACACAAAAGTAGAAAACAACATCGGACAAAATCTTCTTACTAGTGAGAGACTGAAAACAATGAAGATCAATATCAAAAGAAAAAAAGGGATTAACAACTGCAATTTTATCCTCTTTGCCCATCGTCTGGCCCCTGTGCTCATTTCCTCCTATAAAATTTTTCCACACTCCAATTTTTCCAGACCTAATGAAAATTAGAAAAATGTGAGAATTCTTCTGCAAAATGGAAAAACCCCAAATCATTTTCCAGGTTCAGTTCGATTTTATTTTCCTACTAATCGACTGTTTTCAACATAATTTGTTATTACCATTGAATGTTCTAACTATCGATTTATTTCTAGATATTACTACCATCAGCTGTTGTACCTCACTCCGGAGAAATGCCTGAACTGTTGTGGTACCATTAAATATTTTTGATACTTCACTTTGGTAAAAATTATTTCTTTTTATTTATAAATAATTTATATTATTTAAATCTAAAATGCACAAAATGATCTTCGTGCATCGCATGGGAGAAATACTAGTTCTAGAAAAACTTATTTTATCAAATGTATGTTTTCCAAACAACTTTTTATGGGTTATTTAATTAATTTTAATGTGAATAAGTTGAAATTTTTATTTGAGCTCCATTTAATTTACCTTGTTTATTAGTGAACATTTAAATTAAAGAATTCTAAAAGTCAGCAAGGTATATGATCTAAATAGGATATTCAATTGGATCAAGTAGGTAGACAACTTCGTAGTAGTGCTCAAGTCTTCTAAAAACTCATTAATTGCTCCATAACATATGTTCTACAGTATTGTAAACAAAAAAAGATGAGAAAATTAATTGAGCAGGGGAAATATAATTATTACTCCCTCCGTTTCCAATCACTACTACAAAAGGACACTAAGACAACATAAGGTTTACAATGGTTTTAATGAAAAACTGTTGTAATTTAAAAATTTACAACGGTTTTGTCCAAAACCATTGACTATGTGCGCCATTTTTAAAAAATTTACAATGCTTTAAAATTTTATGATGTCTGATAACAATGGTTGTAATAAAACCATTGTATCATAACAATGGTTTAATCAATTAACGTTGTCTATGAGCGCATTTTTTGAACAACAGTTGAAATAAAATTATTGTGAATTCAAAGATATTAATTTAATAAAAAGCGGTGAAAACCTAGTTCCCCCAATTCACAAAATAGTGCCTCCTTTCTTCTTCCCGCGTCTCTGTGTCTGAAATCCATCCCTCTCTCAAATTTGGAAGCCACTTTCTTCTCTAAAATTTATCAAGCCTTGTCTTAAAAAAAAAACTTTGTTATTATTTCAGTTCTTGTTTGTTAGTTTTTCGAAAAAAAAAGTGAGACCACAAAGTGCACCACGCCTACGCTTATTTAGACGCTGCTCTGCCCAACCTCACCGGTCACCGCCACCGTCCATCCCGCCGTCACCTGCTACTGCCCACCACTAGCATCAGTAATTAAGCTTTCATTTTACCTTTCTTCTTTTTCTTCTTCTTCTTGACTTAAGAATTAGTGCTTAGGGCAAAGTTAAATTTGTTAGTGCCATCTGCACTTAGGTGTTCGGGATTGTCATTATCTATTTAAGATGTTATGGCAATTTCAAAAGAACACAAAAGGTTTTGGTTGTTCAAGATTGAAGACCGTGTTCTGGACAATTCTATGAACATTCCACTGCCAATCTGATTGAAGATCAAGAGATGTACTTAGTCATGTTCAAGAACATGATCATGTACATGGTTGTCCAGAGAGTTTACAAGAGACGTGCCATGCTAGATTCAAAGAGTTGAAGCTACAGAATCAAGATGGATGTTTCAGAATAGAAGCTGCCTTGTTCGTGATAAAGATCAAGAAGGAAAGAAGAAGTTCTATTCAAGGAAGACATCTAAACTAGGAAAGTCCGATTTATTTAAGGAAATTTGTTTTCTTGTTAAATCCTAGTCTAATTAGGACTTCTGATTACCTTGTTAAAGCTATATATGTTGTTTATAAATAGCCTGTGAATCAGACTAGTTTAGAAGACACGAATTTTACGAGTACATAGAAGGGCTGAGAGGTAAAAGACTTCATTTTCGAAGCATATAGTATTCGGGTAGACTAGGTTTGATTGGTTAGATCATTGTGTTTCTAGTCTATATTTGAAACTCACTTTCATACACACTTAGAGGAGTCTCGGGAGAGATTTCATATGGGAACTAGAGGGATTCTAGGTTGTGAGGGGATCTCACAATTCAGTTTAGTGAAAGAGGTTGAATAGGGTAGGAAAAGGGTTGAGTGACGGGAGTCTTCGAGTAATAACCTTTGTAACCATTCAACGGAGTAGTAAACTATTTCTCACGGACTTGATAAGTCCTCTGACATAGATCAGTTGATCAAACAAGGTTACCAACCTCGTGTTCTTTGTTTGCTTAAGTTTTTACATTCTGACCTTACATGTTCACAACAATATTCAAGTACATGATGATGAACATGATCACACAGTTTATGTAACTTCAATTGGTACCAAAGCAGGTCGCCTTTGGTGTTAGTGCGAAAAGAATCCTGAAAGCTACATATCTGCGTGAAGGTTTTGGTTGCATTCCAGTTATGAGTGCAATCAAAGAAGGAGGATCCACGGTCAGACCACCACTGCTAGAAGGCAAAAACTATCCATAATGGAAAGCAAGGATGAGGGCCTTTATGAGATCATTTGATGAACTCACATGGAAGAGTGTCACTGAAGGATGGGAAAAGCCAACTGTTGTCAATGAAGGAAGGCATGTGGAAATTGAAGAAGGAGAATGGACTGTGCCACAGAAGAACTGGTACAATGTCAACTCTAAAACTCTCAATGCAATATTCTCTGCAGTAGATCTTGAAACATTCAGCTTAATCTCAACCTGTGAGACTACTAAAGCTGCATGGGATATTTTGGAAACTACCTTTGAAGGGACTAGTTATGTGAGGTTGTCAAGACTTCAAAATCTAACTTCAAAGTTTGAAAGTCTTAGAATAGAAGAATCTGAATCCATTGGTGAGTTTGATGCCAGATTAAAGATCATTTCAAATGAAAGTTTTGCTCTAGGAGAACCTATCAGCAATGAAAAACTTGTAAGAAAGGTTCTCAGATCTCTTCCAAAGAAGTTTGCCTACAAAGTTGTTGCCATAGAGGAAGCCAAGAACATCAAGAGTATGAGACTTGATGAACTGATGGGATCATTGAGGACATTCGAGATGAATCTTGAAGATGATGACAACAACTTAAGGAAGAAAGGTATTGCTCTGAAAGCTGAAGTTTCTGAGGATGTTCCTGAACATGTGTAGAAACAAAACCTGTACTTGATTTAGAAACAATGAATAATACGGTCCTTATCACAAAGAATTTCAGTCGAATGCTTAAAAGAGTGAATAGACAGTCCTCCAGAAGGTCAAACAACAGGAGACAACAACCTGGAACTGCTCAGCAAGATAGAAACTCCAATAGTGAGCAAAAAGAGTTGCAATCATCAAACACAAAGAGAGAAATTCAGTGCAGAGAGTGATGGTTTTGGACATATTCAAGCTGAATGTGCCAACACTCTGAAGAAGAATAAAAAGAACGACAATGCCTCTCTGAGTAATAATGATTCTGAAAGTAGCAGTGAATCTGAAGAAGAGAACTATGCATTTACAGCAAAAGTCTCACAGTTCCAGGATCCTTTCAAACTTACAGATGAAGATGAAGACTCAGACAATGATGATGTCTGTAATGAGAAGTTTATTCAAACATACAAGGAGATGTATGAAAAATGGCTTGAAGTTGCTGAGATCAACAAAACACTTTAATCTCATAACAAGGATCTTCTTAAAGAAAAGAAGAATTTGATCAAGTCTGATGGAGAACAGAAGGCCATTATCCAACAGCAGAAGAAGGAGATTGAAGAACTGACTACAGAGCTAAAGTCCATCAAAAGGAATGTCAACATGCTGAACAATGGAGCTTAGATCTTGATAAGATTCTTACCAATCCAAGACATTCTGGGAAAAGTCATCCAGGTCTTGGATACAATGGTGGAGAATCCAAGACAGTGTTTGTTAAAGCCAGTACAAGCCAGACATCACATGTACAAAATAATGTTCAGGTCATCTAGAAGAACATTAACAAAAAGATGACTACCAATAATGGCTACAGGAAAAGAATTATCTGCCACTATTGTGAAGAAAAAGACCACATTCGACCACACTGTGAGAAGTATCTCTTTGATCTGAAAAAGATGAGGAGAAGATTTGTGGCTCAGCATTCCAGTAATACTAAAAAGAAAACAACTACTCAACAGAAGAAAAAACTTGCACAGAAAAAGCAATAGGTCGTCAAACAGACCAGTCTAATTGCTCATACTTCGTTGAGAGTTGAAGATAAAGGAAGATGGTACTTTAACAGTGGCTGTTCAAGACACATGACAGGAGACTGCTCTGTGATGCAGAATCTGAAAGCTTGCTCATCAGATTTTGTTACCTTTGGAGATGGAAAGAAAGGTAAAGTTATAGGAAAATGAGAGTTGACTATTGAAGGAATGCCCAAACTCAAGAAAGCTATGCTAGTTGATGGACTTAAAGCTAATCTGATTAGTATTAGTCAACTATGTGATGATGACATGACTGTAGTCTTCACCAAGAAAAGCTGCAAAGTTATGAATAAGAACAATTACTTATTCATGAAAGGGAAGAGATCAACTGACAACTGTTATCAGCTACATGTTACTACACAATGTTCTTTAACATGTCAAAGAACATCTGTTGAAGAGTCAGAGATCTGGCATCAGAAACTTGGACACATCAACTTCAGAAATCTCCAGAAGATCATCAGCAAGGAGATTGTCAGAGGGCTACCTCAAATCAGAATTGACAGAGACAAAGTCTGTGGTCCATGCCAGATTGGAAAATAGTCCAGATCTTAACATAAAGAATTTCAAGACAGAACTTCTAAGAGAATTCTAGATCTTATTCATATGGATCTAATGGGGCCTATGGCTGTGGAAAGCTATGGAGGAAAGAAGTATGTCCTCGTCTGCATTGACGATTACTCAAGGTTTACTTGGGTTGATTTTCTCAGAGACAAGAGTGAAACTTTCACAGCATTTAAGAGATTAGCCTGCAAAATCACAGTTGAGAAGGATGATCAGATTATCAGAATCAGAAGTGATCATGGCAAGGAATTTGAGAACCAGTACTTTGATACATTTTACAGTGAGAATGGTATCAGTCATGAGTACTCTGCCTCCAAAACTCCTCAGCAGAATGGAGTTGTGGAAAGGAAAAACAGAACTCTCCAGGAGGTGGCCAGGACCATGATTGCTGCTAAAGGAGTTGCTGCAATGTTCTGGGCAGAAGCTATCAATACAGCATGCCACATCAGCAATAGTGTTCATCTCAGACTAGGTACTTTCACCACTCCATATGAGATTTGGAATGAAAAAAAGCCAACAGTGAAGTACTTTCATGTGTTTGGAACTATATGTTATATTTTCAATGATAGAGAGTATCTCAGTAAGATGAACAAAAGAGGAGTTGAAGGGATCTTTGTTGGATACTCTAGGAATAGTAAATCTTATAGGATTTACAACAAAGATACAAAAGCAGTAATTGAGACAGTCAATGTTAGATTTGATGATCAGGACAATACTGTCAATACTCCTGAAGATAACATCCTAAAGTACATGATGTTACAGAAGCTGAAGAACAGACTGTAAGGCATAGAAAGCCTTCAAAGCAAATCATCAAGAATCATCCTACTTCAGAAGTAATAGGAGACCTTTATGAAGAAAGGATGACCAGGAGCACTATGAGAAAAAGGATGTATGATGAAATATCCTATGTCTGTTTTACTTCCAAGATGAACCCAAGATTATCCAAGAAGCTCTTAAAAATGACTGCTAGATAGAAGCCATGCAGGAAGAACTTCTTCAATTCAAAAAGAATGATGTCTGGGATCTAGTGTAGAAGCCTGAAGGAGTCAATATTGTTGGAACAAAGTGGATTTTTAAGAACAAGACTGATGAAGCTGGAAATATTATAAGAAACAAAGCAAGACTGGTTGCACAAGGATATTCTCAGATAGAAGACATTGAGTTTGATGAAACCTTTGCTCCAGTCACAAGGATTAAGTCAGTCAGACTTCTTCTAGCCATGGCATGCATCATAAAGTTCAAACTATACCAGATGGATGTCAAGAGTGCCTTTCTGAATGGATTCTTGAAGAAAGATGTGTTTGTTGCACAGCCTAAAGGATTTGAAGATCCACATCATCCAGAGTTTGTGTTCAAACTAAAAAAGGCATTATATGGTTTGAAGCAAGCTCCTCGGGCATGGTATGAAAGACTGGCTACATACCTGGTAAGCAAGGGATATAACAGAGGAGGAGAAGACAGAACAATTTTCATCAGGAAGGAAAAAACACAAGTAATTGTGGTTCAAGTCTATATGGATGATATAGTGTTTGGTTGAGTGTCTGATAAGATGGTCAAGGACTTCATCAGGGACATGGAAACTGAGTTTGAGATGAGCCTTGTTGGAGATCTAAAATACTTTTTAGGACTTCAGATAAAGCAGTCAGAAGAAGGGATATTCATCTCTCAATCTAAGTATGCCAGAAATTTGGTGAAAAAGTTCGAGCTTGAGAATTCAAAACACAAACAAACTCCTATCAGCACTACAGTCAAGATTGGAAAAGATGATATAGGGGTTGAAGTCGATCAAACTATTTACAGAAGCATAATTGGTAGTCTCCTATATCTGACTGCAAGCATACCAGATATAACATACAGTGTGAGAGTGTGTGCCAGGTATCAGGCCTATCCTAAGGAGAGTCATATGAAGGCTGTTAAGAACATCATCAAGTACATCAATGGTACTGCTGATTATGGTTTGTGGTATACTTTAGATACAAACACAAGTATCACCGCATACTGTGATGCTGATTGGGCTGGATCTCCAGATGACAGAAAAAAGCACTTCAGGTGCTTGTTTCTTTTTAGGAAACAATGTTGTTTCTTGGTTCAGTAAGAAGCAGAACTACATATCCCTTTCTACAGCAGAAGCAGAGTACATTGCAGCAGGGAGCAGCTCTACTCAAATCATCTAGATGATGCAAATGATGAAAGACTATGAAGTCAGTCATGATACCCTAATTATGTACTGTGATAATATAAGTGCTATCAACATCTCAAAGAATCCAGTACAACATTCAAAGATGAAACATATAGACATCAGACATCACTTCATCAGAGAGCAGGTTGAAGAAGAAGTTCTGAAGATTGAACACATGAAGACAAAAGATCAACTAACTGATTTGTTCACCAAGGGATTGGCTTCAGCTCAATTTGAGAAACTTAGAGCAGCCCTTGGGGTGTGCTTGGTTCAGTAAAACCAAGAAGAAGGGTATGAGTGTGACTATTTCACACTCAGCCGGAAAGAACCATTCCTGCACAAAGGGACTGAACATTCTCATAAATGTTCATATGGATGTACATGTTCATAATTCAAACCCTAAGTACATCTTTGTCAACGGCTAATTTTGACGTGCTATCGTCATCTCTGATTTTTTAGGATTTCTCTCCGATTTCTTAGTCTAACAGAAACCTGAGAATGAAATACTCTCTTATATATATGTTTAGCCGTTTCGAGAGAACGTTCACTTTTCAAATTTTCTGAAATCAAAACACTCTCGTCTCTCGATAAATCCTCTGCATATTCTGAGTTTCTTCCATTGTTAGTCACTAATTCCTTGTTGTTTCATCTTTTCATACACCCATTCACTTTCAATGGCTCCGAAAAGAAAGCTCGTTCATCCCAAGAAAGTCATAAAACCCAGGATGAGGTATGGAAAGGTTACATATTTCAAACCCCAAGATCATTTCTATGAAGAAGATGAGTTCGACAAGCAGGTTCATGGAAAATCAACCTACAAGAAGCCCGTTCAGAGGGCGCTTCGTGATGAATCTTCTAGCAAAGATACAGAGGAATTAATTGAAACATTCCATGGAGACAAAGAAGAAGAAGATACAGAAGAACAAGAAATTGCTTCTTCTATAAAGAAAATAAAGACCCAGAGTCTTTTGATTGATGATCTGTTGAAGGAAGCTATGAAGTCATATGATGTCAACAGAAAGAAGGCAAGAACAAAGGGAACTGCGGTCAAGAAATCCAAGAAGACTACAACCCCTTCAACAAAGAAGATCAACACAGCACCTGATGACCAAGCCCTTCAGAAAGAGAAGGGATCTACTGGTGATCATCATGTTAAGCCTTCAGATGTGCCTGAACATGTTGAGGCACATGTTGCAGAGAAAAACCCTGCTGAGACATCTACTCCAGCTGATGTTGTTCTGAAATCACCTGTGCAACCTTCTACTACAGAAGGTGATGATGAAGATAGGGAAGATGACATTCCCTTAAGCTTGAAGATGAAGGCTATAGCTGCTACTCTTGCTAAAGGAAAGAAGAAAGTCATTCACAGACCGTTAGTCGCTAATCCAATAGAGAAGGAAGTCATTTAGAGTTCATCCTCTGAATCTGCTGACAAGACTCCTGTTCCACAACAGAAAAATTTGTTGGCTTCTGCTCAATATGATCCTTTTGCGAGATCTCTAGTCAAGAAGAAAACAACGAGGAATAAGGTATCTACTACTATGGTGCAGCTGGTTCCAAGAACCCCTGTGACCAGAAGTCAAGCGTCTGCCACTCTACCATCTATTGCTGCATCCACAAAGAAGAGGAAGGCTACTGCATCAACTGGTCCTTCCAAGAAGGTCAAGAAAGTTGCCCAGCCAACCCATGTACCTGAAGATGTTCACTCGCATTCTAATGAACAAGAGTCTAAAGTTCACAAGAAGATTATCCGTGTTCCAGATACATCTAGCCAATCTATCTTTCGTTCTCTTAAGCATGTTGAGTTATGGGAAAAAGTGAAGCAGAGGTCCATGATCTCTGAAAAGAAGGTGGATAAGGATACATTGTTGGCTACTGGGGTGTTTACATTGCTAGAGCAAGCTGGTTTGTTGGGAACAGTACAGAAGGTTCAGGAGTTTGTTCCCAAAGTTGTTATAGAATTTTACTATAATTTGACAAAATAAATTGATGATCCAGAGTCTAAAGACTTCCAGAAAGTCTTTGTGAGAGTAGAAATGGTCTAGTTTTCCCCTGATCTCATTAATGAGTTCTTGGGATGTTCATCTGAGAGGGAGTATAAAGAAATAGATGACTGGGGATGGTTGCAGAGGAGCTGACCCAGGGCATCTACAGCACAAGGCCATCTCATCCACAGACTATTCCAACCTCCAAGCTGACTCACAAGTATGGCGCCTTGTTCAGAATCCTGATCCACAATTGGCTACTGACTAAGCACAGGGCCGTAGTGACTCAAGCCCAGGGAAGGTTTTTATTTCACCTTCGAACTGGGAAGCAGTTCAACTATGGTGAGTTTGTCTTCAGCAAGATCATCAGTAGTGCAGAGTCTACAGTGGTCAAAGGTCCACTATGTTATCCATCATTGATCTACAGCATCATCAAGCAACAAAAGAAGAATGTGTCTTCTAAGAAAAATAAAATTATTCCTCTTCACAAGCCTCTAGTGATCAAGGTTGCTCCTGAAATAGGAGATCCTCATCTTCGCCTCCAGTTCAAGAAATTCATGTCATCCAAGAAAGGAGTAGATGATACCTGTTGAAGAATCCTCTCCAAAGGGTGTTGTACTAAGATTTTTAGAGAAGATTCTAGAGTTCCATGTTCGTTTGATTTCTGAGCATACTTCTGAGAAGATGAAGATCCAAGCAATGATTACTAATCTTTCATCAAGAGAAGAGTTTGCTTCCACAGCAACGGATGTCCCTGAGAATGTTCATAACTTGCACAAGATTGCAAGTACTGCCGAAGCTGCTACTCAGAAGAAGTCTACTCTAGCACAAAAGCCAGATGAAGCATAGACTGCAGAATAAGCTAAGGAAGCCGAAGCTGTTCAAGGGGAATCTGCAGAGGAGGGTCATGAAGTTGAGACTGCTGAAGCTAAGGATGATGACGAGGAGGCTGAGGAGGATGCTGATGATGGAGAAGAAACAGAGTATGATGATGCTGAAGCAGGATCAGAAGAAGGAGGATCAGAAGGAGATGATGATGCACAAAACTCTGAAAAATCCGAGTAGTTTCTGAAAAATTACTCATTTGCCTTTCTCGGTGGAAAATAGGGGGAGTAATGCAATCTAAGTTTTTATTTTATTTCTGTTTCTATTCTACTTATCTTGCATCATGTTTTGCAAGATATTTTTTTTTTCTATGATAGCTTGTTTTTAGTTATTTTGTTATGGAACATATTTTTTCTTTCCTTTATGATTCATATCTGCTAAAAAAATGAAACTGCTATCAAAAGATAAAAATATAAAAGAAAAAATGAATATAGCAGAGCAGGTATAAGCTGATAAGAAAGTGAAAAACAGCTGAATCATATTATGTTCTTCCAAATATTCAAGTATGTTTTTAGTACATGATCCTATTGTTCAAGGGGTTGTGTTCTTTTAAAACATGGAGCTGATTTGCAACCAGATAAAGACAAAGGGGGAGATTGTTAGTGCCATCTGCACTTAGATGCTCGGGATTGTCATTATCTGTTTAAGATGTTATGGCAATTTCAAAAGAACATAAAAGGTTTTGGTTGTTCAAGATTGAAGACCATGTTCTGGGTAATTCTGTGAACATTCCGCTGCTAATCTGATTGAAGATCTAGATATGTACTTAGTCATGTTCAAGAACATGATCATGTACATAGTTGTCCAGAGAGTTTACAAGAGACGTGTCATGCTAGATTCAAAGAGTTGAAGCTGCAGAATCAAGATGGATGTTTCAGAATAGAAGCTTCCTTGTTCATGATGAAGATCAAGAAGGAAAGAAGGAGTTCTATTCAAGGAAGACATCTAAACTAGGAAAGTCCGATTTATTTAAGGAAATTTGTTTCTTTGTTAAATCCTAGACTAATTAGGACTTCTGATTACCTTGTTAAGGCTATATATGTTGTTTATAAATAGCCTGGGAATCAGAGTAGTTTAGAAGGTACGAATTTTACGAATACACATAAGGGCTGAGAGCTAAAAGACTCCACTTTTGAAGCATATAGTATTCGGGTTGACTAGGTTTGATCGGTTAGATCATTGTGTTTCTAGTCTGTGTTTGAAACTCATTTTCATACAGACTTAGAGGAGTCTCGGGAGAGATTTCCTGTGGAAACTAGAGGGATTCTAGGTTGTGAGGGGATCTCACAATTCATTTTAGTGAAAGAGATTGAATAGGGTAGGAAAGGGGTCGAGTGACGGGAGTCTTCGAGTAATAACCTTTGTAACCATTCAACAGAATAGTAAACTGTTTCTCACGGACTTGATGAGTCCCCCTAACGTAGATCAGTTGATCAAACATGGTTACCAACCTCGTGTTCTTTGTTTGCTTAAGTTTTTACATTCTGACCTTACATGTTCACAACAATGTTCAAGTACATGATGATAAACATGATCACATAGTTTATGTAACTTCAAAATTATTACATCAAAATCAAGTTAATCAACATAGATTAGATGATAAATGTAGGCACTAGGCAATATGCTTGTAGCATTTGAATGTACAATTTTTACAAGTTATGAGTTGAGTTTTTGAAGGATATTATTTTATGATTGAGTTGATGTTTTTTTATTTGTGTTAGGGGCTGTTCTTAGTTAATTTTATGAGGTTTTGAATATAGGCTTATTTATAGTTACTGTCTTTTTATAATTGCTGCTGTTAGGGGCCGTTATTGTTGAATATAGACTATATAGTTGCTGATTTTTTATGTAGGTACTTTTATTTAAGTTTTTCATTGATTATTTGAGATTTGGGGCTTAATATGTGATTATTGATATTTGATAATGAATATAGGTGATGTGGAAGGAGATATGTATTCAACGACAATAACAACATATCGAACGATAAGAGACCTACATGATAAATATAGATGGGGCTATCAGGCCTCCACAAATACATGATCCATCACCTCGTCATAATCTCTATTGAGCTATAGTTTGAAGCTTCAAAATTGGGCTATCTATCAATAGTTGAATTCATGTGCACGATGACAATATCTTGGTCAATGTTGCTGCTGCTTTAGAGAAAGAATGAATTAGTGCTTTTTCACTAATATTTTTCTTGAAATGGGTATGCTAAATCTTACATTTTTATTTTTCTGTAAATATATAGTTTCTTGTTATGCTAATAAAGTGTATATATTTCCTTATAAATTAGTAGATGTGTTAAAATTGTTATTTGTTATCATTCAATTCCTTGGTGATTTTCTGCACCATTTCTAGATTTCATTGTCTTTAGTTGATTTGCAGGGATCAAATACTATGTATATATAATTAAGTCAAGGATCAAATATGTTTTAACTTTGATAAATATAATGCACTGTAATTATAAAATCAAGATTTGAAATGTTTCTACAATGCATTCTCCAGTCAAAGTTTTCACCTATTTCCTAATAGTACTAGAAACGGAATTAGGTGAATTGATATGCTATTTTCAGCACACCATGTTAGCTTACGCTACTTCATGTGGTCATATTTTGGTTGCATTTACTTATTAATAGGATAATGATATCCCAACAAGCTATTTATATTTTGTTACTTCATTGACTTTTTCCAGTGGAAAGAATCTTAGTTATTGTGTGAACTTGCTTATCATTATATATTAAGATATAATCAATCACTTACTACTGGTGTGTTGTTTCCTAATGGTTTATCCATCCGTTATGACAGTGGTGTCATGAAATCTAACTTTTTATGTGATGGAAATGATATACCAAGGAGTAGTAGTGTGGCTTGGCGGGTTTAATCAGTGAAATTTCAGGGATAAGTGAAATCGTTTTAATTCGTGGTTCAGCACTTGCTGTCTGATGCATTTGCTTAACTAAATAGTATTATGTGTTTTGATAGTGTTATGAGATGCCTCTGTATTTACATATGTTGTGGAATTTTATGGCGTTTGGACAATTATCTTGTACTAGTGATATAGTTGATGGTGAATTACTACTAATCCTCTTTCTGTAGTAGTCCTGGCACTCATACAACCCTCTTTTCAAGAGTAGATGTGCTGGGGTCTTAGTTTTGTTCTATAGTCATTGAAAACACCAATGAATTTATAGCTTGAATTGAGTGCTTTATAAAAATATACCTAGAGTTTGGAATCAATCTGATATTCGTCAAAATTAAACATTGGTACTCCAGTACATAAGATTGGCCTTGGTGTTATATCCTACCTGCTCACATTTGGTTTCAAATCTTGCTGAATTTTAAAAGCATTGTCTTATTAAGCATTCACTATTATTTATTGTTTAAATTGTAGTAAATTTATTCTCATTGATAGTTATATCATATAATATGTAATCCATCTCATTTCCTTGTTCATTTCAGGTGCTTGTAGGACAGAATATCCATGTAAACTATCACTCGAAGCTGTAGCAGAGCTATTAGATCTATTTGAGGTAGGTGTCCTCCTTTTTTCTGGCTCGGTTTCTCTTCCTATATTTGCTCTTCTCTAGTATTCCTTTTGATGAAAAAAAAAATATGATATTGGTGTGATGCATAATCAAGAAACAGAAAAGGGACAACTCAAGGAGAAAAGAATTATTAAAAGTCAAATGCTCTTGAAAAACAAAAGTAGAGAGATTGATAATTTACGATCATAGGCCCATGGTAGGCATGATATTACGGCGGGTTTTAGCATATGTTAACACTACACTAAATCCAAGTCTAAGAAAATCAGTATGCATTTAACTATTGAAGCTTAGGCTTGATGAAAGTAGGCCTGAGCAAACGGTCCGGACCAAACTGGACCGAACCAAAATACCAAAATCGATAAAAATCGAAGTCATTTTTTTGGGACCGAGACCAAACCGATTACATGTTTTGACCGAATCAAAACCGAAACTGATCAGACCGGTTCGATTCGGTCGGTTGCAGCCCAAACTAATAAAATGTGTATTTTTTTTTTGCAAATCAATAATTCTACTCAACAAGCATCAAACCAAGTCATCAAATTACATGATATACAAACAAAAACAATGTCATCAAATGATAAAATAAACAATGTCTAAACTCCAAATGTTCAAAACAATATCATCAAATGATAAACTAAGCAAAGTCCAAACTCCAAATGGCAAATGTTCAAAACAAAGTCACGCCAAAGTCCAAAATTCAAATCCTTTTAACTCTTAAGCTTCACTTGTGCCACCAACATTTGTCATACCTACAAAAAAATAAAAGAGAATAATAAAGAAAACAATTATTTAAAAAAAAAGAGAATAATAAAGTAAACAACTATTAGATTACCTTCATATATTTGAATATTTTCCAAATCATCTTCAATTGTCATGTATTTTTTTGACCTCCTCAACCAATCTCGGGCACACATAAGACACTCAACCATTTTAGGAGTTAAAGAACTCCTATATGGATCAAGAACTCTTTTGCTTGTGCTAAAGGCCGATTTCAATGCAACGGTAGAAACCGGCACCGAAAAGATATCTTGAGCAAGATGAGAAAGAATGGACAATCGAGGTTGGTTAACCTTACACCACAACAAGACATTTAAATTTGTTTTTTCCTTAATAACATCATTATTATCAAGGTAGATTTTCAATTCACTTCGATTCAAAACTCCACTTTCCTTCTTGCGTTTGTAAAAACCTTTCACCCATGCTTTCAACCGTTATCCCAAAAGCAACACTAGAAGTAGAAGGTTCAACTTGCTCTTGATTTGCTCCACTTTGGCTTTGAGATTGAGATGCATTTTTATACTCCTCAAACAACTCACTTATGGCATCCCTAACACCCTTAGCAAGTTATAACCCAAGACTTTCTCCATGCTCTTCAATAAGTGCATACTCAACAAACTCAAACTTGTAACGTGGATCCAAGACTACACCCACATATAGAAGTTTGTTCATCTTCTTTGCATCTTACAAATATTTGTCAAATTTTACCTTCATGCTCGGCCCATTCGTCTAACATCTAAAGAAGCACTTTTCATCCCTGAATTCAACAAACAACTCAAAGTGTTTATTTCTTGATAACAATCATTAGATGTAACATACAATGAGCCTGGAATTTTAAGAGTGAGAGTGTAGAAAGTTTTTAAAAGATCAATCATCCTCTTAGCATTCTCCCAATCTAAAAATGTAGGAGGACCATCTTCAAGATCAAGGTTAAAATATGTATCTTCAAGTTCAAATCGTTCAAATGCCTTCTCATATTCATGAGCAACACTCAACATAAAATAAGTAGAATTCCATCTAGTAACAATATCAAGACACAACATCTTCTTGCACTTAATAGTTTCAATCACACAACAATCTCTAAACCTTCTCAATCTAGCAGGGGATTGTCTAATATGCTTGAACACTTTTCTAATCCTATCAATTGAGACATTTATATCTTTCATTTCATCCTTAACAACTAAATCAAGAATATAAGCAATGCACCTCATATGTAGATACTTTCTCTTACAAAAAGAAGAACCCCGAGAAGTAAGTTTTCCTTTCAAGTAGGAAAGACATGTGTGATTTTATCCAACATTGTCTACAGTGATAATAAATACCTTTGCAATCCCCCACTCACGTACGGATACAACAATCTAGTTGTTTACCCAAATCATCACCCTGATGACTTTTAATTGTACAAAAATTGATAATCTTTTATGAAGATTCCAATCATTATCAATGAAATGGGTAGTGACACACATATAATTCAATTGCTGAATAGAAGTCCAATTATTTGTAGTGATAAAAACTGTTTGATTTGATGTTTTGAAATACTCAACCAATTTCTTCTTTTGATCAATAAACAAAGCAGCACAATCCCTAGAAATTGTCCAACGTGATGGAATTTTAAATTTGGGTTGCAAGTTATTCACAAAGTCCCTAAACCCTTCCCCCTCCACAACTAAAATGGTTGTTCATCTATAATGATCATTTGAGCTAGTTTCTTCCTACATAACTCTTGATCAAACTTCTAAATAGTTAGAGTACCAACACCTATAGACTCATGACTCCATGTGACTATTGATTGAACTAGTTCCATTTTTCCTTGAATCACAACAGTAAATCTTACCACAATAATTGCATTTTCCATTCCTTGCCCCTTCTTTATTGAAAAATGCAGTGAAGTGGTCCCACACTCTCCCCCTTGGAGTTATAACCTTTTTTCTCTTAGCCTTAGCACTTGTAGTTGTTGTAGAATCTTGTTAGCTCGGTGCCGATGGTGCCATTTCCAAGTCATTGTCGGTAGAGTTTTCCATCTGTAACTAGATAACCTAAAAATAGCAACAATAGAAAAAATAATTTATTATAATTCATTAATTCTTACATTGAGTGCACAAATAGATAACAATAATGTGAGTAGATAATGTGAGTAGTTGGGACATTATGGATGACTAGAGACTAGTTATCGAGGTAATTAACTAACTATAACAATACTTATAATTGATTGACTTTAAGAAAGATAAGTGATCTCATAAACAAAGCAGAGCATATAACCACTTTTGTCTTCTATAAATTACTAGTGATATGTGATTAAATTTATTAAAGGGGATCATTGGCATATTTGACTATCATTTTTACAAAAATTGTAGTATCAATTTACCTGACCTTATGAAAGATTCTTCACTCCAGTAATATTAGTACAGACTGTATAGTCCACTGAATATGTAAGGGAATTGCAGTAGATATTCTATTTAGCATGGATAATGTATAACTTTTCAATGACAAAGCAAATTGACTTCTATTTATTTGAATTTTATCTTCATTTTCAATAATCAAATCAATGACTTCTGTCATCATTTACTCATGCATTCTGCTAATACTTCTTATCTCCATCTAGTTATAATGGGGGCACCATTAAGATGCTATGAATTAAAGCAAAGAAAACTCATCTAAAATAAGAAAAAGAAAAAACAGAAGAACAATGGCTCTGTTCTATCTATACTGGAAAAAAATATTTTCAACTTGAAATATTTTATATAATTTTTGGGTATAATAGATATCAGAGGAAGAACTGAAGAAAGCAGATTAAAGAAAGATGGAGAAGAAACAAATTTAAAATTGAAACCACTACCATCCACCATCCATCATATCTTACCTTTTCGAAATGAACGACTGCCGGAGAAGCGGTTGGAAGACGTCGGAGGCTCAGAGGCCGGAGTTGCGAGCATCATAGGACGTTTAAGAGATGCGGCGCTGGAGACTGGAGAAAAGCGACCGATTTAGGGATTTAGACCGTGAGAGGTGTATTTCACTATTTCAGTATTTGACTATTTGTGAATTAATGTAAATGAGGATATATTTTTTTAATTAAAATAATCCTATTAATCGGTCGGTTCGGTTTTGTTCGGTTATTTTGGACTCAAAACTGAAACCGAACCGATTAACTATTGGTCCACTATTTTAAAACTGAAACCGAACCGATAGTTATATATATTGCACCGAACCGAACCGAACTCGACAATGCGGTTCGATTTTTCAGTTTCAGATCAGTTTTGCTCAAACCTAGATGAAAGTACAAACATAACACATATCGATTTTAATTTCTTCTGCTAGATCAATTGTTGTTAGGCTTTCATGTTGTTGAGTTTTCTATATCATAATTTTGACTTGTTAAATAGTTTTGTAAAAGACATATAGCCCTGTGATGATTCATCAATAACAGTTGCTCATGATGATGGCCATGGTACCAAGCTATTTAACTACTGTTCATTGCTGCAATAACTCATGTTCATGTCTACCTTCATATATCATGGCAGTCTGCTCGTTGTGTCCTTGTATATTTGATACATATTGCCTTCTGTATCAGCATGCGGGATTGTCTTCTATAAGGGACACTTTTGCGTGCTACATTTTGATACAGATTTTGTTTTGTGACATTGTTGAATTCTAAGATTTGGGGATTTAAATACATGACCATAATATTATTTCCTTGTCCCGATATTTGCTACTGAAGTTCAGTTTGCTGAATTGAATATTCATATAAAACATTTTTTATGCACTATTATTGTGGCTCTGATCTGGCTCATATTATGGGAGATGAAACTTTAACAATAAGGTTATAAACTGGCAAACTACAGCATACATTTCATTATTTTAATTATTTTATTTTTTTGACAATTATTTTTCTTCCAAATGTTTTTGAAAATGAATTAAGCATTTGTATTTTTGGGCAGAATTTGTTGATCCATGTCAAATAGAAGACTAGGTTGTTGTGATCTTCTCTTACAGCTATGATGTACCTAGATTGATTAGAGATTTGTCTAGAGTTGGTGGAGAAAAAGGAATAGTATGGTCTATATATCTCCATATATATATATAATGCATGAAATAATTAAATGTTTTGAATTAAATCATAGCTAGCCTAGCTCGATGATATTAATATATATATATATATATATGCATCAATTTAATTTGTGTGAGCTGAGGTGATCAATCAAGCAGGCTGTACAAGCTGAGCTCATCCTCAGGTTAGGGTCGATCAAATGTTGGAACAGATGCAGGCAAAGCTTGATCACAAACCAAATTTCGTGTTGAATGGGCAAATTGTGTGCTTGATTAAGTATGAAAGATCATTTTGTAAGGTATTTTATATTTAGTAAGTAATTGTTTGTGTTTTTTTTCAAGTATTGATGTCTAAATATTTATGATGGCATGTTGATTGGCTTAGGACATGGTGGTGTTTGAACTTGAATTGATTTCGCTTTGTGCTTGGGTGATGATGACAAGATCGAGAAGCCTTATTTTTTCTAATTGAACATTAAATATATCATATTGGATTAAAGTACATGATATTTTTAGATACATTTTGTCTTTAGATATTATTGTATTTTGGATGATTTTGTATCGAAATATATTGTATTTTGCATGCTTTTGTATCGAAATATATTAATTTTTGGACGGTTAATTATCTTTTGCATTATGCTTGGTTTAATGTAATTATTTTATTAATTACTGATTTTACATATTTTAAATTAAAAAATTAAAAATTCTAAATACAAAGACAAATGCTGTGACCCGGATGAATAATCCAAGACACGAGAAATACGCAAGTGGAAGACTCAAAGACTCGAACAACGTCAGCTAGAAAGAAGGATACAATCTGACTCAAAAATAAACAAATTATAACTCGACTAATACGAATGATGGATTAAACTTGTTGCACTAGACTCGACACCTTAAGAACTTTAGATATGACCAAAACCAAGTAAAACACGATAGCAAACCTCCAATGAAAAGAACGAATAAGATAGGAAGGGAATTGGACTCGAATTGAACTAGAACTTACTAGGAACACGAACAACGAACTAAACCACGAAGAGGACTCGAGGGACAGCTCATGGAAGGCTTGAGGACGATGGTGATGGTGGCGGATGTCGTCGGTGATGGTGGAGTTGACGGCGGTGATGTTTGGTGTAGGATTGGCTAGGATAGGCGAACCCGTGTTGTAAACCCGAACGCGCACGTCTAACTTCTCTGGATAGCAATTCTCCCAAGTACTCGTTGTACCCTGAAGAACTTGAATAAGACTATTGATTTGCAAGAACAATAGAATGTTTGTAAATTTGATCAACCTAAGGATCGTGAGACAAATGGAGGAAAACTCTTGAACTCTTGCAATTGTCTAAATTAATAATGTCACAAAGAACTCCTATTTATAGGAGCATAAAAACCGAAAATATAAAGCCTAAAAACTAAGGAATTCGAAAATCATAAGTTCCCTAAATCAACTAGGAATCCTACCTTAACTAGAAGTCTTTAATTAAGGTAAGAAAAGATAACATGAAATAAGGAAATAAAATCCAAACTAATCTAGATAAAATCCCAACAACTTGGGCCTTCAATTCTCGCTATGTTGGACTCCAAAACACACGACTTGGGCTGAATAATTCGTGGCCCATGCTGTGATTAATTCTTACAACCTTCACATGAAAATAGTCATCTCTCGGATTCCCATGCAAACTCGTAGAACTCTTCATGGACACGTCCAAATGACGTCATTTTTCTTCTCACGTCTTCATGCTTCCTTCTTCTTCATCAAATGATTGCATGTTGACCAATCTTGGGCTACTCTTAGACTCTTCTTCTTCAAGTTCAAATTTACGCCGAATTGAAGCTTGTAAATAAGCTTGCAACTTCTTTGCTCGCAAAGGCGTCACTGGACCTTTGAATTGCAACTCCGGATCATCTTCTTCTTTGCCATACTCGATCTCATCATTCCCCCCTGCTGAAAAGAATTCGTCCTTGAATTCTCGGACTCTTCATTATCGAACTCATCATCTTCAGTAAAGGGAGATAAGTCGGCAACATTGAATGTAGATGAACACTTATACTCACTGGGTAAATTAATGCGATATGCATTGTCATTGACTCGACTCAACAAGGTGAACGGTCCATCTCCTCTAGGCATTAACTTCGACTTTCGCAGGCTAGGAAACCGTCCAGGAATAAGATGAATCCAAATATGATCTCCGGGCTGGAAAATCATTGGTTTGCACCGTTTGTTCTTTTGAACAGCCGTGCGTGTGCCAACGGCCTCAATGCGTGCACGTACCTTCTCATGCATCTCCTTCACTTGTTCCGCTCTTCTTGTACCTTTAACACTTGTTAGATGCTCAACAGGTAAAGGCAAAAGATCAGTAGGCGTTAGCGGATTAAAACCATAAACAACTTCAAATGGAGACATGTTAGTAGATGAATGTACAACTCGATTGTAAGCAAATTCAGCATATGGCAAACAATCTTCCCATGATTTCAAGTTGTTTTTAACCAAAGAACGCAGCAAAGTACCTAAAGTTCTATTCACGACTTCAGTTTGACCATCCATTTGAGGATGACATGCAGTAGAGAAAAGCAACTTGGTACCTAGCTTACCCTAAAGTACACGCCAAAAATGTGCTAAGATCTTAGAATCCCTATCACTAACAATAGTACTAGGTATTCCATGTAAACGCACAACATGAATAAAGAACAGATTGGTAATGCGTACAACATCATCAGTTTTCCTACACGCAATGAAATGAGCCATCTTGGAAAAACCTATCAACTACAATAAATATAGAATCTCGACCAGACCTAGAACGTGGCAAACCAAGTATGAAATCCATAGATAAATCAATCCATGGGGAAGACGGGGCTGGTAGAGGCGTGTAAAGACCAAAAGGGTGGGAAGTAGATTTCGACTTTCTATATGTAATACATCTACTACACAGACTTTCAACATCATGCTTCATACGTGGCCAAAAGAAATGTTCATGCAGCAAGTTTAACGTCATAGACACACCAAAGTAACCCATTAAACCTCCCGCATGCGACTCTAAAACTAACAGCTCACGCATAGAAGACTTAGGTATGCATAATTCTGATCCCTTGAATAGAAAACCCTCATACACGAAAAAACCATCATGTGATCAAGATTTTGAGCAACAAGTAGCATAGATTAGCGTGAAATAAGCATCACTAGAATACAGCTCCTTAATTGCATCAAATCCTAGCATCTTAGCATGCATAAGGTTCAAGAGAATCTACCTTCGCGACAACACATCAGCAACGACATTTTCAGCGCCCTTTTTGTACTTGATGACGTACGGAAAGGACTCGATGAACTCGACCCAACATGTGTGCCACTTGTTCAGATTTTGTTGGCCTTTCAAATGCTTCGAACTCTCGTGATCCGTGTGAATCACGAACTCTTTAGGCCACAAATAGTGCTGTCATGTCTCTAAAGCTCTCTTGAGTGCGTACAGCTCCTTATCATAGGTGGAATAACGAAGGGCTGCATCATGGAGCTTTTCACTGAAATAGGTGACTGCACACCGTTCCTGCATCAAAACAGCACCAATTCCTTTGCCCGAAGCATCACATTCAATCTCAAAAGTTTTATTAAAGTCCGGAAGAGCAAGAACAGACGCGTTACACAAACAAGATTTCAAAGTATTAAACACATGATCTTGAACAGGACCCCATTCAAACTTTCAATATTTCTTGCTTAACTCCGTAAGCGGTGCAACAATGCTGGAGAAATCGCGCACAAAGCGACGATAAAAGCCAGCAAGGCCATGGAAAGATCGGACATCACTCGTGGATTTAGGAGTTAGCCATTCCTCAATCGCTTTGATTTTGGAACGATCTACTTCTATAGCACGCTCACTCACAACAAAGCCTAGAAAAACGACTTCATTCATGCAAAAAGAACACTTAGACAAGTTGCCATATAGTTTCGATTCCCTAAGTAATTCGAACAAATGTCTAAGGTGCTGCATATGTGTGTGTGTATCGTGTCACTATAAACTAGAATGTCATCAAAATACACAACAACATATTTACCAATAACTTCACACAAAACATGATTTATGAGACGCATAAACGTGCTTGGTGCATTGGTGAGACCAAAAGGCATAACAAGCTATTCATACAAACCATGCTTTGTTTTAAATGCAGTCTTCCATTTATCGCCTTCATGCATACGAACTAGAAAGTAACCAGAACGCAAATTAATTTTTGAAAAGACATGCGAACCAGACAACTCATCAAGCATATCATCTAATCTAGGGATGGAAAAATGATACTTTACCGTGATTTTGTTGATTGCTCGACAATCCATGCACATACGCCATTTGTTGTTCTTCTTTGGCACTAAAATCACTGGAACGGTGCACGGACTTAAACTTTCACGGATTTGCTTCTTTTCCAACAGCTGTTTGACTTACCTATCAATCTCCTTAGTCTCATCAGGAGATGTCCTATAGGCTAGTCAGTTAGGTAACACTGCTCCGGGGATGAAATCGATCTGATATTCGATCCCTCAAACTGGTGGAAGTTCGCCGAGTATCTCTTCAAGGAAAATGTCCTTGAACTCGTCAAGTAAGGGTTACACATCACTAGGCAAACAATCATTAGTAGTACTGCTCTTAAATGTGAGTAGGACAAGAGGCATACCTGCTTTGACGGTTTTCTGAACTCCTTTCACTGAAATAAACAAGCTCTTTATGTGAGGTTTGTTGGAATTCGAACCACTCTTCTTTTCCACAGTTAAGGAGTCCGAAAGAGGTGGTTTGGAGGAGGTAGGGGCGGCGGTAGTGGGCTGTCTGATGGTGGAGGTTGCGGCCTCGACCTTCGGGGCCCGTTTTGCAGCTGCCTGCTTCTCTTTCTTCTCTTTGAACCTCTCTTGCATGCGCTACTGATCTATAGCAACAGCTTTGGGTGGTAATGGTGTGACGTCCCAAAATTTCATAAATTGAAATATCTCATTTATTCAAATACAGCGGAAACAATATTTAAAATAAAATTAATATTTATTTAATCTTGACCATCACCCCGTCTCCATGTCATCGCCCGAGCTTATCTTAGCTGAAAAATAAATAGCTTTGTGGTGAGTGCTATTAACTCAGTGGGGTTACTGCATTTATTGTTGGGGTTTTTTCGAATTGAACCACCGCATGATCTAATTGGATATTCATTAATCCTAATGTCATGTAGATCATAAATTCATGCATCTCATATGTTTTAATTAACCGAGTTTAATTAACATGCAAATCCGGTTTAATCGATTCTACTAAAGCGGAAACATAGAAATCGAAAAACGACTTACAAATTAAACGACGGCTGGAGGACAAGATTAAAGGTCTAATCTTGTTGTTGTATGTATGAAAAATGGCGCCCCACAGTGATATTCCACTCCTTGATCTTCTGTTGTATTCCCGGACTGAATCTAGTTTCAGGGTGGGCTGAAATCTACTAGATCGGTATGGAATCTATGGAGATAAAGAGAACACAAGAGGAGCTGATTATTAACCCCAAAATTTCGTCCCCCACCTCCCTATTTATAGGGGAGGTGGTTGAAATTATCAAGCCCTAAATATACTGGGCTTGGGCCTCTATCTCTTTTCCAATCTCCAGTCCATTAAAGTCATATTGGGCTACAACAGGGATCTAGAAGAATATTAAATTGGCCTGCTAATTTATTTAATTTCCAATATCCAATAAACTTAGGATATTATTAAATAAATTAAGTATTATTTTTATTCCACTAAAGAAATAATACTGACCTACCAATTTAATACATATTTCTGAATATGCTTTCTCCTTTAGTCCAGCCATTCCCCGCGTTTAAGATATAATGCCCATTAATTAATTATGTAACCTTCTGACAGCTATAATTAATTAATATCTTATCCTTGAGTAGTACCACACAAGCTTTACTCATGCATGGAATAAATTCCACCTGCAGGGTTTCAGCATGAACTTGCATTTCCTCAAGGGGACACCATCAAACTGGCGCACCAGGACACGGTGCCCTTACATATTGCACGACCCATCATAAGTGTAAATGTCACAACCCAAGATATCGAGATTATTGATCCTTATGAAAAAATCTCACCCTTTGATAAATCAAAGCTGCAAACACTACACGTATATGTCCGCCAACACATAGGGGTTAAGAACCCGAACTCTGTGGATTCTTATTCTCTCATTTAAGGTCAGAATAGAGAATAGAATCCTAAGTAGATCCTCCTCAATATACCTAACCGTGTATTAGAATAATCAGTTAGTCGAGACAAACTAAATATCAGATTATTCTACGGCGTACCGATAGCAGGTTCAATGCAATCTAAACCGTGAGCCTTTTAATACCTTGCAAGAAACTGATGATATGATCTAACCGTGTGTTTACCCACACCATATCATCTATAATGCAAGTATAGTGAACATGCATGTAAATATAACAATTTAAATGCAAATAGTGACTGCAATAGTATTCATTCTATATCATCATAAAACCATTAAAAACAATGTATACAAAAGACAGGTCTTCTAGTATACAAAACCAACAATCTCCCACTTATACTTGAACCATGTCTTTCAAATATAAAACTAACTGGAAAACTCTTCAACTCTAACTAAAATCTCAAACGGCAACCCCAGGTCTGCATCTCACTCCCATTTTCTCCACGTGACCGTAGAAGGTCTTAGCCGGAAGGCTCTTCATGAATGGATCAGCTAAATTGTCCACCGATGCAATCTTGACCACTGCCACATCTCCTCTCTTAACGATTTCTCGTATAAGATGGTACTTTCTCTCTATGTGTTTACTTGCCCTATGGGCTCTGGGTTCCTTCGAATTTGCCACTGTACCCGAGTTATCACAATATACCATGATACTCTTAGGCAAATCAGGAACCATGCTCAAGTCCAACAAGAAGCTCTTGAGCCAGACGGCCTCTTTTGCAGCCTCAGAGGCAGCTACATATTTGGCCTCCATGGTGGAATCCGCAATACATTTCTGCTTTATGCTCCTCCATACAATGGCTACGCCTCCCAAGGTAAACACATAGCCTGAGGTAGATTTACTCTGATCTTTATCGGATTGAAAATCTGAGTCCGTGTAACCCAAAGGCACTAGACTATCAGAGCGGTATACCAGCATATAATCTCGAGTCCTTTTCAGGTACTTGAGTATATTCTTGACCGCAGTCCAGTGACCCGGTCCAGGGTTAGACTGATATCTACTTACCATGCCGACTGCATAGCATATATCAGGTCTAGTGCATAGCATAGCATACATAAGGCTTCCCACAGTTGAAGCATATGGAATGCCCTTCATCTCATCTATCTCAGCCTGTGTGTGGGGATACATATCCTTGGATAGATGAATTCTATGCCTAAAAGGTATAAAACCTTTCTTGGAATCCTGCATGTTAAACCTAGCTAGCACTGTGTCGATATATGTCGCCTGGGATAAGCACAACATCCAAGGACGTGTCCGGCTTCTCCTAGATCTTTCATATTGAACTGCTTGGACAACCACACCCTTATGTTAGATAATACTTTCTTACTGTTTCCAATAAGTAAGATATCATCAACATATAGCACGAGGAAAGCCACCACGTTTTCGTCACTCTTCTTGTACACACAGCTCTCATCCGGACATTGCACGAATCTATATGACTGGATAACCTCGTCAAACGGGATGTTCCAAGACCTTAACGCCTGCTTAAGTCCATAAATAGATCTCTTAAGCTTGCACACTAAGTGCTCTTGGCCTTTAGCAATGAAACCCTCTGGTTGCTTCATGTAGATGTTTTCCTCAAGACTTCCATTCAGGAAAGCTGTCTTGACATCCATCTGCCAAATCTCATAATCCAAATGAGCGGCAATAGACAAGAGAATCCGGATTGACTTAAGCATGGCTACCGGTGAAAAGGTTTCCTCATAATCGATCCCTTCTTTCTGAGTGTACCCTTTCAGCACCAATATTGCCTTGAAGGTTTCAACCTTCCCGTCAGCTCCTCTCTTGCGTTTGTAAACCCACTTACTCCCAATGGGTTTTATCCCATCATATGGTTCTACAAGCTCCCAGACTTGATTGTGATCCATAGATCCAATCTCAGACTCCATTGCAATTTTCCAAGAGTCTGCATCTTTGTCTTGTATTGCTTCGTCGTAGGTCCTGGGATCCAATTCATTTAGTCCTTCAGGGAAATCCGAAGATTCACCCAAACCAATGAATCTGTCAGGTTGGCATACAACTCTCCCACTGCGACGAGGCAATTCCTGTACTTCTGTGACACGTTGTGCAGTAATTTGTGGGTCCTCTTCTTGTACTGTTGGTGTCAGATTTGAATTTTCCGCCCTAAGTTCCTCGAGTACTATCTCACTTCTTGGCTTGTGATTTATTATATAGTCTTCCTCTAAGAATCGAGCATTGGTACTCACAATGATCTTCTGATCCTTAGGACTATAAAATAAACCACCTTTCGTTCCTTTGGGATATCCAACAAACAGTCTAACATCTGTACGTGGTGCCAGTTTATCAGCTTCCTTATCCAGCACATGTGCTGGACTACCCCAAATCCGAAAATGTCCAAGACTGGGCTTTCGTCCAGTCCAAAGTTCTGTGGGCGTAGATGGGACTGATTTTGATGGAACCACATTAATGATATAGGCTGCCGTTTCCAGGGCATATCCCCAGAATGAAATAGGCAGATCTGAATAGTTCATCATCGATCTAACCATCTCTAACAATGTTCTGTTCCTTCTCTCCGCCACGCCATTCTGCTGTGGCGTTCCTGGCGTAGTCAACTGGGATGTAATCCTATTCTCTACTAAGTAGTCCCTAAATTCATTCAAGAGGTACTCACCACCACGATCAAACCATAGTGATTTGATACTTTTACCTGTACGTTTTTCCACTTCCGCTTTGAATTCTTTGAAAGTCTCAAAGGATTCTGACTTGCGGCGTAATAGGTATATGTATCCATACCTTGAGTAATCATCAATGAGTGTGATGAAATACTCATACCCTCCTCGAGCTTGAACTGACATAGGGCCACATAAGTCAGAGTGAATCAAATCTAGTACCTCTTCAAATCTATTCCCTTTATTCTTAAAGGGTCTCTTGGTCATTTTACCTTCCAAACAGGATTCACACAAAGGGAATGATTCTAGGACCAATGAAGACAAGGGCCCATCGTTTACTGGTCTTTATATCCGTTTAAGGTTAATATGGCTGAGCCTAAGATGCCAAAGATAGGTTTGATTCATTTCCGAAGGTTCTTTTCGTTTGTTAGGGTTTATGACTGATGTATTCAGTAAATGCATTTGCGTAGTGTTTTGCATAGGATTAAGTAAATAAAGATGCCCATCCAATGTGCCAGAACAGATAAAACGTTTATCACTAAAGATAACAACCTTGTTATCAAAAGAAACAGAATATCCATCCATAAAAAGTTTAGAAACTGAAATCAAGTTTCGCCTAAAACCAGGCACATAAAGACAATCCTTTAAAACTAAAATCCTATCACTACTAAAAGATAAGGTTACGTCTCCCACTGCAACTCCCGCCACTTTCGTAGCATTGCCCATGTAGACTGAAATCTCTCCATCACTCAGCTGTCTTTTTACCAGGAACCCCTGTAAAGACATGCAAACATGATCAGTAGCTCCAGTATCTACTACCCATGACTGAGTAGAACAAGTAGCTAAACATGTTTCAACGACAAGAGATTGAGACGTACCTTTTTTCTTCTTCTTGTTAGGACAATCCGCCTTCCAGTGACCTGGTTGGCCGCACTTGAAACACTTTGTCTTTGACTAAAATTCCTAGGGAGGAATCTTAGTCTTAGACTTCTTCACCTTAGGCGCCCCCTCTGCAGCTTTCTTGGGTGCGTTCTTCTTCTTCTTTTTAGTACCGGAAGAAGACGCCCTATTTTCAGCTAGGTATGCCTCCGGATTTCTTTTTTGAAGTAACTCAGCCGCCTGAAGATCCATGAGCAGTTCAGTCAGGCTGACATCCCTTTTAATCATGTTAAAGTTCAGCCTGAACTGCTCAAACCTCGAGGATAGGCTATGAAGAACAATGTCGATTTGAGAATCGCCATCCAGCTCTCCACCCAAGGTCTCGATCTCAGCCAGATACCCCATCATCGTGAGAACGTGATCCCTAACAGGTGTGGAGTCAGACATTCTCGCATCCATTAGCTTCTTCATTGCCAAATGGCGTGCCGAGCAGTTCTGATGACCGAAGAGCTGCCTAAGGTTGTACATGATATCATAAGCGGTTTTCATAGGTTCATGCTGATGTTGCAACACATTCGACATAGATGCCAGAATATAACAATGTGCTATCTCATTGGACCTAACCCACTTATCATATGCAACCTTTTGGGCTTCGTCAGAACCCTCATCTGGCTTCTGAGGACATACTTCTTCAAGTACAAATTTGTGTCCTTCCGCAGTGAGAAGAAGATTAAGGTTTCGAATCCAGTCATTGTAATTTTCACCGATTAACTTGTTTTCTTTGAGAATAGTGGACAGGTGGGAGAGTGCCATGATGATATAGAATAACTGAAAAGTAAACATGCAGTACAGTCACAAACTTTAGGATACTCACATATAATCGTATACCTCAAAAAAATTATATGTAATCCACCGACATTTTAAAAATGTTTCTTATAAGCCACGTTAGTGTGGACGTTTATAAAAATCATCCTTAAACAGATAAAACCACCTTTAATTTACCTCCAGTCAAATTTCCTTATGACAAGTAAATTAATAGTCGGAAATAATCACGGTCGTGTAACCTTCAAATTAATAAGCCACGTTAGTGTGGACGTTTATTAATAAATTACACCTAAGTGTGAACACCATCATCTTAGCACCAAGTCCACTATTTCGAACTCCCTGCTCCAGTTGGAGGAGTCAGTTTGTTCTAGTAGTGTTCTACAACTATCTTGATAAAGAAGTTTAATTTCTAGAGATAACAGTGATATGACACATTCGTTATAGAGGAAGACCTATTGTTAACTCGCATGTCAATCACATCTCAATTAAACCAGATTAATGGAGACCGTTTGAGATTTCTACATACTTTGGTATGAATCTCTCCCACTTAGTTATTTAAGATTGAGGTTTCATTTTATCCCATTGTAAAACATGCAAACATCACATAAAATGATAAAACACCATTGCATGCTTCAAACAACATAATAAGTAATAATAATAAAAACCAACTATCATGGCTTATATCTCATGTTGCTGAATGAGATAAAACTGGAAAGTCAGCTCCGGAACCTCAGGCATGGCCGCCGCCCTTATCACTGCGCCTCGCCGAAAATCCTAGCTCCAATTTGGATTTCGGGACGTGAATCAGTGATACTTCCTTTCTTGAGCTGTACTACTCTCCTTCTTTGAGTTGATCTTCAAACTTTATTCAATATAGAATTTCTATTCCTTAAAGGAAAAAAACTAATATATCTAGAATAAAATTACAACTCAATGACTTGGTCTAACAGTTTTATTTCTATTACATTAAAACAACATAAAATAAAACCTAGACCTAATCCATGGATTTTCTCATGGATTAAAATCACGTAGCCAAACCGGCATACGGCCCATCATACATTCAACATAAATTAAAACATACATCACATAATTAAGGAGTCATGATAGTTGGTAACCCTGCAAACAAGTCAGTCTACAAAACCAACAATCACAATTACATGATTAGCATAAAATAACATATGATATCCAAACATGACATATTAAATAATATTCGAATTTTTCAATTAATAAAATTAATTAATTCGATATTATCCACAAGATAAAAATTGGAAATTAAAATAATTATCCACCAATTTATAACTTGTATTTTTCGAAAATATTACTAAAATAAATCTGGAAATTATTTAAAATTATCCACCAAATTTATTTAATATTTTCTAGCCACCCTAATTAAATAATAATTGTATATATTGATATAAATCAAAAATCTAATCCAAATATTATCCATAAGAATCTAAATCTTCAAGGATAAGGTTTGGAGATTTGATTTCAATCCAAAATCTTCCAAAACTTATCCAAATTTAAAATCTTATCACAATTGGATTTTGATAATTATTTGTATATATCCAAAATTACCTTATCCAATTTTAAACCCATAGTTTTCGAAAATATCCATAAATTAAATCTGGAAATTTGATCCACTTCAAATTCTTCCAAATTTAAAATTATATTTTCAAAACTATGTAGATTAAAATTAGGTAAATTAAGATATACATCAAATAACATCAAATCTAAATCCAACCCCATAATTTTCGAACAACCTTAATAAATAAATCTGAAAATTTGATTTTCATCAAATCTTATCCAAATTAATTTATTAAAATTCAAAAATTACACTATATTTCACATTTGGAAATTTTGACATTAATCAAAAAACTATTCCAAATTATATACCTAGGTTTCGAAATTTTCAAGGATTAAAAATCTGGAAATTTTGATCCACTTCAAAAATTACCAAATTTAAAATTCTAATTTCAAACCTATCTAGATTAGAATTAGGCAATCTTTGATATACATCAAAAATCACCAAATCCAATTCTAATCACCATGATTTTCGAACCACACTAGAATTAAATCTGAAAATTTTAATGTTGATTAAAAATCCATCCAAAATTTAATACATAGTGTCGAAAATTTCAAATAACAAATTAGGGAATTTAATACATCAAAATTCAAAAAATTTGAACTCAAATTTTCGAATCCTACACTTAATAAATATGAAAATTTTGAGTTATCAAAATTACATTCCAAATCCTATTAGGTGTAGATCGAAAATTACAATTCATCCAAAACTAGAATTTTCGAAACACCATCAAAAATTCATCCAAGTATTGAACACAACCAATTCGAAAATATGAACACATAAATCTGAAAATTTAAGTAACATAAATATTTCATCAAATTTATACATATTTTTCGAATTAATCCTAGGATTAAATCTAGAACAGTGCCAAAACCCGCTCTGATACCAGTTGTTGGGGTTTTTTCGAATTGAACCACCGCATGATCTAATTGGATATTCATTAATCGTAATGTCATGTAGATCATAAATTCATGCATCTCATATGTTTTAATTAACCGAGTTTAATTAACATGCAAATCCGGTTTAATCGATTCTACTAAAGCGGAAACATAGAAATCGAAAAATGACTTACAAATTAAACGACGGGTGGAGGACAAGATTAAAGGTCTAATCTTGTTGTTGTATGTATGAAAAACGGCGCCCCACAGTGATATTCCACTCCTTGATCTTCTGTTGTATTCCCGGACTGAATCTAGTTTCAGGGTGGGCTGAAATCTACTAGATCGGTATGGAATCTGTGGAGATAAAGAGAACACAAGAGGAGCTGATTATTAACCCCAAAATTTCGTCCCCCACCTCCCTATTTATAGGGGAGGTGGTTGAAATTATCAAGCCCTAAATATACTGGGCTTGGGCCTCTATCTCTTTTCCAATCTCCAGTCCATTAAAGTCATATTGGGCTACAACAGGGATCTAGAAGAATATTAAATTGGCCTGCTAATTTATTTAATTTCCAATATACAATAAACTTAGGATATTATTAAATAAATTAAGTATTATTTTTATTCCACTAAAGAAATAATACTGACCTACCAATTTAATACATATTTCTGAATATGCTTTCTCCTTTAGTCCAGCCATTCCCCGCGTTTAAGATATAATGCCCATTAATTAATTATGTAACCTTCTGACAGCTATAATTAATTAATATCTTATCCTTGAGTAGTACCACACAAGCTTTACTCATGCACGGAATAAATTCCACCTGCAGGGTTTCAGCATGAACTTGCATTTCCTCAAGGGGACACCATCAAACTGGCGTACCAGGACACGATGCCCCTACATATTGCACGACCCATCATAAGTGTAAATGTCACAACCCAAAATATTGAGATTATTGATCCTTATGAAAGAATCTCACCCTTTGATAAATCAAAGCTGCAAACACTACACGTATATGTCCGCCAACACATAGGGGTTAAGAACCCGAACTCTGTGGATTCTTATTCTCTCATTTAAGGTCAGAATAGAGAATAGAATCCTAAGTAGATCCTCCTCAATACACTTAACCGTGTATTAGAATAATCAGTTAGTCAAGACAAACTAACTATCAGATTATTCTACGGCGTACCGATAGCAGGTTCAGTGCCATCTAAACCATGAGCCTTTTAATACATTGCAAGTAACTGATGATATGATCTAACCGTGTGTTTACCCACACCATATCATCTATAATGCAAGTATAGTGAACATGCATGTAAATATAACAATTTAAATGCAAACAGTGACTGCAATAGTATTCATTCTATATCCTCATAAAACCATTATTAATAATGTATACAAAAGACAGGTCTTCTAGTATACAAAACCAACATTTATCCAGATTATACACAATATGAACAATAAATACATAGCATAGAGTATCATTTTCCTATAGCCCTTAGGCCGAACATGCAACCCGTAGGTTGAGTAACTTTTTCTGTAGCCCGTCGGCTGAACATGCAACCCGTAGGTTGAGTAACTTTTCCTGCAGCCCGTAGGCCGAACATATAATTTCCACATATAAACTGCATAAAATGCATAATAAGGATAAATGATTATTTTGCATAATTATCCATGTTGGATTCCCCACCTTTACTTGAACTTGAAAGTGTAACGTTTTAATATAGTCCAAGGGCGCCGCCTAGCATAATAATATTAATTAATATAATATTTGAATACTTTAAATGCTTGTAAAATTATAATATAATAAAAGGCTTGGATTATATACATATATATATATATGTGTGTGTGTGTGCGCGCGCGCGCGCATAATAAAACATGTATATGTATTTACGTGTCTATGTGTGAGAATGTGTGTATATATTTAGTTATGTGTTTGTGTGTAAGTATATATAAATATATAAGGCAATGTTTGGTATACTGGTACGGATATACCCACATTAATAAAATCTGGATTGCTTTGAAAGATAATTACGTATTAGCTATTTTAATTGTGTGTTTGGTTATTAAGATAAATATACTAAGATTGTTTCACACATCTGTTTGGTACATTATTTTATTTGGTAGACTAACTTCTGGAATGAGTAAATTAGTACATATATGCATGTGAGTGCGGCAGAAATTTAAGAAAACTTTAGAATATATATATATATATATATATATATATATATATATATATATATATATTGACGTAGAATTTTACTAATATAAGGGATGAAAATATATGCATGGATGAGGAACAACTCATTTCCCTCCCATTAACCCATGACCCCATCACCAAACCCAAGACCCTATTTTATTATTTAAATTATAGCCCACTTTATTTGACCAACAAAGCAAAGACAACCTCCTCTTCTCCTGATCACTCATTCTCGGCAATACAACAACAATGAATTAAAGAAAGAAATAAGCTGCCTCTCTCTCTCTCTCTCAGACACACACATATCCAAGAGCAGTCCCTTTCTTTTTCAAGTTTCCTCTCTCACCAACACCACCGCACTATCACTACTGCAACTCTCCTCCATCGATCATCGCCGTCCACAACAACCTGGAAGATTGCTGCTGCACCGACTCCGTCGTCCTCCTTCTCTCCCTCGCACTACTCTAACATAACCCCAAAATATGAAAATGTAAGGATAAGGAATAAAAATAACAAGAAGAGACAGAAGTACCTCAAGAGAAATTAGAGCAGAGAAGATGAAGATCTATTTCTTTGAATTGGGTGATTTTGTGAATAAGGAATGAGGTCTATTTATATTGTAAGTGGTCGATCGGAAAAGGAAAGTGGCCAATTATTTTGCTGAAATTCATAAGGATTGAATAGATTTTTAGCTCCATCAAAACTGAAAATCCTCCATTTCTATTCTGCTATTCCCACACGTTTGATTGAGGAAGAAGAAAATAAATATTTGGCTCTAACAAGTGGGCTTTATGGAAATAATATTTTGATATATTGGGGTTCAAATAAATTTAAAGTTTGGGCTCAAAATAATAATAATAAATTACATGATATAATTTTCAATAATAATGATAAAAAAATATCTTTAAAATATGTAATCAATTTAATGTAGTTATTTTACGTAAACATATAATTGCTAAGGCGCAACTTATAGGATTAACAAATTAATAATATCATTTAGAAAATAAATAAATAAATAAATATTAGCAACTCGTAAATTAAAAAATTTGTTTCGCTACATCCTCCACCACTTAAAAAGAATTTCGTCCTCAAAATTTACTTACCTTAACCTTGAATTGAGGTTTCTAACATAATGTTCTCTCAATTTAAATGCTTCTACTGTCTCAACCCTTAACGTGCTCATTTCACTTATATTCTAAAATAAAATGGATTACTAGATATTCCACAGATTTCTATATTAGCTATCTTAAAAGACATCTTAAAGATATACACGAAATTCTAGGCTTACTATGCTACTTGGTCTACACTCCTAAAGATGTCCTTAGCAAGTTGTTATGTTTCTTCTCCAATCTTAAAACAACTATTCTTTCATGAGAAAAACTTATTCGGCATTTTTAGCATAAAGTAAATCCATCTATATATTGAATCCTTAAAACAACTTTATTTCACCTTGAGTACTTTTATTACATCTAATATCTCAAAATGTCATCTAATTAAAGATACTTAATACGAGCATACTAGGTAAGGTACTTAGTGAAATCTTACTACTCGTAATTCATTTTAAATGCACGGGCGTTTCCTCTTCCTTTCATATCTTCTTCTCTTCTCACGTTTCCTCCTCTCTCGACATTTCCTCTCCTCTCCGGGTTTCCTCCTCTTTCGACGTTTCTCATTTGATTTCTAGGACATTGGGGAGCTTCATGTCCAGCTTGGTGGCATCGAAAACAAATATTCTTACAGTAAAAACATTCTCCATTATGGTGTCGCCGACATTCTGAACAAAGAGGTTTGGTTTGCATGGTTCCAAGACTTCCATCGTCAGCTCTCCATCTCCTTTCACGTTGGGAGTCTCTTTTTTCAATATTTTCATCTCGTTGCCTTTTTTCGGAGGTGCTCTATTGTTTAGGATTTTCAAGATTGAGGCGAGTTGCAACTACTTGAGCTCGTTCAACTATCTCCGAGTAGGTTGCAGTGGTTCTTTGAGCTGCTAGAATTCCCCCAATCTCTGATCGTAACCCGTACTCGAAGTTGCTTTCTTTTTTCTCCTCAGTATCCACCAAGTGTGGGGCATATCAGGAAAGTTGGTTAAATTTTCTTTCGTACTCCAACACGGTCATGTTTCCTTGCTGCAAATTTACTAGCTCCAACTCCTTTTGGTTTTTATACGATTTTGGAAAGAACTTTCCTAAGACTGAGTCCTTGAACGCGGCCCAAGTTAGTGTTCGGCGACGTTCTCTTGTCATCACTCGAGCTATGCTTTGCCACCAATGCCCTGCATCGTCAGTCAGTTGAAAAATAGCACATGATACCTTCTCCGCATCCGTACAATCGAGGTGTTCGAAGATTCGTTCAAGCTCGAAGATCCACTCCTTAGTGTCAAGCGGTCCTTTATTTCCTTTTAGTTTGGGCGGCGCCATTTGTCGGAACTGCTTTACCATGGTGTTACCTTCATTTCTCGGTGGAGAGGCGTTTGGTATGGCTTGCCTTAACGCTTGAGTTAAGTCTTGGACAAAAGTTGGCCTATGACGAAGAGACCGTCTTGAGTTTTCATCTGACTGAGTTTCCTCACTATCGGCTCGTATGTTGCGGCGTGTGTTGACCATACTTCCTATTATCGAGTCCATTAGCAAAAATGAATTAAACTTGTAAACCAAACATAGATAATCATTTCAGTAATAAATGTCATTAAAATCAAACTTAATCTCAGATAACAACATGAAGATAAGAATTTATTTCGTCTTCCACATGTCTCATATTAATCATTTCTTGGCCTCTTGTTAGATTTCACTACTTCATTCAAGTTATCTTTGTTCGAGTCTTGATTCTCAGCTCTTTATCCTTCGCCATAAACGAAATCTCGCCAAATTCCTAAAGTATCTGATATAAATGCGTTGAACAAATCATCTTCTTCCGGCACGTATTCAATTAGCTCTTCAAGAACCAACTCCACCCAATCTTTAATTTGGGAAGGAACAATGCTGATTATTTTCTCGGCAGCTTCCACATGCCCATAGAGGCCACCTTTTTTCTTTAGCTCTTCCCATTTCATTTGTAGTCTTAAAAAATATTTCTCCACCATAAAATCATAATTCCATTTTATTTGCATAAACTTATTCGACAAGATATCTTTTCTACTAACGTCATGTCTCGTCATTTGCGATGGACGTTTTCTATTGGCTTGCACACGTCTCCAGGTCCTTACCCTGGGTACTAATTTCCAACCAGACATCTAAACATATAATTCTTATGGTCAATTTCGAGGACTAAAAATAAATAAATATAAAAACATTTCATAATTTCTTAAACATTAGCATAATTTGAACTCATTACCTTTTTCTCGGCAAGATGCGGCAGACGAAATGATGGATTTTTTTTATAATTAATTTTTTTTTAAATCAATTTTTTTAGCAAGTCTACAGAAATGTAGAACCGCTCTGATACCAACTGTGACGTCCTAAAATTTCATAAATTGAAATATCTCATTTATTCAAATAATAGAGTTAAATACAGAGGAAATAATATTTAAAATAAAATTAATATTTATTTAATCTTGACCATCACCCCATCTCCACGTTATCGCCCAAGCTTATCTTAGCCTGAAAAATAAATAGCTTTGGGGTGAGTACTATTAACTAAGTGGGGTTACTGCATTTATCCAGATTATACACAATATGAACAATAAATACATAGCATAGAGTATAATTTTCCTGCAGTCCGTAGGCCGAACATGCAACCCGTAGGTTGAGTAACTTTTCCTGCAGCCCGTAGGCCGAACATATAATTTCCACATATAAACTGTATAAAATGCATAATAAGGATAAATGATTATTATGCATAATAATCCACGTTGGATTCCCCACCTTTACTTAAACTTGAAAGTGTAACGTTTTAATTTAGTCCAAGTGCGCCGCCGAGCATAATAATATTAATTAATATAATATTTGAATACTTTAAATGCTTGTAAAATTATAACATAATAAAAGGCTTGGATAATATACATATATATATATATATATATATTTGTGTGTGTGCATAATAAAACATGTATATGTATTTACGTGTCTATGTGTGAGAGTGTGTGTATATATGTAGTTACGTGTGTGTGTAAGTATATATAAATATATAAGGGTACATATATGCATGTGAGTGCGGGGAAAATTTAAGAAAACTTTAGGATATATATATATATATATATATTGACGTAGCATTTTACTAATATAAGGGATGAAAATATATGCATGGATGAGGAACAACTCATTTCCCTCCCATTAACCCATGACTCCATCACCAAATCCAAGACCCTATTTTATTATTTAAATTATAGCCCACTTTATTTGACCAACAAAGCAAAGACAACCTCATCTTCTCCTGATCACTCATTCTCGGCAATACAACAACAATGAATTAAAGAAAGAAATAAGCTGTCTCTCTCTCTCTCTCTCTCTCTCTCTCTCTCACTCACACACACACACACACACATCCAAGAGCAGTCCCTTTCTTTTTCAAGTTTCCTCCCTCACCAACACCACCGCACCATCACTACTGCAACTCTCCTCCATCGATCGTCGCCATCCAACAGCAACGTAGAATATTGCTGCAGCACCGACTCCGTCGTCCTCCTTCTCTCTCTCGCACTACTCTAACATAACCTCAAAATATGAAAATGCAAGGATAAGGATAAAAATAACAAGAAGAGACAGAAGTACCTCAAGAGAAATTAGAGCAGAGAAGATAAAGATCTATTTCTTTGAATTGGGTGATTTTGTGAATAAGGAATGAGGTCTATTTATATTGTTAGTGGTTGATCGGAAAAGGAAAGTGGCGAATTATTTTGCTGAAATTTGTAAGGATTGAACAGATTTTTAGCTCCATCAAAACTGAAAATCCTCCATTTCTATTCTGCTATTCCCACACGTTTGATTGAGGAAGAAGAAAATAAACATTCGGCTCTAACAAGTGGGCTTTATGAAAATAATATTTTGATATATTGGGCTTCAAATAAAGTTAAAGTTTGGGCTCAAAATAATAATAATAAATTATATGATATAATTTCCAATAATAATGATAAAAAAAATATCTTTAAAATATGTAATCAATTTAATGTAGTTATTTTACGTAAACATATAATTGCTAAGGCGCGACTTATAGGACTAACAAATTAATAATATCATTTAGAAAATAAATAAATAAATATTAGCAACTCGTAAATTAAAAAATTTGTGTCGCTACATCCTCCACCACTTAAAAAGAATTTCGTCCTCAAAATTTACTTACCTTAACCTTGAATTGAGGTTCCTAACATAATGTTCTCTTGACTTAAATGCTTCTACTGTCTCAACCCTAAACGTGCTCATTTCACTTATATTCTAAAATAAAATGGATTACTAGATATTCCACAGAGTTCTATATTAGCTATCTTAAAAGACATCTTAAAGATATCTACGAAATTCTAGGCTTACTATGCTACTTGGTCTACACTCCTAAAGATGTCCTTTGCAAGTTGTTATGTTTCTTCTCCAATCTTAAAACAACTATTCTTTCATGAGAAAAACTTATTCGGCATTTTTAGCATAAAGTAAATCCATCTATATATTGAATCCTTAAAACAACTTTATTTCACCTTGAGTACTTTTATTACATCTAATATCCCAAAATGCCATCTAATTAAAGATACTTAATACGAGCATACTAGGTAAGGTACTTTGTGAAATCTTACTACTCGCAATTCATTGTAAATGCATGGGCGTTTCCTCTTCCTTTCATATATTCTTCTCTTCTCACGTTTCCTCCTCTCTCGACGTTTCCTCTCCTCTCCGGGTTTCCTCCTCTTTCGACGTTTCTCATTTGATTTCTAGGACATTGGGGAGCTTCATGTCCAGCTTGGTGGCATCGAAAATAAATATTCTTACAGTAAAAACATTCTCCATTATGGTGTCGCCGACATTCTGAACAAAGAGGTTTGGTTTGCATGGTTCCATGACTCCCATCATCAGCTCTCCATCTCCTTTCACGTTGGGAGTCTCTTTTTTCATTATTTTCATCTCGTTGCCTTTTTTCAGAGGTGCTTGATTGTTTAGGATTTTCAAGATTGAGGCGGGTTGCAACTACTTGAGCTCGTTCAACTATCTCCGAGTAGGTTGTAGTGGTTCCTTGAGCTGCTAGAATTCCTCCAATCTCTGATCGTAACCCATACTCGAAGTTGCTTACCTTTTTCTCCTCAGTATCCACCAAGTGTGGGGCATATCGGGAAAGTTGGTTGAATTTTCTTTCATACTCCAACATGGTCATGCTTTCTTGCTGTAAATTTACTAGCTCCAACTCCTTTTGTTTTCGATACGATTTAGGAAAGAACTTTCCTAAGACTGAGTCCTTGAATGCGGCCCAAGTTAAAGTTCGGCGACGTTCTCTTGTCATCACTCGAGCTATGCTTTGCCACCAATGCCCTGCATCCTCAGTCAGTTGAAAAACAGCACATGATACCTTCTCCGTATCCGTACAATCGAGGTGTTCGAAGATTCATTCAAGCTCGAAGATCCACTCCTCAGTGTCAAGCGGTCCTTCATTTCCTTTTAGTTTGGGCGGCGCTATTTGTCGAAACTGCTTTACTATGGTGTTACCTTCATTTCTCGGTGGAGGGACGTTTGGTATGGCTTGCCTTAACGCTTGAGTTAAGTTTTGGACAAAAATTGGCCTATAACGGAGAGACCGTCTTGAGTTGTCATCTGACTGAGTTTCCTCACTATCGGCTCGTATGTTGCGGCGTGTGTTAACCATACTTCCTATTATCGAGTCCATTAGCAAAAATGAATTAAACTTGTAAACCAAACATAGATAATCATTTCAGTAATAAATGTCATTAAAATCAAACTTAATCTTAGATAACAACATGAAGATAAGAATTTATTTCGTCCTTCGCCATAAACAAAATCCTTCACCATGATTTTTAATCTCAGATAACAACATGAAGATAACAACATGATTCTTAATCTCAGATAACAACATGAAGATAACAACATGATTCTTAGCTCTTCATCCTTCGCCATAAACTAAATCTCGCCAAATTCCTAAAGTATCTGATATAAATGCGTTGAACAAATCATCTTCTTCCGGCACGTATTCAATTAGCTCTTCAAGAACCAACTCCACCCAATCTTTAATTTGGGAAGGAACAATGCTGATTATTTTCTCGGCAGCTTCCACATGCCCATAGCGGCCACCTTTTTTCTTTAGCTCTTCCCATTTCATTTGTAGTCTTAGCAAATATTTCTCCACCCGAAAATCATAATTCCATTTTATTTGCATAAACTTATTCGACAAGATATCTTTTCTACTAACGTCATGTCTTGTCATTTGCGATGGACCTTTTCTATTGGCTTGCACACGTCTCCTTTTCCTTACCCTGGGTACTAATTTCCAACCAGACATCTAAACATATAATTCTTATAGTCAATTTCGAGGACTAAAAATAAATAAATATAAAAACATTTCATAATTTCCTAAACATTAGCATAATTTGAACTCATTACCTTTTTCTCGGCAAGATGCGGCAAACGAAATGATGGAATTTTTTTTATAATTAATTTTTTTTAAATCAATTTTTTTAGCAAGTCTACAGAAATGTAGACCCGCTTTGATACCAACTGTGACGTCCTAAAATTTCATAAATTGAAATATCTCATTTATTCAAATAATAGAGTTAAATACAGAGGAAACAATATTTAAAATAAAATTAATATTTATTTAATCTTGACCATCACCCCATCTCCACGTCATCGCCCAAGCTTATCTTAGCCTGAAAAATAAATAGCTTTGGGGTGAGTGCTATTAACTCAGTGGAGTTACTGCATTTATCCAGATTATACACAATATGAACATTAAATACATCGCATAGAGTATCATTTTCCTGCAGCCCTTAGGCCGAACATGCAACCCGTAGGTTGAGTAACTTTTCCTGCAGCCCGTCGGCCGAACATGCAACCCGTAGGTTGAGTAACTTTTCCTGCAGCCCGTAGGCGGAACATATAATTTCCACATATAAACTGCATAAAATGCATAATAAGGATAAATGATTATTATGCATAATAATCCACGTTGGATTCCCCACCTTTACTTAAACTTGAAAGTGTAACGTTTTAATATAGTCCAAGTGCGCCGCCTAGCATAATAATATTAATATTTGAATACTTTAAATGCTTTTAAAATTATAACATAATAAAAGGCTGGGATAATATACATATATATATATATATATATATTGACGTAGCATTTTACTAATATAAGGGATGAAAATATATGCATGGATGAGGAACAACTCATTTCCCTCCCATTAACCCATGACACCATCACCAAATCCAAGACCCTATTTTATTATTTAAATTATAGCCCACTTTATTTGACCAACAAAGCAAAGACAACCTCCTCTTCTCATGATCACTCATTCTCGGCAATACAACAACAATGAATTAAAGAAAGAAATAAGCTGTCTCTCTCTCTCTCTCTCTCTCACACACACACACACACACACATCCAAGAGCAATCCCTTTCTTTTTCGAGTTTCCTCCCTCACCAACACCACCGCACCATCACTACTGCAACTCTCCTCCATCGATTGTCGCCGTCCAACAGCAACGTGGAATATTGCTGCAGCACCGACTCCGTTGTCCTCCTTCTCTCTCTCTCGCACTACTCTAACATAACCTCAAAATATGAAAATGCAAGGATAAGGAATAAAAATAACAAGAAGAGACAGAAGTACCTCAAGAGAAATTAGAGCAGAGAAGATAAAGATCTATTTCTTTGAATTGGGTGATTTTGTGAATAAGGAATGAGGTCTATTTATATTGTTAGTGGTCGATCGGAAAAGGAAAGTGGTGAATTATTTTGCTGAAATTCGTAAGGATTGAACAGATTTTTAGCTCCATCAAAACTGAAAATCCTCCATTTCTATTCTGCTATTCCCACACGTTTGATTGAGGAAGAAGAAAATAAACATTTGGGCTCTAACAAGTGGGCTTTATGGAAATAATATTTTGATATATTGGGCTTCAAATAAATTTAAAGTTTGGGCTCAAAATAATAATAATAAATTACATGATATAGTTTCCTATAATAATGATAAAAAAAAATATCTTTAAAATATGTAATCAATTTAATGTAGTTATTTTACGTAAACATATAATTGCTAAGGCGCGACTTATAGGACTAAAAAATTAATAATATCATTTAGAAAATAAATAAATAAATAAATATTAGCAACTTGTAAATTAAAAAAATTGTGTCGTTACATCCTCCACCACTTAAAAAGAATTTCGTCCTCAAAATTTACTTACCTTAACCTTGAATTGAGGTTCCTAACATAATGTTCTCTCGACTTAAATGCTTCTACTGTCTCAACCCTTAACGTGCTCATTTCACTTATATTCTAAAATAAAATGGATCACTAGATATTCCACAGAGTTCTATATTAGCTATATTAAAAGACCTCTTAAAGATATCCATGAAATTCTAGGCTTACTATGCTACTTGGTCTACACTCCTGAAGATATCCTTTGCAAGTTGTTATGTTTCTTCTCCAATCTTAAAACAACTATTCTTTCATGAGAAAAACTTATTCGGCATTTTTCGCATAAAGTAAATCCATCTATAAATTGAATCCTTAAAACAACTTTATTTCACCTTGAGTACTTTTATTACATCTAATATCCCAAAACGTCATCTAATTAAAGATACTTAATACGAGCATACTAGGTAAGGTACTTAGTGAAATATTACTACTCACAATTCATTATAAATGCACGGGCGTTTCCTCTTCCTTTCATATCTTCTTCTCTTCTCACATTTCCTCCTCTCTCGATGTTTCCTCTCCTCTCCGGGTTTTCTCCTTTTTCGACGTTTCTCATTTGATTTCTAGGACATTGGGGAGCTTCATGTCCAGCTTGGTGGCATCGAAAACAAATATTCTTACAGTAAAAACATTCTCCATTATGGCGTCGCCGACATTCTGAACAAAGAGGTTTGGTTTACATGGTTCCATGACTTCCATCGTCAGCTCTCCATCTCCTTTCACGTTGGGAGTCTTTTTTTTCAATATTTTCATCTCGTTGCCTTTTTCCAGAGGTGCTTGATTGTTTAGGATTTTCAAGATTGAGCCGGGTTGCAACTGCTTGAGCTCGTTCAACTATCTCCGAGTAAGTTGTAGTGGTTCTTTGAGCTGCTAGAATTCCCCCAATCTATGATTGTAACCCGTACTCGAAGTTACTTGCCTTTTTCTCCTCAGTATCCACCAAGTGTGGGGCATATCGGGAAAGTTGGTTGAATTTTCTTTCGTACTCCAACACGGTTATGCTTCCTTGCTGCAAATTTACTAGCTCCAACTCCTTTTGTTTTCGATACGATTTTGGAAAGAACTTTCCTAAGACTAAGTCCTTGAACGCGGCCCAAGTTAAATTTCAGCGACGTTCTCTTGTCATCACTCGAGCTATGCTTTTCCGCCAATGCCCTGCATCCTCGGTCAGTTGAAAAACAGCACATGATACCTTCTCTGCATCCCTACAATCGAGGTGTTCGAAGATTCGTTCAAGCTCGAAGATCCACTCCTCAGTGTCAAGCGGTCCTTCATTTCCTTTTAGTTTGGGCGGCGCCATTTGTCGGAACTGCTTTACCATGGTGTTACCTTCATTTCTCGGTGGAGGGGCGTTCGGTATGACTTGCCTCAACGCTTGAGTTAATTATTGGACAAAAGTAACAAGAAGAGACAGAAGTACCTCAAGAGAAATTAGAGCAGAGAAGAAAATGTAGCGGAAGACTTATAGATCGAAACACGTCAGACGAATGAAGGATTCAATCCGACAGATAACAAGACACAAATAAATGACGAATAAGGAAAATAAGACTCGATTATACGCTAGACACCTAAGATACTTAGAAATATGACTCAACTAAGATAAAACACAAAGCCAAAACAAATACTTAGGAATGAAAACGGGTAGATTTGTTATACGTGTTAATTAAGGCGAATTGAGCACGTATGATGATAAAATGATAAACAAGGTGAAATATGGCTAGATGATGGTCGATGGATGATGATGAGGCGTACGGTATGTGTAGGTGAAGGTTGATGATCAATGGAGATGAAATTGAAAGGTAAAAAAAGAATACTTGCTCGAACCCCGTCTTGCGGTGAAGACGAAACGCGATATCTCGTAAACTCTAAGTTGGATAGCATTCTCCCCTAGACTCGATAGAATAGAAAAGAGCTTGAAATAGGACTTATGATTTGCTAGATCATAAGAACTTGATAAATGGGTGATCAACCAAAGGATCGTGAGACAATTGAGAAATTAATCTTTTATTTCATGCAACGTCTGAGAAATAAAGTTCACAACTGATCCCTTTATATAGTGTAGGGATTATGAATGAAAATAAAGTCCTATAATACTAAGAAACCAAAAATAAAAAGGTTTCCTACCTTGATTAGAAGTCTAGTTGAGGTAAGATAAAAAAAAGACCAAAAATAAAGATAATAAAAATCCTATCTAGATAAAATTAAACCCAATTGGATTTGGGCCTTCAATCTTCAATTTGGACTCTTAAAAATATCGAACATGGGCTGAATTAATCTCCTCAAATTTGGCACCCAATTACGAATAAAAATAACACCGTGCATGAAAATTCGAGATCCACTGTTTCCCATACAACTTTCCATGCACACGTCCAAATTGACTCGAACTTCTTCCTAAGCTCTTGAACAACCTTCCTCATCATTAAGGGACATAAAGTTGATCCATCTTTGATGCATAGGCTGCTCGTTCCATTGTTTCTTCAAAACACTTGTGTTCTTCATGGTTTGTTCTTCAAACCTAGATCTCCAATCTTTAATTATTAACAAAGTAACAATCGTGGAAACTTTTAATGGAAGCTTTGGATTTGATTTGTTGAAGTTTATCGTGCTCATATCATTTCCCTCCTCTTGAAAGGAATTCGTCCTCGAATTTGAAGCTCCGGGATCAAATATGAACATGGAATGAACATCAATTTTTCTTGGCTTAAACATACAAAATCTTGATATGTCGTCCGTGAACAAATCTGGTAAAACATCAACATCTAATGGAACATCTTCATCAACCTGTGAAATAAAGATATAACAAGAGAATGGTTGATAAATAATGTTAGAATTCAATGGATCTGCCATGTTTGATGGTACGAGCTCCTTTTGAACTTCAATCGACACTTCCGAATTGATCTCGCTCTCTATTTCTTTTTCACCTTCACTCAAAGATTGATCCAATTCTTCAAGATTGAGCTCTTCTTCTGCAATGTTTTCACAAGTAGCAACATCAATGAATTCTTTAATAGGTGCATCAACTGAAATTTTTACCTCAAAAGTAGAATCTTCTTTGATGGCAACGTTCTCAGATGGTAACTCAATGTGGATCTCTTCTTGAATGTCGTTGGCTTGGCTTGGCACATCTATGACCGGCTGAACTGGTGATGCAGGCCGTGTAGGTGGTACATAGGTATATAGAAACTTCTCGAATGACTCAGGTTCGCTCCAAGTGAATGGACATCTTGTTATCGAGTGATCCGCTTGGCATTGAACTCTAGGTGGTGGAGATGATGATTTTTGCATGTTGAAACGCTTAAGTTGCTCTGTTAACTTGGCTAGTTGATTACTCAGCTCGTCTCTCATTGATTGTGCACTTTCTTCCATGCTCTCGATCATTGCATCAAAATGGTACTTCGTGTCCCATGCAAGGAACTGACTGGATGGTTCGGGTGCATCGTATGGATTCATAGCAACTTGGATGGAGTAAGTTGGTGTATATGGAATGGGTGGGTGTATTTGGTGTAGGGAGTGGATGTACGGATGTACGGTGTGTTTGGTTTACGGGTGTATGAACCAGATGGTGTACGGATGGTGTATGGTGCACACAGTGGTGTAGGGAGTAATTTTCGATCCACTAGGGTGATATGGACGAAAATTAATGTTATGGGGAAGGATAAGGATGGTGGAGAAAGAATAGGATGAAATAAAGCTAGATAAGGAAAGAAAAGATATAGATAAGATAGTATCTATTTGGATGTGTTTCACCTAGATGGACACAATCTAAATAGTCTAGATTATCTATAAAATAGGAAAAAAGTCTAAAGCAACTAGAAAAAGACAATAAATTTCGAAATCAAATCTGATTTTTTTTTTCAGATTTTTTTTCTGTAGATTTTTTTTTTATTGTAGGGCTCGACCTTTTGCTCCTTTTTCTTTTTTTTCAATGAATAATAGATTACAACTCGATAGACACGATACGAAAATAAATGACTCGTAGACGACACGTAGGATAAAACTTGACACGTCGGATTGAAGCACGACCAGCAGAGCTGACTTTAATAGGTGCATCAACTGAAATTTTTACCTCAAAAGTAGAATCTTCTTTGATGGCAATGTTCTCAGATGGTAACTCAATGTGGATCTCTTCTTGAATGTCGTTGGCTTGGCTTGGCACATCTATGACCGGCTGAACTGGTGATGCAGGCCGTGTAGGTGGTACATAGGTACGTAGAAACTTCTAGAATGACTCAGGTTCGCTCCAAGTGAATGGACATCTCGTTACCGAGTGATCCGCTTGGCATTGAACTCTAGGTGGTGGAGGTGATGATTTTTGCATGTTGAAACGCTTAAGTTGCTCTGTTAACTTGGCTAGTTGATTACTCAGCTCGTCTCTCATTGATTGTGCACTTTCTTCCATGCTCTCGATCATTGCATCAAAATGGTACTTCGTGTCCCATGCAAGGAACTGACTGGATGGTTCAGGTGCATCGTATGGATTCATAGCAACTTGGATGGAGTAAGTTGGTGTATATGGAATGGGTGGGTGTATTTGGTGTAGGGAGTGGATGTACGGATGTACGGTGTGTTTGGTTTACAAGTGTATGAACCAGATGGTGTACGGATGGTGTATGGTGCACACAGTGGTGTAGGGAGTAATTTTCGATCCACTAGGGTGATATGGACGAAAATTAATGTTATGGGGAAGGATAAGGATGGTGGAGAAAGAATAGGATGAAGTAAAGCTAGATAAGGAAAGAAAAGATATAGATAAGATAGTATCTATTTGGATGTGTTTCACCTAGATGGACACAATCTAAATAGTCTAGATTATCTATAAAATAGAAAAAAAGTCTAAAGCAACTAGGAAAAGACAATAAATTTCGAAATCAAATCTGATTTTTTTTTTTCAGATTTTTTTTCTGCAGATTTTTTTTTTGTTGTAGGGCTCGACCCTTTGCTCCTTTTTCTTCTTTTTTTTCAATGAATAATAGATTACAACTTGATAGACATGATACGAAAATAAATGACTCGCAGACGACACGTAGGATAAAACTTGACACGTCGGATTGAACCACGACCAGCAGAGCTGACGTGGCTCTGATACCAAATTTATGATGTGACTCGGATGAATAATCCAAGACATGAAAAATACGCAAGCGGAAGACTAAAAGACTCGAACAACGTCAGCTAGAAAGAAGGATACAATCCGACTCAAAAATAAGTAAATTACAACTCGACTAATACGAATGATGGACTAAACTTGCTGCACTAGACTCGACACCTTAAGAACTATAGACTATGACCAAAACCAAGTAAAACACGATAGCAAAACTCCAATGAAAATAACGAATAAGATAGGAAGGAAATTGGACTCGAATTGAACTAGAACTTACTAGGAACACGAACAACGAACTAAACCACGAAAAGGACTCGAGGGACAGCTCGTGGAAGGCTTGAGGACGGCGGTGATGGTGGCGGATGTCGTCGGTGATAGTGGTGTTGGCGGCGGCGATGTTTGGTGTAGGATTGGCTAGGATCGGTGAACCCATGTTCTAAACCCGAACGCGCATGTCTAACTTCTCTAGATAGCAATTATCCCAAGTACTCGTTGTACTCTAAAGAACTTGAATAAGACTATTGATTTGCTAGAATAATAGAATGTTTGTAAATTTGATCAACCTAAGGATCGTGAGACAAATGGAGGAAAACTCTTAAACTCTTGCAATTGTCTAAATTAATAATGTCACAAAGAACTCCTATTTATAGGAGCATAAAAATAAAAAATATAAAGCCTAAAAACTAAGGAATTCGAAAATCATAAGTTCCCTAAATCAACTAGGAATCCTACCTTAACAAGAAGTCTTTAATTAAGGTAAGAAAAGATAACATGAAATAAGGAAATAAAATCCAAACTAATCTAGATAAAATCCCAACAACTTGGGCCTTCAATTCTCGCCATGTTGGACTCCAAAACACACGACTTGGGCTGAATAATTCATGGCCCATGTTGTGATTAATTCTTACCACCTTTGCATGAAAACAGTCATCTCTCGGATTCTCATGCAAACTCGTAGAACTCTTCATGGACACGTCCAAATGACGTCTTTCTTCTTCTCACGTCTTCATGCTTCCTTCTTCTTCATCAAATGATAGCATGTTGACCAATCTCGAGCTGCTCTTCGACTCTTCTTCTTCATGTTCGAATTTACGCCGAATTGAAGCTTGTAAATAAGCTTAAAACTTCTTTGCTCGCAAGCACGTCACTGCACCTTTGAATTGCAGCTCTGGATCATCTTCTTCTTTGCCATGCTCGATCTCATCAACAACATATATTTTTAAAAAACCGTTGTAAAATTACAATAGAAAAAAATAAAACCGTTGAGATTTTTTTTTTGACAATAAAAATTTACAACAGTTTTTTAAAACCTTTGCAAATGCACAACGGTTTTAAAAGACCAGTTGTCCCACTACAATGGTTTTAACTAAAACAGTTGTAAAATAACAACGGTTTATTTTATATTGTTGTAACTTTACAACGGTTTTAGACTAACCGTTGTTATGTTACAACTGTTATTTTAGTAAATCGTTGTCCACTACAAAAAAATTTCGATTTAGCGACGGGGTTTCCCGTCGCTAATCCCGTCGCTACAGGGTTTAGCGACGGGAAACCCCCGTCGCTAAATTGCTCGTCGCTAATCATGCGCGACGGTGGCTCGCCCGTGGCCAAGACTTAGCGACGGATATAGCGACAGGATTTAGCGACGGGAAATCCTGTCGCTATATCCGTAGCCTGGGCGATGAGTTTGGCGGATAGCGACGAGGTTTCCATCGCTAGATCCGTCGCTAAAATTATAATTTAAAATTTTGAAATTATTGATTAGCCCGATCCGCGAATGAGCCCCCGACCCGATGAAAGGCCCGCGCCCAAGCCCTTCAAGAATAATTGTGTATAATATACACCTAAGAGGATTCGAACCTGTGACCTCCTAGAAGGAGGGCCAAACACTTATCCATTGAGCCAAGTTCAATTGATGTTATATTGATAGTTTAAATAATATATATACTTATACGATTTTTTCATAATTTATTTTTCTTTATCTCTATAAATTAAAAGTGTTATATTCTTATTAATATATTTATGTCTACTTGTGCACAAATATATATATATATATATATAATATTGATATTATATTGTATCATATATTTGTATATAAGAACTATAATTTAAGGTGATATTTATTAAGTATCCATGCATACAAAAATTATATCTCTACTATAAATTTAATATGGAGAAAGATTATAGAAGTTTTTAATTAAATTATTTTAAAAATTATATATATATATATATCATGGTGAAAATGTGGTTAAATAGTTTTACTTTGTGTTTCATGCTAAATATCATAATGAATTAAATTATTTTTACTTACATAATAAATAACTTTAGTTTATAATTAAAAATTAAAATCCATTATATACTATATTATGTATATATTTCCATAGTATATTTTAGTTTGTTAATGTATAAATCTTGTAGTAGTAAGTATAATAAATATTATGTTAAACTTAATACATTTTTTAAATATATAATAATATACTAATTAGTTTATTTATAAGAATACTAATAAAGCTAATTTGTATAAATTTGTATTTAATAAGGAAATAATACAAATTTAAAGATGTGATATTAATAAATGTGTATAATTGCGATATTATTTTTTCAAAAATTAAAATAAATGAATAAAAATATAAAAATGATTTTAATAGGGAGAATATTTGTATTAGAATAGATTGAAATCATACTTAATTATTTTCAAAATAATTAAATAAAATTTAAAAAATAAATAAAAAAATTAAAAAAAATTAAAAATTACTTTAGTTTATAATTAAAAATTAAAATCCATTATATACTATATTATGTATATATTTTCATAGTATATTTTAGTTTGTTAATGTATAATTGATTAATCTTGTAGTAGTAACTGTAATAAATATTATGTTAAACTTAATACATTTTTTAAATATATAATAATATACTAATTAGTTTATTTATAAGAATACTAATAAAGTTAATTTGTATAAATTTGTATTTAATAAGGAGATAATACAAATTTAAAGATGTGATATTAATAAATGTGTATAATTGCGATATTATTTTTTCAAAAATGAAAATAAATGAATAAAAATATAAAAATGATTTTAATAGGGAGAATATTTGTATTAATATAGATTGAAATCATATTTAATTATTTTAAAAATAATTAAATAAAAAATTTTAAAAATAAATAAAAAATTAAAAAAAATTAAAAATTACTTTAGTTTATAATTAAAAATTAAAATCCATTATATACTATATTATGTATATATTTTCATAGTATATTTTAGTTTGTTAATGTATAATTGATTAATCTTGTAGTAGTAACTATAATAAATATTATGTTAAACTTAATGCATTTTTTAAATATATAATAATATACTAATTAGTTTATTTATAAGAATACTAATAAAGCTAATTTATATAAATTTGTATTTAATAAGGAAATAATACAAATTTAAAGATGTGATATTAATAAATGTGTATAATTGCGATATTATTTTTTTAAAAATTAAAATAAATGAATAAAAATATAAAAATGATTTTAATAGGGAGAATATTTGTATTAGAATAGATTGAAATCATATTTAATTATTTTAAAAATAATTAAATAAAATTTAAAAAAATAAAAAAAAAATTTAAAAATTAAAAATTAAAAAAAAATAGCTACGGGGGTTCCCGTCGCTATTTCCGTCACTAAGTTGTAGCGACAGGAACCCCCGTCGCTATATTTATAAAAATAATGATATATTATAATTTTAAAATCTAGCTACGGGATTCCCCGTCGCTAGAATTAGCTACGGGGAACCCCGTCGCTAGCCCCGTCGTAAAATTTTTCGTCGCTATTTCCGTCGCTAGTGGCGACCCGTGTCGGCCCCGTCGCTAATTCCCGTCGCTATAATGGACTTTTTTTGTAGTGGTCTTTTTATTCATCAGACAATACAAGTTGAAAAGATTTACAATGGTTCTACTAACTGTTGTTAATTTACAATGGTTTATAACCGTTGTCTATGTGCATGTAAAATTTACAACAGTGGCTAAGACAACGGTTTTCTAACTTCCTACACAATGGTTAAAAACTGTTGTCTTAGTGTTTTTTTGTAGTAGTGAATTAAGTGTCATTTTGAATGAATGCATACAAATTAATAAATTAATTGAGTTACCTAATACACCCTTGTGTGAATACATTAAATGAGTTAAATATAGATGCATAAATGTATTAAATGAGGGCAAATATGTGAAAAGTGTGAATTTTTTATCTCGAATTTATAGAATGATATTTTTTTTAAATAAAATAACAAAATTAGAATGACATTTATTCAGAAATTTTAAGAGTGATATTTAATATAGAATATAAGATGAGGGCGTACAGATTTTCACAAAGCTCCATGCATGGATACGCGAGCTCACCCATGCCTCAACACATGCAGTCCTTGAAAACTAACCACACCATATATATATATATATATATATGTATGTATATTTAGATTATTACTGTATTATTTTATGTTATTTAGATTGGATTTTACAGGTTACTGCACAAATTTCGTGTTATGTAAATCTACTCATATTTGCTCACTTGATTTGAAGTTTTGAACAATCGAATTATTAATTAACTAAATTTAATAAGTTGGGACTATGTGTATATATTTCACATAATTAGGAATATTAATTGATGGAATTTTTTTTAATCATGGTAGCTTTTTCGTAAAATTGTCAAAATGTTAATGGTGTCATTAACATAACCACATGAGATTAACTGTATATATAGAAAACCACATTAGATTAACTACTACAGAAAATTGAAGGATTTATTCCTATCATTTTTTTATTTTATTTAAAAAAATTATAGTTCCATTATATTAAGATATCATTTATTAGAAACCTGCAACTATTACTCACGAATGCGTAACATAGCTGTTGAATAAGAACATTTCAGTCATGCTCTTGAACTCTATATAGGCCATAGTAAGGTTGTCAGTGTGGTAATTTATACTTTGTGCATATGAAAAATAGATTGTACATTAGAATTTATAACTAGGAAAATGACCTTTATACACTTTTTGCCCAATTTTTTACAGGCCCATGCACATGGTCGTCACACGTGCCATGCATGTGGAACATGGTACCAGTTTGAATCCTGTTGATGGCTAGGATTAATTTATACAAAATCCAATTTTGTTTTATTATTGCAGTTTATTCTGCTATCAATATTTTATTTTCTGATATATTACAAAAGAGTTTAAAGCAGGGGAATATATTCCGTTGTTACCTTTTGATGAGTATATTATAGGTTACATTGCTCGAAGCACATGGTGAACAGTATATTTTACTGCCTAATTTGGACGTTTCTCCTCTATTCTTTTCCCCATTTTTTTTACCAACATACTAAACTATTATTAACCAAAAATAAGCATATATATATATATAAATATATATAATTGGTTTAATTTGGTGTACAAATCAACATTTTGGTCTCGCATGGATCTCTCTCTCTCTCAATTAGTTGGATTCAATATAAACATATATTAAATATTATATGTTCATTATTATTTGGGGCACACTTGTATGAAACTATTTAACGGGTCTCTTATGTTACACGGATCTATACCCCACCCAAATTCATTAAATTATAAAAAAAAAATGCTGCCGATAGCCGCTCTTCTCTCGCACACGCTTAGCCCACATCTCAACCAATTTGGAGCTTCCGTCAATCAAATTCCTAAATTTCTAAATTTCAATTTCTACGGAATAAACCGATCATCATCGTCAGCTATATTGATATGAATTGCTAGCAGCGCCCCATCTTCAATCCCACCAGAAAATGGTAGATTTTAATTTGCCCTAATTATGATGCGATAACCATCTAAGTAATCGTCGTAACAGAATTGTGAGTATCGCAGTTTGTCTCGATGAAACCTCATTTATGACAACAACCAGTTCCAGCTTCGATTTCAGGCATTGAAAATAGAAACAGCGCTCCGGCATAGAGGTGGTGTTGGCTGGCATGAAAAGTAGATGCTTTGATTTTTTTTAGGTTTTATTTGGTATTGGTACGAGTTATTGATCTCTGGATGGGGGGAGATGCAAAAGTTTGGATTCTGAATGAATTATCTTACCTTTCAATATGTTTTGGTTTGTCAAATGAAATGTGTAATATTAGTACCCAAAAGAAAAACAAAAAGTACAAAGACCAAAGAAAGAAAAAATACAAAAAACAAACTACTAATTAAGCTTTCTCAGAAGCTCTAAAGTAGCCATTCTCAAACAAATCAGAGTCAACTAAAGATTGAATCTCCTGGATAGAGTACATCCACCATTCCGCAACTCCTGTGTAAGTAGATAGCTTATCGGCCACTTGATTCCATTCCCTGTAAATATGTGAAACCCGAAATTGAATCTTGTCAAGATAATGAGTGATTATCTTAAAACGTGCTTTTGTCCGCTAAGGAGCAATGCACGATCTAATACTAAACAACCTAACCACTAAAGAAGAATCCACCTCCAGCCAAACATGCGACATATTTCTACTCTCTGTGAATTCAAGAGCAAAGATCGCCCCCATATCTCTGCTTCATAAGAAAAACCAATTCCCAATTTCTCCTGGAAATAGGTAAGAACTGAGCCCATGTGATTCCTGAAAACTCCACGGCAGGCAATCACCCCCGAACACCCAAAGCCAACCCATCCAAATTAATTTTGATCCATCCACGTGGAGGTGGCTTCCAGAAAACATAAATAAATGTCTTAGGTATCCTCAGACGACCCTTAACCCCAACCATCCTAAGAGTTAATAAATCTTCAACTGAATTCTGCATATAACCCATCTTTGCCGAAACACAAGCAGACTCTCTAAAAGTTGTCCGCATAACAGAAATTAGAGCAAAGGTTGAAGGCTTAGTCCTTTCAAAAATTGCACCGTTAGTATGCCAAATACCCCAAACAAGCGAAACCACACCAATGTGCCAAAGGATGAGAATCTGGGAGTTGAACGTACATGCCAAACAAAAGACAACCAGATCATGAAAAGAGGAGAAGTCTCGGAATTCCAAATGAAAAGCCGCAAATAACCAGGCCCAAGCATCTCTAACGGTAGAGCAAAACAAAAAAACATGATCAAAGGATTCCTCCGCTAGTCTACATTGCACACAAAACAAAGGCCTAGAATAACCAATCCCTCGCCACTTGTCCATCATTGGAAGTCTACCGAGAATGGCCCTCCAACATGTAATAGTATGGCGCACAGGAATAGCACTATGCTAAATCCATGTTCCCTACCGGACCGATGCAAAAGATTTTCTACAACAGAGCTTCGCCACCTTTGTAATAACCTGCCCATGTAGAGACCTTTTCCAACATCGTTCATCCTCCTCCTGAGTTATAGGGACCTGCAAAATATCCCATATAATTTCAGGAAACATGGTAGCAAATTCCCGAGTGAAAATCCAAGTGCCATTAATCAGAAAATACGAGAATCTATCAGTTAGCAAAAATTGAACATCTGCAGCAATATTCAACCTATCTGCAAGTGTATATCCCAACCAATTGTCAAGCCAAAATAAAGTTCGTCTGCCATTTCCCAAAATTGAGTGGGAGCCGTCAACCAAGCTTGCGATTTCACCCCTAACACCCGGCCAAATAGAGGAATAACATTTCTTTTTAGGAAAATGGGCTGAATGATTAAGGTATCTGCTGCGAAAGAGGTCGAATAATGCCACATTATTTGTAAGGATCTTCCACGCCATGCGCATCATAAGACTTTTTCCAAGGACAGCAAAGGAGGTCACCGCCAGTCCCCCTACTTCTTTCAAAGCACAAATGCGATCCCATGCAACAGATGATGAAGGACGATTACTAACATTACCAGTCCATATAAAATTCCTACATGCTCGTTCAATAGAAGACACCAGGTTCGCAGGCCATTTATACACCAGCATTGAATGAAGCGTCGAACCTGCTATCACTGAATTGACAAGGCAGATTCTTCCAGCAGTAGATAGCAACCGACCTTCCCATTTTGTGAATTTTGCCAACACTCGATCAGCTGCTTGCTGGAAAACTATGGACTTTGGAGAGCCTTCAAATAACTGAACCCCCAAATAGCGGAAATGGATTGAACCATTAACAAAACCAAAAAGCTGAGATACCAATGAATGAGTGGCAGGGCGCACTCCTTTACCAAAAAAGACTCGAGACTTCGCAGGACTGCAAATCTGACCTGAGGCAGTTGCATACTTATGTAAAATCTCATGAATGAGCTGCACATTTGCAGTTGAAGTTTTCCAGAAAATTAGAATGTCATCTGCATAGAGCACATGAGTCAGAAAATGATGATCCCGACAATAGCTCATTGGAATGAAACGCTGTTGAGAAGCTGCAAGAGAGATAGCTCAACTCAAAACCTCTTCCGCCAATCTAAACAAAAGCAGAGATAATGGGTCCCCTTGTCTAACCCCTCGAGAGCAGTTGAAATATCCCTTAGGCGTGCCATTAATAAGGATTGAGAGCCTAGCTGAAGATAAAATATGAGCAATCCAATTTCCAAAATGGAAAGGGAAGCCGAAACACTCCAACACTTTAGTTAAGAAATACCATCTCAAAGTGTCAAAAGCCTTCTTGATATCCAACTTAAGGGCCAAGTTATTACTGTTTCCAGTTCTATTCAGGGTGTTTATCCCTTCGGAGGCTAAAAGAATAGCATCATGTATTTGCCGTTTAGCGATAAAGCCATCATTTAACCATCCAATTCTGCTTTTTTGCTTGAGAAAGCTAACATCTGCAGCAAGCTTCTGATTGACAGAAGCTTGTAAGTCAATTTCCTTCTCCAAAAGGGCCTCAGAATATCCTTCAGTAGCAATTTTATCTTGTATAACCAAGAGGTTAGTTTGCAACTCTTACAGATCCCTCTTCACATTACCAAAAGTATTAATGTTCCATTGTTTAATAACAAACTTGAGACGCTTGAGCTTATTCATCACCTTTCGAATCTTACTGCAAGACTCCTCCGTCGCAGACCAAGAACCCTTAATCATTTCCAAAAAGCTCTCATGCTCAGTCCACATGGACAAAAAACGGAAGGGGTGGGGACCAATAAAAGAATCCGAAGAACAAATCACCACTAAGGGAGAGCGATCAGAGCAAATTCTCAGAAGATTACAAGCTGAGACAGAGTCAAAACCCTCACGAAACACATCAGACACCAAAGCTCTATCCAAGCGACTTTGTACATGTTCCGGAAGCATCCGTCGACTAGATCACGAATAAAAGACCCTAGAAGAAGGCACCTCATGCAAGTTAGCATTATCAATAAAAGTTTGAAATTCAAAGCAAGATAAACGATGAAGGGGAATAGAGCTAATGCGTTCATACGCTCCCCTAACCACATTAAAATCACCAAGAAAAATAATAGCTCCTGAGTAACAAGACAAATCCTCCCAAAGTTGTCGTCTGTTAATATAAGAATTATCCGCATTAACAAAAGCAACAATTCCACTGTACGCATTCTTCAGAAAGGACAACACCACGCACTGTGCCGAAGCAAACAACACCTGCACTTTCGTAAATAGAGGAGAAAATCCTAATATTAGAACTATGAGCATCCCTTGAATTTTGGAAAATAGGAGTAAGCCTCAACTCCTTCCAAAAAGCTACAAACTTCTTTTTAAATCTAGCCTTTGGCTCCAATATTCCCAGAATGTCAGGTTTAAAATCCTTGCAGAGATTTCTTAACATGTTACGAGAAGGATCATTAGCAATCCCGCATATATTCCATGATAAAAAAATTCATAAATTAAAAAGAGGGAGATGAAAAAACTAAGTTCTCCGTTTCAGAAGTAAAAGACTCCTCCACCTCCTCATCCACTAGACCCCATTCTAAGGTAACTTTGGCCATATTTTGCAGAGCCTTCGTATTAGAGGAAGAAACTGCAAAATTTGTAATAGACTTCCCCGAGGCCCTAGCTAGAGGTGCCCACGGTTCCGGTTCCAACCAGCTCCGGTTAGAAACCGCCGGTTAAGTGGTTAAGTGGTTCCGGAAGGCCAGAACCGGAACCGCACCATGGTAAGGCGGTTGCTGGTTACGGTTTTGGTTACCGGTTTGTCCCAACGACGGTTAGCACCGGTTACCGGCGGTTACCCGGTTAAGCGACTCCTCTAACTGCTCTCTCGAAGGCTCCCCAATTTTTCCATCAATAGAATCCTTAAGGGACTCCTCTAACTGCTCTCTCGAAGGCTCTTCTAGCAAACCTTTATCCTTAACCGCTAAACGGCTGGATTTCCTCACAGGTGGAAGTGGATTTTTTTTCTGTGGTTTATTTTTTGTCTTTGGGACCCCCGGTGAAAGCTGAGAAGGCTCTACCTAAGCCTTGTCACCCCCTGCATCAGCCCCTTCCTCAATTGCCTGCACCACCTCACTATTCTTAACTTCTGCAGCATTTGAGCCCTCCTCAAACTCCTTCTCCATTTCACTGTCAGTAGAAGAGCAATCTTCCACCAAAACATCCCTTTCCGCAGCCTCCCCTGCATTAGAGATGCCCTCCTCTCTAGAGAAGTTTGCAGGAGGGAAAACTTGTTAGCAGTCACCAGCAAATTCGTAGATGAATGTTGCCCCACCGGCTGACTTGCCCTTGACTTGTCAGGCACCACAACTTCCAAAACTGGGGAGTCCTTGTGCGGCTTAGAACCAACCTCCTGCCATTCTGGAATTGTCCATGTCTTTCTCAATAGGAACAGACTTGCAATGTGAAATATCCCTTCCCTAGAGAGATTAGACGCCAAGGGTTCGTAGTTTTCCACATCTTTCTGAGAGCAGTTTGCAATTCAAATAAAGGCCAAGGCTTATCCCCCTTGGAAAGCATCAGACATCCAATTAGCGAAAATTGGAACTTTGCCAACTGCGATTGATATATGTCCTCCGGAATTGAGATAGAACAGAAATCCCCTCATTTCACCGGCTGGATACGGGATAACGATATAGTGAACACGTCTGGATGGCGAGGCAACTGAACCCTACCCAACACATATGCATAAGATCGACCATGCACAGCTGTAACAGATTTTGCATGTGAAATCCTAGCCACCGAATTAGGGTTAACTGGTTGATTTTTCAAAGTTCGTGAGGAATCCTTGGGTTGATTTTCCAACACTTGTGAGGAGTCATTGGAGGGAGAGGCTACATTCAGATGAGAGACCTGAACATGATTGAACTGGGATTAGACGATGGTGGCTGAGACTATGATTTTCAGATGGAAAAAACGGAGGAGATAGAAGAGAGCATTTTTACTTATGAGAAATCAAAATATCATAATAAAATACAGAATATGTTTTGGTTTGTGATAAGTATATTTGAGGTTTTTGAGCTCAATCACATATTCACCTCATCTCTCTAGATATATTCTTCGGCTATATTGTTGTTGATTTAAGATGGTAATTTAATCTTTCTAGGATCAATTTTTTGAGATTGTAATGATACAATGTGATTCATTTCTTTTCTCCCCAATATTTTTTCTGTAATTCATTGAGAAAAAGAATCACGAGCCACACCACATTTCTTTTTACTTATTTCTCTTCTTTGAAAAACATCCAAAATGATTCTAAAAACTATATCATAGGTAATGATATTGTAATTAACCCTAGAGCTAATGATACGTCAACTTAAAGCCAATGATACTTCATATCAAAATTAATAATACTTTAGTCGAGAGCTAACGATACTTCACCTCCTAACTATATATATTTATCTATTTTTAATTCAATAATTAATGATTAATCACTACTACAAATATGTTAATAGACAACGCCTTTAAGACAACGGTTTTACATTGAAACCGTTGTATTTTAAAATTTCACAACGGTTTACAGATAAACCGTTGTATTTCTCTATCCGTCTTCAATGAACGACAACGGTTTCATACTAACCGTTGTCATTAAGCGTTGTTAATCTGAACTTAGACAACGGTCCCAAAACAACGGTTTCAAAAACTGTAGTGAATTTTTTTAAATGATAAACAACGGTTTTATTAACCGTTGTGGATTTCCAATGTCAGGTAGACAAAGGTGGGTTCTAATTACAACCGTTGTGTCTTGAGTGTTGCTAACATTACACAACGGTTTGCAGAAGTGATGTAAATATGTATTGTTACTTTAAATTGTATTAATCAATTTTCCATATTTTACATTTAGCTATAAATTCTTTTATGTAATATGATAATAGAAAAAAAATGAATAATTTTAAATAAATTGAAAAAAATCCAATAACCCATATAGAAATTTTATTTAGTAAATAATTTCTTTTAATTTATATAACTCTAATATTTATATTTTTTATATATATACATACATATATAATTTTTGAACGAGCTAATTCCATTGTATTCTCCCTATAATTCATTATAAAATATATCATATACATTTATCTACCTTATAATTACCTTATAATATTTTGCATCTATATATAAAAATTAGTATTTTATTTGCGCGTTGCGTGATGACTGCCGACTGCTATAACGTAATTTTTTATTATAATTATTTATTTTATAAATAATGTTTCTTTCATTGTATTACAAAAATTTTAAACACGAAATCAGACGCGGATAGGGTCATTCCTATCTAATATGAAAAGTCAAATGTCAAGGTTTGATTATGATGAACAAAAATTAGAAATTATATTTTAAATATATTTTCTCATGTATAGACATGTATTATTTTTTTCGAATTTTATACATAATAGATGATTACAAAAGATAATACAAACATATATACCATCAAATTTTTAAATTTTAAACGAATGGACTCTTATTTTAGTACTTGGACATAATAATCTTTCAAAAAATGGAATCAAATAAAAAAAAAGAACGAATTAAAATAATTAGCAAATAATTTCTTATAATTAAAAAAAAACCCCAATATTTATATTTTTTATATATATTTATACATACATACATATATAATTTTAACAAGATAATTCCATTATATTTATGTATAATTCATTATAGAATAGAATATATTATTTACATATATCTACCTTATAATTATCTTATAATATTTTGCATCTATATAGAGAAATAACTTCAGTATATATGCATCTCTACAAGTCAGATGAAAAATACTAACTTTCATTTATTTTCTACGAAAAACCCTCCGATTCAGTCTCTGCGGAAAACCTGTTCGCCAACTTCATTATATGCGTAGTCTCTACAAGTTAGACGAAGAACAAAAACCTTCAATCTGATATTCGCCACAAAACTTGTGATTCAGTCTCTACATAAAACCCCTTCACAGGAAACCCTCTGCGGCAGCGGAAATTGAAAACCCACTACATTTTGTATTTATCTCTCTGGTGGTTGTCAATTCAAAGCATAGTCTCCATCAATTGATCAATTGGTTGAGACGAAATACAGATGAGCGATTTAATTAATTCGAATTTTTTTATCCAATTTTAATCTAACAAAGCACTGAGGACGTCTGTTATTATTATTTAATTTGATTTTTTCCTTGTCTTTCCTATAATTTTAATAAATTGGAAAAAACTTCAATAATTCATATAGAAATTTTAACTAACAAATATTTTTTCATAATTTTAAAAACTCCAACATTTATATTTTTTCATACATATGCATACATATATTGTTTTAACTTGGTAATTCCATTATATTTTCTTTATAATATTTTGTATCTAAAAAAATAACTTCTCAGTATCCAAGTCGATCTCCACAGTAAAAACCCTTACTCCTGAGATCCCTCCAATTCAGTCTGCAGAGCGGCGGAAATTGGAAACCCTCCTCTCCGGCCTATTACTTCTCAAACCCGTGGAGAGAGAGAGATTAATTGTAATAAGGTAGGGTTTTTGAGGTGGTATAGGAAACTAATAAATGGAGCGCTAGGGATTGGAGGCAGTGTTAGCGGGGATGGAGGCGAGCATAAAGGAGGATCTCTCCATGGAGATTGATCCCCCCTTCAAGAAGAATCCCGCCACTGCCGATGACTGGCGGAAGGCACTCAACAAGGTAGTCTGATTTTTCCTTGTCTTTTTTATAATTTTAATTGCCTGTTTGTGTTCTGGAAACTGGAAGAATGTTTTCTTTCTGATTTTCAAGCTTGTGTGTGTTCGAAGAAAGATAATTAAAATGTGTTATGGGAACTGGAAGTTTGGGTTAAGGCAATGCAATAATTATTAATGAGATATAGAAGCCATTAAGAGAATGGAGAATGATTTTGAAGTATGTTTGTGCGATGAAGTTGATGCAATCCACTTAATTAGGAATTTTAAAGCCTAGGCTATTTGAATCAGCGTGAAAGTTGATGTGATTCACAATAAAATTTAATCCTTCTTTTTTTAAAGACCTTCTAAAGTATTTATTGATAAATATATTAGAGCAGATCCACTCTCTGTATTCTATAATGCATATTTGGTCCTTATCAAAGTTGTTTGAGGATTGGAAAGAATAGGTGAACTAATCAACCCTTGAGGTCTCAGCATTGACTATTTAGTATTTACAAATAGATAGTTTTACCGAGAAAAAATCTTGTGTTTGATGGTGATTTGTTTTTCCCTAGAAAGTTTGTCTTTTATTGTAGGTTTTAAGGGAATAAGTATACATCATTGAAATTTGGCATCTTTTGGCAGAAGTTGGTTTTGAATTTTTAATTAGATTCATGTGTTCTGTTTCTAAGATTTTAGCATTTGCTTTTGTCCATAGGGTTCTGCTTATACAGGTCCTCCATTGACATCTGCTGAAGCCTTGGTGGCAATCCATGACATTTCTCCTGAGAAAGATTGTCTTTCACTGAAAAAGGTGTTTATCTGAAACTCCTCGCAAATTGGTTTAAGTAGTGAAGTAAAAAGAAGTTTAGTTTCATATATGAAAAATGTATTCTGGATAATTGGAAATTACATGGACTATGGTCATTCCTTTATTGAGGTGCTCCTTACTTAAACTATTAAGCAACTGAACCAGATTCTTAATACTATATGTTGGATTAGGGATACTTTGTTACATGAAGTATATATTTCTAGTCACCTATCTTTCTTGTTAAAGTTGTTTATATTGTCATATTGTTGTGATAAAATCATGTTGATCTCCGCAGGGGGCTGCCACCCTCCCCCTTGACCCTGGTAGTTGTAGTTTGGCAATTCTCTTAATTTCTAAGTAGAATTTTATGAAAATATCAACATTTCTCATCTATTTTCAAAACAATAAGTTAATGAGAAGAAATGAAATGTGTGTTCAAACAAGCTATCTTTCTAAGAATAAATAAAATGCCCAACTAAAATATATTTTAAGTGTGTGTTTCAAGGCAACTCTATCTTGTAATTTTTCAGGCTTATTAATTCATTTACATGTGTTATGGGAACTGGAAGTTTTATTTCTGCATGAATTGTGAAGTACTCATCTTCTAAATCTTTGAAATTCTGGACTAATTTATATGCTATTATTTTACTACAGTCTGTCCCTAGCTGGTATCCTTGAGATCAAAGAGGGCTATAATCCTGCTACTTGAATGTTGGACATTAGCACTCCTGCAATGGAGGCTCATCTCAATGTTGACTTTGTTGAAATCTACGCGCAATCTGAGTTGTACCGGTAAATATGCATAGTGCTAATACAATGTCAATGTCAATGCCAATGTCATTTCTTGATCTTCTATTCCCTCTTATTCATGCATCTCATAGGAGAAATCAAGAACTGATAAAAAAAACTTAGCAATCCAGCCCCGGGATCAGAAGATCTACACTTCTCGACAAAATATGCTCAGTCTTTCAGCACTAAGCGCAAGGCTTGCTTCTGGAAACAGTACTCATCTTCTTGGAGGAATACTCAATGTAGGTAAATCAGATTCTTTATGACAATGATCATTGGAATCATATTCGGGGTTATATTTTGGAAGGAGCAAATGCAAGTAAAAATTTGAGGACTTATGTTGATATATACCTCTTGTCACATCTATTTACCTGAAATTGGAATATTACTCTGCATAGGTCTAAACAACAAGATTTGACGAACCTGCTTGGAGCTATGCACTTTGCTATGATGTTTTACATCTGTTGTTCCGTCAGTCTTAGCAGCAGAAAGAACTGTGTTCCACTATGAGAAGGCAGTAGGGATATATTTAGCATTGCCTTGTGCATGTGCATTTGCACAGGTGAAAAGAATTACTTCATAATAAATTTGGACATGGTAAAATTGTAAAACCTACTGATTTGATTTCAATTTTCTGTATATATATATATATATATATATATATATATATATAACAGGTGGCAATCGAGATTATCTGTGTCGCAATCCTGATATTCATATACAGCCTTATGCTCTACCTGATTGGATTTCATTGGTGTGCTGATAAGTTCTCTAGTTCTACTTCTTTTTCATATGCTTCATCTATTTCACCTCGTATGGCATGATGCTCATAACTCTCACTCCAAACTACAATATGTTTATTCAGCTGCTTCTCCTAAGTTCTTATGGATTTGTACTTTTGTATTGCTATATTGTTTGTATCTTTTTTTTGCTAATTTTTAAGGTTAGATCAATGGGTGTTTACTTTTTGTATGTTACATATTTATTTGATGTTTTATTAATTTATTTGTCATTTACTTGGGTGTTATTTGTATGAATGCAGGTGGAGAATGAACTTGATACTGTTGTACACCGATTTTGCAGACATAGAGATTCCTCATTTATTATTGAAGACAATTAATCAGTTTGTTAGAGTTTAGCATTCACATTTTTTAGACTTTGTGTAGAATTTTAATTAGATATTTTCCGGTCATTCAACTCTATATTTTTCTACATTTATGACTTCATTTAATTTTTAAATAAATGTTATTGTTTGTTATTTAATTTTATTGTTCATGGTCATGCATTTATGCGTTGAAAATTAACAAATTTATAATTTTTTTTATCAAATATCATTTCTTTTATAAAATCAATTAAAAAATACAACGGTTTTTAAATAAATTGTTGTTTGTAATGAAGCATTGCAACGGTTTTCCCTCAGAAACCGTTGTCCAAATAAGAAAAATATCTAACAAGACAACAGTTTTTACCAATATAGAATTAAAGGACAACGGTTTACAAAAGGAATTGCTGTCGCATGTACTGAAATTACAACGATTAAGCTAAAAAACCGTTGTCTGTTGTTGGACAATAAATGGAAAAGTACAACAGTTTATTTATAAAGCGTTGTCAATTTATAGAGATAGACAACACCAAATTATTTCACAACGGTTCTAAACCGTTGTTTGGTATGAAATGACAACGGTTTTTTGACCGTTGTAAATTGTCTCAACAAAAGACAACACCACTATACACAACGGTTTTTAAAGTAGATTTACAACGGTAAATACCCGTTGTCTATTAATGTATTTGTAGTAGTGAATCTCGATAATATATCATAACTAATGATATTGTACCTCATAGTTAATGATACTTCACTTCAGAATTAATGATACTTCCATCTCATACCTAATGTTCTTTCTTTGTTCTTGATTTGATAATTATATAACCATCGACAATATTATATTATAGTTCACATCATATCTAATTACACTTCACCTTGTTGACAATACTTCATGATAAAGCTAATACATCTCATATGTATCGTCGATGAAATGAAATTATTGATACTTCACATTCTTCACCTCATAGCTAATGATACTTCAGCTCAAAGCTAATTATACATCACATCAGAGCTAATTATACTTAACCTCAGAAATATTAATATTTCTCTTTTTTAATTCAATAATTAATGCTTAATCTCGATAATATATGATAACTAATGATATGTACCTTATATTTGATGATACTTCACTTCAAAGTTAATGATACTTAGCCTCACGACTAATATTGATACTTCTATATTCTTGCTTCAATAGTTATTGTTTAATCATGGACAATAGCTAATGATATTTCACCTCATAAATAATGATACTTCACTTCTGAGTTAATGATACTTCATCTCATAGCTAATGATACTTCTCTATTTTTGGTTTGATAATTAATATTGAATCACCAATATTATTCTTCAGCTTAACTCGTGATCTCAAATGATATCCAAAAATCAAAAGTTGAATGAGCTCTAATCAAATATTAATTGATCCCTCCTAACATAGTTAAAAATTAAATCAGTGGAACTGATTCCGTTAAGCAAATCATATTTAGTAAATGAAACTCATGCACATCTACTGTAAACATTTTTAATCACAAATACAATATCTTTCAACAACTTAAATAAGCTCTTGGGAGCATCAACTCTGTTTTTCGTAAGATAGAATACAAAGGTAGAGAGTTTACTTAAATTAGTTTTCATTATTGTTGATATACATTCAAAAATCAAAATAGATTACAAATCTTTGAATATTCATAGCATGAATTTTGGACTTCTTTGCTTTCTTCCTCTGATCCTCACCTGAGGATTTTTGTTTTCTTATCCCAATTCTTCTCAAGATTAATTTCAACAAGTTTTTTGTTAACAAATGATGAAGATTTCCTTGACTTCATTTTAATCCTTAAACAAACATAAAAATGGTAGTTTTGTAAACTATTATCAAAGAAACATGCATACCAACAATTTCATATCTCATTATAGTTTTTATATTCATCATGTCTTAAGGAGATTAGTTCACTTTTATTATCAATATTTAACAATAATTTCTTTTAGAGATCGGTGAAGATCTAAATAGCGAGATATTTTATCTTCTTACCTTGCTTACTTACATGGATGATTGATTACATATTGAAATAATTGAAAACTAATACAGATTAAACAGAGGCATAAATGCAAGACAACAAGGAGATCCCTCAAACAACATCAAAATATTTGAGAAGTCTTACATAATATCTTTTCTTGGCCATTGCCCAATACTGGTGCAGAGTGGATCAGTACTGAGATCAAATAATACACATTATACATGCATATATTTATCTGAACATTATTTAATAGGACTAGTGCTCGATACAAGAAGATGAATTGGTGCATCATTTGGTGGTAAAAGAGAAAATTTCACTTTTGGTCTCATAGGACACACCTCAATTCAATTTTGGTCTCGACACTATCAATTTTGGTCTTTTTTCAAAAATATCGCTCAGTTTTAGTCCCATAAGTTTAAGATTATCAATTTTGGTCCCATGATTTTTAAGCTAAAAGCGGGACCAAAATTGATATTTTCTCTATTTGGGACCAAAAATGATAGTATCGGGACCAAAATCGAACTAAGGTGTGTCCTATGGGACCAAAATCTGAAATTCTTCGATGGTAAAACTCGATAATAATAAGATCCAGTTTCCAAACAATTCTTTTGAGGCCGATTTATCCTTATGACCTTTTGAGGTTATGGCAATAGATATTGCATTGACATACTTGTATGTGATTGTATATTTGCCTGAAAAAACAATTGCTCCAGTGCTCCATGAAGCATATATATCACCTAGATTAACTATAAATGCCCTAAATCAAATAAAATAATATAATAATAATACTTAATTTCAATTGTCCGTGTTTATATACAATACCAAATATATTGGATATCTATACACTAACTTAATTAATCATAAGTGAAGACTAAACAAAAAATTAGATTATTGACTTTAAAAAGTAGGAATTTACTATCAGTGTCAAATATCCATATTTTCAACAATAAAGTTGGCTAGAAGATAAAGAAATAATCTTTGCACTAATAATAAGGTAGTATTAGTTTTCTTGCAAACATAAAATTGAATATACCTAACCATACAAAGAAAATTATGCACTGATGATCAGAGATGAAGAACAACAAGGATGCTAAACCTCTGATATGTGCACTAGCTCCGTGTTGATAATTTTTTTAGTGGATAGAATATTTTTCAATTTGTACATCTTTTCAGTAAGCATTTGACAGAGTAAAAATTAGAAATTTGGGGAAAATCGAATTAAAATTAGAGTTTGAATCTCGGTCTCACATTAAGAAATTGAGTGGGAAAATCTGGTGAATCCATTGGGCGACGTCTCTGATTGAAGACCTCGGTGGTGGGTGTGAATCTGCTATGATAGACTAAAAGCCTTCGGCAAGAAACACAGTGGCCTCGACAGAGGAGAATCAAGATTGAAGTGGTTTTCGGCGGAGAAGAATCGCGTTTGTGAAACATTGCGTTGTTTTTTTTTTTCTTTTCAATTTATATAATTTAGACTGTCTCATACAAGCTTTTATCTTACTATTTAAAGTCGATAATGATGTTACACAATCCAAATTAGTGGCGCAGGTCGTCAATCTCGGGGGTAAATCCAAATCGATAATTATTTGTAAAGATTGATGCACTAAGAACGAATAAATTGAATTATTTGAAAAGTAAATCCCAATTTTGAGATAGATCAAATCCTTATAAAATAAACATTAATTATGATATCCCAAGTAGGGGTGTAATCGAGCCGAGTCGAGTTGAGTAATAGCCTTATCGAGCTCAAGCTCGATAAGAAAAACTCGAAGCTCGACTTGACTCGAGCTCGGTCGAATTTTAATTTTTTGAGCTCGAGCTTGACTCGATAGCAAACTCGACAAGCTCGAGCTCGACTCGACTCGATTATGTATAAATATTAAATAAAAAATTATTTTTACTTAATTTTAAATAAATATAATTTAATTATTAATGATATATATGTAAATAATTAAATTATTAACGGTAATTTGTAATTATACTAAAGCTCGATTAAGCTCGATAAGGTTCGCGAGCCTGTCGAGCTCATTATTATGGAGCTCGAGCTCGAGCTCGGTAACTACTCGAGTAGCTCGAACTCGAGCTCGACTCGACAAACCTCGAGTCAATTCGAGCTTTCACCGAATTGATCCCGAGTAGGCTCGACTCACTTACATCTAGTGGCGGCCCTGAGAGTGTGTGAGATGTGCGCCGCACAGAGGCCTCAAAAATTTAGGGGCACAATTTATATAAATTTTTAGTACCAGTAAGTCATATTAACACATGTTAATTTACAAAAAAAAAAAATAGTCTTTTAGTTTATAAAAATTAATTCAGGTCTTTTAAAAAATAATATAAGAAAGAGCAGTTCAATATTTGGCCCAAGTTATTACTGTTTCCAGTTCTATTCAGGGTGTTTATCCCTTCGGAGGCTAAAAGAATAGCATCATGTATTTGCCGTTTAGCGATAAAGCCATCATTTAACCATCCAATTCTGCTTTTTTGCTTGAGAAAGCTAACATCTGCAGCAAGCTTCTGATTGACAGAAGCTTGTAAGTCAATTTCCTTCTCCAAAAGGGCCTCAGAATATCCTTCAGTAGCAATTTTATCTTGTATAACCAAGAGGTTAGTTTGCAACTCTTACAGATCCCTCTTCACATTACCAAAAGTATTAATGTTCCATTGTTTAATAACAAACTTGAGACGCTTGAGCTTATTCATCACCTTTCGAATCTTACTGCAAGACTCCTCCGTCGCAGACCAAGAACCCTTAATCATTTCCAAAAAGCTCTCATGCTCAGTCCACATGGACAAAAAACGGAAGGGGTGGGGACCAATAAAAGAATCCGAAGAACAAATCACCACTAAGGGAGAGCGATCAGAGCAAATTCTCAGAAGATTACAAGCTGAGACAGAGTCAAAACCCTCACGAAACACATCAGACACCAAAGCTCTATCCAAGCGACTTTGTACATGTTCCGGAAGCATCCGTCGACTAGATCACGAATAAAAGACCCTAGAAGAAGGCACCTCATGCAAGTTAGCATTATCAATAAAAGTTTGAAATTCAAAGCAAGATAAACGATGAAGGGGAATAGAGCTAATGCGTTCATACGCTCCCCTAACCACATTAAAATCACCAAGAAAAATAATAGCTCCTGAGTAACAAGACAAATCCTCCCAAAGTTGTCGTCTGTTAATATAAGAATTATCCGCATTAACAAAAGCAACAATTCCACTGTACGCATTCTTCAGAAAGGACAACACCACGCACTGTGCCGAAGCAAACAACACCTGCACTTTCGTAAATAGAGGAGAAAATCCTAATATTAGAACTATGAGCATCCCTTGAATTTTGGAAAATAGGAGTAAGCCTCAACTCCTTCCAAAAAGCTACAAACTTCTTTTTAAATCTAGCCTTTGGCTCCAATATTCCCAGAATGTCAGGTTTAAAATCCTTGCAGAGATTTCTTAACATGTTACGAGAAGGATCATTAGCAATCCCGCATATATTCCATGATAAAAAAATTCATAAATTAAAAAGAGGGAGATGAAAAAACTAAGTTCTCCGTTTCAGAAGTAAAAGACTCCTCCACCTCCTCATCCACTAGACCCCATTCTAAGGTAACTTTGGCCATATTTTGCAGAGCCTTCGTATTAGAGGAAGAAACTGCAAAATTTGTAATAGACTTCCCCGAGGCCCTAGCTAGAGGTGCCCACGGTTCCGGTTCCAACCAGCTCCGGTTAGAAACCGCCGGTTAAGTGGTTAAGTGGTTCCGGAAGGCCAGAACCGGAACCGCACCATGGTAAGGCGGTTACTGGTTACGGTTTTGGTTACCGGTTTGTCCCAACGACGGTTAGCACCGGTTACCGGCGGTTACCCGGTTAAGCGACTCCTCTAACTGCTCTCTCGAAGGCTCCCCAATTTTTCCATCAATAGAATCCTTAAGGGACTCCTCTAACTGCTCTCTCGAAGGCTCTTCTAGCAAACCTTTATCCTTAACCGCTAAACGGCTGGATTTCCTCACAGGTGGAAGTGGATTTTTTTTCTGTGGTTTATTTTTTGTCTTTGGGACCCCCGGTGAAAGCTGAGAAGGCTCTACCTAAGCCTTGTCACCCCCTGCATCAGCCCCTTCCTCAGTTGCATCTGCAAAGTTGCTAGTTATTTATTTATTTATTAAAATCTTACTTGCAATTGACCATGTCACAAGAAAGATTGAATAGGCTTACTTTGATATCCATTGAACAAGAGTTGCTAGAAAATATTGATTTTGAAAAAATTATACATGAGTTTGCTTTAAAAAATGCTAGGAGAAGTATCTTTAAATAATATTTTGTAGTTTGCGATCATTATATTATTTAAAATATTTTTTCTTTTGTTTCAAGTTCTTTCAAATATCAGTGAGCGCGCACAAGTCACATGATTTTAAAGTTTTCAAGAATGCAAACTTTAATGATTTGAACATATCAAACAAATATTTTTAGGCGCATTTTATAGGGTGAATTACACTTTGTTACCTACATTTTTTTTCGAAAAATGACCAACTTTTTCAAAATTAACAAAAAAATACCTATTTTTTCAAAAACAATTCAAATATAACATTTAACCAATTTTACGGCCATAAAATCGCATGTAATTGATTGTATTTTAATATTCCTATTTCCTCAGTCATGTGGAAAAAATTCATCCAATCAAGAAATATTAAATTAAAATCAATTACATATGATTTTCGGGCCGTAAAATTAATTAAATATTAGAATTGCAAAAAAAAAATGAAAATGTGAACACGATTTTGTTTATTTTGAAAAAGTGCGTCATTATTTAAAAAGTACTTAAAATATAGGCATCAAAGTGTAATTTATCTCATTTTATTCGTATTATTAAATTTTAATTTTAATAAATTAGGGACACCATTTTTTATGTCCGCACAAGACCTTCAGAATCTCTGGACCAACCCTACTTACACCCCTAATCCCAAGTGTTGTTTTTCAATATTTCGGACACAAAATCATTAATTTAGTTCCTCTCTTTTATCATCGTGGTCAAAGCTAAAACATGCATGTTGAAATGGACAGATATAAATGAGTTCAGTCAATCTAATTTTTCCCTATTATAATTTAATTTAATTTCCGTCTCTTTCAATATTAATAACAGTAATCCACAAAGTTCCTCGTGAAGAGCAGTGTCCAATTTCAAGTTTGAACCATGGCAGTTGGTCCGTGTTCAAAACTTGACCATAAAATGACAAAAAATCCCCACCCAAAAAAAAAAACAACCTTGAACTGGGCCGCTATGACTAATATGTATCATCTCTGAAAAAATTAAGAGAAGATTAATAATATCGATTTTTGAGAAAACAAAATTAGGCCTAAAATGCGCAAACAAATCGGGCTTTGTTGAATTAATTTTAGTATGGGCTAATCACAATCAAGAAGACATAGCTGGGCCCCAGTCCATAAATGTAATAGTTCACATTGGCCCTTCGTGAGTTTTGAATACGTGAATATTCCTTCGAATATTCATTTTAGTCGGTACATATAAAATTAAAGAATTGTCAATTCAGTACCCTCCTGAAATATGGTAATTTATAAATTCAAAATCTGAAAAATGAAAACTATGAATCCAAGATCTAAAAGTGATAATTGTCAATTTAGGACTTCAAAAATCATGTATTTGGATTTATTTTATGTTTTAATTATTTTTAATAATTTCTTTACTATATCTAATTGATAATTAATAAAGACATTTTCTCTGAAAAATAATATAAAAATAATTAAAAAATAAAAAGAAATTAAAACTTGTTCGTTCTTTTATTTCAATTTTAAAATAACTTGCAAATTGCTCGAGCCTAATTATAGTAAAACTTGGTGAGAAAAGATATCATATCTGATGCGGATCGAGCTGAGAAGATGTCTGATCTGATTAGAGTATCGGAAGGGCCTGTGACAAAATCGAGAGCTAAGAGGTTCAAAGAGAGTCTCAATTGATTTATTCAAGAAGTCTGGAGCCAATCAAAGAGACCCGTGGAAGGAGCTAATCTCAAGGTGCAGCGCGAGCAACGACATGAGTTCAACGCCCACACTGAGTGGCGCGACCCATGCTCTGATACGGAAAGACGTTTCACTTTGGTCAAGGCGCGAATACCTTATTCACGGCGACAGACGCGACTAACCCCGTATCGCGCCTAGTACACATGTCAGCGGTTTATCCAATTTTAAGACCTTTTATTTTCTTATTTTATTACGATATTAATTATGATTATGTTATTTTTGGTCCCAACTATAAAAAGAATGTAAAGTGTATTTTTCAGCATACATTATTCATATATCAAAGTTATCTGTGAGTTTTTCTCTTTGGAGATTTCTCCGAACTTCACGTGAACACCGTGAGTTCAAATTGAGCTATCAAATAGAACAACACATCTATTTATGGCGTCTTCACTACAATCTAAGATTTTTATTTACAATTGCCATCACATCACGAAATCCATATTCGTGGTTCTACGACGTTGTGAGGCTAGGGTTTTTGATTTTTCTACCCAAATCTATCGTTATAGTTTGATACTCCTAGAAAGAGAAAGGATCTCTGTCATTAATCATCTGCCAATGAGGATCTCATCAAGTGGTATCAAAGCCTCAGCTTTATAACAGGTTCCAATTTATAGGCTTTGATTATCTATTATTTAATTTCTCGCCAATTAAAAAAAAGGAAAGAATCGAAAAAATCAGCATAAAAAAGGAAATTCGAGCTGATAAAAAGGAGTTTTTTGGTAGAAAATATTTTGGCACTTTCATTATATTTTGGTTTGTTATTTGGGGTCCCCAAAGTGCTTACATATTGTCTATATAGAAGTTGAAAAGTTTTTGGAAATTTTCAAAATTTTCAGTAAAATTTTCCGGTGAATTTTTTGGTGCTTTTGAGATAGGTCATTTTGGAATTCATTGGTATTGATTGTAAATTCTTGTATTTTCTTTGGAGAGAATTCAGTGGTAAAAGACAAGAGTGTGTGAGATCAATATAGTAAAAAGAGCTATCTGTGTAATGCACGAGAGTAAACTTGTGAGGTTGTGAGATTAGAATTTTGTTAGAATTCTATTATTTTTCTCAGTTCTGTATTTCGTTTAAATTGTTCTGTTTTCTTCAATCTATATTATTATCTGCAATGAGTAAAAAAAATCATGCAAAAAAAAATCGTTCAACAAAAAAAAAAGATAAAAAAAATCAAAATATCTAACAAAACTGCAGGTACTTGAGACAAAGCTACGAGTTCCGGAGATGAAGCGGCTAAGACCTTTGATCCTAAATACATAATGAAGGCCATAGAACAACATCTGGGAAGAATGTTCAAGGAAGAGATGGTTGCATTAAATGAGAGACTTGATAACATGGAGGCTTCAATGTAGGAGTAATCTCAACAAGGTCCCCGTGTAAATAGAGATGATAGAGGAGGAAGAGGTATAATAGACAGAGGAAGAGGAAGAGGAAGAGATGGAAGAGATAGAGGTAGGAACTACCGTAAAGCTGAAAGAGAGAACTATTATGAGAGCAAGGTGATCCATTATTGTACCTTGAATGAGAACAGAAAGTCGAGATGATATTTGATTGTGACAACTATTCCGAGCTGAAGAAGGTTAAGCTAGCGTGTAACCCCTAGTCCCAGGAGAACAATGATTAATAGATCGGTGCGCTACTGGGGGAGGGGAAAAAGGTTGTTACCATTAAGATTGGAGAATAAGAGATCTTAATTAGATACACATGATTAATAATAGGTAAATGTCTTTTAGAAGTTTAGGCAACATAACTTTTGTAACTGGAGTAAATCCACATTTTTAAACATATAATAAGAAAGGTGATTGGCTAAAAATTCAATCACAAAGATAAATAGGATCTAGACAAATAATAAGATCAGTATATGAATCGCAACATATAGTTAATTATTTCAAGTATGAACAATGTTAGTGCATTCATTTAGCACTAAGTGTTTTTAGATTGACACGATCCTTATGGCGATTCAAAAAACACAAAAGTTTTAGTTTTTCAAGTTTTGAATACCATGATCTAGACATGATGATATGAACATTCCATTGCCAATCTGATTGAAGATCGAATAATGTACTTAATCGTGTTTATGAAAATGATCATATACATGGTTGTCCAGAGAGTTTCCAAGAGATGCACCAAGCTGAATTTGAGGAGATAAAGTTTCTTATTAAAGATGGACGTATCAGAATAGAAGGTGCGTTTCTCAAGATGAAGATCTAGATGGAAGAAGGTGAGTTCTATTCAAGAAAGACTTCTAAACTAGGGTAGTCCGAATCATACTAGGAATGTTTCCTTTAGAGCTTGATTCAATTTAAGACTTTTCTAATTACCTTGTTTAGACTATACTTTGTTCCTATAAATAGCTTGGAAATCAGACTAGTTAGACGTCGAGGATTTTCGTATGCACAAAATTTAGAGAGTCTAAAAGTGTATAATTCGTGCAAAGTATATGATGGTCCCGAATGAGTCTAACAGAGTTTAGAAGGGGGAAGGGTTGAATAAATTCTTTTTCAAACTGATTTCAAATGTGGAATAACTAGGGCCCTGACTCATTTTAAGCTTAAGTTGATTAAACAATATTTTCAGTCGAGATATTCCATTTGTGTACAGTGCCAAGTTGTGTGCAACTTAAGGATAAATAAGATAAAGCGGAGTACAGGACATGATAATTTTATAGAGGTTCGAAGCCTTAAAACTTCTACGTCATTTTTTCCTTCTAACTTGAAGGGTAATTCACTATATAACATGATATTATCCTTACAAATTATACAATGAAATGAAGAGCTGAACCTGGTAACAATGAGCTTCTTTACACCATTACCTAAGCTGGTTTGACGACTCGTACTTATAGCCCCCGGTAGGTAGCTATTACGGCGACAATTTCCTTAGCGGTGGCTCACACTTAGACGGAGAGTTAGGTTTTGTTGGCATATTTACAAGATTTTAGATCTCTTTTGATCTTCAAGAGGTTAAGTCTTGAACTTTTGTTATCAACTGATTGTGCTTCTTGAACTAAGCAAGTGTTGAAAAAGTGACAATCGATGGACGAGCTTTTTAGTCAGAGCTTGGTTTCTTTTTCAAGAACTGAACGATTGATAATCTGACTAGTTCTAGGGCTCTCTCTTGTGTGGGATTTTTGCTAAGGATGTCAGCTTAAATATTTTCAACTGCTAAGTATTACAATTTTGCTCTTATGACATTTTATTAGAATCTAGATTGATAAATTGATTGCATACGCACACACGTAAGAAAGGTTAGCTAGCTTGTAAAAAATCTCTTGACTGAGTTCTGATTCATCTTATTTATAGATAGATAAATTGAATATGATCGTTGATCATCTTTGAGTTTAATTTTGAGGGTTGGTGAAGAAGACCGTTAATGAACTCAGAATGTCCAACATTTATATCTAAGTTGACTTACTGTGTTAGAATCTCTATTCCTTATTGCGGCTCAGTCGGTATCCTTCAGTTTGAAAAGCTCCATTGAGAGTGCTACTCTTCAGTTTAGTTCCTTGACGAGCTTATTTGGTGGCCTTCATTTCAGTTCAGTTCTTAGACGAACTCAGTTGGTAGCCTTCACTTCAGTTCAGTTCTTGGGCGAACTTAGTTGGTGGCCTTTACTTCAGTTCAAATCTTGGGGGGACTCAGTTGGTTGTGTTCATTTTAGTTTGACTGAGTTCGGTTCAGTTTAATTTTTAGTTTAGTTCTTTTAACATCAATTTTCGTTAGTTTCTAACATCTCATCAAAACTCCGAAACTTCCTTCATTGTTTTGACTAACAATTTCTCCATTTTTGATGATGTCAAAACTATCAAAACTTATGATGAAAAACTAAATTTGAAGAAATTTGAGGAATGAACTTTGAGAAATGGGATGTTCATTTCAAGAATGTAATTTATAGTAAGGAAAAGATTTACAAGAATCTAGTCAAGCTAACGTCAAGTTCTACTTCTTCTACTTGACTCTCCTTTCCCTTGAGGCTGATAGTAGCTTCTTTTCCTTTGAGAAATAGACTTCTTTCCCCTAATTACATCATATATTCCTTCCACCTTTTTAGCATCATCCAAAAAGGTGTTAGGCAAAGCCTGCTGGGCTGGCTGCAGAGGTGAGATGTTTGGAGTCATGATGAAGGTAGTGCCGTGTAGGTGGGAAGGGCTATGGCTGATTGTCTTGGATGGGAAAGCCATGCAAGATCTGCGGAAGATGGCATTTGGCTGTTCAGTTCTTGAAGAATGGGGGAGAAGGGACTTTGAAGATCCAGGTCTTGTAAATTGGCAAAAATGTCGTCACCCAATAGAATTGATTTATGTGTTGTTAATTTTATCTATCTAATCTTTCCATGTTCAGTTTGATGCATATAAAGGAAAATCTGAGACAAGTATTGTGATCATTTCTTCATATCTTCTCTTTTATTTTCTTTTTTGTTGTTCGGGACATTCAATAGTTTAAGTTTGGGGGTTTGATAGTTGTGTATTTTACACAACTTTTGGATATGAATGGATGATGTTTAAGTTAATAAGTTGTGTGATTTTTATAGTTTTTATGCTCAATATGTTTTCATTTGGTATTTTTGATTTATTTGTGAGTTTTTCAGTAATAGTAGTGAATTTGATGATTATTTGATGCAAAATGATCAAATATGTACTTGGAGATCTAAAGAATGGACCAATTGGGCTTTTGGACTAGATTTAAAGAGTAAAGCGTATGAGAATTGATGGAAATAATTCAAAATGATTCAAATGGGTGATTTGATAGTTTGGTAAGATGGATAATTGAGCTAGGAGCATTGTACAAGTTGAATCGGCTCAATCAGACTAGAAATGAGTGAGAACGAACCGTTTCAGTGAAGCCCGCACGCACATGGTAATCTTGTCAGTCGATCTGACTCACCAGTCGACCCAAATTGCTTTTTTTGCACATGGTCAGATCGACCCATCCACTCGACCTGGACGAATCTAGTTCGGGATTTTTTAGGTTTTTTTGAACTTTGGGCTTGACTTAACCTTAGGGTTCCCTCCAATACTATAAATACCCCCTCTACTCATTATAAAATGTGTAACATGAGACGTACCAAGGTGAATATAATTATGGAGGCACAACAGAGACTCTGGAGGCTACAATAAGATTGAAGACACCAAGTTCTTTTTCTGTTGAACAATAATTTTTTTACAATGTTTTATTTTTATTCTTTATCTTTGATTATGTCTAGGTAATTTCCCTTGAATTCTAGGGATGTAAAACTACAATTGATTTTTTGTGTTTTGATTAATCTTTCAATTCTTCCTTTAATATATTGATTTACAAATCTTGGTTTCTCATGTATGATTGCTTTGGCCACCAGTTTTGCATGCTAGATTAAATAAAATGTTATATTATGAATGTTTAGAAGAATTGACCAAGTGAATTAATGTTCATAGAAAATTATGATCTTGTGTATTTTTAGGAAATACTAAATTACTTAGAAGGACCAAAATGTGAATATGTAATTTAATAATCGACTTTATAAACTTACTCGAGAGAGAGGTTTTTAATATCTTCGTGATCTTCCACCATCTTGCATAGATGACACTGTAGGAAAAGCATGTCCTAGGATCTATTTTCTTTTATTTGATATTTTAAATTATTTTCATGTTCTTTTTCACTACTATAAAAATGCTAATAGACAATGGCTTTTCTCCATTGTCTACAGAAAAACTGACCGTTGTTAATAGAGGTGTTGTCAATCAGCGTGCACTGATAGACAACGGTTAAAACCTGTTGTCTTTTTATATAAAGACAATGGTTTTATCATCCCTTGTTAAACTTAGCAACTGCAATAAATAATAGACAACTGTGGTTACCAAAACTGTGGTCTATTTATTAGTAGACAACAGTTTTTACAAGAACCTAGTCTTTTTATAAATAGACAACGGGTTTTCTCTGACCGTTGTGTATTTAAATTAATTTTGTTTTTTCAAATTTTGTTTTATATATAATTTCATGTTTGCTTATTGACATATATGTGAAACATAAGTAAATAATTTAAAATCAATAAAAATTCATTTCATACATCAGAGAACATATAAACAACATATAATACATTAGTTAACTTCTCCAAAATAATATGAATATTGAAAAAGTCTCATATCCAATATCGGCATAAGTTAAGAAGTTCAAGTAATCCTAAAAAAAGTTCCAAGTAGTCTTTTTTCGAAAAAAAAAACTTCTCAATCCATAAATCCTCTTAAAATGATCCAAAATCCAAAACTTCACAATCCCTTGAAGTACCTCGATCGAAGTTTTCTCTAGTTTGTTTATGACCTAAAACATGCATATAAAAAATAATTAGGAAGAGAAATAAAAAACACAAATAATACAAATTAAATTTTTACTTACTACTATATTTGCATCATGTGTTTCATGAAGTTGTATTTTATGAAATTCTCATTATGGATATTGTATTTATTCTTATTAATACATAAAAGGCTAGATTCTTACAGAAATAAATTTGAAGAAAACTACCAGTGACAATACCTACCATATTCCACATAAGTAATTTCTCATTGATCACGTTGTGGTCATAAATTGTAAAAGAGAAAAGGTAATCGACAACACAACAAATAATTATTATATATCAATCAAATTAACTATTTAATTCTTAAAATTAATTAAACTATATTGCAACTGCGATACTCATTTGGTTTAGAAACATCGGGTCTTGGTGCTTCTCCCTTCCCAATATTGTTCTTGATATTCCTTCAAGACATATCAGGTGTGATGTTAGAGACGGAGTTGCAAAATAATAACCAACATAATTAAAATTAAAGCTCTTAGTACTCTCATCAATTAAGGGTTGACTGTAATCTACTAATCACACTACAAGAAAAAAGGTCATACTCAACACTAAATACACAACGGTAATTTTAAATTACCGTTGCGTATGTCAAAAACACAACGGTTTTTGAAAAAACCGTTACGTATTTACATGCGCTCAATAATAAACATAACGATAATGAGTATGCCGTTGTCTATACACTGGCTATATGTAACAGTATACAATTTACTGTTGTATAAACTAATTAAAATAAAAATTGAAAAATACTATAATTATACTAGTAAAATGACTTGAAAATATTGAAGAGTTCATTTCTCACTTCTCCCGCTCGCTCAATTCCTCAAATTCGTGCTCAAAATCCACTGTCCACCAACTATCAAAACCTTCTCACCGGTAGCCCAACCAGTCACCGGCACTTTCACCGGTCGGCGTCTTCTCCCCATCTTCTCTTGCTCAACCCTAATTTTTTCTCCCTCTAGCTATTTCTCCCGCTGAATCCCTTTGTACGTGCCCTAGTTGGTGATCCAAGAAGTCAAGTTCAAACCAGAAGTTCAACTGAGCATGCATTATTCACATGCTTCATATCTCAAATAGAGCCAGCAAACGTCAAAGAAGCCTTAGAAGATTCAGACTGGATCATGGCCATACAAGAAGAACTGAATCAGTTCATAAGAAATGACGTATGGTTTTTTGTCGATAGACCAAAAACTCAGAAGGTCATTGGTACAAAATGGGTTTTTCGCAACAAGCTTGATGAACAAGGTGTGATCACAAGGAATAAGACAAGACTGGTAGCCAAAGGATACTCACAAAGTGAAGGGATCGACTTTGATGAGACATTCACACCAGTTGCAAGATTGGAAGCCATCAGACTGTTCCTAGCCTATGCAGCTCACTTCAACTTCACAGTCTATCAAATGGATGTCGAGAGTGCTTTTCTTCAAGGAATGCTCAAGGAGGACGTGTATGTCGAGCAACCGCCAGGATTTAAAATTGAAGATCAAGTCTTCAAGCTGAAGAAAGCCCTCTACGGACTAAAACAAGCTCCTAGAGCATGGTATGAAACTCTCACAACATTCTTGCTGAAAAATGGGTTTCAAAAGGGAGTCATTGATCGAACTCTATTTCGAATAGAACGATTGGTTTACTAAGAGGTCAGAAATCTGATAAAGTTGATGTCACATTAGAGCCAGAGGAATTGGAGATGATATCAATGAAGTTCGGGTGGAATAAGGAATGGGCGAATTGTGTGAGCAATCATTTTTAGGATCAAGGTATTTTGGATAACTATCTACAGCTAATTCTATTGGAGCAGATATTGCAATTACTTGCGATTGTCATTTTTTAGATTTTCATTATAACACTTTTACAACTAGCTTCTTTTGTATTAGATATTAGTAATGACTTTGAATTTTAATGTTTTAGGTCATGTTAACAGGTTTTTGGATAATATTTTATCATATTGTATTTTTGGATGATCTATGAATATATTGTATTTTTGGATAATATTATGTGAACACAATGGTAATTACCGTTGTGTATGATTGTATTATACAACAGTGATAGTAGAACCAACCGTTATATATAATGATTGTATACAACGGTAATGAAAAAAACTGTTACATATACTATTAATATACAACGAAAATTTAATGTTTACAACGGCAAAAACCGTTGCATATGATGATTTTATACAACGGTAAAAGAAATTATATCGTTATCTAAAATACATATACACAACGGTAATATAAAAAATTGTTACGTATAATACAAATACATAACGGTAAATTTCATGTTTATAACGGCAAATACCGTTGAATATGATTATTTTAGACAACGGTAAAAGAAATTATACCGTTATCTAAAGTATATATACACAACGGTAATATAAAAAACCATTACCTATATTGCTCATATACAACGGTAATAATTAAATACATAACAGTAAATTACCGTTGTGTATCATGAGAATACACAACGGAGATTCTCCGTCGTATAAAGTGGGAGTATAGACAACACCACTATATACGACGGTAGCGAAAAAGAATAGACAGCGGACATTCTCCGTGGTGTATGACTATTTTTCTTGTAGTGTCACACACACAAGCAAGAGAATTAAAGTTTCATGGCAAATAAAGCTAAGTTGGAACAACAAAACTTCCTTTCCACAATACTATCCGAAACAAGCATACTCTCACACATTCAAACATGACCATGAAGGATCAACTTTAGAGCAAAATTGGTCTAACAAGATCACTTACCCCATCTTTAGTTCATTCAAATCCATGTAACTAGCTACCAATCATGATGCGATCCTCCCAGGAGTATTAGGTTACAATGGCAGATTGAATAAAAGATCCCGAACCCTAGCTTCACAGCGATGAAGAACCATGATGATGGACGATATTGCTGGGATTTATTCGAATTGTACCCCAAATGATCTATTTGGATGCTATTAATTACATGCTCATGTATATCATAATTTTATGTGTGACATTAATTATCCTATATTGAATTAACATGCAAGTTTCAATTTTGAATCTATTGTAGTGGAAGATAATAGAATCTATTGAAACAGTACTTACAAACGTTGTCGGGTTGCTCACGGGATTAAAGGTCTAATCCCATTGTTGATGGAGAACACTTGATCTTGGATAGTCATCATGGTGTTCGAAATTACACAGCTTCCATATTCTACTTCTTGATCTTCTGCTATATTGCTGGACCTTGTTTAGATGCAGGGTGGGCTGCAGACTACTAGACGGTTGTGGATAACCTAGGAATCAAGAGAGCTCAAGAGAGGGGCTGTATTGTTGTGTAAAGTTTTGTGGCCCCACTCCCTTATTATAAGGGAGGGGGCGAAATTTCTATCTTCCAACCCTAATGGGATTGGGCCTCCAATTATTGTTCTATTCCCAGTCCACTTAGGTCATATTGGGCTATAATAGGGATCTAGAAGAATATTAAATTGGCCTACTACTTTATTTAATTTATAATATCCATGACATGGATAAAAATAAATAAAATAAGTATTATTTTTATTCCACTAAAGAAATAATACTGACTTACCAATTTAATACATATTTGCGAATATGCTTTCCCTTTTAGTTTAGTCATTCCCCATGTTTAAGATATAATGCCCATTAATCAATTATGCAAGCTTCTGACAGCTATAATTAATTAATATCTTATTCCTTGAGTAGTACCGCATATCTTCCGTATCATGTTAAGAATAAATTAATATTCTACCTGCAGGGCTTCCCATGATCTTTGTGCTTCCTCAAAAGGACATCATCAATCTGACTCACCAGGACATGGTGACCATATACAATGCACGACCCATCATATACGTGTATGTTACTGCCCAAAATATCGAGTTTATTGATCCTATCAAGAATCTCACTCATTGATTAATCAAAATAGTAGACATAACATATATATGTCCGCTGCTATACATGGGTTAAGAACCTGAACTCTGTGGATCTTTATTCTCTCCCTTTTGGTCAGAATAGAGAATAGTATCCTATCTCGATCCTTCTCAATACACACGCAAGTATATCAAAATAATCAACTAGTCAAGATAAACGAACTATCAGATTATTCTACAATGTACAATGGTTGGTTCAGGACCATCTAAATTGTGAGCCTTTTAATACTTTGCATGGAATTCGATGATATGATCTTTACTGTGTGTTCACTGACACCATATCATCTACAATGCAAGTATATGGAAACATGCATATAAATATAATAATAAATAAATGCACAAACAGTGACTGCAATCATTATTCAATCTATATTATCTTAATATTGTTTATTGTATACAAAGACAAGCTTTCTAGTATACAAAACCAACAATCTCCCACTTATACTCGAAACATGTCTTTCAAGTATAAACAACACACGGGCTAACTCTCCAAGATAGCATAAACTCAAAACGGCCCTGGGTCTGCATCAACTCCCATTATCTCCACTTGACCATCGAAGGTCTGAGCTTGGAAGGCTTATGAATGGGACAACCATTTTTGCCTTCCAATGCAATCTTGACCACTGCCACATCTTCTTCCCGTATGTCTCGTATAAGGTAGTACTTTAATCTTATGTGTTTAATTGTCCCATGGACTCTGGATTCCTTTTCGAATTTGCTACTGCACTGGAGTTAACACAGTGTGTCGTGATACTCCTAAGGCAAATCAGGAACCACGCTTGAGTCCAACAAGAAGCTATGGAGTCGTACAATCTTTTATAGCCTCAGAGCCAGCCACATATTAGACTTTCATGGTGGAGCGAGCATGCATTTCTGACTTACTCCTCCATTCCACGACTCCACTTCCCAATTTAAACACATATGCTGATGAAGATTTACTTTGATCCTTTTTATCGGTTCTAGAAAAAACTAAGTCTATTTAACCAAAGGCAATTAGACTGTCTGAGTGGTAAACAAGCATACAATCTCAAGTCCTCTTGAGAATACCTTTTGCCTCAGTCCATTGTCCTTAACTAGGGTTAAATCGACATCTTCCACTATGCCACTGCATAGCAGATATCAGGCCTTATGCACAGCACATGACACATGAGTCTTCCTTTTGCAGAAGCATAAGGAATCTCATTTCTCACACCTATCTCATTATGTGTTTGGGGAGCATATTTTCTTAAGTAGATGTATTCCATTATTAAAAGGTATAAAACCTTTCTTGGAATCTGTATGTTGAATCTAGCTAGCACATTTTTGATATAGGTAGCCTGGGATGAGTACATCAGTCCAAATCCTTCATATCCTGAACAATCACACCCCTATGTTCAATAAATCCTTCTTATTGTTACCTAATAAACAAGTTGTTATTTAACACACAGTACTAAGATAACCACCACGTTTCCATCACATCAATTGCAAACACAGCCTTCATCCAATTTTTCCACGAATCCACATTTATGGATAACTTCGTCAAATCAGATGTTCCAAGATTTTGATGCTTTCTCAAATCCATGGATGGACTTCTGAGCTCGCACACTAAGTGCCATTGGCCTTTAGCAATAAATCCCTTTGTTTGTCACATATAGATTTTATTCCACAAGACTTCCACTCAGGAAAACTGTCTTGGCATCTATTTGCCAAACAACTAAGGTAAAGTGAGTAGTAACAGACAAGAGACTCCAGATCAAACATTCCGTTAGATCTTCTCTTTCCTTTATAGATCCACTTTCACTAATTGAGATTTATCCCCATTTAGTGGTTCTACAAGCTCCCACTATTCATGGTGATCCATAGATCCCATTTTGGATTCCATTACAGTTTTCTAAGAAACCGCATCCTTATCTTGAACCACTTCATCATAGTTCTTGGGATCCAATTCATTTGGTCTTTCCAGAAAATTAGAAGATTTTTCTAGACTAATGAATATGTTAGGTTGGTACACAACCCTCCCACTGCGATGAAGTATTTTATATACCTCCATGACACGTTGTGCAGTATAAGGTGGTACCTCTTCTTGTACACTTTTGGGTGTAGGATTCGAATATCCTTTCCTTAAACCATCAAGAACGATCGAGTAGATATTCCTATCCTTATCTAATTCTATAAGGATTTCTATTCTAAATTTAAATATTTTCTTGTCATATTTGAATAAATCCAAAGATATCAATTACCTTATCCAAATCCACTAGGATAAAATAATCATTATCTTAAATATTCAATTTTTATATGATAAAGATTTTAATTATGGAAAATCCTAACATATCTAGAATAATAAAGGAATATAAAAGTACAACTCAAGACTGTGATTTTCAAAAATCATATCTATACTCTAACATTTTATTTTTCCTATTATATTAAAACAACGTAATAAAATAAATGCTAATATAATCTATGGATTTTCTCATGGATAAAAACCTCGTAGCCAAACTGGCATACATCCATCAACAACCATACATTCAACATAATTAAATCATCACATCACATAAATTAAAATGCTATGATAGTCGGTATCACCTGCAAAGAAAAACAGTCTACATACAACAACTACCAATTTTAAGTGATAAACATAAAATTGCATATGATATCCATACATGACCATTTTCGAACATTATCCTTAATTAAATTAAGATTTTCGAAAATACCATAAGATTAAATTTGAAAATTTGAAAATTAATTAAAATATTCCACCAAATTAAATCTTATACATTCGAAATAATCACAAAGATAAAATATGAAAATTTTCAAAATAAATAAAAAATTCCTCCAAATTAAACCTCAAAAATTCGAATAATATACTAATATAAAATTTGAAAATTAATTATAATTTTCTACCAAATTAAATCTTATAATTTTCGAAAATATCACAAAGATAAAATTTTAAAATTAATTATAATTTTCTACCAAATTAAATCTTATATTTTCGAAAATTACCTTTAGGATTGAATTTGGCAATTTCTAAATTAATCAAGAATTCCTCCAAATTAAAACCTATAATTTTCGGCCATTACCTAATTAAAATTAATAATTTGGAATTTTGATATTAATCAAAATCCTTTCCAAATTATATACTAGGTATCAAATTTACTAGAATAAAAATATGAAAGTTTTGATCATCTTCAAACACTTATCAAATTTAAAATTATATTTTGAAACCTACATGGATTAGAATTTGGTAACTTTTGATATGCATAAAAAAACTACCTTCTCCAATTCTAACACCCATAAATTTCGATCCTCATTAGAATTAAATTTGAAAATTTTGATATTAATCAAAATTCAATTCCAAATTATCGAATATAACAAAAAAATGAATTAGGGAATTGAAACACAATTCTCGATCAATGAGTATTAAAATTTGGAATTTCATCTTTGAATGAAATATCAATCCAATTTAAAAAACATTGATAAAAAAAAAAATTCGAACATGTGGGACTTTGAAATATGGAAATTTTATTAACAACAAAATATCAATCCAAATTAAAACGTCACATGATCGAGAAACATGGGATTAAAATTTAGAATTTTGAAAAATTCTTCCAACTTGTAATCCAAAATTTCGACCACTTTAATGGATTAAATTTGAAAATTTGATCCTCATCAAAATCCTTTCCAAATTATATCCAAAAATTTCAAAAATTCCAAGCAACAAAAATTGAGAATTTTCGAACTTCATCAAAAATTCATCTCCAATTTTTTGTCACAAATATTCGGACATATTGAACAATTAAATCTGAAAATTTTAACACTAAAATTCAACTACAGATTTAAACATGCAATTCGAATTATCCATAGAATTAATTCTCTAGCAGATCCAAAACCTGCTCTAATACCAATAGTTGAGGTTTTTTCGAATTGTACCCTACATGATCTATTTGGATGCCATTAATTCTAAGCCCATGTAAATCATAATTTTATGTGTGATATTAAATTATCCTATATTGAATTAACATGCAAGTTTCAATTTCGAATCTATTGCAGTGGAAGAAAATAGAATCTATCGAAACGGTACTTATAAACATTGTCGGGTTGCTCACGGAATTAAAGGTCTAATCCCGTTGTTGATGGAGAACACTAGATCTTGGCTAATCATCATGGTGTTCAAAAATTACACAGCTCCAATATTCTACTTCTTGATCTTCTGCTGTATTCCCGGACCTTGTTTATATGTAGGGTGGGCTGCAGACTATTAAACGGTTGTGGATAACCTAGTAATCAAGAGAGCTTGAGAGAGGGTCTGTATTGTTGCGTGAAATTTCGTGGCCCACCTCTCTTATTATAAGGGAGGGGGTGAAATTTCCATCTTCCAACCTTAATGGGTTTGGGCCTCCAACTCTTGTTCTATTCCCATTCAACTTAGGTTATATTGAGTTACAACAGAGATCTAGAAAAATATTAAATTAGCCTACTAATCTATTTAATTTCTAATATCCATGACATGGATATAAATAAATAAATTAAGTTTTATTTTTATTCCACTAAAGAAATAATACTAACTTACCAATTTATACATATTTGCGAATATGCTTTCTCCTTTAGTTCAGCCATTCCCCATGTTTAAGATATAATGTCCATTAATTAATTATGCAAACTTCTGACAGCTATAATTAATTAATATCTTGTTCCTTGAGTAGTACTGCACATCTTCCGTATCATGTTATGAATAAATTAATATTCTGCCTGCAGGGCTTCCCATGATCTTTGTGTTTCTTCAAAAGGACATCATCAACTTGACTTACCAGGACATGATGACCATATACAATGCACGACCCATCATATACATATATGTTACTGCCCAAAATATCGAGGTTATTGATCTTATCAAGAATCTCACTCATTGATAAATCAAAGCAATAGACATAACATATATATGTCCGCCACTATACATAGGTTAAGAACCCGAACTCTATGGATCTTTATTCTCTCCCTTTATGTCAGAATAGAGAATAGTATCCTATCGTGATCCTTCTTAATACACACGCAAGTGTATCAGAATAATCAGCTAGTCAAGATAAACTAACTATCAGATTATTCTACAGTGTACCATGGTTGGTTCAAGACCATCTAAACTGCGAGCCTTTTAATACTTTGCAAGGAATCCGATGATATGATCTTTACTGTGTGTTCACCCACACCATATCATCTACAATGCAAGTATATGGAAATAGACATATAAATATAAAAATAAATAAATGCACAAACAGTGATTGCAATCATTATTCATTCTATATTATCTTAATATTATTTATTGTATACAAAGACAAGCTTTCCAGTATACAAAATCAACAGATGTGACCAGATAAAGATTGGAAACATTATTTCAAATTGATAGTGTTGACGCTACAAATAGATATGAATGGCTATTTGATAAGTTAGATTAACACGGTGTGTGCATGAAATTTAAAGAATTCTCCCAAGAGAAATAAAGTCACAAATAAATTCAATATCAATAATAATCTGTTTAAAACAATAAAATACAGTCCTTATATAGTTGGTCCAACTAAAACACAACCCTAATTAAATTATCCCAAGTAGACTTGGAAATAAAACATAAAAATTCAGAAATTCGGAATAGTCCGTACAGGGGTGCGACACGGGGTCACTCGCGCCCCAGGTTTCACTGTAACTCGCACTCGGACCAAAGCAAAACCTCCTTTTTGTTAGTGTGGTTCACTTTTGCTGCACATCGCGCCTTTTAGCCCGACCAACAACTCATGTCCTGGCCCACGCTACACATCATGCCGTTTGGTGTGACCAGTCACTCGCAACCCGACTCATGCTGCAACTCACATTCTACCGTGCTGCAACTCAAGATCAATGTCTTCCACTTGTGCTCAGATTCTACTCTCTCCACGAGTCTCTTAGTCATCTTTCGGATCCAGAATTTTTGAATGAATCCATTGAGGCTCTCCTTGAACCTCTTAGCTCTTGATCTTGTCACCGGTCCTTCTGACACTCTAATCGGAATCGACATCATCTCATCTCGAACTGCATCAAATCAAGTCAGCATAGAAACATAATTTCCCTCAAAACCTTAACAAAACAAAATATGTAACGAGTGTAAAAACTGTAATAAAAAGAAAAGAAAAGAAAGGTCACAAGCTTAATTAGAAGCATAAGCTAGCTATAGGCTGACATTTGTTTAGTTTGAACCCATATTTCAACTTGGTTATTTTCTCTACAATATATGTAAATAAAACATAGTTACATTATTTCATAAATGGGTTGGACCTAAATGGTAATGCTTCAGTTATCCAACTAAATTAGACTTATATATCTAAATTGTATATATACAAATACACACGCCCACATATGTAATGTTCTTGTACCCCCACATGATCTAATCGGATGCTCATTAATTCTACAACGTGTAAATCATATTTTATGTGTACTTCTAATTATTACCTATGTTGAATTAGTATGCAAGTAAATCGATTCTAACACAGCTGAAAAGATAGCACCAATAAAGAACTTACATACGTTGTCGAGTTGCTCACGGGATTTAAGATCTAATCCCGTTGTTGATGGAGAACACATGGATGGTAATTTTCTTCTCCTTGGTGTTTGAAATCTCACATCTTAATATTCCACTCCTTGATCTTATACTATATTTCCGAACTTTGTTGAGATGCAGGGTGGCCTGCTATTTAGTGTTTTTATGTGTTGTTTGCTCATAGGAATTATCTTTCTTTATGTGTGTGTTTCCTTTATTTTTGTGTTGTTTTTCCGTTATTATCTTCACATTTGATCTCTCGGTGTGGTATTTCAAATTTATGTAGATTCCAAGATTTTGTCTCAAAAGCAGTACTTTAATGGTAAAAAAGATGAAAGAACCGCCCAACCTCACTGAACACTTGGTGGGTATTGGATTAAAAGTTATGATCAGTTCAGTTGGCACGCTTGAACTAAACTGGAGGCTCAAACTGAATGATGATCGAACTGAACTGAAGGCTCAAACTAAACCATCCAAATGTCACCTCAAACTGAATAACCCAACTAAAGCATCAAACTGAGCCTCCGAACTGAGCCCGAGAACTAAACTAGCCCCGAACTGATCCTCAAATTGAAGTATCAGACCAGAGTTGCAGCACGGAACTGAGGCCAGCCGCCGCTGGGCATGTCTCTCGGCAAGAGAAGCCCAGCAGACACTGGCCCCCAGCTGGCACTGGGTAGTCATTTTTTTACCAACTAGTGTACGCTGCTTTTCTTATCGGCACTGGCCTTGTGTGTTCTGCACACACTCAGCCGGCACTGCTCTCCAACGATCACTAAATGGAGTTTACTATGTCCCAAGTTAAGGGCAATTTAGGGATCATTCTTTTCAGATATTTTTGGAGAACCCTTTTTAAGCGCCCTTTTATCATTCTCCATCATTAGCGAATGAGGGTGATATATCTTTCATCAGTTTTCACAGATGAGAGCACCATCAGTTTGGATGTAATAGGGTACAAAACTCTCTCTATTTTCTCTAGTTTTGTCATTTCCATTTAGAGGGACCTTTCCATAACATCATCAAGACAATCATCAAGAACTTGTGTAAGCATGAATTCTATTTATCATTTAATATTTGAGATGAAAATTATGTATGATTCTTGTTGGGTGCTTTGCATGATGATGGGCTAGCTCTCTACATTAAGGGTAGATAATCAAATCGGGTTCGATCCTTGCTCCTGATTGTTGATTTATCATTGATTGAATTGCACTTATTTATATTGAGTATTTGGCCAATATTTGATATTGCTAGGTAATAGATAAGATCGATAGAAGATTCTACTGCTCGACTAGGGTTCTATCAACATTAGATTGATTGAAAACGCATGTGTAATTGTTAATCTTAATTGTACGATTTAGCTTTAGGGGTTTAATGGATTGAAATGAAAATTATTGAAGTTATTCCTCTTGGTGAAGTTGAGTATATGCTTAAGATTAATGAAATCAACTTGAATCGAGCTTGGAGAGAAATCGAGGAGAGAATTTATGCCCTAATATCTATTTTATTATCATCTTATTTATATTCTCTTGTATGCTTATTATTATCTTGTTTTAATTAAGTAGATCTTAGTTCAAAACCCTTCAAACTATTGATTTAGAATGTTTAAGATTGTATTTAATATATGTGTGTAACCCGAAAGGGATATTCGCCCTGTTAAGCTTTTCTTGAGAGTAGGACTTGGGTTGACTCACCGCCCTATATAGATCCCATCCTCTTGCGGGTCGGTTCCGAATTACGGATGTATTGTGAACCTAAATAAATTTCTGGCGCTGTTGTCGGGGAAAACTTTAGGTGTATTTTCTTTTTGTGTTACATTTTCCGTGTTTAGTTTCGTATTCTTGTTTAGTGTTCTTACTTTCTTCCATAGTTGCGTGTGATCTTCTCTTCATGTTTGTGTTTGTGTATGCTAGGTTAACGAAGTCTCAATAGGAGATTAGCCCCCCATGTTCAACAACATTCACAGACCGAGGATGATTGAAGTGCCTAATTGGAAGGAATAAAGTTCGAGTGAAGCTTACTCTTTAAGTGACAAATCTCGAACTGCTAAAATGGATGCCAAACACACCAATAATGCAAACAATGCCAACATAGCAAGAAACATGAGGGATTTCACCTGCCCCGTGATTGGGGCGGCGACGTCTTGTATTGTTTTGGAAGAAGCCATGAGGAATTATGAATTGAAGAACATCCACTTGAATCAACTACCATCCTTCTATGGGATGCCTGCTGAAGATTCCCTGAACTTCATCCGAGAGTTCTATGCTGTAGTTCAGACATTTACTCTGCAAGGTTTGAACGAGGATCAATTGCACATGAGGTGCTTTCCTTACACCTTAAAGGATCATGCTAAGACATGGTTCATATCTCTCCTATCCAATTCATTAGCAAACTAGAACGCCGTGTATGAGAAGTTCATGGCAAAATATTACTCAAATCAGAAGACCCAAGATTCACCTTCGGCCAATCTCCGGGCGAAGCATTTTATGAAGCATGGGATCACTTCAAGGGTCTTCAACAACAGTGCCCGCACCATCATCTGGTGCCCGAGTTACTCAATCAATTTTTATATGACGGGCTTTCACAAAATTTCTAGTACATGGTGGATAATGTAGTGGGAGGAGATATTGGTGGCCATACAGTAGAGGAGGTCTCTAACATCTTTGAGACCATGGCTATCATGTCTCAGTAGAAGAGTGCCAGGGGGAAATGAGCTTCAATGAATGAAGCTAACCCTAGCTATGATGTGACGAGATAATTAGCCAAGCTAACTAGATAAGTGGAGATGCTGAGGACATCCAAGATACCACCTCAACAAGCCATGCCTGTAGAGACCTGTGGAATATATGGAGAATGCGGCCATGGGGCCAACGTGTGCCAAAGGCAATCAGAACCGGATTTCAGCGATGAAGGACAATTTCTTGCTCTTCAAGAACAAGTGAATGCTCTTCAAGGTTTCCAACCTCGACAACAATATAACCCTTACTCCCAAACCTACAATCCTGGGTGGAGCAATCATTCAAATTTCTCATGAAAGAAACCTCAACAACCTCAACCACTTCAACAACCACCTCTGCCTCAACAAGCTGGAGGTGGCCAAGCTGCACAATATCCCATACCGCAATAATATCCGGTTCAACAGAACCAGCCTGCAAAGCCATCCTTGCAAGACACTCTTCAAGCTTTTATGCATGCTAACCAACAAAGATTCAAGTTTGTGGAAGCTTTAGTTAAGCGGATCGAGACCTAAGTTGGTAAAATTGCTGGTACTGTCAGAGAATTAGCAAAACAAATCAAACCAAGGATGCTGCCGAGCCAACCTGAGCAAGCACAAGCAATCACCATTCTCAGAGGGGGGAAGGTGATTGACAACAAGGTTGGAGAACCTAACCTAACCAAGGAACGAGATGGAGAAAGAGAGGCTCCCCAACATGAAGAAATGGAGTCCGAGCAAAAATGTGGAATAGAAAAGAAGTCCATACTCCACAAGGCCGACAACCCCTACAACCCACCAATTCCCTACCCAAGCAGGTTGAGGAATGTGAAGCAAGACCAACAATTCCAAGAGTTCTGCAAACTCTTATCCAAAGTGAATGTCAACCTTCCCCTCCTCAACATCATCCGGAACGTGCCGGCCTATGTGAAATTCTTCAAAGAATTGACCTCGAAGAAGAGAGGGTTTGCTGAGGATGAAAAAATTATGGTGTTTGAGGTGGCAAGTGAAATCTTACAACATCAATTATGCCCCAAGCTCCATGATCCAAGTAGTTTTACTTTAAAAATTACTTTGGGAAATAGGAATGAAGCATATGGTATGCTAGATTTATAGGCTGTAATTAATTTGATGCCTTATTCTATTTTTAAACAACTTAAGTTGGGTAACTTGAAAACCACTAGAATGTGTCTCCAATTAGCAGATGGGTCTGTGAGATATCCGAAGGGAATCATAGAGGACATTCTAGTAAAGATGGGTGGTTTGATTATCCCCATGGATTTTGTGGTTTTGGATGTGGGGAATGTCTAAGTAACAGGGAAAGATCACACACTATTATTAGGTAGACCTTTTATGGCTACCAATAACACTCTCATTGATGTAAAAAATGGCACCTTGAAAATATATGTGTTGGGAAAAACTGTCTTTTTCTATGCATGGAAACAAAGATATTCCCATTACCGCCATGGAGGAAAATTATTCTTTCATTGATGCTATTGATGCCTTGTCTGAGAAGGTATTCTTATAGGAAATTAGCCCTAATATTGGGAGTGAAGTCTTACCCAAGAAAGTTTCCTTGAAGGAAACGTACCCTGAGTGTGGGGGTGAAGAGTTGGTAGCAGAAGAAATGGATTTTCTCTTAGGAGAGGGCCTTGGCTCGATGGAGATCCTAGCTACGGAAGGGGAAAAGTTGAAGCCTTCACCACAACTTGAGCTTAAGGAACTCCCGACTCACCTCAACTACGTGTACTTGGAAGAAAAGGAGAAGAAGCCCGTGATTATCTTTGCTGGGCTCACAAAAGATGAAGAGGAGCAATTGATTACTGTGCTAAAAAAGAATAAGAAAGCCATTGGATGGAGGCTAGCCTATATCAAGGGCATTAGCCCCTCAACTTTCATGCATTGGATCATACTCGAGGGAGGAGCCAAGCCGGTGCGTGAAGAGGAAAGGAGACTCAATCCTGTGTTGATGGAAGTTGTCAAGAAGGAAATCCTCAAGCTTCTTGCTGAGGGGATAATCTATTCTATTGCGATAGTGAATGGGTTAGCCTGGTACATGTGGTGCCAAAGAAAGGAGGGATCACAATGGCGGAGAATGATAAGGGAGAACAAGTAGCTACCTGAACCACCACCGGATGGTGAATGTGCATCGACTATAGGAGGCTAAATGCAGCCACCCGAAAGGATCATTTTCCTCTTCCATTCATTGATCAAATACTTGACAAACTTGCAGGGCACAGTTTCTATTGTTTCCTTGATGGTTTATCTGGTTATTTTCAGGTGGTTATTGCTCCAGAGGACCAAGCCAAGACCACATTCACATGTCCGTTCGGAACATTTGCATGTAGAATGATGCTGTTTGGGCTTTGAAAAGCATCAGGTACTTTTCAATGGTGCATGTTGATAAGTCCAAATTCTCTCGTGTTTTTGTGTCTTTTTCTTGTTCTTTTGTTCTTTGTTTTTTTGTGTTTTTTGAGTCAGAAAGACCTAGAATGGGCACAAGGGGCAGCAAGAGGTAGGAGAATCACTTCTAGAGGGCATTTTGATGCCAATAATACAAATGTGGGCAACAACTTCTTAGCAGAAAGATCTCTCTCGAGCCTGGAGGAAATGGCCCACCATTCTAGCAAAAGTTGAAGGAGAAGTTTGTGATCGTGCCCACAACAACCCCAGAGTGATTGAGAGGAGAATGAGAGGAGATAGGGCACAAGGAAAGCAATTACCAGCTGAAGCAGGAGCAATGAACCCTAGCTGCCAAAAGAAAGAAGAGCCGCGGAAGGCAAGTTTGAATCTTCTAGAAGAAGGATCAGCTCTACAAGGAAAGTTGTACGTCGGCAATACTAGGGCACGACGAGTACATAATCTACGACATAGGATCTTCTAAATAAGGGAAGAATCTGCCAGATATGGAAAGTCTTGGGCATGGCAGCTGCGGATTGGGCTGAAGATCCCCCAGCTTGTGGGGGAAGCTACCTTGTGTTTTGTACTCCTATATATATGTTTTTCATGGCAGAGGCCGAACAACTTTAATGCAATACAACACTTATAATTTATTTTTGCTTTTAGTATTATTTTTTACATTTAGTCTCGGGCCTTATGCCCGCAAATACTTAGGATTTCCAGTTTATGTTACTAAATCCAGCGTTGGTGTTGGATTACTTTTGCTGTTTAATATAAGTAAGTTTCTTGTTTAAATTATGTTTTCTTTTATTTCTTTTAATTATTATAATTATTCTAAATCTATCATGAGTGGCTAGACTCATTATTCTGGATTGAACAAGGATAAGAACTTAATGAACATGTAAGAACCGTGAGGCTTATGGGCATAAACTATGTGAATTTAGTTCCATCGTGTAATCATTTTCTTTGTTGCATTAAAGTGGGCTAAGCTAGTTAATCGTGGCTGATCACTCGTTAATTAGAATTATGTTCACTATCTCTATAAATGGTCAATGAATCGTAGTTGTGTGTTGGTCATGAAGGGATGGGATACATCACGGGTACTAAGGGCATCTGAGAGATCAGTGTCTAGGTAAATCTGGTCTGTCTAGGGCATAATGCTACTTTGTTGTTTACAATCATATGAGAGATCGGGGTTGGGCAGCAAGTTAGGATTTAGGGGAGGAGAGATCACCTCTAAGCTAAACTGAAAGGATAGATTGGGTAAGTGAGAGAGATCTGTTGCCTATAACCAGATAATTAGATTTGCATAAGTAATCATCGCGCCCATGATCGGTCAAGTATTTGTTAAGTTTGAAATCTGAGTTCTAATCTAGAATACGTTACTACTAATATTTTTCTTTCTTTATTTTGTTTTGTTTTGTTATTTTATTTTTCAGTATTTACTTTACAATGTACGGAGACCACAACAACCCTCAAACTTTTAGAAATAATGACACTAGAAGATAGGATTCACAGCTCCTCGTGGGATCGACCCTTACTTTTGTTGCTAGCTACGCCTTGCAGTGGGCATAAGGATAAGTCTTTCTTGAGATTTATTTTGACCGTGAAATGACCGCGTGTCAGAATTGACGCCGTTGTCTGGGAGCTGATTCTAGAAATTCTATTTTCCCAACTTGTTAGCCTAGCCGATGGATGCCTAATACCTCTGTATGAGATTGCTCGTACGATCCAGAACCTGAGAAGACTTTAAAGAGGAGGAGAGCAGAAGCACGGAGGGCACAACAAGCAGAAAGACTTGCTTGTGAAAGGAAATTGGAGCAAGAAAGAGCTCAAGAAGAAAGGAACAAAAAACTGAGGATAGCCCCGATGGCTAAAGAAGAAGGCAGAACACTGAGGCAGTTAGTCTTTCTGACTAACATGAATTTACGTCCCATGGGCATAACGCTCCCAGCAATCACTGAAAGCTGGGAGTTGAAGGCAAGTTTCATCCAGATCTTGCCCAAATACCATGGGATGACTGGAAAAGACCCTCAGAGGCATATTCAAGATTTTGAGGTGGTGTGTCAAACCCAACCCACGGATGAGGGAAAAGAGCAATATGTGTGACTTGTTTCATTTTCATTTACTCTTCAAAATGGGGCACGAGACTGGTTATACACACTGTAAACTGGCAGTATAACCACATGGGCACAACTGCAGCAGAAATTCCTGGAAAAATATTTCCCCACATCCAGAGTTTAGGAGATGAGGCGAAGGATTAGAAGTCTGAAGATGGGCATAAATGAAAGCTTCTACGACTACTGGTATCGATTTCAGAATATGCTGACAAAGTACCCACAACACCAGATCACAAACCATGATTTGATCTAATACTTTGTGTCTGGGTTGAGAGCACAGGACAAAATCATTGTCAATGCTTCTGGTGGATGATCTATTCTGAACAAATTACCAACCAAAGCCTTCAGAATTTTGGCAGAAATGGCTGATGAAAATCGAGATGAAAGTACCAAAGGCACAAGGACAATTTCAGATGTTGGAAATTCAACACACCTTGAGGTTAAATTTGAAAGGATTTTGGACCAGATAGAGAAAGTGATAAGCCATACCGGGGCACCGAAGAAAAAAGTGTGTGGAGTGTGCAAGAGTGTGGCCTATTTTACTTATGAATGCCCAATGCTATAAGAGGACGACCTCGCCGAAGTCAAATATCTCGGAGGGTATAACAACAACAGGCGATATGATCCCCACTCTCAAACATACAATCCTGGATAGAAGGATCATGAGAATTTCAGATGAAAAAGGAATGATGCCCACCATCAAGATTTGCCACCACCACCACCGAGGGCATGCGAAGAACCCAGCCTGACCGAACTAGTCCATACCTTGGCCAAGGAGAATGTGAAGTCACAGTAGGAGAATGAAAGGTTCAAACACGAAACAAGGGCCGGTCTACAGCATGTGAGCAAACAGATTTCCTAGCTAGCTCAAGACCTTACCCAACTAAAGGAAAGAAATGGACAATTACTATCTCAAGTGGTAAATCCTCGAGAACAAGTGAATGCTGTGACCACAAAGAATGAAGATGAAGTGATTAAAGCTGAACTGAAAGGAGACACTGAAGGCATAACGGAAGAAAAAGAGTAGACACAGGAAGAGGTTGTTGAGCCTAAAAGGCAAGAAGCGAAGAAAAAGCCCATCTTCCCTGAACGTCTTGCCCATGACAGAAAAGAAGAGGAGATGAAGGACCTTCTCAAGGTCTTTCGGAAAATGGAAATGAATATTCCACTACTGGATGTAATAAGGCAGGTCCCTCATTATGTCCATTTCCTGAAGGAGTTGTGCACCAAGAAGGTGCGATTTGAAGATGATGTAAGACTTCTCGTGGGAGAAAATGTTTCTGTAGTCCTACAAAAGAAAATGCCAAAAAAGTGTGAGGATCCTGGTATGTTTGTCATACCATGCATAATTGGGAGCAAGAAGATTGAAAAGGCGGTGCTTGATCTTGGTGTATCCATAAACGTCATGCCTATGATGATTTATGAAGAGCTAAACCTGAGACCACTCAAGGAAATAAGAGTGATCATTCAGTTAGCAGATAGATCAAATGTCTATTCTGAAGGTCTAATAGAAAATGTTTTGGTGAAGGTAGGGGAATTAATTTTCCCAGCAGATTTCTATGTTTTGGACATGGGCAAAACGACACCATCCACATCCGTTCTACTATTAGGGAGGTCGTTCATGAAAACTGCTCAAACTAAAATCAATGTCGATGAGGGAACGCTTACATGTGAGTTCGATGGCCAGATAGTTGTGTTTAATATTTTTGAAGCCATGAAATACCCACAAGATCCGGAGTCAGTCAACCTTGTGAACGATTGCTCTGCCCAATCAGAAGCTATCTTGGGACATATGAACAATCGAGAGCCTCTAGAATGGGCATTGCAAGCTAGGTTAACTGACTACGATGCCCTCGACGAAGATGAGGACACTAGAGATGCCATCATGATGTTATACTCTCTGAAAGAATTACCGCATGGAGTGGTGGACTACAACTTTTCCACCATGACTCAGACAGAAAGGATGTTACCTTCGGTGTAGAAGGCACCAAAACTAGAACTGAAGAATCTCCTAGATCGCTTAAAGTATGCTTATCTTGGAGAGAATAAGACACTGCCGGTTATCATAAGCAAAGGCCTGACCTTGACGGAGAAGAACCGGCTGCTGAGATTATTACATCTATACAAAGAAGCATTGGGATAGACTTTGGCCGACATCAAGGGCATAAACACTGCAATATGTATGCATAAGATTCTCTTGGAGGATGATGCAAAACCAGTGCGGGACCCACAATGCAAGTTGAACCCCACCATGAAAGAAGACATGCTGAAGGAGATACTCAAGTTGCTGGACATGGGAATCATCTACCCCATTTCGGATAGCAAATGGGTAAGCCTGATTGATGTCTTGCCCAAGAAGTCGGGAATCCAGGTCGTGAAAAATGAAAGGAATGAGCTTGTGCCCACAAGGCTACAAACTGGATGGAGAGTCTGTATAGACTACCGAAAGTTCAACATAGTCACAAGGAAGGACCACTTTCCGTTTCCTTTTATAGACCAGATGCTGGAGAGATTGGTTGGAAACAAGTTCTTTTGTTTCCTTGATGGATATTCAAGTTACATGCAAATTGTAGTTGATCAAGAAGACCAAGAGAAAACTACTTTCACGTGCCCATTCGGCACATTTGCTTATCGGAGAATGCCTTTTGGGCTCTGCAATGCCCCTGGAACTTTTCAAAGGTGCATGATGAGTATTTTCTCAGATCTTTTAGAGAATTGCATCGAAGTATTCAGGGACGACTTCACAATCTACGGGAACTCATTCAACGCATGCCTTGACAACCTTGAAAAGATGCTCAAAACATGCGTGGATAAGTGCTTGGTGCTAAACTATGAAAAATGCCATTTCATAGTTCGAGAAGGGATTGTTCATGGGCATGTTGTTTTAGAGAGAGACATCGAGGTAGATAAAGCCAAGGTGGATATCATCGAGAAGCTACCCTACGCCACTATGGTGAAGTAAGTTCGTGGTTTTCTTGGGCACACCGGGTTCTACCGGTGATTCATCAAAGACTTTGCAAAGATTGCTCAACCAATCATGCATCTTTTGTAAAATGATGTGCCTTTTGTCTTCAACGATGCATGCAAGGATTCTTTCAACACTCTGAAAAAGAGGTTGGTCACAGCACCCATCATTCAACCTCCAGACTGGGGCATGCAATTTGAAATAATGTGCGATGCCAGTGGATACACTGTTGGCACAGTGCTTGGACAAAGACGAGGAAAAGAATGTCATGTTATTTACTATGCATCCAAAACTTTGAACCATTCCTTAGCCAACTACACCACAACTGAAAAAGAATTGTTGGCTGTAGTCTTTGCCTTTGAAAAATTTTGATCCTATTTACTCGGAGCCAAAAGTGTAGTTTACACCGATCACTTTGCATTGAAGCACCTACTTGCGAAGAAGGAATCAAAGCTAAGGCTCATTCGGTGGATATTACTGCTACAAGAATTTGATTAGGAGATCAAAGACAAGAATGGAGCTCAAAACCAAGTGGCCGATCATTTGAGTAGGGTACTCAATGAGGACAATGACGTGGTGCCCATCGAGGAAGCTTTCCCAGATGAGTACCTGTTCAGCATCAAGGGCACTGCACCTTGGTACGCTGACTTGGTCAATTTCATGATCTCTAGAGAATTACTGACTAGACTCTCGACCTATCAAAGGAATAAAATAAGAATTAAGAGTCGATATTATGTATGGGATGAGCCCATACTGTGGAGATGGTGTGCAGACCAGATCATCCGCCGCAACATGCCCACAGAAGAAACCAAAAGTATTCTTGATCACTGTCACTCCGAAGCATGTGGAGGGCACTTTGGTGCAAAAAGAACTGCAAAGAAGATTCTTGATTGCGGTTTTTTTGGCCTACACTTCACAAGGATGCTTGTGAAGTGTGCTGATGATGCCCACGCTGCCAGATGACTGGAAACATCTCTAAATGCAATGAAATGCCCATGGTGCCTATCATGCCGGTAGAAGTTTTTGACGTTTGGGGAATTGACTTTATGGGTCATTTGACCAAATCTAATGGACATCAATACATAGTCGTTGCTATAGAGTATGTATCCAAGTGGGTGGAAGCAAAGGCAACCACCACGAATGATGCCCGTGTGGTCAAGAAGTTTATGAAGTCAAACATTTTCAGCAAGTTTGGAGTGACCAAGGCACTAATTAGTGATCAAGAATCTCACTTCTGCAACATGATCATCAAGAATTTGCCTCAAGAAATATGGAGTAAGACATAAAGTGACTACTACATATCACCCACAGGTGAATGGACAAGCTGAGGTTTCCAACCGAGAAATCAAGTCCATACTTCAAAAAGTCGTAAACCCCAATAGCAAAAATTGGAGTTATAAGCTGGATGATGCATTGTGGGAATATCACACTACTTACAAAACACCTATTGGGAAGTCTCCATTCCGCTTAATCTATGGGAAGAATTGTCATCTTCCAGTTGAGATTGAGCACAAAGCATTTTGGGCAATTCAGAAGCTGAACATGAAGCTTAACAGAGCTGGGATAGAAAGGAAGCTTCAAATTCAAGAGTTGGAAGAGATGACGCTGGAAGCCTATGACAATGTTTTTCTCTACAAGGAAAGAACGAAAAGAACCCATGACCAACTCATTCGTCACAAGCCGTTTGAGCGTGGACAAAAGGTTCTACTGTATAATTCCAGACTAAAGCTGATTGGGAGATGACTAAATTGTCTGGACCATATGAGATCCAGACCGTGTGCCCAAATGGAGTAGTGGAATTATTTGATTCAAGTACTGGACAGACATTCAAAGTCAACGGCCAGTGGCTGAAACATCTCAAGGAACCAATGGTTTCATCTATAAAGGTTCTCGGGTTCAAGCTCGTTGAGCCTACATATATGTAAAACTAAGGAGCGTCGTGCCCATGATGATAACTAGGACGCTAATAGGGAGGCAACCCGGGTTTTTCTTTCCTTATTTTTATTTTTTGCAATTTATTTCTTTCATTTTAAGTGTTTATTCTTTGCCATGTTAGACTAAGAGTTGAATTTTACAGCTGTATTTTGTTTTGGAGTATTTTAGGAAACAATTTAGGTGAATTTTTCATGGAAGGAAAGAATCTAGCCAAATTGGATATTTTCAGCATGGAGGGCACCAGCGAAGGCAATTCCGGGAAATTCAGGATCTCTCTGCTTCCATGGGCACAACACAAGATCCTGTACAAGGAAACCCTAGAAGCCCAAAAATCGTCTGATGGGCCTATCACATCAATTCAAATTGAGTGGCTAGGGTGAATCCAATTATTTAACCCTCATCCCCTTCCTCACCAAAATTCACTCGCCATTTTTCACTCCAAAAATTTCAAAAATTTACAGCCCTCTTTTCTCTCTCTAAAACTCCCTTTCTCAACCGCCATACCCACGATCACCATGGCCCCCAAACCTCGCGCCTCCAAATCCGTAAAGAAGAAGGTTGAATTCACACCTTCTACTTCACCGGAAAGCACCAGGAACACCACCATCAACGTCGCTGCACCAACAAAGCTGACAAGCACGACCACTATGAATGTCCAATCTCTGACAACAGTGGAGCTACCCTCACTAGTTTCCACCCGAGAATCAGAAAGAGAGGAAGAAGCCTCTCTAAAAATTATGGAGGAGACCACCGGAGAAATCAACGACGAAGAGGAGGCCAGCATGTAGAAAGATGTGACTCCCGAGCCGATACTGGAGTAGACCCCTGAGCCTTCTGCAATTGAGAAAATTCATAAGGTGAGGAAGGAGAAGGTCGCTGCCGCAACTGCTCAGTCGTAGACCCTGAAAAAGAAGAAGCACCCGTCACCGACAGTGGTTGAGGACGAGAAAGCCGACGAGGAAGCCGAGGAAGGAAAGGATGAAAGCAGTGGGGAGTCACGAGCCCACAAGAGTCAGGATGACCAGACTATCTCTCTAAAGGAACCCACTGAGGGCACAACAGATGCGCCCTCTGTGCTTGCCAAAGAGAAGGGAAAAACCCCTGACAAGTCGTCTGCAAAGAAGGGCAATACCGTGGTCAGCCCAACTTATGGAAAAATCATGCCGAAAAGAGAAGGTGTCTTACCCACGAGGGAGATCGTGCATAACAAGACCATCCACTTCGCCTCGCTCGCTGTCTTGGGCATCGAGCGAGAGGTAAGAGAACTTTTCTCTAACATTGGCTGGTCATTTTCATTGAATGAGACTGTGTGATTTTTCCTATGTTGGTCTATGAGTTTTTCCATGATTTGTCTATGAAGAGTATGGGGAAGGGTGGCACTTCTGCTAAGGTTTTTAAGTTTAAAATTTTTGGTAAAAATTTTAATCTGTCTGCTGATGAATTGAACATGGGTTTGGATATTGTGTCATTTTTAGATTTGAATGATGATGATTATAAGTCTGTTACTGTTGTGGTGCCCACAGATGAGAATGTGGATGAGAAATGGCTAAGTTAGGTGACGGTTCCAAATTCAAATCTGGAACTAGCAAGGGGTACATGCTGAAAAGCAATGCCCTTCACTTTTGTCACCGAGTGGTAGCCTACAATTTCTTTGGCCGGAAAGATAGCTCCAAATCCATCACCAACCAGGAGTTGTTTGTCCTCTAGTGCATGGTTCACAAGAAGAGGATAAACTTTGGAGCTGTGGCCATCGCCCACTTCAAGGACACTGTGGCCTATTCTAAAAATAGAAGCTCCTGTGCCCAGCTGATAACCCACCTTGCTGAAAAGTTGTACTTGTTTGATCCTACATCTACTAATCTATATTGCAAGCATGTTGAATTATTTGATTTAAACTGCTTGAAAAGAATGTTGGATGTTTTTGATGATGAGGAGAGGAAACCCGTATTTGGCATACCGAAGCTAGAAACTTCAAGTAGCCTTAGTTTTTCTTTGAATACAGGACCCAGCAAGAGGCTCCCGAGGGCACATCAGCAAGTGTCAGCAGCCACCATCATCATAGCCAGACTAGACCGATTGAAGATTGCCTTATTTGCGTACTCCAAGCACGTCGGATTCAATTATCCGACCCCCTCTGATGCCTAACTGGTACTCTTTTCCATAGATTAGGTTTTTTTTTGTTTTCTTTATTTGTTTAGGTGTCGCCCCATTCCCATACTTTGCTTAGCGCAAAGTATGTGGGTGTGGGCATTATGAGTCTTTTGTTTTTTTGTGTTTTTATTTTTGTTTTTTGTAATTAGATGACTCTCGTACTGACCCACTTTTCTTAAGGCAAAGTGTGTGGGTAGGGGTGGTCTTCTAATGTTTCGTTGAGTTTGCAGTTCGTAGGGTAATCGTCTCGAACCCACTTTACCGAAGGCAAAGTGTGTGGGTGGGGGTTACTCTGCCTTCTTTGCATTTTTTTGTTGTGTCCAACATGTGTAAATATTTAAACTTGTAAAGCATGAAGTCTAGGGTCTTGTGACCATAAGGCAACATATTTTACTATATTTTGATTTCAGCATGCCCATGCTACTGCTTATATGATGAATGAACTAAGTATCTTGTGAGGAATTGAGCCTGAATTCACAATGCATGTGTTTATTCTTTCTTGTGTGATTTCTGCATTTTTGAATTTAGGTAAACTAGAACTTGCTTTTGCTATATTCCGAGGTCATAAGGAATTCTGGGTATGCTACTGAAATGTTTAGGTAATTTTCTTTCTGAACCCACAAAGCCAAATAAAACCACCCTGATATTATCCCTTGCAGCCCTTTTGAGCCGAAAATGAATAAAGCCCTGGTCATGTTCTTTTTTGAAAACCACAAAAAGACCATGGGCACTAGGGGAGGATAAATCTAATGTGTTACAAGACATAAAATGCCAAGGAAAAGAAAGAAAAAGAAAAAGGAAGGGGTCAAAATAAAAAGAAAAAAATGAAACCGTAGCCCCATTACAACCTTTAAGACCTTAGCATAAGTGTGGACATTGTGCCAACAGTTGGCAGAGGAACAAGATTAATTGCAAGCCTATAGTGACCCTCGGTTCAATTATGTTTTTCTTTGAGCGTAAATACTTAGCCAAAACACTTGAGTGAGGAAAGCATGAGAGAAACAATCACTTAGTTATTTTGATTTGTAATGGGCATTATGTATGTTTTTACTATTTATATACTGTTGATTGTGATCAGATACTTAGGTCTCTGTACCCACAAGGGATTATACTTTACATGCTTGATTTGTCGTGTTTTTGTCCTGAGTCTGTCTTTTCCTCTTTTTATTTTCTATTTTTTCTTTGGGCACGTTGTACCTGCATACTTAAGGGCAAATATGACTAAAGTGGGCGGGTGTGACAAGTCCAAATTTTCTCGTATTTTTATATCTTTTTCTTATTTTTTTGTCCTTTGTTTTTTGTGTTTTTTGAGTCAGAAAGAGTCAGAATGGGCACAAGGGGCAGCAGGAGGTAGGAGAATCATTTTTGAAGGGAATTTTGATGCCAATGATACCAAGATGGGCAATAACTTCTCAGTGGAAAGATCTCTCTCGAGCCTGGTAGAAATTGCCCACCATTCAAGCAAAAGCTGAAGGAGAAGTTTGTGATCGTGCCCACAACAACCCCAGAGTTATTGAGAGGAGAAGTAGAGGAGACAGGGCACAAGAAAAGCAATTACAAGCTGAAACAGGAGCAATGCGCCCTAACTTAATGAACACGTAAGAACCGCGAGACTTATGGGCATAAATTGTGTGAATTTAGTTCCATCATGTAATCATTTTCTTTTTTGCATTAAAGTGGGCTAAGCTAGTTAATCGTGGCTGATCACTTGTTAATTAGAATTGTGTTCACTACCTCTATAAATGGTCAATGAATCGTAGCTGTGTGTTGGTCATGAATGGATGAGATACATCACGGGTACTGAAGGCATATGAGAAATCAGTGTCTAGGTAAATCTGGGTCTGTCTAGGGCATAATGTTGCTTTGTTGTTTACAATCATATGAGAGATCGAGGTTGGGCAACAAGTTAGGGTTTAGGGGACGAGAGATCACCTCTAAGCTAAACTGAAAGGATAGATTGGGTAAGTGAGAGAGATCCGTTGCCTATAACCAGATAATTAGATTTGCATAAGTAATCATCATGTCCATGATCGGTTAAGTGTTTGTTAAGTTCAAAATCTGAGTTCTAATCCGGAATACATTACTACTAATATTTTCCTTTCTTTATTTTGTTTTGTTTTGTTATTTTATTTTTCTGTATTTACTTTACAAAGTACTGAGACCACAACAACCCTCAAACTTTTGAAAATAGTGACACTGGAAGATAGGATTCAGAGCTCCTTGTGGGATCGAACCTTACTTTCGTTGCTAGCGACGCCTTGCAGTGGGCATAAGGATAAGTCTCTCTGAAATGTTTTCTATCTTCTCTGAAATGATTGGAGACTTCATTGAAGTATTCATAGATGATTTTTCTGTCTTTGAATCTTCATTTTCTGATTGTTTGAATAAGTTAGAATTGAACTTGTTCTAAAAAGTTGCATTTAGAGTTGCCTCACTCTAAGTTGGGAAAATAGTCATTTCATTTTCACTAGCAGTATCGTCCTAGGGCATGTGGTGTCAACTGAGGAAATGAGCATTGACAAGGATAAGGTGGACATAATTGAAAAACTATCCCTACCGTTTAATGTAAAAGGAGTTCGAAGTTTTTTAGGCCATGCTGGTGTCTACCATAGGTTTATTAAAGTCTTCTCCAAAATCACCCAGCCCCTATGTCATTTGCTTGCTCAAGATGCTCCACTTATTTTTGATGATGAGTGTTTATATGCTTTTAACACTTTGAAAGAAAAATTAATCACTGCACCTATTGTCATTGCACCTGATTGGTCTTTACCCTTTGAAATAATGTGTGATGCATCTAATTCTACTATGGGGGTTGTTCTGGGGAAACACATTGATAAAATACTCTGTGTAATTTACTATGCCAGTCTTACTCTTAATAGTGCTCAGGTGAATTACACTACCACTGAAAAAGAGTTTCTAGCTATTGTTTTCTCATTGGATAAGTTTAGGTCCTATATCTTAAGCTCTAAAGTTATTGTGCATAGCGATAATGCGGCTCTTAGGCATTTGTTGATGAAGCCCCAAGCTACACCTAGACTAATTAGGTGGATTTTACTTCTGCAAGAATTTGATGTTCAAATTAAAGATAGAAAGGGGTGTGAAAATGTTGTGGCAGACCATCTTTCTCATCTCCCTATTGATGATATGTTGAATGCATCATGTGAGAGTGGAATTATGTTGGATACATTCACATATGAGCGTGCTTTTGAGCTTACTTCTTTTCCGTGGTATGCTGATATTGTTAATTATCTCGCTTGTGGTGAATTACACCCTAACCTTACTTCTCAAGAGAAAAAGAGATTCTTAACAATGTGCAGGTACTACTATTGGGATGATCCTAACCTTTTCCATCTGGAAAAATGAAGTCATCAGACATTATGTCCCTGAGGAGGAACAACATGATGTTTTGGTCTCTTGTCATGCCTCGCACTATAGTGGACACTTTGGAGGATAAAAGACAGCACGAAAGATCTTACGATCCGGTTTGTATTGGACGTCTCTTTTCAAAAATGCTCACAAATTCTACCTCTTGTGATAAATTCCAACGGGTTAGATCTATTGGGAGAAGGAATGAGATGCCACTAAATGTCAACCTCGTGGTTGAAATTTTTGATGTTTGGGGCATTGATTTCATGGATCTATTTCCTAACTCCTTTGGATTTGTATATATCTTGTTAGCTGTAGATTATGTATCTAAGTGGGTTGAGGCTATCCCCACTAGATCTTGTGATGCTAACGTGCTTGTTAAGTTTGTACAGGAGCACATCTTGAGTAGGTTTGGATTTCCACGAGCCATCATCAATGATGGAAGATCTCTTTAAAAATAAACTCTTTGAAAGATTGATGAAGAAGAATGATATTACTCACAAAGTGGCCACTCTATACCATCCCCAGACATCCAGTCAAGTCGAAACAAGTAGCAAACAAATTCAAAGCATTTTGTAGAAGACCGTGAACGTGTCCAGAAAGGATTGGTCCATCAAGCTACCAGATGCCCTTTAGGCATATCAAAGAGTTTACAAAACCATCTTGGAAATGAACCTGTACTGCCTCGTTTATGGGAAGGCATGCCATCTTCCAGTGGAGATCGAGAACAAGGCCTTTTGGGCCATAAAGACGGTCAACTTTGATTTAAATTATATAGGGAATGAGCGAGCCTTGTAGCTTTCTGATCTTGATGAATTAAGAAACGAAGCATATGAGAATGCAAGAATATACAAACATAAAGTGAAGAAGCTTTACAATAAGCACATTCTAAGGAAAGAGCTAACTCCGGGAATAAAGGTGCTCATTTCCAACACTCGACTGAGGCTATTTTCCGGAAAGTTGAAATCCATGGACTAGGCTGTTTATCATTGAGGAAGTCTTCCCCTATGGCGTGTTCAAATTGCTTAATCCTTGGACCACGGTGTCGTTCCATGTCAACACGCACCGTGTCAAGCCATACTTTGAAGAATATTCCTGGGAGCATGGAGTCGAGTCGATTGTGCTCAACAATTCCATATAACAGTCTATTAATACTCTGTCTAGCTCGGGACTTCAAAATTAGTGATGCATGGGAGGCAACCCATGATTTTGTTGTTTATTTACTTTGGACAATTTTTACATTTTGTTTTTGTAGGAGGAAGTGGTATTTCTGTACTGCTCAATAATTCGGTGCAAGAGATGTCTATTTCTAAAAAAGCCACCCGACTGCCACTAGGAGTGCCTCTCGTCATCCGAAGCCCAATCAGCGTTGCCATCTAATGAGCGCTAGAGTGTAATTCACAAAATAGGGTCCAACGAGCGCTGGCCCCCAGCGGCCGTTCGACATGCCTTTCGGTGAACCAGTCCTAGTGGGCGTTGTAGAAGTATTTTGCAAAGCAAAGGCCCAATGAGCGCTTGTGTTCAGTGGGCGCTCGACCATCCTCTCGGCCAACCAAACCCAGCCGGCACTAGAGGCCCAGCGGGCGCTGGCCTTATCTCTATCACCATGCCCAGCCGGCGCTGAGATCCCAGCGAGCGCCGGGTAACTTAGTGGGCACTTGGTACACATCGGCCGTGGGCCCTCCTACCTTATAAAAGGGGCTACTCGTGAGCCCTAATTCCACCCTCATTTCTCACCACTTTTCCGCCACTTCTTCCCATTTTTCTTCACAGGATTGATTGAAGCTCCACAACCAAGCATCAGCACCCACTATCCAACTTTCAGTGAGAAACCTAGTTACCGCTCCTCCTCCAGTGACCGCGCACTTTTTCAGCTGTCGTTCATCAAACCACCGCCGCTACCTCCCTTTAGCACTAACCTTCCGCTCTCAAAATGGTGAGGACTAAGAACGTCTCCCATCAGCCTGACTACGAGGAGACCAATGTCGACCATACAAGTGATGAGGAATGGGAGGATATGGTACCCCTTTACAATTGTCCATTTCCAATCTCTACAGATGAAGAAGGTACCGTTATATCCTCAATTTTTTTATTGGAAGTTGTTGAGGAGTTTGAAAATTGATGAGAAGGTTGTCATATCTTGAAAGTGTTGGGTTTGGAAAAATACGCTAGAATGCCGTTTGTTTGTTATGACCCCCTTTGTTATGAGTTTTTGGTCACTTTCAAGTTGAATAAGGAGCGAACACAATTTAAATGCTGCATACTGAGGCAAGAGTTTGTTGTTACTTTGGCTATGCTGAAGGAGATTTTTGGTTTCCCAACTTTTGGAGTTCGGGGAGGACCTGATAAATTTGAGCCAAAAGTTGCCCGGTTGGATCTCACCGTGTTCAACAATTGGAGTTCTACAGGAATGCTAAGCGGGTTCATCAAAGACTCGACATTAGACATGGTGCATAAATTCCTTTCCTATTCAGTTTTTGGGAAGGAGCAGACCAACAAAGTCAACTCCACTGAGGTCTATTTGTTGTTGTGCGCAAAGCACATCACAAGAATTTTCCCATCCAATTTTATCTGGACAATGATGGAGCAAATGCAACGACACACCACCTAGCATGCCTCATTTTACTTGATCATCACGGCACTAGCCTTTCACTTGGGTGTGTAGCATGAGAGAGGACCCCTTCTGCCAGGACAAATAAAGGTTTGGGAGTACCTCATTGATGTCAATGAGCTCAAGGAAGCTCCATTTGTGTATGACGAGAGATGACTTGTGCCTCATTACGAGTACCACTGTGTCAAGAAATATGTGAATGCCCAGCTTACAGCCCTCCACCATGATGAAGTCAACCCATCCTCAGCACAACCCGAGGAGGAAGAAGAGGAAGGGGAACAGCAGCAACACTACTCTAACCAATCCCTGCCATAGCCTTACGTATACCCCACTATCCCACTATGATGCCCACTAATGGGTATTAGATGTTGTGCGATAACTTGCGGTCATTCCGTGACCACAATGACTCTACTCTAGGCTAATTCCACCAGCATTATGACACGACCATATGCAAATTCTCACACGAGTTTGGAGAATTCCGCCAAGAGTTTAGGGATTTTAGGCAGGAGGTCTATCCCCGCTTCAATCAGCAGGAACAACGGATGTCCGATCTTGAGATGATCTGGAATTCTTGGACATTGTCCTATCCGTACGCTCGTCCATCACCACCCTATCAGCCGCCGGAGCAATGAAGTTGTTTTTTGTATTTTTATGTCGTCTTTATGTTTTGTGTGACTTGTTGGACATTTTCTAGTTCCATTTTATTATGTTGTTCTATCATTTATGTGTAGTTTTTGTATTTTGTAGGAACTCGAGCCCGTTGCCGGTTCCATCCAAACTGTGATATTCCCTCTCCCTTTTCTTTTATTGTATTTCCTTTTCACACATTGAGGACAATGCATGTATTACATGTGGGGGGTGGACTTATGTTTTTATGATCCATGTGATGTTTTGAATTTTTACTTTGTCCTTCTTCTTCTGTCTTTTGATTTATGTTTTGATCATGTTTTCTGCTATGTGCTTTGTCTTGTTAGTTTGAAGCATTTAGTATTCTTTGTCTTGTCCACTTGTTGAACTATGTGATTTGAGACATGAATCTTCAATGGGTTATTTTTTAGTTGATCATGCTGAATGGAATTGTTCTCACTGTTTTGATCTAGAATATGAATTGTTGTAAGAATGACTTTAATTTGATGATTTGCGTCGTGGGGTCTTGTCATTGAAGAAGAAGTAGCATTAATAAAAAATTAGTATGAGAAGTACAAAAAAAATTATATCAACTTCTTCCCGCAGTTCTTAGAATCATGACTACATTTTTTGTTACACTTCTTGCAGGTCCTTAAAGGTTTCTTTTTGCATTCGGCGTTCGCATCTTCTTTTGATTTTATACGACTTCCATTACCTTTAGTCTTCAAAAAGTCAGGTGAAAGCACCTTAACTTCACTAGGTACAGACAACCCATAAAATTCAGAAAATAATTGATACAGTCCTTGAATTTCTGAAGAACCCATGAATAAGATTCAACATCCTCACCCGATATTAAAGCAACCCCAAAGGTGACAAGCCTCCCATGATTGTCCTTTCTAGTAAAGAGTTCAAAAATCATTAAATACCTGCCAACATAAAAAAGATCACAAATCTCTGTTATTATAATGTCTTTCTCATCATAAATAAAAGGCTATAAATGCTAACATTGTCACCTACCAAAATATTCAAACATCAACTAATAGTGCTAAAAAAGGTAATGAAAGTGCTAAAATTTCAACTACCAATGCTAAAACAGCAGAATGCAAATGCTAAAATAATAGAACGCCAATGTTTGCCCATGCACATTTAAAAATAAACTTTTGATGTGAAGGGTCTATATTTCTATTCAGGCTATGTGTTTACCTTAGGAGGCAGAGCCATTACATAGAGGAGCATAAAACAGAAATGCACTGCGGATTCCACCATGGAGGCCAAATTTGTAGCTACCTCTGAGGCTGCAAAAGAGGCCGTCTGGCTCAAGAGCTTCTTGTTGGACTTGAGTGTGGTACCTAATTTGCCTAAGAGTATCACGGTATATTGTGATAACTCAGGTGCAGTGACAAATTCAAAGGAACCCAGAGCCCGTAAGGCAAGTAAACACGTAGAGAGAAAGTACCATCTTATACGAGAAATCGTTAAGAGAGGAGATGTGGCAGTGGTTAAGATTGCATCGGAGGACAATTTGGCGATCCATTCATGAAGAGCCTTCAAACTAAGACCTTCTATGGTCACGTGGAGAAAATAAGAGTGAGATACAGACCCGGGGTTGCTGTTTGAGATTTTAGTTAGAGTTGGAGAGTTTCCCAGTTTGTTTTATATTTGAAAGACATAGTTCAAGTATAAGTAGGAGATTGTTGATTTTGTATACTAGAAGACCTGTCTTTTGTATACATTATTGATGATCCTGCAGGTGGAATTTATTCCGTACATGAGTAAAGCTTGTGTGGTACTACTCAAGGATAAGATATTAATTAATTATAGCTGTCAGAAGCTTACATAATTAATTAATGGGTATTATATCTTAAACACGGGGAATGGCTGGACTAAAGGAGAAAGCATATTCAGAAATATGTATTAAATTGGTAGGTTAGTATTATTTCTTTAATGGAATAAAAATAATACTTAATCTATTTAATAATATCCTTAGTTTATTGGATATTGGAAATTAAAGAATTTAGCAGACCAATTTAATATTCTTCTAGATCCCCTATTGTAGCCCAATATGACCTTAATAGACTGGAGATGGAAAAATGGATAGAGGCCCAAGCTCAGTAGGGTTGGGACACTGAAATTTCACCCACCTCCTTATATATAAGAGGGTGGGGGACGAAATTTTAAGGTTAGACACCAGCTTCTCTTGTGTTCTCTTTATCTCCACAGATTCCATATCGATCTAGTAAATTTCAGCCCACCCTGAAACTAGATTTAGTCCGGGAATACAACAGAAGATCAAGGAGTGGAATATCACAGTGGGGCGCCAATTTCATACATACAACAAAATGATTAGATCTTTAATCTTGTCCTCAATTTGTCATTTAATTTGTAAGTCGTTTTTCGATTTCTATGTTTCCGCTTTAGTAGAATCGATTAAACCGGCTATGCATGTTTAATTGAACTCGGTTAATTAAAACATATGTGCTGTATAAAATTATGATCTACATGACATTAGGATTAATGAACATCCAATTAGATTCTGCGGTGGTTCAATTCGAAAAAACCCCGACAGGAGTTGCTTCCAGAAGTTGCGAAATAACACAAACCATAGTAAGAACTTTGAGATCTTTCAACTGATTATAAATATAAACAAGTGCAACCTGAATAGTTAGAACATCGCTTTGACCACCCCCCGGGTCAAAAAGCATATTAGTTTCATTGTTTTCCTCAAATAAAAAATAGGCTACTGAGTAAGCGATGGTTTCATATCTAATGCAGAGAGCCTCCAAGCCTAGAATGCATTTTGTTAGCACAATGTTCCCAAATTGGAAGAGTAGTCCATACGAAACTCCCATTATAACAAAATTATTTTGAAATTCACAACCAAGAGCAAATATTGAAATCTGAGGATGACTATGAAAGGGTTGGGATGAAAAGTCTCTGGGATCTATTGACTTAGGAGGTGATTCTACAGAGTCAAAATAGAACTGAATGGGTTTACCTTGAGGTAAATGATTAATTAGCGGGGAGGGTATGGGGGCGAGGCCCTTAGTCTGATGGCGCGACAGATTTGTGGCCTCTGGTTTGGTCTCTTCCAGGTGGTCTGTGACTCTTTTTAGCAAAACTTCAGAGGATGTCTGCGAATCCGCCACTATAGTACGGGAAAAGGATGTCTACGAATCCGCCTCTATGCAATGGCTCCGCCTCCTAAGGTAAACACATAGTCTGAGGTAGATTTACTCTGATCTTTATCGGATTGAAAATTTGATTTCGTGTAACCCAAAGGCACTAGACTATCAGAGCAGTATACCAGCATTTAATCTCTAGTCCTTTTCAGGTACTTGAGTATATTCTTAACCGCAGTCCAGTGACCTTGTCCAGAGTTAGACTGATATCTGCTTACCATGCCGACTGCATAGCATATATCAGGTCTAGTGCATAGCATAGTATATATAAGGCTTTCCACAGTCGAAGGATATGAAACGCCCTTCATCTCATCTATCTCAGCCTTTGTGTGGAGACACATATCCTTGGATAGATGAATTCCATGCCTGAAAGGTATAAAACCTTTCTTGGAATCCTGCATGTTAAACCTAGCTAGCACTGTGTCGATATATGTTGCCTGGGATAAGCACAACATCCTTTTCTGGCGATCTCGAATTTTCTTGATGCCAATAACGTGTCCGACTTCTCTCAGATCTTTCATATCGAGCTGCTTGGACAACCACACCCTTATGTCAGATAATACTTTCTTACTGTTTCCAATAAGTAAGATATCATCAACATATAGCATGAGAAAAGCAACCACATTTCCGTCACTCTTCTTGTACACATAGCTCTCATTCGGACATTGCACGAATCCATATGACTGGATAACCTCATCAAATCGGATGTTCCAAGACCTTGACGCCTGCTTAAGTCCATAAATGGATCTCTTAAGCGTGCACACTAAGTGCTCTTGGCCTTTAGCAATGAAACCATCTGGTTGCTTCATGTGGATGTTTTCCTCAAAACTTCCATTCAGGAAAGCTGTCTTGACATCCATCTGCCAAATCTCATAATCCAAATGAGCGGCAATAGACAAGAGAATCCGGATTGACTTAAGCATGGTTACCGATGAAAAGATTTCTTCATAATCTATCCCTTCTTTCTGAGTGTACCCTTTCACCACCAATCTTACCTTGAAGGTTTCAACCTTCCCGTCAGCTCCTCGTTTGCGTTTGTAGACCCACTTACAGCCAATGAGTTTTACCTCATCTTGTGGTTCTATAAGCTCTCAGACTTAATTGTGATCCATAGATCCAATCTCAGACTCTATTGCAATTTTCTAAGAATCTGCATCTTTGTCTTGGATCGCTTTGTCGTAGGTCCTGGGATCCAATTTATTTAGTCCTTCAGGGAAATCCGAATATTCACCCAAACCAATGAATATGTCAGGTTGGCGTACAACCCTCCCACTGTGACGAGGTAGTTCCTGTACTTCTGTGACACATTGTGCAGTAATTTGTGGTTCCTCTTCTTGTACTGTTACTGTGGCCGAGCCTAAGATGCCAAAGATAGGTTTAATTCATTTCCGAAGGTTCTTTTCATTTGTTAGGGTTTATGACCGATGTATTCAGTAAATGCATTTGCATAATGTGTTGCATAGAATTAAGTAAATAAAGATGTCCATCCAATGTGCCAGAATAGATAAAATATTTATCACTAAAGATAACAACCTTGTTATCAAAAGAAACAGAATATCCATCCATAAAAAGTTTAGAAACTGAAATCAAGTTTCACCTAAAACCAGGCACATAAAGGCAATCCTTTAAAACTAAAATCCTATCACTACTAAAAGATAAGGTTACGTCTCCCACTGCAACTACCGCCACTTTTGTAGCATTACCCATGTAGACTGAAATCTCTCCATCACTCAGCTGTCTTTTTGCCAGGAACCCTTGTAAAGACATGCAAACATGATCAATAGCTCCAGTATCTACTACCCATGACTGAGTAGAACAAGTAGCTAAACATGTTTCAACAATGAGAGATTGAGATGTACCCTTCTTCTTCTTTTTGTTAGGACAATCCGTCTTCCAGTGACCTGGTTGGCCGCACTTGAAAGACTTTGTCTTTGACTTAAATTCCTCAGGAGGAATCTTAGTCTTGGACTTCTTCACCTTAGGCACCTCTTCTGCAGCTTTCTTAAGTGCGTTCCTCTTCTTCTTTTTTGTACTGGAAGAAGATGCCCTATTTGCAGCTAGGTGTGCCTCCGGATTTCCTTTTTGAAGTAACTTAGCCGCCTGAAGATCCATGAGCAGTTCAGTCAGGCTGACATCCCTTTTGATCATGTTAAAGTTCTGCCTGAACTGCTCAAACTTCGAGGACAAGCTATGAAGAACAATGTCGATTTGAGAATCGGCGTCCAGCTCTCCACCCAAGGTCTCGATCTTAGCCAGATACCCCATCATCGTGAGAACGTGATCCCTAACAGGTGTGGAGTCAGCCATTTTGGCATCCATTAACTTCTTCATTGCTAAATGGCGTGCCGAGCGGTTCTGATGACCGAAGAGCTGCCTAAGGTTGTACATGATATCATAAGCAGTTTTCATAGGTTCATGTTGATGTTGCAACACATTCGACATAGATTCCAGAATGTAACAGCGCGCTATCTCATTAGACCTAACCCACTTATCATATGCAACCTTTTGGGCTTCGTCAGAACCCTCATCTGGCTTCCGAGGACATACCTCTTCAAGTCAAATTCCTTCCGCAGTGAAAACAAGATTAAGGTTTCGAATCCAGTCATTGTAATTTTCACTGATTAAATTGTTTTCTTCGAGAATAGAGGACAGGTTGGAGAGTGCCATGATGATATAGAATAATTGAAAAGTAAAAATGCAGTATAGTCACAAACTTTAGGATACTCACATATAATCGTATACCTCAAAAAAAAATTATATGTAATCCACCGACATTTTAAAAATGTTTCTTATAAGCCACGTTAGTGTGGACGTTTATAAAATTCATCCTTAAATAGGTAAAACCACCTTTAATTTACCTCCAGTCAAATTTCCTTATGACAAGTAAATTAATAGTCGGAAATAACCACGGTCGTGTAACCTTCCAATTAATAAGTCACGTTAGTATGGACGTTTATTAATAAATTACACCTAAGTGTGAACACCATCATCTTAGCACCAAGTCCACTATTTCGAACTCCCTGCTCCAGTTGGAGAAGTCAGTTTGTTCTAATAGTGTTCTACAACTATCTTGATTAACAAGTTTAATTTCTAGAGATAACAGTGATACGACACATCCGTTATGGAGGAAGACCTACTGTCAACTCGCATGTCAATCACATCTCAATTAAACCAGATTAATGGAGACCGTTTGAGATTTCTACATACTTTCGTATGAATCTCTCCCACTTAGTTATTTAAGATTGAGGTTTCATTTTATCCCATTGTAAAACATGCAAACATCACATAAAATGATAAAACACCATTGCATGCTTCAAACAACAGAATAAGCAATAATAATAAAGACCAACTATCATGGCTTATATCTCATGTTGCTGAATGAGATAAAATTGGAAAGTCAGCTCCGAAACTCGGGCATGGCCGCCGCTCCCATCACTGCGCCTCGTCGAAAACCCTAGCTCAATTTAGGATTTTGGGACGTGAATCAGTGATACTTTCTTTCTTGAGCTGTACTACTCTCCTCTTTTGAGTTGATCTTCAAACTTTATTCAATATAGAATATATATTCCTTAAAGAAAAAATCTAATATATCTAGAATAAAATTACAACTCAATAACTTGGTCTAACAGTTTTATTTCTATTACATTAAAACAACATAAAATAAAATCTAGACCTAATTCATGGATTAAAATCACGTAGCCAAACCGGCATACGGCCCATCATACATCCAACATAAAATTAAAACATACATCACATAATTAAGGAGCCATGATAGTCGGTAACCCTGCAAACAAGTCAGTCTACAAATCCAACAATCATAATTACATGATTAGCATAAAATAACATATGATATCCACACATGACATAATTTTCAAAAAATCCAATTAATTAAATTAATAATTTTCAAAAAATGCTACAAGATATAATTTGGAAATTAAAATAATTATCCACCAAATTTAATCTTGATAAATCTCGAAAATTGCATAAGTATAAATCTGGAAATTTTGTGAAAATTATCCACCAAATTTATTTCTTAATTTTCGGATAACACCCTAATTAATTAATATTTGAAAATATTGATATAGATCAAAAATCTATCCCAAATATTTGGATAGGCTAGGATCGAAAATTACAAAGATAAAATCTGGAAATTTGATCCACTTCAAATTCCATCCAAATTTAAATCTTATCTTCAATCATATCTAGATTAGAATTAAGTAATTTATTATATACATCAAAAATTACTTTTCCAATTCTTATCTACAAGATTTTCGAAAATTTGCAAGAATAAAATCTGGAAATTTGATCCACTTCAAACTCTTTCCAAATTTAAATTCTATTTTCAAATCTTTTTGGATTAAAATTAGATAACTATTTATATATAAAAAAAATTACCTTATCCAATTCAAATCTTTATAGATTTCGAAAATCACAAGAAGATTAAATCTGAAAATTTGATCCACTTCAAATTCTATCCAAATCTAATATTTTATTTTCAAATCTATCTAGATTAGAATTAGGTAACTTTAAGATATACATCAAAAATACCAAATCTAATTTTTATACACATAATTTCCGAACCACCACATTAAATAAATCTGAAAATTTGATTTCAAATCAAAAACCTCTCCAAATTAATTCAATGTGATCGAAAAATACATAAAACAAATTAGGAAATTTAATACATCAAAATTTCAAAAATTTTGATCCTACAATTTTCGAATACCTATTAAAATAAATCTGGAAATTTTGAACTCATCAAAAATCTATTCCAAATCAAATTTTATTATAATCGAAAATTACAGCAAACCTCAAAACTAGAATTTTCAAATTACATCAAAAAATCCATCCAAGTTTTGAATATCATCATTCGAAATACATCACCATATAAATCTGAAAATTTAAGCAACATAGATATTTCATCAAATTTATACATATATTTCGAATTAATCCTAGGATTAAATCTAGAACAGTGCCAAAAACCGCTCTGATACCAGTTGTTGGGATTTTTTCGAATTGAACCACCGCAGGATCTAATTAGATGTTCATTAACTCAAAGGAGGAAAGTAGCACAACTTAAGAAAGGAAGTATCACTGATTCACGTCCCGAAATCCTAATTGGAGCTAGGATTTTCGGCGAGGCGCAGTGATAAGGGCGGTAGCCATGCCCGAGTTTCCGGAGCTGACTTTCTAATTTTATCTCATTCAGCAACATGAGATATAAACCATGATAGTTGGTTTTTATTATTATTGCTTATTATGTTGTTTGAAGCATGCAATAGTGTTTTATATTTTTATGTGATGTTTTCATGTTTTACAATGGGATAAAATGAAACCTCAATCTTAAATAACTAAGTGGGAGAGATTCATACCAAAGTATGTAGAAATCTCAAACGGTCTCCATTAATCTAGTTTAATTGAGATGTGAGGTCTTCCTCCATAACGGATGTGGTATATCACTGTTATCTCTAGAAATTAAACTTCTTTATCAAGATAGTTGTAGAACACTACTAGAACAAACTGACTCCTCCAACTAGAATAGGGAGTTCGAAATAGTGGACTTGGTGCTAAGATGATGGTGTTCACAATTAGGTGTAATTTATTAATAAACGTCAACACTAACGTGGCTTATTAATTGGAAGGTTACACGACCGTGGTTATTTCCAACTATTAATTTACTTGTCATAAGAAAATTTGACTGGAGGTAAATTAAAGGTGGTTTTACCTATTTAAGGATGAATTTTATAAACGTCCATACTAACGTGGCTTATAAGAAACATTTTTAAAATGTTGGTGGATTACATATAATTTTTTGAGGTATACGATTATATGTGAGTATCCTAAAGTTTGTGATTGTGTTGCATGTTTACTTTTCAGTTATTCTATATCATCATGGCACTCTCCAACCTGTCCTCTATTCTCAAAGAAAACAAGTTAATCGGTGAAAATTACAATGACTAGATTTAAAACCTTAATCTTGTTCTCACTGCGGAAGGACACAAATTCGTACTTGAAGAGGTATGTCCTCAAAAGCCAGATGAGGGTTCTGACGAAGCCCAAAAGGTTGCATATGATAAGTGGGTTAGGTCTAATGAGATAGTGCGCTGTTAGATTCTGGCATCCATGTCGAATGTGTTGCAACATCAGCATGAACCTATGAAAACCGCTTATGATATAATGTACAACCTTAGGCAGCTCTTCGGTCATTAGAACCGCTCGGCACACCATTAGGTAATGAAGAAGTTAATGGATGTGAGAATGGCTGACTCCACACCTGTTAGGGATCACGTTCTCACGATGATGGGGTATTTGGCTGAGATCAAGACCTTGGGTGGAGAGCTGGACGCCGATTCTCAAATCAACATTGTTCTTCATAGCTTGTCCTCAAAGTTTGAGAAGTTCAGACTGAACTTTAACATGATTAAAAGGGATGTCGGCCTGACTGAACTGCTCATGGATCTTCAGGCGGCTGAGCTACTTCAAAAAGGAAATCCGGAGGCACACCTAGCTAAAAATTGAGTGTCTTCTTTCGGTACTAAAAGGAAGAAGAGGAACGCGCCTAAGAAAGCTGCAGAGGAGACGCCTAAGGTAGAGAAGTGCAAGACTAAGATTTCTCCTGAGGAATTTAAGTCAAAGACAAAGCGTTTCAAGTGCGGCCAACCAGGTCACTGGAAGACGGATTATCTTAATAATAATAAGAAGAAGGGTACGTCTCAATCTCTCATCGTTGAAATATGTTTAGCTACTTGTTTTACTCAGTCATGGGTAGTAGATACTGGAGCTACTGATCATGTTTGCATGTCTTTATAGGGGTTCCTGGCAAAAAGACAGCTGAGTGATGGAGAGATTTCAATCAACATGGGCAATGCTACGAAAGTGGCGGCAGTTGCAGTGGGAGACGTAACCTTATCTTATAGTAGTGATAGGATTTTAGTTTTAAAGGATTGTCTTTATGTGCCTGGTTTTAGGCGAAACTTGATTTCAGTTTCTAAACTTTTTATGGATGGATATTATGTTTCTTTTGATAACAAGGTTGTTATCTTTAGTGATAAACGTTTTATCTGTTCTGGCACATTGGATGGACATGTTTATTTACTTAATCATATGCAAAACACTACGCAAATGCATTTTCTGAATACATCGGTTATAAACCCTAACAAACGAAAAGAACCTTTGAAAATGAATCAAACCTATCATTGGCATCTTAGGCTCGGGCACATTAACCTTAAACGGATACAAAAACTAGTAGATGATAGGCCCTTGTCTTCATTGGTCCTAGAATCATTCCCTTTGTGTGAATCCTGTTTGGAAGGTAAGATGACCAAGCGACCCTTTAAGGATAAAGAGAATAGATCTGAAGAGGTATTAGATTTGATTCACTCCGACTTATGTGGCCCTATGTCAATTTAGGCTCTAGGAGGGTACAAGTATTTCATCACATTCATTGATGATTACTCAAGGTATGGATACATATACTTGTTACGCCGCAAGTCAGAATCCTTTGAGACTTTCAAAGAATTCAGAGCGGAAGTGGAAAAATGTACAGATAAAAGTATTAAATTACTACGGTCTGATCATGGTGGTGAGTACCTCTCGAATGAATTTAGGGATTACTTAGCAGAGAATGGGATTATATCCCAGTTGACTGCGCCGGGAACGCCACAGCAGAACGGCGTGGCGGAGAGAAGGAACAGAACATTGTTAGAGATGGTTAGGTCAATGATGAGCTATTCAGATCTGCCTATTTCATTCTGGGGATATGCCTTGGAAACGGCTGTCTATATTCTTAACGTGGTTCCATCAAAATCAGTCTCAACTACGCCCACAAAACTTTAGACCGGACGAAAGCCCATTCTTGGACATTTTCGAATTTGGGGTAGTCTAGCACATGTGCTAGATAAGGAAGCTGATAAGCTGGCACCATGTATGGATGTTAGACTATTTGTTGGATATCCCAAAGGAACGCAAGGTGGTTTATTTTATAGTCCTAAGGATCAGAAGATCATTGTAAGTACCAATGCTTGATTCTTAAAGGAAGACTATATAATAAATCACAATCTAAGAAGTGAGATAGTACTCGAGGAGCTTTGAGGGGAAAATTCGAATCCGACACCAACAGTACAAGAAAAAGAACCACAACTTACTGCACAACATGTCACAGAAGTACAGGAACTGCCTCGTCACAATGGGAAGGTTGTACGCCAACCTGACAGATTCATTAGTTGGGGTGAATCTTCAGATTTCCCAGAAGGATTAAATGAATTGGATCCTAGGACCTACGATGAAGCGATCCAAGACAAAGATGCAGATCCTTGGAAAATTGCAATGGAGTCTGAGATTGGATCTATGGATCACAATCAAGTCTGGGAGCTTGTAGAACCACAAGATGGGGTAAAACCCATTGGGTGTAAGTGGGTCTACAAACGCAAGAGAGGAACTGATGGGAAGGTTGAAACCTTCAAGGCAAGATTGGTGGCAAAAGGGTACACTCAGAAAGAAGGGATCGATTATGAGGAAACCTTTTCGCCAGTAGCCATGCTTAAGTCAATCCGGATTCTCTTGTCTATAACCGCTCATTTGGATTATGAGATTTGGCAGATAGATGTCAAGACAACTTTCCTGAATGGAAGTCTTGAAGAAAACATCCACATGAAGCAACTAGAGGGTTTCATTGCTAAAGGCCAAGAGCACTTAGTGTGCAAGCTTAAGAGATCCATTTATGGACTTAAGCAGGCATCAAGGTCTTGGAACTTCCGGTTTGACAAGGTTATCCAGTTATATGGATTCGTGCAATGTCCGGATGAGAGTTGTGTGTACAAGAAGAATGACGAAAACGTGGTGGCTTTCCTCGTGCTATATGTTGATGATATCTTACTTATTGGAAATAGTAAGAAAGTATTATCTAACATAAGGGCGTGGTTGTCCAAGCAGTTCGATATGAAAGATCTAGGAGAAGCCGGACACGTCCTTGGTATCAAGATAATTTGAGATCACTAGAAGAGGATGTTGTGCTTATCCCAGATGACATATATCGACATAGTGCTAGCTAGGTTTAACATGCAGAATTCCAAGAAAGGTTTTATACCTTTCAGGTATGGAATTCATCTATCTAAGGAGATGTGTCCCCACACACAGACTGAGATAGATGAGATGAAGGGCGTTCCATATACTTCGACTGTGGGAAGCCTTATGTATGCTATGCTATGCACTAGACCTGATATATGCTATGCAGTCAGCATGGTAAGCAGATATCAGGCTAACCCTGGACAAGGTCACTGGACTGCGGTTAAGAATATACTCAAGTACCTGAAAAGGACTCGAGATTATATGCTGGTATACCGATCTGATAGTCTAGTGCCTTTGGGTTACATGGATTCATATTTTCAATCCGATAAAGATCAAAGTAAATCTACCTCAGGCTATGTGTTTACCTTGGGAGGCGGAGCCACTGCATGGAGGAGCATAAAGCAGGAATGCATTGTGGATTCCATCATGGAGGCCAAATATATAGCTACCTCTGAGGCTACAAAAGAGGCCGTCTGGCTCAAGAGCTTCTTGTTGGACTTGAGCGTGGTTCCTGATTTGCCTAATAGTATCACGGTATATTGTGATAACTCGGGTGTAGTGGCAAATTCGAAGGAACCCAGAGCCCATAAGGCATGTAAACACATAGAGAGAAAGTACCATCTTATATGAGAAATCGTTAAGAGAGGAGATGTGACAGTGGTCAAGATTGCATCTGAGGACAATTTGGTTGATCCATTCATGAAGAGCCTTCCACCTAAGACCTTCTATGGTCACATGAAGAAAATGGGAGTGAGATGCAGACCCGGGGTTGCCGTTTGAGATTTTAGTTAGAGTTGGAGAGTTAGCCAGTTTGTTTCATATTTCAAAGACATGCTTCAAGTATAAGTGGGAGATTGTTGATTTTGTATACTAGAAGACCTGTCTTTTTTATACATTATTGATGATGGTTTATGATGATATAGAATGAATACAATTGCTGAATACAATTGCAGTCACTGTTTGCATTTAAATTATTATATTTACATGCATGTTCACTATACTTACATTGTAGATGATATGGTGTGGGTAAACACATGGTTAGATCATATCATCGGTTCCTTGTAATGTATTAAAAGGCTCACGATCTAGATGGCACTGAACCTGCTATCGGTACGCCGTAGAATAATCTGATAGTTAGTTTGTCTTGACTAACTGATTATTCTAATACACGGGCAAGTGTATTGAGGAAGATCTACTTAGGATTCTATTCTCTATTATGACCTTAAATGAGAGAATAAGAATCCACAGAGTTCGGGTTCTTAACCCCTATATATTGGCGGACATATACATGTAGTGTTTGCAGCTTTGATTTATCAAAGGGTGAGATTCTTTCATAGGATCAATAATCTCGATATCTTGGGTTGTAACATTTACACTTATGATGGGTCATGCAATATGTAGGGGCACCGTGTCCTGGTGCGCCAGGTTTATGGTGTCCCTTTGAGGAAATACAAGTTCATGCTGAAACCCTGCAGGTGGAATTTATTTCGTGCATGAGTAAAGCTTGTGTGGTACTACTCAAGGAAAATATATTAATTAATTATAGCTGTCAGAAGCTTACATAATTAATTAATAGGCATTATATCTTAAACATGGGGAATGGCTGGACTAAAGGAGAAAGCATATTCAGAAATATGTATTAAATTGGTAGGTTAGTATTATTTCTTTAGTGGAATAAAAATAATACTTAATTTATTTAATTATATCCTAAGTTTATTGGATATTTGATATTAAATAAATTAATGGGCCAATTTAATATTCTTCTAGATCCTTGTTGTAGCCCAAAAAGAGACTGAATTGGATTGGAGATAGAACAAGAGATAGAGATAGAATTCTAGTCCAACTGGGACACTAAATTTCATCCACCCCCTTATAAATAAGAGGGTGGAGGCATGAAATTTTGATCATAAAATATCAGCCCTCTCGTGTTCTCTTGATCACCATAGATTTCATACCGATCTAGTAGATTTCAGCCCACCCTGAAACTAGATTCAGTCCGGGAATACAACAGAAGACCAAGGAGTGGAATAGCATCAAGGGATGCCTATTATGATTCATACAACAGCAAGATTAGACCTTTAATCTTGTCCTCAACTTGTCGTTTAATTTGTAAGTCATTTTTTGGTATTCTATGTTTCCGCTTTAGTAGAATAAAAAACCGGCTATGCATGTTGTTTTATCATCTTGTTCGTAATATCGAGCTTGACCCCATACTCGGGCTTCAAGTCAGTTTTGGCTGTGGTTAAACTGAATTGCTTGGAGCAATTTGAAGCAAAAACTCACTTACCATCACTGATTGTATGACCTTCCCATCTGATTGTGTGACCTTCCCATCTGCAGTGACCTTTGCTTGAAGCAAGAACTCACTTACCAAGTTTTATCTTAAGAATCTTGGAGGAGTTTCTAGATAATGCAGAATTTCGGTCTTGTGAAGATTGACCAGAAGAAAAGGATTGTTTGATTCCTGAAGAATCAATTGAAATTTCTGTCTTTCCAGAAATTTATCTCTCATCATTTGCTCTTTGAAGGAGGTAAGAGCTTTTAAAGCTTCAACCATTTTTGAAAGAAAATTTGGCTGAGTTTGAATTGAAGCGTGTTTTTTTAGAGAAGGAGAGAACACTCATTTTGAAAGAGAAGAGAATTCTCTTGATAGGCTGCTTCTTCTTTTTTTTTTTAAAAATGCAGTGGAAGTTGAATGTGTTGGTGAATTGTGTTCTCTCAATGTTTTGGCAAAGGTTTTTTTTATGAGTGAAGAAGGAGACTCATAAATGTGTTAGTTGAAAGAATTAAATTTCATTTGTCGTTTTTAGTCGTTGGTTTGAAATGACCATGAAACGTGTCAAAGTTTTACCAATGGTCTGAAATTTCAAAATGAATGCTGACATGTCATGTACATTATAAAAATTTTAAAATAATTTTCATTTCTTTTTTTTAAGAAAATTTTGAAGTACACTGAATCACAAGATAATAACTAGAGAGTCTTTAATCAGCTGTGCTTGATCAGGCTCCTAGTCTTGCTTGTGTTCAGTTCTTCTTCTTTTGGTGGCAGGTAAGGTGGGGCTTCTTTTCCCATCATCAGAGCTAGAGGACTCACATTCAGATGATTGGAGTCCGGTGTGTGCTTAAAGCTTTCTGATCAGCTTCTCATGTCGCTTCAACTGATGTTGAAGGCTCTGAAGAAGCTCTTCTTGCTGAGCTGATAATTGACCTGATGACCGCCTGAACTGATCTTCTACCTGGATAGTTCCTGAAGGACTGGATTGATCAGTTGCAATGGTTAGCTGCAAATCACCTCCTCTGGATGATATTTCGTCTTCGTCCTCTGCAGCTTCCAGTTCTTCACAAAGAACTGTTTTGGATTGATCGGCTGTTTGTTCAGCAGTTTTTGCTGCTAGCTGATTTGCATCCTCTAATTCAATTGTGTCGTTGTGACTTGATTCAGGGAGAGTTTCTAGATTCAACTGAGCTTGAGCTTGAAGTGCTATCTGGACTGGATCAGCAAAGATCACTATGTCCTGCACTTTGGGAGCTGATGTCAGCTGAACTGTTTGATCAGCTGAATCATTAGCAGTTGTTTCTTCTTCTGCTGGTGGAGAAGAAGCTTATGTTGGAGCTGCTTGCGATTCTTCTGGGATAAGTGAGGGTTCAATGGGTTCCTCAGTCGGTTGGGGCATAGCTGAAGACTGAGTATCCACCCCAGAGACGGGTGATGGTTCATCAAATACCAGCTATCTTGCTACTTGATGAATAACTGCTTGTCTTGATGTGACATCATCATTTGTTACCTTGTTTCTAATGCGTTGTTCTTTTTCCCTGATTGCTTCCAGAGTTTGCTGTTGTTGCTCTCTTATGATTCTTTGGATTTCTCCTAACACCCAATGTTGATGAACTTGAGGGTGTTTCCAGTTTTTCTGCTCTTCCTCAGTGCGCAATTCTGGGACATCAATGTTGGCGGACTTAATGAGGTCGTCCATCATGTGAGCTAATGTTTGTTCAGCTGGACGATTATGCCACTGTCGAATTTCCAGCATTTCCTTCAGCACTACAATTGGATTCTGCTCTGGAGTGCCTTGTCCTGACCATAGAACGCTCCATTATTCTTCTCTTCTCCAAAAGCTCATTCCATGAAGGGCGGTCAGAAGAAAATGGGCTTCTGAGTTGAAACAATGTCTCCATAGATACAAGTAGCAGTATCTTGCAAAAGCTTTGTATAGAGCTTCTGACCCAGTACTGCTGCAAAGTTGGTTGTTATAAATTCTGTGACTTTGGCTTCTGTCCAGCCTTTGATAACTTCTGCTCTTAGAAGAGCTCGAATATTTTCATCTGTTTCTCCCATCGGTGGACAGGTCGTCCTGAAATATTCTGCTCCTGAGTTGCTTGGAGAGATGCCTCTAAAAGGCACAATATCATCACCCTTGATATCAATAATGTCGAATATCTTGATATTTCGTGGTGGCAGCTTCGGAGGGTGAGGTGGACCAGTTTTCTTCTTTTCTTTGTATTTGGCCAACTTCTTCGTTAGTTTGCCAGTTTCTCTTTTAGTTCTGGCTGATCCTTTTGCATCTTGAATCATTTGATTTGCTCGACCATTTGTTGGCACTGATGCTGATGTAGACGTTGAAGGTCTTTGTTGTAGTGGTTGAGCCTTGATAGGTGTTCTAATCAATTGGCTGATTGGAAGACTATCTTCAGAATCAGAGTCTTCTTTGTAAGACTTTTTAAGGACATCTTTTCTTTTCTCCCTTTATAACTCCTTCATTCTTCCTTATTTTGACGCCAATTTGTATACTGGCAGCTTTAGGACCTCTTGTCCATTTTGTGGATGATGGAAAATAATCACCTCTGTCCATCGACAGTGTCTTTGCTTCATCTTCCAGAACATTGAATGCACATTCAAGCAGTTTGCTGATTCTACTCACAAAAGACATCTTTTGATGGAAGCTCTTTTCACTCTAATGCTTTTCAAGAATATCCACGAACTTCTTGATCTGTTCGAAGAAGAATCCTGCCCAGTCGACTTTAATCCTCATGTCAATGGCATGACATATTTTGTACTTAAGCTCTATCATTTCAGAGTGATTTCCTGCCACTCCAACCATCATTCTTCCAATGATGCCATCTAGGATCTGATATTCTTCTTGAAAGCAGGAAATTGAAGTTGTGATTTTGTAGGGATCATAGCAATCTGCTCTTCTCCATCGGTTGTAGGCTTCTAGCTGATTGACCTCTACTTCATTTATCCTTAAACCTCCATTTGGCAGATGAAAAGCTTGTGACAGCAGTTCTGGGGTGATATCAATTTCTGCTCCTCTGACTTGAGTAGTGATTTTGTTATTATTCCCTTCTGAGTTTAGATAGAACTCACACACCAGTTCAGGATACTTCTTCGATGGTGTCTCTTCAAGAAATTATAGAATTCCTGCCTCTGTTATCTTCTGAATCACTTCTTCAAGAAGTGGAGAATTAGAGCACCTTTCTCTGTACGCATCTAGAAGAAGGAATTGATCTTTGAAGAGATTAACTTGAAACCCTTGGGAGGATTCACCCATTTCTCTAAAGTTGAACTTTCGTCGAATGGCTGGTGTGTTTGTTTCTGCCATGACTTTTAAGGGTTTTAGTGGGAAGAGGTCACAAGACGAATCATGTTGTTTTTTAGATTTGGTTTTCTAAGGATTCGAACTTGTGATGCGGTTTGGATCAGTGAAGACAGGAACGCAGCTCAGCTATCTCTTTGGTAGTAATTTGATTAAAATGGAGATAGGTTGAAGGTTTTATTTTCAACGAGTAGATTCAAAGACTCAGTTGATTGGTCTTCAAATCTAACCGTTAAAAAATTGATGAGGAGAGAGAGAGGGAGTAGGTGGGGTCAACGGTAATATTTAGATGACACGTCATTTTACCGTTCAGTAATAAATTTAATTTGAACTTATCTGATTTTTGCTCTCCTCCAGTCTCCACGTGGCATTTGAGTTGCTAACATCATCAGTTACCTTCTAGACTGATAATCCTCTTGGCATGGAGTGATCAGTTCCAGCTGGAGTCTCTTCAGCTTTGACTCCTTGTCAGCTTAAACTGTCCTCTTCAGCTTCGCTCATCCTAAGCTTGTCAGCTGCTTCCCTCAGCTGAAGCTTTGTTTTCATCAGTCAGTTTTGAATTCAACTGCTCTCATTAGTTGAATATGACTGGTTGAGAACTGATACCTTCTGCGATCAATTTACTCATTTTCAACAGCTTTCTTGCAGCCTTTTGCCACTCTTTTTAGAACTGATATGGGCTATATCAGTTTAAGCTCCTGATAAGCTCAGAGTTTACATGCATTTCACTTGTGCTTTGTATGTATTTTGTGAGTCGAATGCATGTGTTTGTGGCTATTTTGAATTGAATTGTGTTATTATGGTACGGTCACGGGTTTATCGAGCTTTGACAGAAAAACCCTCTAAATGGACCTATATTGAGGTGTACAAGATCACCGATTGGAAAGAGTACATGAGTCAAGAATGGGAAGGTGAAAACGGGCCGGAAAGGCATTGGGGTCCAGCGTGTAAAATGGCACAGGCCGTGCCAAGTGAAGACAAGAAGGGTCGAACTTGCTGGACCAGTGGCACGACCCGTGCCACTATGGCACAGCCCGTGCCACCTACCGATGCGTGTGTGTTAAACGGCACGGCCCGTGCCGCGTGTTTCCGGATTTTTAGTAATTCTTACCTTTTCGGACTCTATGTTTCCCCAACTATATAAGGCTTTCCTTTGGATGAATTTTGGGACACCTTTTACCCTATTATCAAACTAAAGGAGTGCTGTGAAGAAGAAGAAGGTGAAGAACAAAGACTAAACACCCGACATAAGTTGTTTATTTTTATTTTAATTTTGACTATGAGTTTTGTAATCAATACAGTATTTTCTCTAGATTTCTATTTTGCCATGAGCGGCTAAACATATATTAATTCTAGGGTTTGCATACATGTGGATTCTATGTTATTAATCTAATTCTGTTATTCTTCCCTTTTGATTATTGTGTTCAAGTGTTCAACTGCTTTATTTTATGCTTCGATTACTGGCCATAATTGATTGCATGCATAGTTGGTGAATTTGAGACCTGGCGGAGATAATTAACCAACTGATTAATTGAACAGTTTGATACAATTATTCATGAATCTGTAGGAGATAAAATCGGATTCTTTAGGGATTTAGTAAATTTACCTAGAGACGAAAGTAATAGGAAATTTATTAATCAACGATTACCTTGAGACCTGGCGGAGATAGGTAGCAGCTTTTGTGATTTCCCCACTCATAATCGGATTAAAAATGGGAAGAATTAGGATCGGATTAGTACATAGATGATACATGTGAATTGCATTCCCTAGGATTAATCTCTATTAATTGAGTGAATTTGTTAATTTGATTTAGTTGATTTGCTTTGGATAATCAATTTAATTGTTCTTAGTTAATTGTTCCATATTTATTTTTGATTGATTTGATTGGTGTCTAGCTTTAGTAATCCCACATAAAATTTAGGTAGCCTGGATAATAGAAATGTGTTAGCTTAGTACTCGGTGTAGTCATATTTTCAGTCCCTGAGGATACGATACTCGATTCACTACTATATTGCATTGTCCTGTGTTAGTTGCAGAATTGTGCATAAAAATAAGTGCATCAGCTCCAAAGCTTGGAATACCGATGCCCTCTTGAGTCAGTTCTCATTATCAGTGGGAGTGCTCTTCTTCACTCCTTCTATTGGATGATCGTCATCCTCCTTTGAAGCTAGTTCGAGCAATCCCAATTGGATGCATAACTCAACAAATCTAGCTTCTGGCAATGGCTTGGTGAAGATATCGGCTATCTGTTTCTCCGTGTTGACATATCTGATGCATATGTCTTTCTTCTCGATATGATCTCGGATGAAGTGGTGCCTGATATCAATGTGCTTTATCCTTGAATGCAATACTGATTTTGAGATATTGCAATAGCACTATTGTTATCACAGTAGATTGGCACTTCTTCAGTCTCCACCTTGTAATCCTTGAGTTGTTGCTTCATCAATAAGATTTGAGCACAACAGCTTCCAGCAGCTACATATTCAGCTTCAGTTGTTGACGTGACAACTGAGTGCTATTTCTCGCTAAATCAGGATATCAGTTTGTTTCCAAGAAACTTACATGTTCCACTGGTGCTTTTTCGATCGATTTTGCATCCTCCGAAGTCTGAGTCTGAATAGCCAGTTAGACTCAAGCTGTTATCTCTGGGATACCATAATCCAAGATTTATAGTTCCCTTGAGATACTTCATAATCCTCTTTGCTGCTTCAAGATGACTTTTCTTCGGATTGGCTTGGAACCTTGCATACAGTTCGACTGAGTAGGAGATATCTGGTCGGCTGATGGTCAGGTAGAGAAGAGATCCAATGATTCCTCTGTAGTGCGTTTGACTGACTGATTCTCCTTCTTCATCGAGAGTCAGTTGTACTGATGTATTCATTGGAATTTTGAGAGCTTTTCCCTTGTCGGTTCCAAACTTCTTGACAAGCTCCTTGGTATATTTGGCTTGGCTGATGAAGATTCCATCTTTGAACTTCTTTACTTGGAGTCCTAGGAAGAATGTCATTTCTCCCATCATGCTCATCTCGAATTCGCTTTGCATTAGTCGTGCGAATCGATTGCAGAGATCTTTGCTCTTGGATCCAAATATTATGTCATCCACATAAATTTGAACCATCAAGATCTCAGCTGATCGTTCTATTCTGAATAGAGTACGATCGATGACTCCTTTCTGAAACCCATTCTTTAACAAGAACGTTGTGAGGGTTTATACCAAGCTCTTGGTGCCTACTTCAGACCATATAGAGCTTTCTTCAGCTTGTAGACTTGGTCTCCGATTTTGAAGCCTGGAGGTTGTTCTACATACACATCCTCCTTGAGAATTCCTTGCAAGAATGCACTTTTTAAGTCCATTTGATAGACCATGAAATTGTTGTGAGCTGCATAGGCGAGGAACAGTCTGATGGCCTCCAATCTTGCAACTGGTGCGAATGTCTCATCAAAGTCGATCCCTTCACTTTGTGAGTAACCCTTGGCTACCAGTCTGGCCTTGTTCTTTGTGATCACGCTTTGTTCATCCAGTTTGTTGCGAAAGACCCATTTAGTCCCAATGACTTTTTGAGTTTTCGGCCTATCAACAAGAAACATACGTCATTTCTTGTGAACTGGTTCAGCTCTTCTTGCATCGCTATAATCCAGTCTGAATCATTAAGTGCTTCTTTGATGTTGGCTAGTTCCATCTGTGAGATGAAGCACGTGAAGAGTGCATGTTCTGTTGACCCTCTGGTCTGGACTCTGCTTTTTGGATCCCCAATAATTTTGTCGACTGGATGACTTCGGAGCCATTTGGGAATGATTGCTTCCTCTGTTCCTTCAGCTGCTTCATCAGTTGTTCCAGCAACTGATCTTTCGGCTTCTTTATCAGCTGATTCTTCGGCTGCTCCTTCGGCTGCTGTCTTGTGTGGCACCCCTCAAACGGATGTAAAAGAAAAGACTGACCATGCGAGCATACCTTATTTTTTTTTTGAAATAGAAAGAAAAGTATTGGATTACTCGAGAAAGGATAAGGTGTACTTTCATACATAATTTACATAAATATATTAAGGGAAGAGAGAGTACTCTGAAGTCAAAAGAGTACAATAGGGAAATAAAAAGTTTATATAAAACTAAAAGGTGAACTTCGAAGAAGTTTCACGTTTGAACAAAATAGAGTCAAAAGGTGGTGCGAAAAGCTCATAAACAAAAGCCCATCAGGTCGTCATCCATATACATAGACCCACATGAACTCTTGGAAACTCCACGTCCCGCACCAAGCATTTTCATACTTCATCAGATTCACCTACAATGCATGAACTATATGAGCTAAAGCTCAGTAAGCAGAAATCATGCATGTGACCTTATATGCAATATACTGATACCACACCATGTCAAATGCTCGTGACACAAAATATTTTCATCTCAAAAGCATTTTCATCGTTTAGGAACTTGGCTCCCTTCACCAGACACCAACAAGAGTCATAAGCTCATAATATAATCAATATCACTTGGCCAAAATGTGATTAGTGCACTCATGTGGCTCATCCTTCCTGGACCCCAAGGAACACGCCCCCTGTCTGTTCCCTTTGATCCCACATGAAAGTCATCCCACTTGAGGTACAAATATCAACACAGCACAACACGGGCTGGTGGTGACCAATCCCAAACAAAACATTTTCCCTCTCTCAAAACCATTTCATGCATGCAACCTCGACAATATCTACATGACGTGCATGCATATGCTCGTGCTCATGTACAAGATATTTAATGCAAAGAAATACAATACACAAGCATATTACATCACACAATTATACAATAACACAATAATAAATAATAAACATGTATTATCAAATAATACTATGTTCATACATTGTAGTTGAGGATGAATTTCTACTTACCTTGATTCCAAAGCTTATAATATTTGAGATCCTAAACTCCGCACTTTTCAATAAAATCTATCCAAAATATATTATAATATTAATATACATATTATTGAATAAATCAGATATAACTAACTACCATTATACAATTATTTCTTTCTAAATAAAAGCCTCTATTTTAGTTTCTCACTCAATTTACCATTTTGGAAGTTCAATTATGACAAATCTCCTTTCTCAGTTTGTTTTAATAACCAATAATCACACTTTCCCTAAATAAGAATAGATTATAAATTATTTATTCCAATAGTTACCGATTAATTAATCTTGAATACAATACTAAAATTCTTTCATTTAGTTGAAACATGTTTCGATTATGCATATAGGATAAATTTAGTAATGATTTTACTTTAAGCTTTGCAATATCTCGCATATTGACTCCACATTATAGAATCTGTATTTACTAATTTTAAATTTCTATTCTTACTAATGGTGTATAAAAATATAATTATTCTAAGCTAGTACATGGTGCTCAAGAGGTCAAAAACTAGAAGATTATAAATATTAATCCCAACTTTCCCCAACTTCCATTATCTTAGAATTAATTAAGCTTTACACAATAAAAGATTAATTATACTCCAACCCATTTATGAAAAAAAACTCAATTAATGTAACCGAATATTAAAATTAATTTTCACTAAACATTGAAGTCTATTATTTTTTTTTAAACATATACGCCAATATTAAAGTAACTATAACATTTATTTATTTAATTTTTTTTACTACATAACTACAGAATTGAAATAATTAATTATCATCAACCACACCTTTATTAACCCATGAATCATTATTAATCACAACTTAGTTAAAATAAATCATGTAAAGACCATTTATCCAAATAAATACACACACAAACACACGCATATATACATATTTGTACTTTCACATCTTCAATAACCATTCATAGGAATTAATTAAATCTTCTTAATAGTAAAAATAAAAATACCAACCTTTATTAGTCACAATATCCCCTTTCTTTTTATGCACGAAATTTACTCATCTAAATTGATTAACAATAGATGGCTAAAATTCGTACTAAAGGAACATTTTTATAATATAAAAATCCACTAATCTATCTCATATTAAGGACACATGTATACATTAGTTACATTCCACCTCAAAACATATAAATAGGACACGTGTGTATACATCAATCCTTATTATTATTATTATTATTATTATTATTATTATTATTATTATTATTATTATTATCTTTCTAAAACTATAATATATATATATATATATCTTCTTTTTTTTTTCCAAATAAACCTTAGATGTCTAGAAATAACTTAAATGTCAAATAATTATCCAAACTCCATGATCACCTTGACACACTTATATATATAAATCCAATTGGTACGCAAATAAGCACATAATACTTATATAATATATATCAAGACAACCATTGGGTAGTGAGAGGCTCGGTTACTACATTCTTCCCCCCTTATAAAAATTTCGTCCTCGAAATTTACTTACCTGAATAATTCTGGGTACTTAGCTCTCATTTCTTCTTCTCTTTCCCATGTAGCCTCTTCCACCAATTGATTTCTCCACAATACTTTAACTAACGGGATGCTTTTATTTCTAAGTTGCTTTACCTCTCGAAGAAGAATCTTAACTGGTAGCTCTTTGTAACTCAAATCTTCTTTCAGCTCTATTGGTGTATCTTTTAGAACATGAGATGGATTCGCCACATATTTTCTCAACATTGACACATGAAATACGTTATGTATCTGCGACATGTGTGTGGGTAGCTGAAGTTTATACGCAACCTCTCCAACTCTTTCAGTAATAGGAAATGGGCCAATGTATCTTGGACTGAGCTTCCCTTTCTTCCCAAATCTCATGATTCCCTTCATTGGAGTAACTTTTAGAAACACTTGATCTCCTATTCCAAACTCCAGCACTCTTCTTCTCCGATCCGCATAACTCTTTTGTCGATTCTAGGCAGTTTTCATTCTGTTTCTGATTTTTGATACAGCTTCAACCATCTCTTGAACCATATCTGGACCCAAAAGTTTTCTTTCTCCAACCTCATCCCAATGAACTGGCGATCTACACTTCCTTCCATACAATGCCTCATAGGGTGCCATTCCAATGGTAGATTGATAGTTGTTATTATATGAAAATTCAATCAAAGGTAAAAACTTGCTCCACTGACCATGAAAATCTAGAACACATGCTCTAAGAATATCTTCCAAGGTTTGTATCGTTCGTTCTGATTGCCCATCAGTCTGCGGATGATATGCAGTGCTGAAAGATAATTGTGTCCCCAGAGCCCTCTGCAAACTTTTCCAAAAAGTAGATAAGAATCTTGGATCTCTGTCAGAAACAATTGATAAAGGTACTCCATGAAGTCTCACTATTTCTTGTATATATATCTGAGCCAAGCGATCCATAGGGTAAATTGACGAGATAGGAAGAAAATGAGCTGATTTTGTTAATCGGTCAATTATAACCCAAATAGCATTATGACCTTTCACTATTTTTGGTAATCCTACCACAAAATCCATTGTGATTCTCTCCCATTTCCATTCTGGAATTAGCAGTGGCTGCAAAGCTCCTACTGGTCTTTGGTGTTCTACTTTTATCTGCTGACATGTTAAGCATTGTTCAACATGCTGAGCGACATCTCTTTTCAGACCTGGCCACCAATAATGCATTCTCAAATCTCTATACATCTTAGTAGCACCAGGATGGACTGAATACGGCGTTGAATGTGCCTCCTTCAAAATTTCTTCTCGGGTTTCCTTCTTATCGGGTACACAAATTCGACTTTTAAAGCGTAACACGCCATCTTGAGATAATGTAAAGTCAGAATGTACCCCTGATATGACCTTCTTTATTTCTTTATCTAAATATTCATCATCTGGTTGACCTTCTCGTATCTTATCAATTAAAGTGGATCGAATTGATAAGGCTGTCAACCTAGCCTCAATTGATTCATGGTCCAAAACTTCCACACCCATCTTCTGCAAGTCGACTAGCTCTTGCTTTTGCATAGAACTTATGGTTGTAGTTGTTCCACCTTGAATGGATTTTCTACTTAAAGCGTCAGCAACCACATTAGCTTTACCAGGATGATAATTGATCACACAATCATAATCTTTCACCAATTCTAACCATCTCCTTTGTCCCATGTTTAACTCTTTCTGGGTAAAGAAGTATTTTAAACTCTTGTGGTTAGTATAGATTTCACACCGTTCTCCATAAAGATAATGCCTCCACAAATTTTCAGTGCGAATACTACTGCAGCCAACTCCAAATCATGTGTTGGATAATTTTTCTCATATTCCTTCAATTGTCTGGATGCGTATGCTATTACCTTGCCATTTTGCATCAATACGCAACCTAGACCATTCTTTGAGGCATCACTATACACCACAAAACCTCCAATACCAATTGGAATAGATAGAATTGGTGCCGTTGTCAACCTTTTCTTCAAATCCTGAAAACTTTGCTCACAAGCTTCCATCCATTTAAATGCAACACTTTTTCTAGTTAAATGTGTCATAGGAGAAGCAATCTTTGAAAATCCTTCAACAAATCTACGATAATATCCTGCAAGGCCGAGAAAACTACGTACTTCTGAAGGATTTGTTGGCTGAGGCCAATTATTTATAGCTTCAACTTTGCTTGGATCCACCGATATTCCCATACCTGATATGACATGTCCCAAGAATATCACTTGGTCTAACCAAAATTCACACTTCTTATATTTTGCGTAGAATTGTTTCGCTTTCAGCACCTCCAACACCGACCTTAAATACAGTGCATGCTCCTCTTTATTTCTAGAGTATATTAGGATGTCATCGATAAAGACTATAACGAATTTATCTATATAGTATTTGAATACTCTATTCATTAAATCCATGAATGCTGCAGGAGCGTTGGTTAATCCAAAAGGCATAACCAAAAACTCGTAATGGGCATACCTAGTGCTGAATACTGTTTTGGGAATGTCCTCCTCCTTTACCTTCAATTGATGGTACCCTGAACGTAAGTCAATCTTCGAGAACACAGATGCTCCTTGAAGCTGATCAAACAAATCATCGATCCTGGGTAAAGGATATTTATTCTTTATCGTAACTTTATTCAGTTCTCGATAATCTATACACATTCTTAAAGTACCATCTTTCTTTCATACAAATAAAACTGGAGCACCCCACGGTGAAAAGCTAGGCCTTATAAAATCTTTTTCAAGTAGATCTTGGAGTTGTATCTTCAATTCCTTCAACTCAGTCGGTGCCATTCTATAGGGAGTTCTAGATATGGGAGCGGTTCCTGGATGAAGGTCAATAACGAACTCTATCTCCCGATCAGGTGGTAATCCTTGAAGATCATCAGGAAACACTTCAAGATATTCTTGAACAATCGGTACCTCACTAGGTACGGAATGACCTTGATCCTTAACATTCATAACACTAACCAAATACCCTTCACATCCTTTATTTAAAAGCTTTCGCGCTTTCACCGCTGAGATCAGAGAAAATTTGAGTTTCTTTGGAATCCCAACAAAAGAAAATGGCTCCTCTCCAGGTGGTTGGAATATTACTTCTTTCTTCTTGCAGTCTATACTTGCATAATATTTTGATAACCAATCCATTCCCAAGATAATATCATAGTCATTCATCGCAAAAACTATCAAATCTGCGTATAATTCCCTATTTCCTATGGGAATAGAGCAAGCCCTTAAAATTTGACTAGTTTGCTTTGACTCACCAGAAGGTATCATTATGTTATAACTAGTCGCAGCAATATCAGGTATCCTACCCAACCTCTTCACATACTCAGTGGATGCAAATGAATGTGTAGCTCCCGAATCAAACAATACAAATGTTGGAATTCCAAAGATAGAAATTTTACCTGTGACAACAGATGGATTCATCTCTGCATCATCTTTAGTGATAGTAAATGCTCTAGCTGGCACCTTCTTCTGTGCAGTAGGATTGGACTCGGGACAAGCTTTGACAACATGACCAGGTTTTCCACACTTGAAACAGTTACGAGATTCTACATAACATCTTCCTGAGTGTTGTTCACCGCATGCTGGGCATGTAGGTTGCACTGTAGGTGCCTTACTCTGATCTATTCGTTGGCGTTTGTTCTGATCCCATGATTGTTGCCCCTGTCTTGGTTGAAACTTCGATCTCTGGCCCTGAGGTAAAGATTGTGTCCTTCTTTCACCTCCAGCCCACCTTTGACCTTGCCCTTGTCCTTGCCTAAGCTGACGTCGCATTTCTTGAGCATGAAAGATCCTGAGTTTAGCTTGTTCAGCAACTAAAGCTCGTTCGGCAATTTGTGAGTATGTTGCTCCTTGAACTCCTGTCATAATCATATCTCTATACAGTTCTGGCTTCAACCCTTCAAGAAATCTCTCAGCTTTAAGTGCCTCAGTGTTAATCATATGCGTCGCAAACCTAGACAATTGTTCAAATTTTCGAATATAGTCTCCAACTGTCATGTTTCCCTGTCTAAGTTGTATAAACTCATTCATCTTCAACGCACGAATAGGGGCTGTGAAATATTTGTTCCTGAATAACTCCTTGAATCTTTCCCAACTCATGGCAGCAACATCTTCAATGCTTGTTACAGTATCCCACCAATTACCTGCACTCCCACGAAGCATAAAAGTGGCGCATATAAATTTTTCATCTTTAGGAACTCTACTATATTTGAACATGTTCTCTAACGTTCTCAGCCAATCTTCTGCATAAGTAGGATCCAAAGCATCCTCAAAAGTTTGTGGATTTAGTTTCCTAAATCTTTCCCCAACTATTTCCACATGGTCAGCTTGATGGCATGCTCGATTCTCATCATCCACACCTTGTCGATTTGCCTCCCTCTGCTGGATAAGCTCCTGAATTTGTCCAGACTGCCTTTCCACAAGCTCGGTAAGTCTATTAATAATAGCATCTCTATCCATCCCTGGATTAGAGGTTCCCTCACTAGATACTCTCTCACCACTACCGCCCATACCTCGACCTCTCACCATGATGAAAGAACTTATATATGTAGTCTGATACAAACACAATAAACATAATCTTACAATAAATATAAAAACAATCGTTCAAATAAAACTTACGGGCGCGTGTTGCTCCAAAGTCCAGAGATCATGTACATGGACAGTCTACAGAAGTATGACCTGGGCTCTGATACCACTCTGTGGCACCCCTCAAATGGATGTAAAAGAAAAGACTGACCATGCGAGCATGCCTTATTTTTTTTTTTTGAAATAGAAAGAAAAGTATTGGATTACTCGAGAAAGGATAAGGTGTACTTTCATACATAATTTACATAAATATATTAAGGGAAGAGAGAGTACTCTGAAGTCAAAAGAGTACAATAGGGAAACAGAAAGTTTATATACAACCAAAAGGTGAACTTCGAAGAAGTTTCACGTTTGAACAAAATAGAGTCAAAAGGTGGTGCGAAAAGCTCATAAACAAAAGCCCATCAGGTCGTCATCCATATACATAGACCCACATGAACTCTTGGAAACTCCACGTCCCGCACCAAGCATTTTCATACTTCATCAGATTCACCTACAATGCATGAACTATATGAGCTAAAGCTCAGTAAGCAGAAATCATGCATGCGACCTTATATGCAATATACTGATACCACACCATGTCAAATTCTCGTGACACAAAATATTTTCATCTCAAAAGCATTTTCATCGTTTAGGAACTTGGCTCCCTTCACCAGACACCAACAAGAGTCATGAGCTCATAATATAATCAATATCACTTGGCTAAAATGTGATTAGTGCACTCATGTGGCTCATCCTTCCTGGACCCCAAGGGACACGCCCCCTGCTTGTTCCCTTTGATCCCACATGAAAGTCATCCTACATCAGTCACTCATCACATCAAAGGTGCAGTCGAAGTGGACCATCCTCCCTGGACCCCAAGGGACACGCCCCCTGCCTGTTCCCTTTGATCCCATATGGAAGTCATCCCACTCGAGGCACAAATATCAACACAGCACAACACGGGCTGGTGGTGACCAATCCCAAACAAAATATTTTCCCTCTCTCAAAACCATTTCATGCATGCAACCTCGACAATATCTACATGACGTGCATGCATATGCTCGTGCTCATGTACAAGATATTTAATGCAAAAAAATATAATACACAAGCATATTACATCACACAATTATATGATAACACAATAATAAATAATAAACATGTATTATCAAATAATACTATGTTCATACATTGTAGTTGAGGATGAATTTCTACTTACCTTGATTCCAAAGCTTATAATATTTGAGATCCTAAACCCCCGCACTTTTCAATAAATTCTATCCAAAATATATTATAATATTAATATACATATTATTGAATAAATCAGATATAACTAACTACTATTATACAATTATTTCTTTCTAAATAAAAGCCTCTATTTTAGTTTCTCACTCAATTTACCATTTTGGAAGTTCAATTATGACAAATCTCCTTTCTCAGTTTGTTTTAATAACCAATAATCACACTTTCCCTAAATAAGAATAGATTATAAATTATTTATTTCAATAGTTACCGATTAATTAATCTTGAATACAATACTAAAATTCTTTCATTTAGTTGAAACATGTTTCGATTATGCATATAGGATAAATTTAGTAATGATTTTACTTTAAGCTTATGCAATATCTCGCATATTGACTCCACATTATAGAATCTGTATTTACTAATTTTAAATTTCTATTCTTACTAATGAAGTATAAAAATATAATTATTCTAAGCTAGTACATGGTGCTCAAGAGGTCAAAAACTAGAAGATTATAAATATTAATCCCAACTTTCCCCAACTTCCATTATCTTAGAATTAATTAAGCTTTACACAATAAAAGATTAATTATACTCCAACCCATTTATAAAAAAAAACTCAATTAATGTAACTGAATATTAAAATTAATTTTCACTAAATATTGAAGTCTATTATTTTTTTTTAAACATATACACCAATATTAAAGTAACTATAACATTTATTTATTTAATTTTTATTACTACATAACTACACAATTGAAATAATTAATTATCGTCAACCACACCTTTATTAACCCATGAATCATTATTAATCACAACTTAGTTAAAATAAATCATGTAAAGACCATTTATCCAAATAAATACACACACACACGCATATATACATATTTGTACTTTCACATCTTCAATAACCATTTATAGGAATTAATTAAATCTTCTTAATAGTAAAAATAAAAATACCAACCTTTATTAGTCACAATATCCCCTTTCTTTTTATGCACGAAATTTACTCATCTAAATTGATTAACAATAGATGGCTAAAATTCTTACTAAAGGAACATTTTTATAATATAAAAATCCACTAATCTATCTCATATTAAGGACACATGTATACATTAGTTACATTGCACCTCAAAACATATAAATAGGACACGTGTGTATACATCAATCCTTATTATTATTATTATTATTATTATTATTATTATTATTATTATTATTATTATTATTATTATCTTTCTAAAACTATAATATATATATATATATATCTTTTTTTTTCCAAATAAACCTTAGATGTCTAGAAATAACTTAAATGTCAAATAATTATCCAAACTCCATGATCACCTTGACACACTTATATATATAAATCCAACTGGTATGCAAATAAGCACATAATACTTATATAATATATATCAAGACAACCATGGGGTAGTGAGAGGCTCGGTTACTACATCTTGGCTCTGGCTTGTTCTTCATTTTCACTGATTCTGCCCCCTGTTCCAGTTATAGGGTTTGAGGTTTCATGACGATTTGTATCTTCAGTGACCAAGTTATCTTCAACTGGTCTAGAATCAGTTTCTATGCCATCTTCTAATGAAACTTCAAACTGCTCTGGGTCAATGTGATCAACATAGTCCAACAGACTTTCACTAGGCAATGCTTGCTCTGATGTACAGTTCTCCTTTTTGTTTCTGTACTCATAAGCAAGCTCATCAAATACCACATGACATGTTACTTCCACAACTAGTGTCCTTTTGTTGAACACTATGTAAGCTTGAGAATGAGGGGACAGCCAGCACGGCCCGTGCCGTTTTACGCGCCCAGCAAAAAAATCTTTAAAACTCCAAGGTATGTTCTCTTTTCCCCTCTCACTTCTCCACACATCTAAATTGAGTTTTGGGAGCAAAAACACACGCCACTCTCATCAAACTTATTCCCTCTCCCAACATGGTGATTCTTCACCCCTCAACTTTCCTTTAGTCTCTTATCTACCATCTCCATTGGAAGTTCCACCAAGAATTGCAAGGATAAAGAGTAATTTCACCCCTTTTGTGCCCTAATTTCGAATTGGTCCAAATCTTCACCAAAGGTGTGGAATTTCTTTCTCTCTTTACATAATTAGTTGATTGGTATTGGTTTTTGTTGATGGGTAAGCTTGGGGTGCCCCAATTTTGTGATGTGCATTCAAAGTCCCTTTGCAGCATTTTGTCGAACATGTGACGTGCATGCGTTTTCCATTGTTTTTGGATAATTCCACTTGTTCTCATGCTTTCTTTGCCATAATACCCCTTCATATTGATGGGAATTGCTCTTGTGTGCCGATAATGGGGGTGATTGTTCATTTTTGAGGTGAAGTTTCCTTTTTTTGGGAAAATTGAGGCTATACTTGGTTGTAGTTTGTGGTTTGGTAATGTTGATTGTGTGATTCTTAGCCTTTGGCCATCCCATTTTCCTTATGCATGTCATGAGATTTGTGGGGCCGTGTTTTGAGAACGTTGGTGGGTAAAGAACGAGCGTGTCGGGTGGTATGCATTTAATTTGTCTCTTGATGAATTGTGGGTGATAATTGGATTGTTTGGTGCTTTGGGTACTTATATTATTGTCCCACGTTGCTTGTTGGCATGAAATGGTGATTGTGTGAGCTCGAGTTCAATTTTTATGTCTTGTGGAGTTGTTTTTTAGCTTTGTTGTGAGTTCTTGTGCTCACATTTGACATTTTATAGGTCCCATAGTTCCCCATGGCACCACGAGTAGCTCGAGGTAGAAGAGTGGCACAGGAAGTGGGCCCTGAGAACCCCCATGATCCGGCATTGTTTCGGGTTGTGTTGACTGAGGATGAGCACCGAGAAAAATGGAACAACTTTGTGAAATTGAACTGTCTTCCGTCCCGTTACCCGGATTCCAATGTGATTCACGCACTTGGAGTGCATGATGATTTTTGGGGGCTATGTCAGTGGACTGGAGTGCATGATGATTCCAGTGCTCTGTTTGGTAGAGCGAGCTTGTGCCAATGCCCTCTTCGCGTGGCATGATAGTGGCACGGTTCAGAACCGAGAGATCTTCTATTTGTGGTGCACTCTGAGGCAACAAGCTTTCAACTTGGGGACTCACATCACCGCACATTTGAGCCACTCGGGTATGAAGAAGAGTGGTATCCTTACCTGTGGCGGCATCATCACGCTCATTGCGGAGCACTGCGACATTGATTTTTCCGCATGGGAGGTGTTGCCCAGAAATATGGCCTTGTCTATCGAGACCCTGGTCAGCATGGACGTCATTCGAGTAGACCGAATGAACCGGGTCTTTTTCTCACAGAAGGCCGCTGATCACTTCCTTCTGCCCAACCGAGCCCTGACTCGAGTGACGGATTGGCAGCAAACCACCAATTGGTGTATGTCTTTACCGGCCCATCAAGCTGCGATTGTTGCTTTTTGCCCGTCCTTCCCTTTAGAGCAAAAGTTACCGAGCTCGCAAAGGAAGAAGTGGCCGAGAAGAAAGATGAAGAGCAACAGTATGAGGATGCTGGCGATAGCACTGGGGGTGCCACCTCACAGGTGAATACTGATGGCCCCTCGAGTTCACGAGCCGCGGGCCGACATCGAGCTCGACCGCGCTCCCAAGAGGAGCGTATGGAGGATATGAAGGGCCGTCTCTCTTCTATTGAGTCGGAGATGCAAGGACTGCGGGGCGAGTTCACTCACATGAACACGCGTATTGGAGCCATCGATGCGAATGTAGCTATAATGCTACAAATGATGCAGTAGTGGGGGTTGCAGTTTCCCCCAAACCCGCCTCCACCGTGATTTCTGTTGAGGTTAGCGATTCAAGGTCTTCCCGTCCATTTCTTCAAACTTATGCTCTTTTGAGTATAAATTTGGGGGGGTGGATGGACGTTATGCCTTGAATCCCTATTCTAAAAATTTCTTTTAATCACTTTTTGCATTTTAGTTAGTTCACTTGCATTAGTTTAGTGGGTTAGGTTGTAAGGCACGTTTATTGCTTTCTAGTATGATGTCGGGTGTGTGTTGGATTGGATTAATCTCATGCTATGTACTGTGATGAATGATGGTTGCCAATGATGAATTATGGGATTGTTGAAATTGATTGTCTTTATTGAGTTTACTATGAGCATGATAGGTGCAATTGCGACGAATTGCTTGGTTGTCTTGACCTGTGACTGTCCTGTGAGAATTTGAGCCTTATTTTCATTTTCTTGTGTGTGAACACTGGGTTATTGTTGAATATCTAGAACTTGCCTCTTGTCTGCTCAATTTTAACAGAATGTTGTGGGATTTTGAGATGATTTAAGGCCATTTTTGTTCACCCTCTTCTTATCCTATGTATTCTTGGCCAAAACACTTCAAATGTCCATTGTAAGCCTCGTTGAGCTTTTGAGCCATTTCGTTGTTAGCCAATGTAACTCAATCCTGTTGTCAATATATTTCTTTTCACTCGGACTTGTTGGGTGGGTAGAATAATTTTAGGAGGGATGAATTGTTTTGGTGGAACTTAGGGAGGAAGGATAAAATGATGGAGTGTGGCTTGTAAAAAGGATTATGGAGTGGGAATATTCATATAGCACTTAGAGAAAATATGAAAAATGTGGAAGAAAAAAAAAGAAAAAAAAAAGCAAAAGAAAAAAAAAGAAGGAGAGAAAAAGAAAAAGAAAAATAAAAAAAATATAGCTAAGTGGCTATATTCATAATTTGGTGATGCTTTTGGTTTATGGTGTTGGAAAAAGAGTAAGAGAACTAGACAAAGTCTAGTTTTACTCGGTTGGTATTGGGGTTAAGTATTAAGTGAGGAAGTATTGAGAGTAATTAAACTCAATAAGTCCAATTTAGTCACTTGGCCTATATTTTCCCTACCTTGTCCAAAAGCCTACATTACAACCAAATTAAAAAGTCTTTTTTGATCTTTATTCCACGTTCATTGCATGTAAAGGCGAGATTAGATATTGGGCAAGCTCATGGTTAATTCTTCAGTTAATCCAGTTCTGAGTGCTTTTATTATTATCCTAAACACTTGAGAATGAGTGATACACGAACCCGGTGAGGTCATTGGTTCAAGGCTAAAGACAAGTTAGTAGTCATGTTGTGTGAGAATATTTTTGCTCATTGTATACTTGATTTGGATGATTGATGTTTGTGGTGTCTGAGGCAATGAAATTGTCAAACATCCTCTCTGTGCTTGAGTTTAATTCTTTCATTTGATTGTTCGAGGATGAACAATGAGTAAGTTTGGGGGAGTTGATAAGCTCGGAGTTTACATGCATTTCATGTGTTCTTTGTACGTATTTTGTGAGTCGAATGCATGTGTTTGTGGCTATTTTCGATCGATTTTGCATCCTCCGAAGTCTGAGTCTGAATAGTCAGTTAAACTCAAGCTATTATCTCTAGGATACCATAATCCAAGATTTATAGTTCCCTTGAGATACTTCATAATCCTCTTTGCTGCTTCAAGATGAATTTTCTTCGGATTGGCTTGGAACATTGCATACAGTTCGACTGAGTAGGAGATATCTGGTCGGCTGATGGTCAGGTAGAGAAGGGATCCAATGATTCCTCTGTAGTGCGTTTGACTGACTGATTCTCCTTCTTCATCGAGAGTCAGGTGCACTGATGTATTCATTGGAATTTTGAGGGCTTTTCCCTTGTCGGTTCCAAACTTCTTGACAAGCTCCTTGGTATATTTGGCTTGGCTGATGAAGATTCCATCTTTGAGCTGCTTTACTTGGAGTCCTAGGAAGAATGTCATTTCTTCCATCATGCTCATCTCGAATTTGCTTTGCATTAGTCGTGCGAATCGATTGCAGAGATCTTTGCTCTTGGATCCAAATATTATGTCACCCACATAAATTTGAACCATCAAGATCTCAGCTGATCATTATATTCTAAATAGAGTACGATCGATGACTCCTTTCTGAAACCCATTCTTTAGCAAGAACGTTGTGAGGGTTTCATACCAAGCTCTTGGTGCCTACTTCAGACCATATAGAGCTTTCTTCAGCTTGTAGACTTGGTCTCTGATGTCGAAGCCTGGAGGTTGTTCTACATACACATCCTCCTTGAGAATTCCTTGCAAGAATGCACTTTTTATGTCCATTTGATAGACCGTGAAATTGTTGTGAGCTGCATAGGCGAGGAACAGTCTGATGGCCTCCAATCTTACAACTGGTGCGAATGTCTCATCAAAGTCGATCCCTTCACTTTATGAGTAACCCTTGGATACCAGTCTGGCCTTGTTCTTTGTGATCACACCTTGTTCATCCAATTTGTTGCGAAAGACCCATTTAGTCCCAATGACTTTTTGAGTTTTCGGCCTCTCAACAAGAAACCATACGTCATTTCTTGTGAACTGGTTCAGCTCTTCTTGCATCGCTATAATCCAGTCTGAATCATTAAGTGCTTCTTTGATGTTGGCTGGTTCTATCTGTGAGATGAAGCACGTGAAGAGTGCATGCTCTGTTGAGCCTCTGGTCTAGACTCTGCTTCTTGGATCCCCAACAATTTTGTCGACTGGATGACTTCGGAGCCATTTAGGAATGATTGCTTCCTCTGTGCCTTCAGCTGCTTCATCAGTTGTTCCAGCAACTGATCCTTCGGCTTTTTTATCAGCTGATTCTTCGGCTGCTCCTTCGGCTGCTGTCTTGGCTTCGGCTTGTTCTTCATTTTCACTGATTCTGCCCCCTGTTCCAGTTATAGGGTTTGAGGTTTCATGACGATTTGTATCTTCAGTGACCAAGTTATCTTCAACTGGTCTAGAATCAGTTTCTATGCCATCTTATAGTGAAACTTCAAACTGCTCTGGGTCAATGTGATCAACATAGTCCAACAGACTTTCACTAGGCAATGCTTGCTCTAATGTACAGTTCTTCGTTTTGTTTCTGTACTCATAAGCAAGTTCATCAAATACCACATGACATGTTACTTCCACAACTAGTGTCCTTTTTTTGAACACTATGTAAGCTTAAGAATGAGGGGCATTACAGCCTAGAAAGATTCTCTCATCAGCTTTGGTGGCACTGAAAGCTTTCAGCTGGGATTTGCCATTGTTGTGGATATAACATTTGCAGCCGAATATCTTAAAGTAAGAGATAGAAGGCTTACGACCCCTGAATAGCTCGTAGGGTATTTTGTCATGGTTGATGACGATGGCACTTCTGTTCTATTTGTGGCAGGCTATGTTAATTACTTCTGCCTAATAGCATTCGGCTATATTGGCATCTGCTACCATTGCTCTGGCTACCTCCTTTAGTGTGCGATTCGTCCTTTCTGCTACACTATTTTGTTGAGGAGTTCCTGTAGCAGAGTGTTCATGAGTGATTCCCAGTTTAATCAGGAACTTGATCATTTGTTGATTGACAATTTCAGTTCCATTGTCGGATCTTATCCTTTGAACTGATTTTCCTTTGTCAGTCTGCAATCTCCTGATCAATGTTGATAGCTTCTCAAAAGTCTCATCCTTACTTCTCAGGAACTCCACCCAGGTATACCTTGAGTAGTCATCTACTACTACAAGTGTGAACTTTTTACCTCTGGGGGTTGGTGGTTTCACAGGCCCAAATAGGCCCATGTGAAGTAACTAAAGTATGTCAGTTGTTCCTTGAGGATGACTTTTGTTCTTGAATGACAACTTCACCTGCTTCCCTTTCTGGCATGGTCCGCAGACACCAGTTTTCTTGTAGATCTCCTTGGGAAGCCCATCAACTAGCTCCTTCTTGGCTAGGTAGTTGATAGTTTTGAAGTTGAGATGATTCAGTCGTCGATGCCACAGCCAGCTTGCTTCAGTTGATCCTTTAGAGAGAAAGCAAGCTTCTGAATAGCCGGTTGACCAGTCAACTACATACATGTTGCCATTTCTTACTCTAGTCAGGAGTATGGCTCCATTTGACTTGTCTCTGATGTCACATGAGCTATTGCTGAAGTCGACTGAGTACCCATTGTCACAAAGCTGACTGATGCTCAGCAGTTTGTGCCTTAGTCCTTCAACATGTGACGCGCCATTCACGATAACTTTTCCTTTGACCACGAACCCTTCTCCAATGGTTCGGCTCTTTGAGTTGTCTCCAAAAGTGACTAATGGTCCCGTAACCTCTTTATAACTATCAAGATCATTCTTGTCTCCGGTCATGTGTTTTGAGCACCCGCTATCCAGATACCAAGTATCTTTGACCTTTTTCTTGGATAGGATGCTCTTTTCCTGCAAAACAGAGATCAGGTTTTAGGTACCCATGTAATATCAGGTCCTGAGAGGTTAAACAGATATTTGGGAATCCACATTCGCCACACTTTTGGCTTTTGTTTATTGAGAGATCCTTTAAAATTTGATCTCCTGATCAATTCTGGACTTCTTGTAACTCTTTGATTGAGAGTTGAGTCCATTGATCTGTATCTCCGATGAGTGTGAGGATAAAAGACTTCAACTAATATCCTCTCATCTTGTGACTTTGTTGCCTTTTGTCTTGGCCAGTTTTTAACAGGCCTTTGACTCTGAGCTATTTGGCCTTTGTGGAATGGCCTTTTTCCAAGCTAGTTATGAGTGGGATTGACTGTTAGTTGATCCCTTGAGTTCAAGTACTCATCATACTAGGTTGCAAAGTCATTTGGAGTGAATTCTTCTAGAGAGATTGATTTATGTTGTTTTGCATAGTACAATCTCGTGTGTATATTTCTCTTGGGATTCAAGGCATTCCCAGGCTGATACACAGGTGGCCTTTGGGGATAGGCTTGTCTGGAAGAGGTTGTACCTCTTGGTTGAGCTGCTGATGGCATGTTTTGAACTGATGGTCTTCTCTGATAGAATGACCTTAAGTGATCTTCAAATCTTGATTGATTTGAATATCTTGAGTGAGATAAAGGATTTTGTTGAGAGTTTGGCCATGGACGAGCTTTTGATTGAGTAGTAGATCTGGACTGCTGAGCTGATTTATGTTGAACTGGTGGCTTTGACTGAGAACCAAGCCTTTGAAAGACCGACTGTCTTCGAGTTGCCCTTCTCGATAGATCAGTCTGATCTCTGGGCTAAGTTTCAGGAGTTTCCAAGATGCCCTTGTTTTTTAACTCCTCAACTGGGGGAAACTGAGCTGGTCTTGTGAATCCTCTCATAATTCCAGATTCACAGCTCTATACAACTGCCTTGCCCTTCTCTGCGGCAGTGTACTTACTATATCCCAGCTCTGGACTCCCAGATTCAGTTCTCTGATAACTCAAGATTTCATCAAGAGTCTGGGATCCCTTCTTGAATTTGAGAGATAATTCCTCTCTTTTAAGAATTTCTTGCTTGAGCTGCTCATTCTCAGCTTCCAGTTCTGCATTTCTCAACTTTAGCTGATCCATTTCTGTTGACTGAGTATCAAGACTTTTTAGTCTTTCATTTTCAGTGCTTAGCTCATCAACTCTGCTTCTTAGCTCATCATTTTTACCCTTTAGTTCAATATTCATACTTGATACATAAGCTAATTGATCTTCTAGGATTCTTAACTGTTCATCTAGTTCGTTCCTAGAGATCGATGCTTCATGTATATGATAGAATGAGGTTATTGAGTCAGCTTGACTAACCTCTTCATCATTGTTGGCCATGAAGCATAGTAAAGCTTCATCATCGAAGCTGTAGCCGTCTGAATCGATTCCAAATGGGTAGTCCGAATCGTCAAGTACAGCATTCTCAGAGTTTGCGATCATGGCTTTCCTTTTGAAAAAGCTTCTCCCCACTTTGGCCTTTTTATCTTTAGAAAGCTCTGGACACTCGTATCTGTAGTGTCTTTGCTTGTGGCAGTGGAAATATTCCTCTATGTTTCTATTTGCCATCCTGAATTATTCAGTTGGACGATCAGCTGGCTGCTGGTTCCTTTCACCTTTAGCAGCTTCATCAGCTTGGGGTTGAGCTGATTGTTGATCTCTGACTTTTCTTAGCTTTTCCAGCAATCTTATCATTGATTGGATTTGCTCATTCAAATCCTCAATCAGGATCTCCTTTTTATCGGCTGACTCTCTTTTTCGATCAGTCACCGATTTCCCAGGATTCTCTCTGAGAGGTGAGCCTCTTGGTCGGAAGTTGTTTTTTCCGTGGGCTTCTCTAAATCGATTTCTTTCAGCATAGAAAGAAGCATCATGAGAAGAGGAAGTGGATGCTTCTCTCTTTCGATATAGGCTGTACTCATGAGCTTTGAGAAATCCAAATAACTCTCTGGGAGTAATTCTATTCAAGTCTCTCGACTCTTCAGTAGCAATTACTTTCATATCACATTCATCAGTGAGATTGTCAAGAATTTTCGAGTTCATCTCACTGTTGGGATAGTTTCTTCCCAGATTGTTCATCTCGCTTATGATGCCAAGAAATCTATTTCTAGGCTCGAGATGCTTTCTTCCGGCTGCATTTTGAAGGACTTATATTTATCAACTGCCAGCTGGAGATTGTTTCCTTTAATGGCTTCGGACTCTTTGTACAAATCTGCAAGAATGTCCCAAATCTCCTTTGCTGTTCTGCTGTTTTTTGTGTCTTTCATATGATCCTCATCTAGAGTCTGGAAGAGTGCTGCTTGAGCAACAAACTCTAAATTTTTTAACTTCTTCTCTTCACCCGTGAGAAGATGAGTTGGTTTTAGGATCCTGGCCGGTTGGTTGACATCCATGATGTGGGCTTCATTGTCCATCATTATGATGATTAGACTATCTTCAATCACTTCCCAAATATTCTTATGGATGGAGCATAGATGAGCTTTCATTCTTCTACTCCAATTGTTATAGTTCTTAACTGAAAAGAGATGTAGCTTATGGTTTCCCATAGCTTAAAAGGTTACCACAGATAAACAGATCTGATTCAAATGATCTGCAGAAATGGATGATCTTTAGAATCAACCACTTTGATACCACTTGTTGGTCCCGGTGCGAGCCTTTATCAGTTTAGAGGGGGGGTGTGAATAAACTGACTTCAAAAACTTTAAAGCAGATACGGAATAGATAGAGCCCTGACTCGCTTTTGAGATTTATCTGTACTGACTGATCAATTGAGAAAAGCTGACAGAGACTTAGCTGGTGAGCTGATCAGTTTTCAACTGATAGCTAGAAGACGTGGCTGAAGCTTGTCAGTTCAGTCTGTGTGTGTGAATGTGTGCAGTTAAATAACTTGCAAGTGCAAGACTGAAAAAAGTAAGAACAACATACACAGAGCTTTATAGAGGTTCGAAGCTTCTTGCTTCTACGTCCTATCTTCCTTCCACAGAAGGACAATCCACTATACAATAGTAAAGTTTCTTTATTATAATTATACAGTGAAGAATTCCCGTTGGACCTGAAAACGGCACCCTTCAACCCGAGCGCGGCCTCTTTTCCTACTATTGTTGTCCCGGAAGAATGGACCCATCGGTACACGCTGCTCCTCAACTGATTTCTGGGTCAACAGCTCACACTTACTGGTCCCAACTGCTCGCTGAGACTTTAGGTGCTATTGTCCGTCTTTACAAGATTTTAGATCTCGCTCGATCTTCAAGAAGACAGTCTTGAATCTGCTATCAACCTGGAGTGCTCTTTTCTCTTGAGCTGAGTGGTTGATCTTTGAGGGACTGTACTGAGGAGCTTTGCGCTTGCTGGAATTCTGCGTCAGCTTAGCAGCTTGCTTGACTTGAAGCACGCCTTCTCAGTATAATACTTTTCGCACTTTGAGAGTATTGAGCTTTGAGCTGTAGGGAGAGAAAGAAATAGCTCGTTATGCAAAATAGCAAAGTTAGATTGGCGAAAGTCTTGGTCAAAATTGATTTCACCCTCTTTAAAAAGATGAGTGAATTTTGACTGTTATGAATGGTGATATTTAGAAATCACCGGTAGCATATTAATGCTTGTAGCCGTTTGAAGCTCTTTTAATGAACTAGCCGTTTTGACTTTAACATTCTCTGCTCTAAGATCATTAGGATCTTATAAAGATTTCCTGGTAAGATCTTCATTAACTGCTTGTCAGTAGGAGCAGGTGTTTCGGCTATCATTTTTGGACATTCAGCTGACGGGTTCTCAGCTATCTCGGCTTTCAGCTCTGAGGTTGTCCAGTTGGCAGATCTTCAGCTGCCTTAAACTTCTATCATGATATAGTCCAGTTTAGCTGACTCATCAGCTAAGCTTAAAAGCTTCCATTTCTAGACTTATCAATTGGCTACTGATTGAGCTTTTACCTTTTCTCTCTGAACTAATCTATGGTCAGTTAAATGAAGGCTCAAAGAATTTAGAGCTATTTTACCAGTAAACTGATCTTTGATCAATTTAGGATCAGCTCTGACTGATCTCTGATCAGATCAGTTTCAGCTTTCAAGCTGACTCTGTTCATCAGTCTATCCTGGCTTTTTGCTAAGACTGATTATTAACTCATCTGTGGATGCCTACCAGTCTCCAAAGTTCTCTTCCCCCTTTACAGCTTATCTTAAGCTTTGAAGAGTTTACTCTGACCGGTCTGATCAAGGAAACCTGTAAGCTGGTTGACTATGCTTCTGAATAGCTGTCTCTCATCTCAGCTTGAAATCTTATTTGGTCATTATTCCTGATTTCTAGCTTTTCATAACCTACAGTTTTTCATTAAATCATCACTCATGTTTTGACATTTCATCAAAATCATCATTTGGGATTTTCCTAACACATAATGTAATTTTTAAGTTTTTACGTACATTACTATTATTTTCATAACTCATATTCAGTTGATATTTTCTCTTTTAGTTTTGTGCACATATTTTTGGTCTGAGAAATTTCATTAATGTTTGGACCTAGAATAAACATGGTGTTTATTCATTAAGTTATATTTTGTGGAATCAAGACATATTGTAATACATGGAAGATAATACTCACTTCAGAGAACCTATCGTCATGATTCATGTGTTTTGTTTCCTATAGTTGTGAATATAGTAATATGTGAACTAAGTGGGAGAATGTTAGATTTAATATTTAATTTTTCAGTATTTGACCAAGAGTCAATAAATTCAAATATTAAAGACTCCTAAAGTGGATCTACATATCCCTATTTTTAAGCAAAATGATTAACTTCCTACTATCACTACTTTATTAACTTCTATGATGGATAGAAGTGAACGGTTTTTTCCATCGGTTAAAAGGGGTCCCTAAGTTTTCTTTTTCATATCGTTCCATACACCATTTCTAGAGAAAAAAGAAAAACTTAGAAGCACTTATATGCCAAGATTTTAATTTTGGAGTTCAAGGCTCTCTCTGGATTCGATAAAGTTAAACGTGGAATCTCTCAAGTCTAACAAGTATAAGCAATGGCTAGAGGTATGTTGTTTTGATCTCTTCCACTACCATACGATTTTATGCAAATCGATTAAGTTTAATTTTAACATATATGACTAACTTGTTTGTTAGGCAGAATGGTGTAAGTTAGATACGTCTGACCGAGATATTTTTTGCCATATAAGATATTAATATTATGTTTGCTTTGATGTATTAAAATATATGCAATATACATGTATTAATAATCTATTATTTGGTTGGATATATTAAATTCTTCTCAAATTACAATTTCTAAAATATCCTTTAACTAGTCACCATATATTGTGCGAATATTCTATAATATGATTTTAATTAATATATGTAGGGGTAGTTTTGTCTCACAGTTTTAATAATTATATCTGGCATTACACATCATCGAGGATATGTGATGTGTAACCACACATTAATGGTTAATTAGCAAGTGCAAGACCCTTGCTTAATCACGAATTTTCATTTTGGAAGCAAACATAATATTGGCATAAGTGTATCTATCACTCTCTTACATGCATAGCAAACTAGCCCATGTTGTATACTAGCATATGTGTGTTGTATTTTCTAAAATTATAGGACTATATTATTATAATGTCACTGTCCTTTTTTTATTTTAAATTTAATCACATCATGCATGTTGATTTTTAGCATTATAAATGTTGTATTTTAGTATTATATATGATTTATTTCATCATTGCATTTTCTAAAATAATTTTTAAAAAAACTAACCTCTTGATCAATTCATTAGATAATCCTATCGAATGGTTGATATTCTTTCTTAGTTTACACACTAGAGATAGATTGGTTCTCAAAATTTTGGAGTGACAATCGAGTCAATCTAGTGTAAGATTTTTAATTTTGAGATGTCATTTAGGTCACAAGCAGTACCAATGAATATAATCAATCAATACACGTTCAAGACTATTTTCGAGATAAATTTATTAATATCTCAATAGTTTGGACATTAACCATGATTAGTCATAATTTAGGACATTTTGGTTCAACCTTAAGATAAAAACTTGTATGAGATCGTGTAACGGGTCTCTTACGTTAGACGGGTCAAAATCCGCCCCCAAACCCGTCCCCACGTGCGGCGCGTGTAGCTCACGCGTTTGTGCATTTAATTTTTTATTTTTTATTTCTTTTTTCTTTCGGCGCAGCAGTTTTTTTCCTTTTTTTTGGGCCTGCGCTGATGGGCTGTTTTTGCTTCTTTTTTTTCCCTTTTTCTTCTTTCTTTCTCACGGCCCAATTTTTGTTATTTCTATTTCTTCTTCTTTTTTCAGTTTCTTTCTTCCTTTTTTTTCAAAATTAATTCAATTCAATTTTAGTGCTCACTAATTCCATGTTAGGGTATATATTTGTTTTTAAAAAAATATATTTTTTTTTTCCTGGCGGTTGACTAATTATTGAGCCAAAAAAGAAGTATCATTAATTATAAGGTAAAGTATCATTAACTTTGAGTGGAGTATATCATTAACCCAATTATCATTATTTATGAGGTGAAGTATTATTAACTCATATATGAGTATCATTATTTATGGGGTGAAGTATCATTACCTGTGGAGTGGAGTCTCATTACTATGGAAAAAAGTATCACTAATTGCAGAAGAAAGTATCACTAATTAGAAAAAAAAAAGTATCACTAATTGCAGAAGAAAGTATCACTAATTAGAAGAAAAATATCACTAATTGCAGAAGAAAGTATCACTAATTGAAGCAAAGTATCACTAATTGCAGAAGAAAGTATCACTAATTAGAAAGAAAAGTATCACTAATTAGAAGAAAAGTATCACTACTTGCAGAAGAAAGTATCACTAATTAGAAAGAAAAGTATCACTAATTGCAAAAGAAAGTATCACTAATTGCAGAAGAAAAGTATCACTAATCAGAATTTTGAGATGGGTTTGAACCATTCAGCCTCATTCCCGAACCTTAATCAACAACAACCAAATCAGAATTTTGAGATGGGTTTGACCCTTGCTGCTTCGATTCCGTCTAAATCAGCTATGATTGATTCGGATTTATTGACTCGTGATATGCCTAGGTCGGGTTCTGTTTCAATGAATCACCATGAAGTGGAAAATCAGAGTCAATTAGATAATATTGAAGCTCAGCCCCTCCTGGCTCAGGACTCGAACACGAGTGCTAATTGTGGTGAATTTCCGGGTATTGGGCTGCAATATAATAAATTTCCAGCAGTTGGGCATGATTTAATTGATTTCCCTCTTTTACCTTCAAGAAATAAAATTATTCCAGCCCATTTACCTATTAATTCCCTTATTGGATCACAACAACAAATTAATTCCAAGCCCAATGGAGGAATTAATTCATCACAGCCCAATTTGGTGAACCTTGCGGGAATAATTCACGAGAGCAATTCTGAAAATTCTTCGACCTTTGATATGATGAATCGTGATGTAATTATGCAAGAATCGGTGAATCATACTTGGGATAATCAGAAAAATGTTGGAGGCGTTAGTGAGAATCAAAATAATATGTCGAATGGGGTTGGAAAAATTCAAGGTGATAGCCGTGATGATTCTATGCGATTTCTTGATGCCCTTCGTGCTCCATCATATCAGAATGGTCCTGTTATGTTCACTCCTTCGACGATCAAAAATATCAGAGCCATTGAGGTATGTGACGGCACGCCGGTACTTTCATTTAATAGTAATGATCATGCTTTTCTTGCAGGGTGAATGGGGCTTGCCTTGGTAGGAAAATTCTCTCATGTTATTCCCTCTCCTGCAAACATCGAGAAAGCTCTTTGTAATATACAGATAACGGGTACATTGTCATGGTTCTTCCTTAATGCTAGGCATATTTTGATTAAATTAACACATGAAGTTGATTATGTTAAGTTGATTAAGGGTGAACATGAATTACCTATTTGGTTTGTGAATGGTTGTCCAATGAGAATAGTTAAATGGACTCCGGGTTTTAATCCTTCATTTGAGACCTCTATATTTGCAATTTGGATTACTTTACCTGGTTTGCCATTACATCTATTTGATCATAATGCTTTATTCAAAATTGGATCAATATTTGGAAATCTGATACAAATCGAGAATGCCACTGCGAATAGAACTAGTGTTTCTTTTGCTAAGTTGTGTGTTGAGATTGATTTAACTAAAACATATCCTAGCTCTATTGTTTTGAATTTGGATGGGCATGAGGTTGTTCAACGTGTTATTTTTTATAAGCTTCCTCTTTATTGTTTGGAATGTAAACATTTGGGACATGCAAAGGACACTTGTTATGCTTCAGGAAATATGCAGGTACCACGTCGATCTCTAAATGCTCGGCAACCTCCAGTTAACCCTAATCACTCTCGACCTCATCAACGCGACAAAGAAAAGGGCATTGTTGCTAAGCCGACTGGTACGACATCTTGCAGAGATGATCATGCTTCTTCTTTGAGAGGAAATGAAAATATTGGTGAAGGTTGGCAACAAGTTGAACGACGTAGTCGACGGCAGAATCATCAAGTTGTTGAAAAAAGTGTATCGAATGTTGGCAGCAGATTTCGTGTGTTAAATGATGAGAGAATTGAATCTATTGTCCAACAAACTGAGGCACCTTTCAATGATAATCAGTATGATCAGGATGAGTTTCAAGCTTCGGCCGATCAAAGAAAAGTGGCAGGGGTTATATCTTCGACTAATCGTGTTTGGCAGCAACTTCCTTCTGAAAATGTTGATGTTTTGGAGTCAATGCAACAATGTGGATCTACGGAGGGCTCTAATATGGTTTTAAAATCTGGGCAGCATGATCAGAGTGTTGGAATTAGTGGAAAAAATTCAATGGATAAATCTATTGGAATTGATGTTCGGCGTGAATTTCTTGGGAGAGCTCAACACGATGCTCATGATAAAAAAGTGGTATCTTTGTCGAAAAATGCTAATGGTGGTGTTTTGACGAAAATTCATAAGAATAACTCTTCTAATTTGGAGCATGTTCCAGCCGCACATATTCCTGAATTTGCTGCAATTTCCAGTCCTATTCAGTATGATAAAGGTGTGAGTTCTAATGTGGAAGAGTCAATTAATCCAACTGTTCCAAGTGTGCGAGATAGGCGTGCTTTTTTGGTTGGATCGTTTGATTTACATAGTGCAAAAATTCAGCAAGTGTCGAATCATGGAAAGCGAGATGGAGGGGCTCTTAGCCCTTCACGTTTAGCCGTTGAAGATGGTCGAGTTCGAAGCCGAGTGCGCGTCTTTGATGATAACAGTGGACCGCATTTATTTGATGAGTCACGGTTGCACAAGTCGCGTTTGAATGATGATTTTGGGGCTGATGTTGGATCGAAAAAATCAGAGATGAAGGTCGACGCAGCTGCTTGTAATGAACCGTGTACTGATGCCGTGAGTTCTCCCATGCAAACGTCCCCTTTCATGCATGGTCAATCAAAGGAGATTCCTCCATCTCCTATGAAGCTGTGATTGTTTCCTCATGTCTGTACAGGTTTTGATATGGAATGCATGAGGCTTGGGATCTAAAGCTAAGTGCGGTTATTTGCATAATTTGATTAAGTTGCATCGCCTGTCTATTATTGTGATTATTGAGCCTAAAGTCCGGTTTGATTCTGATTTTTTTAGTCGTCATTTTGGGTTGACCTTGGTGGCGTCTAATTTATCTAATCATATTTGGATTTTTTGTGCTCGTGATTTTACTGTTGCTGTTGATTTGGATTTTAGTTAGTTGCTTCATGTGAGAGTGGAGTCCCCTTTGTTGAGCAGGACTGTGTTTTTATCTCTTGTGTATGGACGGCATTCTCGCGAGGATAGATTTGAGCTTTGGGATCAGTTGAGGGACATTGCTCTTGGTATTGATGGGAGGCCGTGGCTTGTTGGAGGTGATTTTAACATTTTTTTTACTGATGAGGAGGTTGAGAATGGCGTTTCTGATCGTCACCGTGAGATGATGGATTTTGGGGATGCCATTTCAGACTGTCAATTGTTGGATCCGGGTTTTGATGGTGCTTGGTTCACCTGGGAGTGCCCTTCCACTGGTTTGAGAGAGAGATTGGACCGGGTTTTGCTTGGAGAGTTCTGGACGTTGGTTTTTGCTGTGACTAGAGTCACTCATTTGTCGAGACACACCTCTGATCATGCTCCTTTGTTGGTGAGGTGTCAGTTCCTTGACCAGATTCTGAAATCCTCTTTCAGATTTCAGAATATGTGGATCAGGCACCACACCTTTAGAGATATTGTGATACAAGAGTGGACTGCGCCTACTGGTTACAATGGCATGATGAATCTGCAGTTGAAGTTGAAGCGTGTCAGGAAGAGGTTGAGGCAGTGGAACTGGGATGTGTTTGGAGATGTGTTTGCTCGGGTTAGACAGGCTGATGCTGCTGTTGCTGTTGCTCAGGCTTCTTATGATTCTTCTCCTACTCCGGATGCTCGTGCTGAGCTTAGTCGATGTGTGGCTGAGTATGTGCTTAGGACTCGGATGGAGGAGGATTTTTGGAAGCAGAAGGCAGCGGTCCGGTGGGTGACTGAAGGGGAGCGGAACTCTTGTTTTTTTTCAGGGATGGGTGAAGCAGAGGAGGTACAAGTCCAGGATTCACTCGATTGAGGATGACGGGCGTGTGATAGAGGATGATGATGGGATCCAAGCTTAAGCTGCTGGTTTCTTTCAGAGGCTCCTCACGTCAGATATTGATCAGTTGGGTGATCCAGATTTCAGTTGTTTGCATGGGATTCCTACAGATATGGATACAGATGGGCTCTGCCGGACTCCGGATATTGATGAGATCAGATTTGTTGTTTTTGGTATCAGTGGGGACAGTGTGTCGGGTCCGGATGGTTTCACTTCTCTGTTTTTTCAGCATTGTTGGGACATTGTTAGTAGTGATGTTGTGGGGGCTGTTGTTGATTTCTTTGCAGGTGCTCACATGCCGCGCAACTTCACGGCTACTACTATTGTCCTTCTACCGAAGAAGGAGAGACCGGTTGCTTGGACTGATTACCGGCCTATCAGTTTGTGCAATGTGACCAATAAGATTATCAAGAAGATTTTGACATCTCGGTTGGCTCCCTTCTTGCCTGTCGTGCTTGCTCCGAATCAGAGTGGTTTTGTGAAGGGTCGCTTGCTCAGTGATAACATCTTGCTTGCTCAGGAGATGATTGGGGACCTTCACATTAGCCGTGATGTTCCTAATGTGGCTCTTAAGCTGGATATGGCGAAGGCGTATGATTGGGTTCAATGGTCTTTTTTGCTTGCTGTTTTGAGACATATGGGTTTTCCGGATCAGTGGGTGGACATGATTAGCAGGTGTATCAAGGATTGCTGGTTCTCAGTCCTCGTGAACGGGGCCCCAGCTAGTTTATTTCCCTCTTCCTGAGGGTTGAGACAGGGGGATCCTCTATCTCCCTCCTTGTTTGTTCTTGCGGCTGATTACTTATCTCGGATTCTGGACAGATTGATTTGTGGTGATCCGGTCATGAGGTACAGGACGGCGAAGAAGGGTTTTCCGGTTTCTCATTTATCTTATGCTGATGACATCATCATCTTTACTAGAGCTGACCCGGATGGTTTGGGTCAGCTTGTGGACTGCTTGGAGCACTATTCTTTGGTTTCAGGCCAGCTGGTGAACCGGGGAAAGAGCAACTTCTACATCATGGAGAAGTTTGTTCCGACTTGGCATCACCAGATTCAGTCCGTCTGTGGGTATCAGTGGGGTTCTTTACCGTTTACTTATCTTGGGGTCCCGATCTACAGAGGCTTTCTGAAGTGCTCGCTTTTCATCCCTTTGAGATAGCGTTTGAGTGACAGGATTCACAGCTGGTCGCATCGGCACTTGTCTTTTGGAGGTCGTCTGGCGCTCATCAGGAGCACCCTTCCTATTATTCCTTTGCACATCTTCCAGGTCATGGAGCCACCTCAGGGGGTCCTTCATCAGCTCAAGCAGATGATTGCTCGTTTCTTTTGGGGTTCTGTTGGGGAGAAGAGGAAGATGCACTGGATCAGTTAGGAGACCATTTGTTTACCAGTTTCTGAGGGAGGTTTGGGTATCCGTCAGTTTGGTGATCTGGTCACTGCCTTCAGTTGGAAGCTTTGGTGGAGGTTCAGAGCTCGTGATTCTTTGTGGGCCCGATACATGTGGGCTAAGTATTGCAGGGGTCGTTTGTATCCTTTGAGAGTGCCGTTGGGTCCGCATGACAGTCGGGTTTGGAAGAGAGTGGTTAGGGTTGGTGCTTGGGCTCAGGATCATATCCGGTGGTCCCTTGGGGACGGACATGTTAGTTTTTGGGATGATATTTGGTGTGATGATGTTCCCTTATCTTCTTATTGCCCTGCTTCTCGTTTTGATCATTTGCATGTTGATTGGTACTTATCTGGTGAGTCTTGGTATGTTGAGCATCTGCATGCGTTGCATGAGCATTTTGCTTTGCCCGTTGATTTGATTGATTCGGTGATCCGGATTCCGGTGATGTGGGGAGAGAGGGATAGCATGTGGTGTAATTTGACCTCGATAGGTGAGTTCTCTTTGGCTTCTACTTGGGATCAGGTCAGATACCGGTGGCCTGAATGTGCCATCTTTGGGTCCTTTTGGCATGATTGTCTCACTCCCACTATATTTTTCTTCCTTTGGCGTCTCATACATGATCGTATTCCTGTAGATGTTAGGTTACAGTCCCATCGTATCCAGTTGGCGTCTCATTGTCAGTGTTGTGTCGTTCCGCATGTCGAGTCCATTGAGCATGTTTTTCTTTGGTCTGAGTCTGTGAAATCGGTTTGGGCATATGTTGCGAATTGGTTCCATATTTCAGCTCCACATGCACACACTGTTGCACATGCTTTTGGGTTTTGGAGGGGGCTGTTCCCACGGTCTCCTCCGAAGCACATTAGCTTTCTGATTCCTTGTTTGGCTTTCTGGTTTATTTGGACGGAGAGGAACAGCCGCAAGCACCGCGGTGCTCCTTTCCTTGTTTCTCACATTGTTTGGCAGGTACAGCATCACCATCATCTCCTGGTTTCGGCTGAGAAGCTTCTACCGCAGCATTGGTTGGGCTGTTATCCTCAGGTCCCTTTTATGCCCATTGCTGACCCTGTTCCTAGATCTCTCCGGTCTAGAATGGTGTCGTGGCGGCCTCCGGAGGCACCGTGGGTGAAGCTCAACACGGATGGATCTTTCTCGATAGATCTTCAGATGGCTGCTGGTGGAGGGGAACTTGTTTAGGATCACACAAGGTCGCTGCTGGCTGGTTTTTGTGCGCCCCTGAGGGCGGCCTCCAGTTTCGACGCTGAGTTCCAGGCTCTTCTTCATGGTCTTGGGCTTGCAGTTCAGTATTCGGATCATGTTTGGATTGAGATGGATGCGGCTTCTATTGTGTCGGTGTTGCAGTCTGGGCGTCAGGGCTCGACTGTGACCCGGCACACGCTCACTTCCGTCAGATTGTTGTGTAGAGGTTGGCATGTTTGGTTCACGCACATTCCTTGTGAGGGGAACCGGACGGCTGATTTCCTTGCTGGTAGAGGGGCCTAGACCTCGGTATTGACATTTTATGATGATGTTTCAGCTCCTACATATCTGCTCTCCTTGGTACGGATGGATCAGTTGGGTTATCCCAACTTCAGATTTAGGTATCATTGATGCGGATCGTGTTTCTTATGTTTGTCTTATTTTATTACTTTGGTTTGTTTGTCTGTTTGGAGTCTCAGTTGGTATGTGGCTGTGCTCCACGTTGTAGTGCTTCATTTATTGTTGGAGTTAGCATCCGAGTTGTGGATGCATCTCCTTTGCTTATTTTTCTGCTTTCATGTTCCCGTGATTGGTTAGAGATATGTTCACTTTTGGGACATATCCCGCCCATGACATTGTACGAGACGTTGCTTTATTTATTCACAGGCTGGGCATGGTGCCGAATGCCCCACCCTTAGGGGTGTTTTCATTAAAAAAAAACTAATTGCAGAAGAAAGTATCACTAATTAGAAAGAAAAATATTAGTACAAACATATTGCAATTCAAAAATTGAATCATTAGCTACATAAAAGAAAATGTTGCAATTCAAAAATTGAACATGATAGTGAGTAGTAACTACTCATTATATTAGTGATGCTTCATTTTTTATTACGAGTGATACTTACTTCATAATTAATGCTTAATCATCGGTAATTTTCATTTTAATGAAATACAACTTTTATCTGGTGAAGTATCATTAACTGTGATGTGAAGTATCATTAATTATGGATGAAGTATCATTAATAAAATCATTATAAAAAAACACGAAAAAAAGAAGGAAAATTGCTAAAGAAGAAGGAAAAAAAACTTCCAAAGATGAAGGAAAAAACTGTCAAAGAAAAAAAAAACACGTTTCTTAAGAGAAAAAAGAAGAAGAAGAAGAAGAAGAAGAAGAAGAAGAAGAAGAGCACATGTTTCTGAAGAGAGAGAGGAAAAAAAAGAGAAGAACACGTTTCTGGAAAGAAAGAAAGAAAGAAAGAAAGAAAGAAAGAAAGAAAAGAAAAGAGAGGAACACATTTCTGGAAGGAGAAAAAAAAAAGAAGGGAAACACGTTTCTGGAAGGGAAAAAAAAAGAGGAGAATACGTTCTGGAAAGGAAAAAAAAAAGAGAGAGAGAGACATAACACATTTTTGGAAAAGGAAAAAAAAATTAAAAATTGAATATAAAAAAAAGGGAAGGGGGGAGATAATTAAAAAAAATCAAAAAGAAAAAGAAAAAGGAAGGGAGGACCACTTTGATGAGTCAAATAATAGCCGTCTAACGTAAGAGGATCCGTTAGACCGTCTAACAGAAGTGTGCCCCCAACCTTATTAGTTCAAAACATTTTTATCACTACTTTATGGCTTGTGACATTTTTTGTTATAATTTTAATAGTTCAAAACATACAGTACAATTTATCTAAATATATTTCCACCTCAGATATTACACCTCAGCAATGTAATCACTGTCATTTTTTTCGTGGCCGAAATTTGACAATCAGGATAAATTTATTAATAGATTAATATTTAGGGACATATCGTATAACTAATCATAACCATAAAATGTAATTTACCCTGTATAAATTTACATTTTATTTATATTACAATCATTCTTTCTTGGGGGAGGGGGGGATTACTATCTTATTTCTCGCAAATGGGATTCTCTTGTTTACGATTTGCTCTTTTTCGAATTATTCGATTTTATAAATCTCATGTCGTATAATTTTATTTCGTATTTTTTCTTCAAATTTTTTATTTATTTTGATTTTATAATTGTTTATTAGGGTTCACTCTATTCAATTAGAGTTTATAATTATTTTTTAATATTTAATTTTTAATTTATAATTCATTATTATGGTTGATTATTTCAAAATTAAATTTATAATTTTTAATTCATTTTTTTGTGGATAAATGTTAGCTATAGTTATTTATGTTATAATTAATTAATTTTTATTTTATAATAAATATTATTAAAACTATAAATTGGATAGTGAAACATGGAGTAAAATATGAAAAATGCAACATGAAATTTGAACCTCAATTCCACCCAATCCCCAACTCAAAAAAATAAAAGTTAAGTTGAGAAATATAATTACCTTAAATATTGGAACTATCAATTGTTTAAGCGTGGTTTATGGGAGGAAAATGAGTTCCACATTTTGAATTTTGGAGGGATTTTTGGAGCCAGGACATTAATTTGATTACCATAATCATTTTTCATAAACATTCAATACTAATCCAACTAAATTATGGTCCGCGAAAATAGTGGAAATGAATACTCTCTCCGTTTCATTTTGATTGTTGTTTTAATTTTTTATTTAGAATTAGCAATTAATCTTATGGATTAATATACCATCCCTTATATATAACATAAAATCTTATTTACTTATATTTTCCTAAAAATAAAACAACATTTTCTCTTTCCATATATTTTTAAAATTTGAGATATGGTTAAAATTGGAGGAGAAAGTGTGAAAATATATAAAACAATAAATATTTTGACATAAAATATAAAAATTAAAACAACAATCAAAACGAAATGGAGCAAGTATATCACTAAAAGATAAAATTAATGCACATTTAACAAGAAAAAAAGGGAAAAGAAAAGGAAAAAGAAACGAAAAGATGACTACGTGCGCAAGAAAAAATAGGGACTTTTTTTTTTTAGCAAAGAAGAACTTATTTCATTATTTAGTCAAACAAAGCTCCCTCAACCATTAAGGACATAGATGATTCCAAATTCTCATCTCATTACACCAAATTGAGCTAAATAATGAGCTACATTATTTGTCTAATTGTCTCTCTATACATAGCAAAATTTAACAATAACACCAACTTTTAATAACTCAGCAAGGGGAGCCAGCTCTCCCTCCAAAAAAAATGACCTCTTCATTTGTATTTGTTAAGAGTCAAATAGCTACAAAAGAATCCGAGTAAACTACACAAGGAACCAAATCTTCCTGCATGCACAAGCCGGCTCCATAAACCACCAAACTATTTTTATATATGGGACATATATGTATATTTTTAGAAATATGTGTAGAAAGCGAACATTCACAATATTACATATAATATTTTCATTAAATTTTATAAATTTATTTAGTTTTGAAATCATATGAAATTCAAAATTAGATAAAATATTTAAATAATAAAGATATTATTATATGATAAAAATTAAGTTTCTTTGGCAACGAGTAAATATCTTTTAAGAGATATATATCAATATTTAAGAGACAATGAGATCGCGTCATGTCAGCCCTAAATATTCTCTCTGTCTGCAACTATAAATATGGGCATCTATATCGGTTGAAAAACATACCAGAAATCATTTGAAGAGTTCAAAAATTTGAGAACAAATTCCATAAGTGAAATTTTTTGAATATTCATGGCGTTCTTGTGGCATTCAAGATGTTCTTCACCAAATTTGAAAAATGATAATCCGTGCTATTCGTATTTTAGTTATCTACTTAAAATCTGTTCTGTGATATGTGTGGGACAGATGCAAGAACATAAAAGAATAAAGCAGTAAAAACGCACGAGATGGCAACCCAGTTCGGTTCAACCAACCTACTCTGGGGGGATTGCTCCCAAACTTGAAGTTCCGACTGTTACTCCTTCGAAGAGGGTATTAAGGATCTTACACATACAAGTCTCTCGCCTTATGTCGCCCGTTCTTCTCCTCAAACTCTTTCGCTAGCCGAAAGTTGTAAGATCCCCTCACAACGGTGACACTAGACTATCTCTAGCTACCCACGACTTTAACTTACAATCTCTCCCGAGATTGCGTACAAAACGGAATAAAAATTCCCTCACGTGTTTCACTCGTAAACACTCAAAACTAGTTTATCACGTTGAACATTTTAATGAACAACTACTAGTTACAAAAAGACCACAAACTGATTCTAACACTAGAATCTAAACAAAATATAAGTGGTACCGATTGCTCCTCAATTCGGTCTTCTTATAGACTTGGCATCGATCTCCATCCGCTAACTAGGTAAGTGGATTGTGGTTTGTGGCCTTCCAAACGTGTGTAGATACTTCCCAAGTGTAGGAGGGTTGTTTCAGCACCGGATCTACACAATAAGGCAGTAAAGAGAATCTATCTTGACCTTCCAAACTGGTTTGGCGCAAGATCTTTCTGATAAGGACGTGCAAGGCAATGAAGAAGATGATCTGGAGCTGCAGTTTAAAGGTCCAATGACGCATTTGCGAGCTAAGAAGTTGCAAGCTTATTTACAAGCTTCTATTCGTCGCAAATTCAAAATTCATGAAGATGAAGTCAAGGGCAGCTCGAGATTGATCACCATGCTATCCATTGATGATGATGAAGATAGCATGAAGACGTGAGAAGAAGAATGATGCCATTTGGACGTGTGCATGAAAAGTTATACACGTTTGCATGGGAAATCGGGAGTTGTTGTTTTTCATGCAAAGGTGGAAAGAATTAAACATAACATGGGCCACGAATTAATTTGATAAATTACAGCCCATGTCGTGTTAATTAAGGTCCAATAGGCGAGATTCCAAGCCCAAAAATCAGTTTGGGATTTATCCTTATCTAGTTAGATTTAGATAGATTTTTGTTATCTTATTTTTGGTATCTTTTGATTTTATCCTAGATTGATTAGGATTAGTGTTTGGATCGATTTTTATCCCTTTTCTAGAGCTGATTTTCATCCCCGTATGTCCCTATAAATAGGACTACTATGTTACATTCAAAAGTTAGACAATTGCAAGTAATAAAGAATTTATTCTCAATCTGTCTCCTGATCTTTTATTGATCGAATTTTATACAAACAATTCTATTGATTTAGCAAACCAATAGTCTTATTCAAGTTCTTCAGGGTGCATTCAAGTACTTGGGAGAATTGCTATCCGGAGAAGTTAGACGCACGCGTTCGAGTTATCATCCCGGGTTCGTTCGAGTTAGCCGATCCACAACACTACCTTCACCGCCGCAAAAGCCACCTTTCACGACACACACCGCCGCCTTCACCGCCATTCGCCACCGTACCATCCACCATCAAAGTGTACCAAGTGTTTCAATCGAGTCTTAGTTCAAGTCTACGTGTTTCTAGTAAGTTTTATCTTGTTTTGAGTTGGATTGATTCCATTGTCTTCTAGCTGACGTTGTTCGTTCTTGAAGTCTTTCGCGCACATAAAACTCGTGTCTTGGATACATTGTCCGGGTCACATTATAAATTTGGCATCAGAGCCGTGTCAGCTCTGCTGGTCGTGGTTCAATCCGACGTGTCAAATACGTGCCATTTATATATCATACGTGTCATTTAATTTTTATATCGAGTCTTTTATAATCTTATTTATATTCATTGAAAAAAAACAAAAAAGAGAAAGAAAGTATTCGGCAAAAAAAAATTGCCGATTAAAAAAGAAAAAAACAAAAAAAAAAACGAAAAAATCAGACTGTTCTACTTGTTTTCAATTTTAATTCCTTATTTTTAGATTTGTTCCATATATTTAGGGATTCTTAGATTTGTTTACATTGGTCAAACACATCCAAAATCCTTATTCCTTATCCATTAGATTTCTTACCTTGTTTAGATTGATTTCATCCTAATCTACATCTATTCAAGATCTTTCCATCCTCACCCATATCTAATCAAATCCTCCATCCTTATCCATCCCTATTTTCGATCCTAATCACTAGAGGGATTCGAAATTTCCATCTCTTTCCTACATACATCCGGTTCACATTGTACACCACATAGTCCATACACCCATACACACATACACCCATACACCCGTGGTCTACATACACCAACCCGTGAATACTCATTCCACACACCTACTTCTACTCTTAGCAACCTTCCGGCTTGATTCTATCCGTTGGAGCTTTAAGAAGACCTAGATGAGCTAATCAAGAAGAAGACTATTTTCGATCAACCCACCCCCATATTCATTCACACACGTGCATCACATCTTTGAGAGTAAACACGAGTGAAAAAATCAAGAGTGACATACACGAGCGTTTGTGAGGAATTGTGAGGTTCTACTTCACTTTTTCTTCACATTTGTTCGTTTTGCAGGTACAATGAAGAAAGGAAACAACAAAGAGGCATCTACTCCACCCTTTAAGGAGCCGAGATCACCCAACACCCCAGGTGAGCAGTCTTACTCATCCGAACCACAGTGGGATGCCAAGTACCAATATGAAGCCCTAGCTAAGCACTTTGAGCGACAGACTCGTCTACTGAAAGACGAACTTGGCAACCAAGTAGCTGAGTTGCAAGAGGAGCTTGCCAAACTAAGATCCTAATCGACCGTATCCCAAACAGTCCAAGGAGATCCTGAGAAGAGGCCACTCGAGCCTCAAGATGAAGAGACGAGGCAATCTGAGCCTCAAACTAATGCAGAGAGACGATCTGAGCCTCAAAACAACACAGAAGAGGCGTCCTGATCCCCAGAATGAAGTACATGGCTGACGCCAGCAGCAGAGGAATGTCAACAGGCCACTGCCTGTACAGCAAGATGTTCAAAGGCCACCCCGTGAGCCCGCCTTTGAAGAAGACTTTAATTACAAATACGATTCCTACACAGCCAGTGGTTATGAAGATGATTACGTACCACAAGGGCGAAGAGACCGCCATGGCCGACCCTGAGGTCCCCATAAGCGTGCAAACTATCATGATGATGATGATGGTAGGCTCAACAACATCAAGACGAGCATACCTGAGTTTGAAGGCCTTCACGATCCCGATGTTTACTTAGATTGGGAACGTAAGGTAGAGAAGATCTTTGCATGCTACAAATTTTCAGAGCAAAAGAAGGTGCAACTCGCATGCTTAGAGTTTAGAGGCTACGCAGACTCATGGTGGGAAATGCAACAAGAAAGAAGACGCAGAAATCACAATCCACCAATCGACAATTGGGAAGAAATGAAAGGATTCATGCGTGGTCGTTTCATCCCAATGCACTATGAAAGAGAGCTTGAAAAGAAGCTCAATCGTGTCAAGCAAGGTACTAGATCAATCGAAGAGTACCACAAGGAGTTGGAGACGCTCTTAAATAGAGTTGGAAAGTAGGAGACCTTAAATGCTACCATCATTCGGTACATTGAAGGTATGAATCCTGATATTGCATGTGAAGTCGAGCTCAGAGACTTCACCAGTGTAGAAAGAATGGTGCAGTACGCATCGATCGTGGAAAGGCAGATAAGAGAGGGTCACCGTTGATCCCACTTCAATTCAGCCCCTACACGCCCTTCATTGAGTAAAGGTACACCTTCCACATCACTTTCCACCCCTTCTACTGATGCTACACGATCAAGAGGTCCATCCGGACCACCCGAACGGTGTTTCAACCATTCTACACCGTAGTCCAGCCGTAGACCCGAATCTACGCCACCCACTCAGCCTCGGTCGAACCCCACTTGGCCAACCCAAGGTATGACGCCACCCAATGCAGCCCCTAATCGAGCTCGTGACATTCAGTGTCACAAATGTCAAGGTTGGGCCACTTTCAAGCTCAATGTCCAAACCGGCGAGTTCAGTACTTAACCGAAACAAATGAAGTCGAATCAGCCAGTGAGGATGAAACAGAGCCAGTGGACGACGTCATACATGATAAAGAAGTCAAGAATGATGCAGCCCATGATCAAGTCGATCCGGAGGCTCAACAAGTCAGTTTGGTCACAATCCGGAGTTTGAGCATCATTCGAGAAGAGGAATAAGGGCACCAACGGGAGAATATCTTCGACACCCGTGCAGTGATACAAGGTCACACATGTTCTATGATTATTGACAGTGGCAGTGTGATCAATGCTATTAGTCAATAAGCAGTTGAAAAGCTTGGTCTACCCGTTCAACAACATGCAAAGCCTTACAGATTGCAGTGGCTTACAGATAGAGGCGAGATACGCGTGGTTCACCAGGTAAGTGTCTCATTCTCAATCCATAATTTTTCTGACACTGTTCTGTACGACGTTATCCCTATGGATGCGGCACACTTGTTGTTAGGCAGACCTTGGCAGTATGATCGACATGTAGTTCACGATGGATGTCTGAACACATACACCGTTGACTTAGATGGCCGAATCAGCGCCTTGAGGCCATTAGCACCTAAAGACGTTGCTATGGATCAGCAACACATCAAAGAGAGGTTCAAAGAGGAAAAGGCGAAGCAAGCAGTCGCAAAACGGGCCCTAAAAGCCACGGCCGAAACCTCAGCCCTCAGACAGCCCCTTGCCGCCGCCTCTTCACCTTCCAAACCACCTCATTCGGACTCCTTAGCTGTGAAAAAGAAGAAAGAATCGAGTACAAAAAAGCCTCACGTGAAGAGCTTGTTTATTTCAGTGAAAGGAGTTCAGAAAGCCGTTAAAGCAGGTATGCCCCTTGTCCTACTCACATTTAAGAGCAGTGCTACTAATGATTGTTTGCCTAGTGATGTGCAACCCTTACTTGACGAGTTCAAGGACATTTTTCCTGAGGAGATATCTGGAGGACTTCCACCAGTGCGAGGAATCGAGCATCAGATCGATTTCATCCCCGGATCCGTGCTTCCCAATCGACCAGCCTATAGGACGTCCCTTGAAGAGACTAAGAAGATAGATAGACAAGTCAAAGAGCTGTTGGAGAAGAAGAAAATTCGAGAAAGCTTGAGCCCGTGTGCCATTCCAGTGATTCTAGTGCCAAAGAAGAACAACGAATGGCGTATGTGCATGGATTGCCGTGTAATCAACAAAATCATGATAAAGTATTGTTTTCCCATCCCTAGATTAGATGATATGCTTGATGAGTTATCTAGTTCGCGTGTCTTTTCTAAAATTGATTTGCGTTCTGGTTATTTTCAAGTACGTATGCAAGAAGGTGATGAATGGAAAACTGCATTTAAAACAAAGCATGGTTTGTATGAATGGCTTGTTATGCCTTTTGGTCTCACTAATGCACCAAGAACATTTATGCGTTTAATGAATCATGTTTTGCGTGAAGTGATTGGAAAGTATGTAGTTGTGTATTTTGATGACATTCTGATTTATAGTGACACGACACATACACATATGCAGCACCTTAGACACGTTTTTGAGCTACTTAGGAAGTCAAAATTATATGGTAATCTGTCTAAGTGTTCTTTCTGCATGAATAAAGTCATTTTTCTAGGCTTCGTTGTGAGTTTACGTGGTATAGAAGTAGACCGTTCCAAAATCAAAGCGATTGAGGAATGGCCCACTCCTAAGTCTGCAAGTGATGTGAGATCTTTCCACGGCCTTGCTGGCTTTTATCATCGCTTTGTGCATGATTTTTCCAGCATAGCTGCACCGCTTACTGAGTTAAGCAAGAAAGATCGCAAGTTTGAATGGGGTCCTGTTCAAGAGCATGCATTTAACACTTTAAAGTCTTGTTTATGTAATGCGCATGTTCTTGCTCTCCCGGACTTTAATAAAACTTTTGAGATTGAATGTGATGCCTCAAACAAAGGGATTGGTGCTGTTTTGATGCAGAAACAGCGTTCAGTCGCCTATTTCAGTGAGAAGATCCATGATGCAGTCCTTCGTTATTCTACCTATGACAAGGAGTTGTACGCACTTAAGAGAGCTTTAGAGATGTGGCAGCACTACTTGTGGCCTAAGGAGTTCGTGATTCACACGGATCACGAGAGTTTGAAGCATTTGAAAGGCCAACAAAATCTGAACAAGCGACATGCACGATGGGTAGAGTTTATCGAGTCCTTTCCGTACGCCATCAAGTATAAAAAGGGCACTGAAAACGTGGTTGCAGATGCATTATCAAGAAGGTACGTTCTCTTTAACCTTATGCATGCTAAGATGTTGGGATTTGATGCAATTAAGGAGTTGTATGCATGTGATGAGTTCTTTGCACCGATCTATGCTCTTTATTGCTCTAAATCTCGTTCACATTATGGATATTTCGTGCATGAGGGTTTCTTGTTCAAGGGTTCACAGTTATGTATTCCTAAGTCTTCTATGCGTGAGTTGTTAGTTCTTGAATCGCATGCGAGAGGTTTCATGGGTCACTTTGGTGTGTCTAAAACGTTAAAATTGCTGCATGAACATTTCTTTTGGTCACGTATGAAGCATGATGTTGAGAATGTGTGTAGTAGATGCATTACATGTAGAAAATCGAAATCTACCTCACACCCGTTTGGTTTATACACGCCTCTACCAGTCCCGTCTTCACCGTGGATTGATTTATCTATGGATTTCATACTTAGTTTACCATGGTCTAGGTCTGGTCGAGATTCCATATTTGTTGTAGTTAATAGGTTTTCCAAGATGGCTCATTTCATTGCATGTAGGAAAACCGATGATGCTGTACACATAGTCAATTTGTTCTTTATACATGTTGTGTGTTTACATGGAATACCTAGAACTATTGTTAGTGATAGGGATTCTAAGTTTCTTGCACATTTTTGGCGTGTACTATGGGGTAAGTTAGGTACCAAACTGTTATTTTCTACTGCATGTCATCCACAAACTGATGGACAAACTGAAGTAGTTAATCGCACTTTAGGTACTTTGCTGCGTGCTTTAGTTAAAAACAACTTGAAATCATGGGAAGATTGTTTGTCATATGCTGAATTCGCCTATAATAGAGTTGTGCATTCATCTACCAACATGTCTCCATTTGAAGTTGTTTATGGTTTTAATCCACTAACGCCTAATGATCTGTTGCCTTTACCTGTTGAGCATTTAACAAGTGTTAAAGGTACAAGAAAAGTGGAACAAGTTAAGGAGATGCATGAGAAAGTACGTGAGCATATTATAGTCGTTGGCGTACGTAATGTTGTTCAAAAGAACAAACGGCGCAAATAGTTGATTTTCCAGTCCGGAGATCGCATTTGGATTCATCTGAGTCCTGGATGGTTTTCTAGCTTGAGAAAGTCGAAATTGATGCCAAGAGGAGATGGATCATTCACCGTGTTGAGTCGAGTCAATGACAATGCATATCGCATTGATTTACCCGGTGAGTATAAGTATTCGTCTACATTTATGTTGCTGACTTATCTCCCTTTTCTGCAGATGATGAGTTCGAAGATGATGAGCCCTTGAATTCGAGGACGAATTCTTTTCAGCAGGGGGGGAATGATGAAGATGTGCAAGGCAATGAAGAAGATGATCCGGAGCTGCAGTTTAAAGGTCCAATGACGCGTTTGCGAGCTAAGAAGTTGCAAGCTTATTTACAAGCTTCTATTCGTCGCAAATTCGAAATGCATGAAGATGAAGTCAAAGGCAGCTCGAGATTGATCACCATGCTATCCACTGATGATAAAGAAGATAGCATGAAGACGTGAGAAGAAGAATGACGCCATTTGGACGTGTGCATGAAAAGTTATACGCGTTTGCATGGGAAATCGGGAGTTGCTGTTTTTCATGCAAAGGTGGCAAGAATTAAACATAACATGGGCCACGAATTAATTTGATAAATTGCAGCCCATGTCGTGTTAATTAAGGTCCAATAGGCGAGATTCCAAGCCTAAAAATCAGTTTGGGATTTATCCTTATCTAGTTAGATTTAGATAGATTTTTGTTATCTTATTTTTAGTATCTTTTGATTTTATCCTAGATTGATTATGATTAGTGTTTGGATCGATTTTAATCCCTTTTCTAGGGCTGATTTTCATCCCCCTATATCCCTATAAATAGGACTACTATGTTTCATTCAAAAGTTAGACAATTGCAAGTAATAAAGAATTTATTCTTAATCTGTCTCCTGATCTTTTGTTGATCGAATTTTATACAAACAATTCTATTGATTTAGCAAACCAATAGTCTTATTCAAGTTCTTCAGGGTGCATTCAAGTACTTGGGAGAATTGCTATCCGGAGAAGTTAGACGTACGCGTTCGAGTTATCAACCCGAGTTCGTTCGAGTTAGCCGATCCACAACACTACATTAACCGCCGCCAAAGACACCTTTCACGACACACACCACCGCCTTCACCGTGGTTCGCCGCCGTACCAGCCACCATCAAAGTATACCAAGTGTTTCAATCGAGTCTTAGTTCAAGTCTACGTGTTTCTAGTAAGTTTTATCTTGTTTTGAGTCGGATTGATTCCATTGTCTTCTAGCTGACGTTGTTCGTTCTTGAAGTCTTCCGCGTGCATAAAACTCGTGTCTTGGATACATTGTTCGGGTCACATTACTTTCCAACAAGGAAACTGCCATAAATAGAGTGTCCCTAATTCTGTCTGGGACATACTTTGGAACAGTTTCACCAACTGTTCTTCTTTTCTTGCACAACGAAAAACAAAACTTCATGGGACATACCCAGGCACACTTTGTCGAACATATCTCGCCAATTCAACAACACAAATACTTAGTGCATGATGGTGGCACTAACAATCTCCCCCTTTGGCGTTTATGGTCGACAATTATCATCACGATCTGCACAACACTTGAATAACCTTCGCAGATCAACAATATATCAAAAAAGTGATATATTTAAAAACTGTCAGAGACAGTTACAAGCACACGCCCCCTGAATCTGAATTAGGAGTGTCTTCAACCTGATCAGAGCATTGAGTCGCAATTTAGAACTGCATTGTCAGTTGATCAAAAAAAATGAGCACACGCTCAACACAACAGCAAACATAGGCCTTCACCAGCATCGGCTTTCTCCTTCACCATCAACTTTCTTCTCCCCCTTAATTGTTGCAAAAAACGGCAAACACCATGCGTCAGACAGGAGAGGCAGCAGCATCAACGGCATCTGTATCAGCCGGCTTGTCAGTAGTAGGGATAGCCGAAGCACTCGTCACATCAAGCGGTGATGCAAGACCAAGAGCCCTGGCACGGAGATCAGTCAGCAAGGCCTCCAGCTCTTGCTTCCGGGTTTTAAAAGTCCAAATTCACTTGCTCAGGAACACCACTTCGCATTCCAAGGACTTTATGTGTCTGTCAAAGAAAACAGATGTGACAGAAAAAGAAGCTGCAGATCTGTCTGGGACAGATGATGGCACAGATGTAAAGTGTTCAGCAGCATCTCGGACAGGGACATCTGGAGCATGCTGGGAAGAAAAAAAACTTGTGGCTTATCATCAGCGGCTGGGAAACGGGAGCATACAAGTCATTGGTAGAAACCACATCATGCTGAGCCATGATGATGCTAAAAATGAGGCCAGGATAGCCAACCGGTTGCTGGGCACGAGCAGATTCAACATGAGTAAAAAATGCTCAAATATGATCAGACCAAGATGGAACTCTCGACGAGTGCCTACTTTAAACAGCAACAGAGCCATATGCTTGCCCATAGTAGAATCATGTGTACTGGGCAACCAATTCCGAACAGCAACCTTGTGCAGTATCGAATACTTCACACTCAAGTCTGAAGCTAACAAAGCACGCCTAGAGGGCCAAACACACCGACTTCCCCCAGTCAATTCCGACACAACTTCATTCATATCAAACACCGGCGCAGGGGCAACAACATTCTCACGGCCCAAAAACTCATTAATCACCGCAGGAGAAAAAAAGCAATCCAATAACCCTGCACATAAACAGAAAAAACATGCTCATAGGAAGCATCACGCATGCGCGTGGACAAGTTGGCATAAAATTCAGGAATGACAGCAGCAATGAAAGGAGGTGCAGTATAAGCAGATTTCTTTGAATCAAAGTCCTCTGAATCGGAATCTGATCTATCTGGAACAGACTTAGGGACATCCTCTGCTTCTTCTTCAGAGGGGAAAGGAGTTCTGGCTTGCTTCATCAGCGGGCGACGACATCCCAACATCAACCCCATCCTCTACTCAGACACACTCCGTGTAACACGGCAAGCAGGAACCACATCAGACTTCTTAGCTAAAGCCTTTTTCCTAGAGGGCTTCACCGATTTGGAGGGTTTTGATGAAGACCCATTCTTAGCAGCAACTTTCTTGGATATGGGGATTTTTGAAGAAGACACCTTCTTCGCAGCAACCTTTGCCAACACATTCGATTTCAAATTTACGATAGGTGTGTCATCTTCATCATCAGACACCGGAGGAGTGACTGGAACATCTCTCAACTCCAACTTGTATTTGGACCCGTGAGTTTTGGAGGAGGTAGCCTTTGAAGGTGGAACAGAATCAGCCTCATGAACAGGAGAATCATCATCGAGAAATGAGATATCAAGATCTTCTTCACCTTGACCTTGATCAAGGGTTTCAGCAGCTGCAACAAGTGACACTTCACGTAGGAGAACTTGAACAGTGAGAATGGGTGTGTCACTAAACACAGGAATGGCAGCAAGTATAGACGGAGCTTGAACAAACTTCAGAGCATCAAGAGATGCAGCAAATTCCTTAATTGAGGTAGGCTTTTTGCCAACAGCAGAGGTGGTGACATCATCTTCATCGAGCACTAAAGAGACATCAACATCTCCAACGGTCTCTATTACGGCCACAATCGAAGCATCCACAGTTTCCGCAGTCACCATAGGAGGAGAGGATGGCTCTTCAGAAACCCTAAGAGAAGGTTGAGCAGCGAGATCTGTCTCAGACACAGATCTAGGCGGTAAAGCAGCAGAAACAGGATGATAAGTGGCAGCAGCACTTGCACCTGCAAAATTAAAGTCAACACCAAAGGGACCTGGTGTATTCAGCGGGGAGGCAAAACCAAAGGCATGAGCCTTTCGATCCATCATCAAAGTCTCAAGCTCCTATTTTCGAGACTAGGAAGTTCTAAACTTCTCAGTCCAAGGTCTGAAAATGTCATTCAAAGAACACGGCATTGGCAGAGGATCTGGGCACAGGTCTGTGAGGCATAGATGGCGGCACATCTTCAACAAGGCTGGTATCAGGATCTGTAACAGGAATATCATGAGTATGCTGGGCAAAAAAAAACTTATAGCTGATCACAAGATGGGGCTCCTCGGGCTCATAAACAACTTTCGAGGTCACAACATCATGTTGTGAAGAGAGTATGCTGAAGCACATCCCGAATAATCAATGGGCTGCTGGGTCTATCGAGACTCAACAAAGGCACACACCAAGAGAAGAACAATACCGGCAGGGACATCAGTTCTTCACTGCAAGCTTGTGAAGTATTGAGCATTGAGTCGAAGGCTTCAGACTCAGAGGCTAATCTGTCAGGCACATCCTCTAGCACATTTTCAGTATCATCATCAAAGGGAGAAGGAGCTCGAGCCTTCTTCATCAACGGTCGACGAGGTCCAGAGACCAAGCCCAATATCTACTCGGACTGACTCCGAGTAACATGATGACCAGTAGCAACAACAATAAGCAAAGGAGCAGCATAGGGAGATTTATCCAAATGTAAATCATGCAATAATTCCATCACACCAGTTTCCTCAACGTCAGACTGAACCAACCATCGGTCAGAAATAAGAGAACGACCAACCACCAGCTTGGAAAGACCTTGATGGAAAGCAGATAAAACTAACTTGAATCAAAAGATTCAGATTCAGAAGCAGAACTGTCTGAGATATCCGCAGGCACATCATCTACCACTTCAACAGAATGGGACGGAGCTCTAACATTCTTCATCAGCAGACTTGGACATGCTCAGGTCTACAATTGAGATATGAATCTCATTTTTATCAGAGTTCTGCTTAGCATCAGCAGAATCAACATGGTGCTCAGAGGCAGAAGGAGATTTCTTTGGTTCATCGAGTAATTGAAGCTTTGCACTTGACACCATGGGACTTGGAAGACGTCCCTCCTTGTTCCAAAAGAGGTGGAATAGATTCAGCATCAGGTGAGGAAGCATTTTCCTCAACAGCAATATCATCCTCCTTAATATCATCAACTTCAATTCTCCCTTCTTCAACTTGAGCAAGAGTAGGAGCATCAACATCAGAGGCCTTCGACGAGGCTTCTCCCAATGAAACATGGATTGTAACTACCGGAGTATCCATCGGGGCGGTTACGGCAGCGACAGATACTGGCACAGAAACAAAACTCAGCGACAGACGCTGGCACATAAACAAAAATCAATGCATTAATTGATGCAACAAACTCTTCTAATAAAGGGGGATCACGACAGATAGCAGAGGCAATCGTCGATTCCAATGATGTAGGCTTCACAACCGGAGATGAGGAAAGAACATCAAACACCCTAAATTTAGATGAGGGTTCCGGATCTGTCACAGAAACTGACTCAGACAGAGTCGCAGACACTTCAGGAGCATCGCATGGCACAGATGTAGGGACTTTTGTGGGCTTCAGACATAACATCACTGCTGAGAATGACAGCAGTGGGAACATATGTGGAGAACACAAGTGATTTTTAAATTTCTCCAAGAGCCTTTCAAAATTAGGAATCATTTCTCTTATTAAATCTACTTTACACGCCCTCGGGAAGAAGAAGCTGGGGGAGAAACTCGAGGGCCCACTAGCCATTGCAGTTAAAAAATAACTGCTACAAACTGTGCTTGCTTCTGTCAAGCACACATGGAGGCACACACTTGCAAAGACTATAAAACACTTGGTCATTTTACAATCTCTGTACATACATCACTGACCAAGACTGTACAGAGATACTTCTCGCAAAGGAGAAGTTCAGAGAACACAAAGATCCGATGAGGATCTATGTGTTTCAAATCTTCTACTATCATGTGCCTTAGTGAAAATATCCGTGAGTTGGGCATCTGTTCCAACGTACTTGATCACAAGTGATCCGTCTTCAACCAGTTCATGAATGAAGTGATGGCGAATATCTATGTGTTTCGTCCAAGTGTGCTGAACTGAATTCTTTGAACTATTTATGTCTCTCATGTTGTCACAGAGTATGGTAAGAACAAACTGTGGCACACCATAATCAACCACATCTTCTTCATCCATAAAAGTTGTGTACACCAACTTCCAGCCGCAATATATTCTTCTTCGGTAGTAGATAACGAAATGGAATTATGTTTCTTACAAAACCAAGAGACCATGTTGTTTCCAAGGAAGAAATGTCCTCCTAAAGTACTATTCTAAAACTCATCCACCATTCTGTTTGACACAGATCCAAAGCCAATATCGACATACCAAGCTCGTGGAGTTTGTTTGAGACCGTAAAGTGCCTTTTTCAGTTTGTACACAAACTCAGGTTGGTGGCGGTCTTCAAAACCTTTGGGTTGGCTAACAAACTTATCTTGTGATCTCTATTGAGCATTAACTTCATGATCTCTGTAGAGCATTAACTCCATTGATTCTCCAGTTGGTAGTTCTGAATTTAAGCTTAGCTGCTCAGTTTGGCTGTCGCTTCAGTTGGCTATATCTTTCAGCTTCTCTTGTCAGTTCGACCGATCACAAACCATTGACTAGTTTGTCAGTTCGACTGGTGTTATTCTCAGCTTGGTCAGTGGTTGACTCATCTTGAGCTTCAGTTGGCTGACTGCTTTGTCTTTGTGCTTCAGTTTGGCTGGTATTAATTCTGGCCATCAGTTGAGTGCTTTTAGTCTTCAGTTCAACTGACTTGCTGCAAGTTCCATCAGTTTGGTTAACTTGGCTTCTCCCGTTCAACTGATCTGGCAGTCAGTTTGATAGTAACTGGTTTATTTCCTATAGAGCTTAACCCTTAGTTGGGTTATTTCCTGACTGGTTGATACATCCCTCCAGTTGGGTTGACCATGCTCCAGTTCGGCTGTCATCTGCTTCAGTTAAAATCTTTCGAAGCCTTAGTTTGGTCAGCATAGCTCTCCAACTTAGTTCTTCTTCAATTTTTAAAGGAGTGTTTGACATATTTTGACATCTCATCAAAACTACATCTTAGGGTTTTACTTGATAGTTTTTCCTAACAGTAGTCAATAAATCTATCCTAAAAGTCATTGTATGAACTCTCGTCTAAAATCCATTATTTTCATTAATTAATTTATTTAAGTTAATTATCTTTATGTTCTTGAGGTATTTATTTACATATTCTCTAATTTATTATTTCAGTATCTAGATATTAATGAGGTGTTTATGTTTTAGTATTCACATTATTATTTGCCATCACAATCCATGTGGATATGATATGATGCGGATCGACCCGAGCTGATATCGGATTCAATTAGAGTGCGGGAAGGGTCGGTAACAAGATCCAGAGCTAAGAGGTTCAAGGAGAGCCTCAATGGATTCATTCAAGAGGTCTGGAGCCGAGAGTTGACCAAGCGACCCGTGGAAGGAGTAGAACTCGAGCACAAGTGAAGGACATTGATCCCGAGTTGCAGCACGGTGGAGCGCAAATTGCAGCATGAATCAGGATGCTAGCAGCCGGTCGCGTCATTGGGAGCGAGTGTCAACGCAACCCACGTCGCGAGTGGACCGCCCTGCACTATGACGTGTTGAGCTTTGGGTTCAACGCGAGTGTCAGCGCGATTCGGGACGCGAGTGGGCCATCCTACACTGTGAAGTGTTGCTCTTTGGGCTGAGTGTGAGTATCAGCGCGACCGGGGTGCGAGTGACCCCGAGTCACGCCCCGGTACGAAGTGTTTCAAATTTCTGAATTTTTATGTTGTATTTCCTATATCTTTTGGGATATTATGTTAGGGTTTATTTATTTTTGGCCACAACTATATAAGGGTTGTGTTACATTGTTCCAAAAATAGATCATTATTATTATTGAATTTATTTGTGAGTTTATTTCTCTCTGGAGAATTCTCTTGATTTCACGCACACCCCGTGAGATTATCCTGACTTATCAAACAGCTGATTTATATCTATTTGTGGCGTCAACACCAATTTCGAGTTTGTGTTTCCAATCTTCACCGGGTCACATCATCCGTCGTCATGGTTCTTCGTAGTTGTGAAGCTAGGGTTCGGAATCTTTCATCCAATCCATCATTATAACCTGATACTCCTGGGAGAATTGCATCATGATACTCTTGCTCACTATGTATTACAATTGCACCGTACACTTGCAGTTGTTTTTTACTGTTAATAAAATAGTGGTCAAGTTTTTGGCACTGTTGTTGAGGATTGTTTAGAATAATTTTGTAATATTATTTCTGACACTAAGTTAGTATAGTAGATTTTATTTAAAAACAAGAAAAAAAATTTGGAAAAAAAAATCGTTTATTTTTTATTTCTAAATTTTCTTCTTGAGATTGCAGGTACTAAAAAAATGGTTGAAGAAGGAGAAACAAATCTTTATGCTACTTATGCTGAATTAGAGAGAGAAATGACTATATTAAAATTGCAGTTGGAAACAATGCAATTATGAAAAGAACTAAACTCCATGATGCGAGTTGAGTTAGAAGAAAAAAAGAGATAATCATATGGAGTTGTTGAACAAAGATACAATGAGGAATTGAATTTTTCCTACCAGAAAAATTTCAATTCATATGGAGTTGCAATGAGGAGTTGAATTTTTCCCACCAGGAAAATTTCAACAATTACGACCAAGGCTATCAAGGAGAAACTCGTGATTATTATTCGGGTAATTATAATTATTCTAATTTTTATTATGCTAATCCGAATGATACATTGCTGTTTTCATCTAGTTTTTTTGTTATCTATGGAGATGAGCCAAAACAGCCCCAACTTGGAGGAATTAACTAAAAGTTATTTGAAGAAAGCTTGCATTTGAAAACGTGCATTTTGTTTTTCATAGATTGGAATATGTATTGGTTTGTAGTCGTTTATTCTTCTTTATCATCATCTTCATCTTCTTCTTCTTCTTTATTTGCACATTTCTCAAAATTAGGTTTGCCCCCATCATTTGCGATCATGCCCAACTCCATGTCGTGAGCTCTAGTAGCCAATTCCTCAATGATTTTTGGTTGAATCCCTTTCAAAATATATTGAAGACCCAAATTCATGCATTGGATGCACATCACAATTGTTGAAGTTTCTGATAATTGATCTTTGTAATTTAGGCTCAATTTCTCCAACGGTTGATGTAGTCAATCACAAACTGTTCATTTTGTTGATTTGTATTTGTGAGCTCCATCATGTTAATTGTCAAACGATACTTCAATTTCTTTGGCTAGAGATTTTTCACTTTGGTTGACATATATCTTTGTCGATATCTTAGTTTATTTTCAACAACTTGCTCTCCGTTGGTAGCAATAATGTTTTCTTTCCATAACTTCAAGATTTCAGCATCTCGTTGTTGCACTTGTTTGACAAGTTTTTCAACAAGCTTCATCAAATTAGCAATTTACTCTTCCAGTGATGCAGACATCTTGATGCTTGAGGAAATTGGTGAAGAGAAGAGATGAGAGGTAGAGACTATCCCACTAGACGCGTCAAAAATTTTAACATAATTTTTTGTCTTTTACTTAGTAAAACACAAAATAGTGTATAAATAAAATATTTTTCGGATCAAAATATTTTATACGAATCTAATCTCTATTCTTTCTCTGATTAATCTCTCCAAGAACGTCTTTAAACATTCTTCGAAGTTTTCAGGAAAGATTGTATCATCGATCTTCTTTGACTTAATTGGTCTTTGGTCTTGATAACATTAATTCAGAGGATTGTCGCCTTGTTTCCGAATCAAACACCAATTTTGGGATGAATTTGATGAAGAACGTCTTTGACTACCTTGCTTATGGATCAATCGTCAACTTCAGGATAAATTTTGTTAGTGCCACCATCATGCACTAAGTATTTGTGTTGTTGAATTGGTGAGATATGTTCGACAAAGTGTGCCTGGGTATGTCCCATGAAGTTTTATTTTCCGCTGTGCAAGAAAAGAAAAACAGTTGGTGAAACTGTTCCAGAGTATGTCCCAGACAGAATCAGAGACACTCTATTTATGGCAGTTTCCTTGTTGGAAAGATCTTGCGCCAAACCAGTTTGGAAGGTCAAGATAGATTCACTTTACTGCCTTGTTGTGTAGATCTGGTGCTGAAACAACCCTCCTACACTTGGGAAGTATCTACACACGTTTGGAAGGCCATAAAGCACAATCCACTTACCTAGTTGGTGGATGGAGATCGACGCCAAGTCTATAAGAAGACCGAATTGAGGAGCAATCGGTACCACTTATATTTTGTTTAGATTCTAGTGTTAGAATCAGTTTGTGGTCGTTTTTGTAACTAGTAGTTGTTCATTAAAACGTTCAATGTGATAGACTAGTTTTGAGTGTTTACGAGTGAAACACGTGAGGGAATTTTTATTCCATTTTGTACATAATCTTGGGAGAGATTGTAAGTTGAAGTCGTGGGTAGCTAGAGGAAGTCTAGTGTCACGGTTGTGAGGGGATCTTATAACTTTCGGCTAGTAAAAGAGTTCGAGGAGAAGAACGGCGACATATGGGAAGCTTGTATGTGTAAGATCCTTAATACCCTCTTCGAAGGAGTAACAGTCGGAACTTCAAGTTTGGGAGCAATCCCCCCAGAGTAGGTTGGTTGAACCGAACTGGGTTACCATCTCGTGCGTTTTTACTGCTTTATTCTTTTATGTTCTTGCATATGTCCCACACATATCATAGAACAGATTTTAAGCAGATAACTAAAGTACGAATAGCACGAATTATCATTTTTCAATTGGCACCAGAGCGGGTTGCCTATATTCAGGGTTGATCTTGGGGTATTAATCCGTGTTCTTGTGTTGTGTTTGCCGAGATGGACTCGATGAAAGAAGGAGCCTCGACGGTGCAACCTCCGCTCCTTGATGGCAATAATTATGCCTATTGGAAAGCTCGAATGACAGCTTTCATTCGCTCAATTGATGAGCGTGCCTGGAAGATGGTGACTGAAGGGTGGAAGCCTCCTACCAAGAGGGATGAGAAAGGCAAAACGGTACTGAAGCCAAAAGAAGAGTTTGACGATACTGATTATCTGATCATGGGGCTGAATGCTAAAGCCATTAACGCCATCTTCTCTGCAGTGGACATGAACGTGTTCAAACTCATCTCCACATATGACAAGGCAAAGGATGCATGGGATATCCTCTAAACTACTTTCGAAGGAACAAGCAGTGTTCGTGCATCTCGTATACAGCTTCTTACTACCAGATTTGAGAACCTTCGAATGGATGAAGGTGAAAAGCTTGTTGATTTCAACGCCAAGATTTGTGACATAGCTAATGAAAGCTTTGCACTTGGTGATGCCATCTCTAAGGAGAAACTTGTGCGGAAAGTTCTGTGATCTCTTCCCAAGATATTTGCATACAAAGTCACGACAATCGAAGAGGCCAAGAACGTGAGCAAGATGAAGTTACAGGAGCTGATGGGGTCCTTGAGGACTTTTGAAATAGGTCTAACAGATGAAGAGACAGTTCAGAAGAAAAGCATAGCTTTTCAAGCCAGCTCCAGTACTGATGTGCCAAACAATGTCCCTGACAAAAATGACCTTGCAGAGTCAATTGTGATGATGTTAAAGAATTTCTCTAAGTTTGCAAAATGATATGAGAATGCTTTTCAAAATAATGCTGGCAAGAACAGGTTCTCTCAACCTCAAAAAACTAAGGATGATGAGTCAAATGAAGACAGATATAAGGAAGTGAAGTGTCGTGAATGTAGTGGTTATGGTCACTATCAAGTCGAGTGTGCTAACACTCTCAAAAAGAAGAACAAGTCATATTGTTCTACCTTCAGTGAAAGTAATGATCCTGATGATAGTGAAAGTGATGAAGAAGGTGTAAGGAATCATATTGCTTTCATGACACACTCAGTCAAAGAGTCTGTACCTGTATTTGTTCCTGACAGTGAGGTCGAGAAAATTTCAGAATGCAACGATGTTGAAGAAGATGAAGAATTCTCTGTAGAATCAACTATGGAGGCATATAAGAAGTTGCATTCCAGTTGAATCATCGTGGTTAAGGTCAATGAAGACCTGTTAAAAGAGAATTCCAATCTCTTGAAAGAAAGAGATAATCTCTCTACTCGCCTTAATGAGGTGCAAAATGAATTGTTGCAGTCTAGAAATAGTACTCAAGCACAGAATGGTGAACTCCAACACCTAAAGAAGCTTGTCAAAATGATGAACTTTGGATCATCTCAACTGGATGAAATTCTCTCCAAAGGAAAGAGTCCTCAAGATCATTCTGGGCTTGGATATAATGGCGCTCATACTTATGACGTATTCTGTCAAGGACAGTCATCTGGAACAAAAGATTTAACAGTTCTAGAGTTGAGAGATGAGCCAAAGAACAAACAGCAGCAAATGAAGTCTCCTCAAAAGACACGTGTTGTGTGTCATCACTGTGAGAAACCTGGTCACATTCGAACACATTGCAGAAACTTGATCAATGACCTCCGAAGGATGAAAAGAAGGGGTTTTGCAGAATCTGATCAGTTTCCCAAAAAAAATGCCCGAAACAGATCCAGGAACAATCACAAAAATTATGTGGTTCACACTACACTCAATATTCATACAAAAAGTAGCTGGTACTTTGACAGCGGATGCTCTCGGTATATGACCGGAGATGCTAGCATGCTGAGCAACATATAAAAAGATTGCTCATATCAATCTGTTACCTTTGGAGATGGTGTTAAAGGTAGAGTGCAAGGCAGTGGATGCCTAAATGTGCATGGGATGCCCAACCTGGAGGACGTGCTGCTTGTAAAAGGACTAAAGGCTAATCTAATTAGCATCAGTCAGCTGTGTCACCAAGGTCTCTTGGTGCATTTCACTAGAGACAAATGTCTTGTCATGAACAAAAAAAGTGCTCTGCTGATGGTCGGGGACAGATCACGGGACAATTATTATCTTCTCAACATGAAGGAAACGTGCTTTAGATCTCAACTAAATGAAGCAAACTTGTGGCATGAAAATCTTAGCCACATGAGTGATCAAGAATCGTCAATTGTTCTTATTGAAAATGACTGTTCCAGGTTTGAAGAAGTTACTGGAAGTGTGTCTGTTTCTGTGCCTAACAGAAGTGAAGACTGTAATTGGATTGAATCAATATCTGAGAGCAATGATGCTCTTAGAAACCATCCAGTTGTTAATGATCTGGAAGAACCTGCTGCCCAGATTGATGATGAGAGTCTTGATGGTACTGTCCATGTTCCTACATCTGTGCCGGACAGTTCTGAAAATAGAGACCTAACTGAAGCAAGGCCTTATGTTTTTTTATCTCAATTTCGTGCCTCATGTCCCCTATATATAGTTGGAGAAGTCCAAACCCTAGAAAGAACCAAAATCAAGCCCAAAAGGAAATTCCCGAAAATCACCGAAAAATCAGCACGGGTCATGCTAAGGGTTGCACGGGCCATGCTAAGCCTCTGGAAAAATCTATATTATTCAAAATATTAGCACAGACCGTGCTATAGGTTGCACGGTCCGTGCTATTCAACATCACCCGATGCACTCCATTGTTTTGCTCCATTATCACTCGTTTCTCGTCCGATTGACCAGATTCTTTTTGCAATGCGTTTTGACTTGATTTACTATCATCCTAGGCTCTTTACAAGTTCATTTGAAACTCATAAAAAAATGACACTAAATCCCTTCAAAACGAACAAACACATGACATTGCACAAAATAGAGAAAATTTTGCGAAACTTATCACTTCATGCATGCAATGCCATCATATGCCGTTCAAATACACCTCAAAATACATGCAAAATACAAGTTATCAACATTCAAAGACGTTCTTCAAATTCATCCCGAAATTGATATTTGATCCATAAGTAAGGTAATTATCAAAGGTGTTCTTCATTAAATTCATCCCAAAATTGGAATTTGATTAAGAAACAAGTCAACAACCCTCTGAATTAAGTTATTAGGGCTGAGAAAAAACACTGTGATACCGTACTTACCATACCGAAAAGGTACCGAAATACAGAACTCTAAGGTATACCGATAATTTCGGTAAGGTATGATACCGTACAGAGATTTTTTGGTAAGGAACGATATGGAATTTTAAAAATCGAGGTATACCAGCATATATCGATACTGACAGTATATTGAACTTTTTCGGTATATACCGTTAGTTTGGCATACCGTTGTACCAGTATATACCACTGGTGCGGTATATACCGGTATACAACGGTATATGCCGCTGGTGCGGTATATACCGTTGGTATGGTATATGTCGAACTAACGATATATACCGATATGCCAACATATACCGAATTAAATGTATATATGTTGATATAAAAAATTTACCATACCCAATTTATACATGAATTATAATTAAACAATGAATTTATTAAATTACATTAAATAATTAATATTAATTTTTTTCTCAACCTCATATTCAAATTATAATTATAACTTAATTATAATTAGATAAATAGAAATGGGAAATAAGAACACAATAAGGTATACCGATGTTTGTAAGGTATATAAAAATAAAAGTAAGGTAAATGTATGCCATTTGTTTCATACCGAAATTAAGATATACCGTAGGAAGGTATACCGAATGTCAAGGTAAGGTAAGGTAACAATATGAATTTTTTCCATACCATACAAGTAAGGTAAGGTAAATGTATGGTGAAAAAAGTAAGGTATACCTTACCGTTCCACCCCTAAATGTTATCAAGACCAAAGAAGATCGATGATACAAATCTTCTCCAAAAACGTCGAAGACTGTTTGAAGATCGTTCTTGAAGGGATTAATCAGATGAATAATAGAAATTGGATACATATATAATTACATTTTGATCCGAAAATTATTTTATTTATACACTATTTTGTATTTTATAAAATTAAATACAAAAATTTGTGTAATATGATTATTAAAAATATAAAAACATTACATAAATATAAAACAGATCCTGCTTTGGTTATGAAATAGGTCTAGGAAATAGGAATCTATAACTGAGCTTGAATTAAAAACACACAAGTTCTAGTTTTTATAGGGCGTTTATTAGATTAAAATCAAATTCAATGAATGCGTCTTGACTTTTTTATTGAATATGAATTATCATACTAGACATTAGCTTTATGTTTATGCAGGTACGTACATCAAATATTTTAATTAAATCACGGTTAATGCTCATAATTTTAGAACCGACAAAATTATGTCCAGTAAAATGTAAACACAACATAACCTAAAATTTCTGACCATCTACACTAACCTGATTATTTTAATGTCGTGACTAAAACAAGGAAAGATTCTTGAAGATATGTTTAACACATTTTAAAATGACAATTATGAAACATAATTTTTTGGTTATAAATGATGACAGGTTCACCAATCACAGTTCACAGACAATGTCCGGGTTATAATCAACAATTTGCAGCTGTATCTCAAACCAACATATTGGCAATGCGTCCATGGACTGGTTTTAATTATACTAGTATAATTCTTCTCGTACTTACATGATTAAAAGGTAAAATATTGTTTATATATGAAGTTATAATCGTTTTTAAAATCCACTCGAAACTAACATTTTGGTCAATTAAAAATCTAAATTATTTGAAAATAAATGAAATCTAACATCATATGCATTTTTCAACTAAATCAAATCTAAAAAATGGTAAAAATAAAATAAAAATTAGAGTAAATGTATCACGACATAGATGTGTTCAATTTGACCACAACACAATAACATATAAGGAAAAAGGCTAAGTAATCGAATCCCACCAACACCACTAGGTGTGAGCCTGTCACACCTGACTTGCTAAGTGTGGTTTACCTCTTCTGTGTGGTTTGCAGGCTATTACACAGGGGCGGGGTTTACCCAGTGCGCACCTTGGTAGCGGCTGCGGGTTACCTTCGACAAAAAAAAAAAAAAAAAAGGCTAAGTATTCGGCCGAAATATAATGTAAATTTTGGTCGAAAAATGCATCTGATGGCTTTATTCAGTTAATTTTTAAATCGTTTAGGTATTATATTGATAAAAATGTTAGTTAAAATAAATATTTTAAAAAGAAATGATTTAGGATATAAATGATAGAATCCATAATTAAATACATTTTTTTAGGAAAATAATTAAATACAATTTTAACCTAATGACAATTGCTATTTTATTTTTATGGGTAATTGCTTTTATTCCCCCCACCCCCCTTCTGATTCCCAGCTGTCTGACATATGTTATGCGTAAATGGTTCAAGTTCTTTAACCCTAAATATTACGGGGTCCAAAAGTTAGATTTAAGTGTAATTAATCATAACTTTTTGCTAAAAGGAAAGGTTAAAATATATTTATGTCCAGAATTTTGATCATTTTTTTTTTTGAAAAATTTAGCGTACTTTTAAAATTACTAAAATACGTTCTGGACTTTGACTTTTTAAAAAAAAAATAAAAATTCTAAACTTAAAAAAAAATACTATAAAATGTAATGAACTTTCCATTTTTTATAATCAATTTCTGACACTGAATTAATGACGAGACATACCGGAGTAAAACAAGTCAAAGCGACATTGTTTTTTTTAATAAATAAATAATAATAACATTGTTTTCCGCTTTCCTCTCCAAAAAGGGGAAAAATAATTTCTTTTTATTCGTTTCAAAATTCTCAATCCCAATGAAAAAAGGAAAATAAATGATTTCTTTTCATTCGTCTCAAAATCTCAATCCAGGCAGAACCAAACCAATTTGAAGAAAAATTATATGCCCTTCAAATTGAGAGTTAAAAAAAAATTACTTCACTTTAACACGTTGGACTCTAGTATGCGTCATCATTAATCTGGGGCCGAAAATTGAATCCCATGACATTTTTACAAAAAAAATGGAAAGTTCAGAACATATTTTTGATACCTTTTTAAGTTTAGGACATTTTTAAAAATAAGGTCAAAGTTCATGATATATTTTGGTATCTTTTGAAATTGAAGACATTTCTTAAAAAAAAGTCAAAGTTCATGACATTAAGTATATATTTGGCTAAAAAAAACCCTCTAACTTTTTTTTGTGTTTTTTTTAATAAAGCCTAATTTTTTGTGTGTGTTTTAGTAGTATGTTATATAAATTAATTTTTTTATGTCAAGGGTAACCCGCAATTGCCACCAAGGTGCGTACTGGGTAAATTCCATTCCTATGTAATAACGGCCTGCAAATCTCACATAATAGCCTGCAAGACATACAGGAGAGGTAAATCTCACACCTAATGGCCGCACATGAGAGGTAAACAACATTTGGAAAATCAAGAGAGATAAACCTCATACATAATGGCCACACATGAGATGTAAACCACACTTGATTCACTTGAAAAATCAAGTGTGACACACCTAATGACCACACAGGAGAGGTAAACCACACTAAAAAACCTGGTCACATAGGAGAGGTAAACTACTGAGGTAAACTATATTTGGGAAACCATGGAGTTGCCACACATGAGTAGTCACACACACCTAGTGACCACAGGTAAACCACATTCGGAAAATTGTGGAGTAGCCACACAGGAGGGGTAAACCACACTTGGAAATCCAGGTGTTACACACCTAGTCGCCACACAAGAGAGGTAAACCACACTAGAAAAATCAGGTGTGATAGACTCATACTTAGTGGTGTTGGTGGTGAGATTCGAACTTGAGACCTTTTGCCTCAAGCTTACACCAATAGGCCATCCCAAGGGAAAATTCTACCATAGTGGTTGGAGTACTAATACACCATTTAAAAAATAATAAAATTGTATTAGATAAATAATAAAAAATATTAGAATGTATTAGTGATTGGAGAAGTACCCCAATCGACAGAGTAGAATTTCCCATCCTCAATGGGACAATCTATCTATTTATACATATATTAAAGTCAAATCGTGTGATAGACGCCGGTAATGGTATAAATCATTGTCTATCTCACAATTTAACAATTATATTTTAGACAATAGTTTGTGTATAATAGACAACAATTTTGAGTTAAAACACAACACCAATAATATTTATTGATGTAGATTTTCTTCTTTTTTTTTTTTGCATTTTTCGTGATGGTTTAGATTACAACCGTTGTCTTTAACAATTTTTCATAACCTTATTTATTATTTTTTTACTTGAAAATCTGATATTTGTAACATTTTTTATTTTATTTTTTATGTGTGGATGGAAGATTTGTAGTACTCTACACTGGTCGCTTAAAAATAGTTTTCATTTGTATTACACTATAATAATAATAATAATAATAATAATAATAATAATAATAATAATAAATACAAGTACTGTATAATGTGATTTGCAATAATTTAATATTTTTCAATTTCATCATTGAAAATAATTATATTTTTATACATGCCATATATTCAAAGAAATGAAATGTTCTTTAATTATGGATAATTATACATTACCATTTATAACATCACGTCGTTTGAAATATTCCAATTCAATTTTTTTAACATGATTTTCATTTAATTCCTAAAATTTAATTATCTTTCTATTTATTGTAACAACACAAAATTTATCTTCTTATCTAATTAATTAATACATATTCAATTTTTAAAAATTAAACATAAAATATAAAATTCAAATATAATCATAATATTAATTTATTTTAAAAATAATAATTATTTTTGCATCCACGCGAGAAATACTAATATGTAATATAAATTAGGAATAATTACACTTTTAGTCCCACTAGAATAGGGTCAAAACACTTTTGGTCCCATATATTTCGTTTTTAGTCCCATAGTTTATTAGCTCGACACTTTTGGTCCCAAGTGTTTTTTTTTCGACACTTTTGATCCCAAATATATTTTTTTCTACATTTTTAGTCCCAAGTATAATATATGTATGTGTGTGTGTGTGTGTGTGTGTGTGTGTATATATATATATATTTATTCAAATGACATTTTAGCTTCATTTTTTTGGCAAATCATTAAGAAAAAAAGAGGAAAATATCTAGCAAAAAATCTAACATAATATCTCGAAAATTTTCAGCAAAAAATGATTGTAATAGCCAAAAAAATTTATAAGCACGGAACTCAAAATTTATGAGTGGATAAATATTTATTTAAATAATTTTATGAAAAAAAATATTTTAAAAAAATATATTTTAAAATGCCAAATAGGAATACAGAAAATTTTAAAAAATTATGAATCATGACGGCAAAAAATTCATGTGCCTTTTACCTACACATTTACATAACTAGTGATTATGTGTGGCTACATGTTTTTTTAACAAAATATCATAAAAAAATATTTATTTTTAAATGCCAAAAAGACATACAAAATTTAAAATAAATTTGAAATTCATTTCACCAAAACGTAAAGGTAAAGAAAAGTGTCAAGTATGTTCACCCACATATTTTGTAGTTGACAAATCTAAAAAATTGTTACTTTTAACGTGTGGGACCAAAAATGAAAGTAAAATTAACGGTAAACGTGACGAAAGGACCAATTTTGATGACCCATGACCATTTTCGAAAGTATTGGGACCATTTGCGAATTCGGCTGTGTCCTGTGGGACCACAAATGAAATTAATTCAGCAAAATGCCTAACAAAATCATTTCAACTTCTTGCCAATATACGATTTTTGTTCAGTAAAATTCTCGACAAAATATACGGAAAAAAAAAACGTTGAAAAAGAATATAAGAAAATATATACTGTTAGTTTTAGGATTAAAAATGTAAAAAAAAAAAAAAAACACTTGAGACCAAAAGTGTCAAAAAAAAAAACACTTGGGACCAAAAATGTCGAAAAAAAAAACACTTGAGACCAAAAGTGTCGAGCTAATAAACTATAAGACCAAAAATAAAAGATATGAGATCAAAGATGTTTTGACCATATTCTATTAGGACTAAAAACGAAATTATCCTTATAAATTATTGACGCCCCTTGATGAAGATATAGGCTATGGGGGCCCCTGTGGCTGTGGCGTTAATGTTATCCCCACCCACACCCACACCAGATTAAACCCATCAATAAATAATGATACTTCCAAACTCACAGGATTTACTTTTCCATTAATCCCACAATCTCAAACTAAACTACACTTTTACTATCTACACATATTCAAGATTCATCGTTAGATGCTTCAATCCAAAACCAATTTCACTCTTCCTTTCGATTCCCAATCAATCCAATCTAAACACCCCCTTTCAATCGGATAACCCCCTCCCTCTCCACTTCCGCGACTCGAGCATGCTACGCACACTACGTTGAACAACAATCTGCAACTCTGAGGGGCTTTTATTATTCAGCGGTGTTTTCCGAGGGTGATAATCGGAATGGGGAATGCGAATGGGAGGGAGGAGGGCTCCAGCGATACCCAATTGGGGGTGGAAGACTCCGCCGCGGCGCAGGTTAGCATGGCCGATCAGGACCTTCCGCACGGCCCCGAGTATATGGGCGGCCACTCTCCCCCTTCCAGTCCTAGGGCTTCTCAGTCTCCTCTCATGTTCAGACCTCAGGTCACTTCTCTTCATTTCTTTTTTCTTCAATAACATAGATTCCGCAACAAAAAAAATAATTAAAAAAAATGCCTTCTTTATGCGTCGAAGGTTTCTTCTTTATTTGATTGAACTATGTGAAGGTTAGATTTGTTTGGGGGGGGTGGTTTTCAATAAAGGTGAAATATGAGGTATTGTATTGAGTGGTAGTATATCATTTTAGGTATTGTGTGATATGTGCATGGATGACTGTAGCATTACAGTGATAATTATACTAGATCCAAAGACTTTGATGGTTGGTCCAATACAAGGAAATATTTAATTTTTTTGCTTGTATGATTTAGTGTGCTGTAAAAATGGTTATAATTTATGTTTAGATTTTTTGTTAAGTCAGTTGGGCATTGCTTATCTTTTGGTGATTTAGGTGATTTTATTGCTACATATATCTTATTCATGAAAGGTAATTATTTAAACATAAACCTGTGGGTTATTATGGTCAATATTTGTAAAGATAGATAAGCTGATGTGAAAAGTAGAACATCTTCAACCAAGGGTTTCGTTCAAGTTAAGTTTTAAATATAGTTTTGTAGATTTTGCAGCTTTTGCCTGCACTGGCTGCATATGTGTTTCATCTTGGAGCCTTTTTTTTTTTCCCGAGGAAATCACTGCTTTAATCTTTTGTACTCATTCCATGGTGTGATGTCATTAGTTTGCATTAATGCACCTATGATTTGGCAATCCCTTACTCTGTTCGCTCTTCTCTAGATGGCCTATGCTATAGACTGAATGAAATTTCTTACCCTGTTTTCAATTTAGATGCCAGTGGTTCCTCTACAAAGACCTGATGAGTTGAACATCCCAAGCCCTTCATGGATGCAGACTAGCTCAGGTTATGAAGATGTGTATAATGAGCAAGGTATTCCTACTATGATCACATGGAGCTATGGAGGCAAGGAAGTCTCCGTGGAGGGATCATGGGATAGCTGTCAATCAAGGTTATTGCTTATCTGTTTGGTACTTAAATCCACTTATTTATTAATTATTATAGATTATGAGCACATTGATCATCTTCAACAGGAAGCCCTTGCAGAGATCGGGGAAAGACTTCACCATCATGAAGGTACTTCCTTCAGGAGTTTACCAGTACAGATTTCTCGTAGATGGACAATGGAGGCATTCCCCTGATCTACCCTGGGACCAGGATGATTCAGGAAATGCTTACAACATTTTAGATTTGCAGGTAACATTTGTTTTGTCCTTAAAATTCCGTCATCTTGATTGCTCTCATGAATGCTCTCAGTTCTGTTATTGTTCTTAGATTAAGGAAGAAGTACTAAAGATTGAGTAAGAGCAACTAGATTTAATATATCTGAATCCTATGTTAGTCTAGCCGATTTTGTTTATTATTTTCGATTATCGTGTGCAGGTAAAATGCTTTACTCTCTTGATATTTATTTTTTTGTTTTTATCTCATAAAATATGTATAATGCGTGTGAGGGATGGCATCTGGAGCTTGTAAGAGGCTTGAATCTGAGTACAATAGAAATGTTTGATCACGCCTGGATTATGGCCAAAGGGATCACTAAAGGCAGTTTGTTTCATTACATGTCCTCTCAATTATACTCCTGCTTTAGACTAATTCAAGAAGGTTGCTTAAAGTTGGGAAGAATCTCAACTTCTACTCTAGCTATAAGGTTTTTAGTGATACAACTGAAAGTTTCAGTTGAGCTCGACTTAGTTTAAAAAAGCGCGAGGCGCACCGAGGCGCCAAACTAGCCCTGGAGCCTAGGCGCAAAAGCGCAGGCGGGCAGCGAGCTTTTAGGGGGCGAAGCGCACCAAAACTAAAAAAAATCTAATATATTTACCTAGACTATATTCTCTACCCAAAATATCATATCACTTATAAATTAATAAGAAATCACACAAATGCAACAATTAATCATGCAATGCAACATATGAAAGTCTTAAAATTCACACGAAATAAATCCAAAGTCTTAATGTATGAGCATTGAGCAAAAGCAAATCAAGTAATCAACTAAAAATCATCATCATAAAACACATCATCTCCATCTCCTAATCCTTTATCATCTTTGTCTTCACCAATGTCCTCCTCCTCCTCCATCTCCAATTCTGCCCCAAACCCAAAGTCCTCAAGCACATAAAATTAAAAAAAAAAACCTGTTTGCGCCGTGAGGAGACTAGGGGAGGAGAATAGAAAAGACCCGTTTCTATCTAATTTTAATTTAACGCTCATAAAATTAAAAAAAAAATTAGGGTTAGGGTGCGCTTCGGGTGCACTTTTGCGCGCCTGGGTGCGCTTCGTGGAGGTAGTGCGCCTGGTAGTAAAAAAAGCGCTAAATTGGCGCTTTGGGCTTTTTCTGCGCCTAGGCGCGCTTTTTTAAACCAAGAGCTCGAATGAGGTATACTTCAGCAAAAGTAATACCTATCATAATCTGCTTTCTTATGGATGTTAAGACGACCAGTCAAAGTTGTTAACCACTCAATGATGTGAAAATGGATAAAAGCAAATGTGTTACTCGCTTGTGTAATATTCATTAAGGTTGGACACCCAATACTTGCCACTGGTCATGGGGACTGGCTGGATTTAACAAGCCTAAAAATATCATTGAAAAAGTCAAGAGAGTATTGGTAACTTTTCTTACTCTGAAGCTTTAGTTATTGAACCTCAGACACACCAAGGAACTCTTGAAACTAGACTAATAATTTCTACATAAGTTTAGTATATACACCTAATTGTTTCCAATCTATTATTTCTTGGTATTTCTTGTTTCTAGGACCCTGATGAATCTTGCTTCTTGAAGAGTTCATTGCAAAAATACACAAACTTTGGTTCATTTTGTTATTCAAAATAAATTTCAGTCCTTGCAATTTAATCCATGTAATTTTTTTTTTTGCAAATACACACACACACACGCACACACATATATATCTAAGCAATCAGCTTAATCTGTTGACCTCCAATCAATGTGTACACTTCAGCTCAATTAGTAAAAATAAAAAGTTCGTGGACAAAATTGCTAGAATTGATTTTCTGGATCAAGTTGCAAAACGAGCCACATTTTGTGTTATCGTTTCGCAATTAACCCGTTCTTGAACCATCTTAGTCTTTCCATAGCATAAATGTATAATGATACCGTTTGCTGTTAGTACTCAAATATTGATCCCCTTGCCACTTGGTTTTCCATTTGGCTTTCTACTTGCTAGGGGCCCAAATCATAGAAAGTATGAGACACCTCACACCACCAGTAGACTTATTTTCTTGAATCAAGTAGTCATTTTGGCTCTACTTTATGATTTGGGTGAAAGAAATAATGGATGAGCATCATTAAGTACTATTAGTGCTTCTTGAGTAAAATAATTATGGGGTCACGCATGATGGTTGTAAGTTGATCGGAACAATGACGCTTAGTTTAAAAAAGTGCAAGGCGCACCGAGGTGCAAAACTGCCCTAGAGCCTAGGTGCAAAAGTGCAAGCGAGGTGCGGGCTGTTCGTAGGCGAGGCGCACCAAAACTAAAAAAAAAAATCTAATATATTTACCTAGACTATGTTCTCTACTCAAAATGTCATATCACTTAAAAATTAACAAAATATCACACAAATGCAACAATTAATCATGCAATTTATGAAAGTCTTAAAATTCACACTATAAATCAAGTCTTAATGTACGAGCATTGAGCAAGAGCAAATCAACTAATAATCATCATCTCCATCTCCTTTATCATCTTTGTCTTCACCAATGTCCTCCTCCTCCTCCATTTCCATTTCCGCCCCAAAGTCTTCAAGCACATCCTCAATCTCATCAAAGAGTCTTTTTGAATTTGATGTATATACTATATAACAATGAACAACAAGTCAACAACAATTCAGAAACATGCTTTAATTCAGATTCATAAAGGCAGATTTATCAAGATGTATATAATAGAGCAATGAACAAAGGCAAAAATTAAAACTGGCCTGTCCTCAAGCCTCAGCTGCTCGGCGGCAGCGGCAGAAGGTAGAATGCAGCGCGGCAGTCGGCGGCGAGGCGGTGGGCGTCGGGCGGGAGGGAGGGAGTGTGAGGGAGAGAGAAGCGAACCTTAGGTGACTGGTGAGTTCTAATCGCTAATAAAACCGCTTTCAATATTATAACTTAAAAAAAAAAAATTAAACCCTAGTGCGCTTTTCCGGCGCTTCTGCGCCTGCGCCTAGGCAGCGCCTCAAGGGGCTTTCCGTAGGGTTGCGCGCCTGGTCAGAAATAAAGCGCCGAACCCGCGCTTCACTTTTTTTTTTGCGCCTAGGCGGCAGGCGCGCTTTTTAAAACCAAGCATTGACGTTGATGTTTTGTTGGATCTTTGTGTCCTGGTAATGAATGTCTAAATAACACATCATTGTCGTGAGCACAAGTAAATGATAAACTATACTACTTCAATTCTCGATCTTATTTCTCTACGAGTTGCATGTGCATTTATTGCTTTCTTTGACTGCCAATATAATTGATTGTTTCCACAAGTTACTGGTTGGATTGAAAAATAAGTTCGTCAAGAAGATTTGAATTCAATAATTGATTACTTTACTTCTATAGGGAAACTAAAGTGGATATCCTCTAATTCTGCTAGATACTTTTGTATCTATTGGTAAATTATGCCTGTTAAGATGAAGTTTCTTGAAGTATGAACGTATGATGTGATGCCTAACTGCTTTTCAACTGTGAGGGCGTTTAGTCATGTAATAATTACTTCAGTATATGACTGTCAAACTATTGGATTGCCATTACAGTTTTTTGCTCCTGTTATTTGGGGAAACATCTCCGAATATGTTTTCGATGTTGAGAAAATTTGACTGGCAGCAATACTTGTTGACACGACAGTGCTTCTAACTTGTGCTGCAGGATTATGTTCCAGAAGATATCGATAGCATTTCTGGTTTTGAACCGCCTCAATCCCCCGACTCTAGCTACAACAGTATCCAACTCAGTCAAGAGGATTACGGAAAGGAGCCTCCAATGGTTCCTCCTCATCTAAATTTGACTTTACTTAATGCACCATCACCTCAGATGGAGATTCCAACTCCTCACTCAAGACCACAGCATGTAGTGCTAAATCATCTTTACATGCATAGAGATAGGAGCCGCCCATCTGTCGTGGCACTTGGTTCTACCAATCGCTTCCTTTCCAAATACGTGACGGTGGTGCTTTACAAGTCCATACAGAGGTAAAGATTGTGCAAGGACATTAGTTTTATTTTCCAGTGTACTTGATAACAATCAGAGATACATGTCAGGTAAAATGCTTATGTTGGATTCAGAAATGAGCATACCAGGAATATTCAAAAATCTGTTTTCATGTGCAGTTACTTGGCTATTGTCTCTCACTTGCTGTCCCATTTATCCTTTCTTCTTTGCTTGATAATTATGCGGTGTTGCTCCATTAAAAAAAAAAAATAACGTGTTGTTGCTCGCCATTAATTTATTTCTATGTTGTTTATTTGATTTCTTTGGGTAATTGTAGTATTCTTTTCACTAATTATTTACAACAAAGCCTCAAGAAAGTTTTACCTCAATTTTGCCTCAAGAAAGTTTTACCTATGTGACAATCATATTTATAGAGAAAGAAGTCATTTGGCTGCTTCTAATTTGCAAAATTTCTGATCACTCTAATATATGCTACTATAGTTCACAATAAGAACTGAAAGACTATAACTACTATGAAGAACTGAAAAAAAAAAAAAGGAATCTATTTTATGGAAATAAACTCGAAGCACATTCTTATGAGGATGTATTTCTTATAACTCTCTCTCTCTCTCTCTCTCTCTCTCTCTCTCTCTGTGAAGCCAGTTTTGGGGCAATCCATACTTGTCTGTACATTCAGAGAAGCGAATAGAAGAATATCATGTTTGTAGGAAAAAGTGGGCATCAGCATCAGTATCAGTCTGTTTTGCATCATGATTTGGTTTAGTTGTAAGAAAGTAGTGAAGCATATGAACAAGTTTTTGGTGGATAGGAATGAAAATATAGCATCCACATTAACTGGTCGGTGGTCCTGACTACTATACTACTACTACTACTACTAGTCAGAGAGCAGAGGCTGTGGGGAGCTATGAACTATAACAAATATCTACTTATTACCATGCCCAATCCTCATATTGGATTGCAACTAACTTTCCATTATTCTCTACCACTCTTGATTTACAACACTCCACAATATTATAGCTGCTGCTTATTCAAAATTGCACATCTTCTTCTGCATTTCATTCTTCAATGGAAAACAGGGCAGCCTTCCACCACAATTCCGGCTGCTGTCGGGCAGGAAGCCAGCGGGCAATGGTCCGGTTCCGATCCCCACCATTTCACATTCTTCCCCTCATTTTGCAGAGCAAAAAACAAAAGAACACCCATGAAAGCCGTCCCAGCATCCAGTGCAGCCGATAGCACGTAGTTGTATCTTTGCCACCACGTCCTTCGATACTTGAACACGAAATAGTTGAATATTGTTCCGGTGAAGATCCAGCTAGCTATGTTGGTCGGGGTGGCCGGTGGCATTCCGGCAAAACCATAAGAAATGACTGGTATGTTGATGAGGGGGATCCACTTCTTGTGTGGGTACATTTTGCTGAGTAGCCAGACTGGAACTGGCAACACTGCTCCAACGAGGAATAGCCACACTAGGTTTCTATACAATCCTCCTGCTCCGAAAAGCCTCTCAGGCCCTATTAGACCCCAAATCACGGATGCATCAAAGGTGACGCGGAACTTAGGACACGTCCAAGGGCTCTCGGGGTGTATTGCCTCGATGTCACAGATGTTCTCGATGTTTTCCAACATCCACCATGCAACTCCAAGGTTCACTGTGCCAGAAACTAGTGTGCCTACCAGCTACCGTACAAAGGCGAAAAACTAGAAATGAGAGGGCTTCACAATAACAATGATGGAATGGATTCATTCACGTAATGACAAGAGGTGTAAATATAAAACCTGAGCTGTGAACATGCATCGCGGTGGAATTTTCATGTAGTGGCCAAGTTTAAGATCAGCAAGGAATGAAAGGGCGTGAATTGTGCTGATTCTTCCATATATCTTGAAAAGAAGATTTGCAATAGGTTTTCCTGGAAGGATATACCCAATAATGAACTGTGCAATTATGTCATATCCAGGTTGCTGCACACATAAGCCAAAACAAAATTTAATCAAGGAGAGTTTAATTCATATGCAATATGCATAATGCAACCAGCGTGACTGAACTTTACCTGGTTAGTAGTCGCTTGAATGACTCCGATTGGAAGTGTAACGATCCAAGCTAAACCAAATGCAAAGAGCAGCCCCCACCAGGGTAGCTGCACGTCGTCTTTCCAAACAAACGACATCAGTAGGGATAGGATGATGCTGCCAACGAGTAAAACGAGGTACCACCACTGTGGCACTTGCTTGTAACTTTTCATCAACTTTGTATGTATGTCAACTTTCACATTCTTCACAGCAGATTTACTCTGCTTCCAAATATCACTGGCCAAAACACAAATCACGTAAATTCTCCAGTTATACAATTTCAAATGACGTATAATTGAATCAATTTCGTGCAACGAGTCAATAATAATAATAATATATAGTGTTGTTAGTTTAAAACTCAGAATGAGCCTGCCTCCAACCTGCCATGAAACAGTGCTACATGGGTGAGCGTTGCTGTGAATCTTGCGAATCCTGATCCAATGGAGAGGGCAAACAGAGGGCTAAGGTAGAGTTTGCTGTACTTTTCATAGGCAGACACATTAAGATCAAATTGTGGAGTCAAGATCTTAGTAGTATCATATTTATGCCCACCGGAAGTGAACAGCTGATTCGAAAATATGGGGAACTTGCGCGAATCAAAAGTATTGAACTTCCAGTAACATACAGGTACAATGATATATATGAACATGATGAATCCAACCATGACATTCAGAATAGAGGAAAATGGTGTCACCAATGGGCTGCCATGATAGGCCGAAATCCCAGCCCAGTCGAGGGTGAAGGCACCCACACCGAGTCCATGGTAACCCGAACCAATCTGCTGAGCCGTGATGCTGTGAGGCCATACCCAACATACCCAAGAGAAGAATGTCAAAATCTGAAATAGATACCCAGGGAATATGTAGTAGATAAAACTTGCTGTCATGCAGATGAGGAAAAATCGCATCCTTGTCATTCCCATCGACTTAGGTTCTCTTTCGTGAAGGGCCCTGTCGAAAATGCCACACAAATTTACTTTTAAGAAACACAAAGAACATGTAAAAAGGAAGATTAAAACAACAAGTCCTCCAACAATATTAATGGACCATACTCTTCCAAAGTGGCCATCTTTATTCTACATGTTGTTTTCAGAATCTTACATCATGCAGAGAATTTCAAATTACAGCCGATAGACAAAGAAAAGAGATTATTTTCACTCCATTGATTGATTCCCTCCCCCCTCTTGTATCTCGGCATCCTAATATTGCCTAATACACTCATATCCAGTCATTGGACAACAGTATGATCATGGTAATGATCCAAATTCAATATACTCAAACAAGATTTCCACTTTCTTTTTCTAAATGGAAAGTAGATGCTAAAACAAGAAATGGGATGACACAGAATTAGCACATATTATAGCCTATTCTGTGTTAAATTAGTTATGGGGTTCTCCAATAAAATCTGATAATTAAATAATCTTGAAAATGTGAAGAAATCAAATACGAACCTAAATAAAGAAACTTGGGCGACGTTGGAAGGCCACCACATCTCAACTGGATCAACCAAATATTTTCTCAACATCCCAGCCCATCCATACCCAATTATCTGCAATTAACCATGACTCAACATCATCATCATCATCAAAATCAAATAGCAATTTAGTAGCCTTCATGTTGTTGAATGTCAATATGGGCTTAGCTCTAGCTATAGTCCAGGACTCCGTCGTAATAAACATAACTCGCATTAATTGTGTTGTTTGAAATTCTGATTAAAACTATTTCTGTAAATCAAATCTTGAAGAGAAAAAAAAATAAAGATTTTAGAATTCGTGTATGAGGAAAAAGATAAGTGTAAGTGTAGACCTGAGTGGTCAAGACAATCAGAAGAGCACAAAGGAAATTCAAGCTCTGCTTGTAGTAGCCCTTCATCACAGTAATGGCACCAATGGAGTAAGCATCGCCGCCGCCGGTCGACACCCCACAATTAGCCATGACCGTGATAATCACGTGCTCCTTTATATTGAAAGGGCCCGGGTTGAGGTTGAAGCGCCACCGTCCGAACACCGTGTACTCCTTCGATGGGAGCGTCGTCGCCATGAACCTGCCGACGGGCAGCACCGCAATCTGCATGAGAATGGCGGAAATGGAGAGCGGCTGCGTTCTGTAGATGAAGAAAGTGTTGAGGAACATCAAGATTACGCACGCCGCCACGCCCAGCACCCATGCACGGAATGTCATCACGGGGAGGCTGGGGTCGTCGGTCTCCGGCACCACCAGCGCCACCTCCTCCACGGAGCATCTCTCATCCTCCGCCGCCGCCGCCTCACCGGCTTTGGTAGTGGTGGTGGTGGTGGTGGAATCAGTAACCATTAATGGCTGCAGTTTTGTCAGAGTAGTTGAGGATTTGATTAATTGTTGTTTTCCGATATTTATCTCTGCTGCTGTACTTGTGTGTCATCAGTCATCGCATATATAGAGTGTGGAAAAGTAGGGGAGATTTTTGGCATTTTTTCTTGATTTCTTTCTTAATTTTCGTCTTTATTATTCTTCATTACATCTCTATTTATCTATTAATTTCTATTTGCAATTGATTGGATGTGGAAAACTAATGGGAAAATACTGAGCCTGTGATATTATTACTCTCTCTCTCTCTCTCTCTTATCACACACCAAAATCCAGTGACCAAGCTGTCCAAATCGTTAAGGAATAAGGAATCGAGCCGAAAAAAATCATTCAAATTAGGAGGCGACCGCTTGATTTACAGTTCAATTTATGCTTTGTCTATAATTGTGCTTGAGATTCTTTTTGAATTCTTTCGTACAATTATTGGTTATTTAGAAATCACTAATACTATGTACTATGTATTAATATGCAATTTATGGAAATGATTTTATATTATGTATAGACTTAAAATAATTCTAACTCTGAAAATAATTTTTAGACGCAAGCCTGAACCAAACTCGGAAAATGACCGGAATAAAGTAATACTACATCCGTTTCAAAATGTTTGTTGTTTTAGGTTTTTTTTTGTTTCAAAATGTTTGTTGTTTTATATAATTTGACATCCTCTCTCCCAATTTTAACCCTCTCAAATCCTATAAGATTTCTTGATTTTAACTTACCTATAATATATGAGGAGAGAGAAATATATATAGAGAGAGAAAATATTGTTATTTTTTAGGAAAATATAGATGAATTAGATTTTATGGCATATATGAGGGATGAGTATATTTGTCCATAAAATTAATTCTTAATTCCAGATAAAAAAAACAAAACAATAAACATTTTGAAACGGAGGTAGTAGTTATCATAATTGTTCTCACATGTCGATTAATTTATTAATTTTAATAAGATTAAATTAAAATAGTAGTCACTTGGACTCAATTGGTCATTTTATAGAAAAATATTTGGTAACCTCGGAAAATATCCGTACATTTCTTCCCGTTGCTAGTGAGGCTGATATATATTTGTAAATAGGGGGGAATATATATAAACATTATCCTTACAAGTTACAATAATTAAATTAAAATGTAAGCCAATAATTGGAAGATGACAATTGCCAGTTCCACCTTCCCTACATTGTTTAAATTATTGCTGAATTATAAAATGAATTTGTTCAATCTTCAAGCCGAAACCTTCACCATTTATCGTCAAAATAACCCATGCAAGCATCAATTATTTCTTGGTCATTTAGAATAATGTCATTTTCTCTGAAGCATAAACTGGCAAAAATTAATTAACGATTTCATGAAAATTGATTTGTACATGCATGCTGATTTTTTTTCCTGGCAATATTAGACATAATTGATAGTAATGTTGCAACCTACTATGAACCTTACATTTGTAAACATGGATGTCAAATCAGCATGACTTTACAAACATTGATATATCTATGGAAAATATATACCGAACATATTGGTACATCTAGTTAGTACATCAAATTATCACATAGACTTTTATTCTTTGATGAATAATATCATTTTCATATAAAATAATTAAATATCATTTTTTTATATTAATAGTTGAACATTTGATAGGACCTAAAGTAAGAATTCTTGTTAGGCATAGCCGCGTAGTAACCAATGGAATGTGAATGTCAACCCCAAAAATATGTGCGCGCGTGTGGATTAAACGTGTCATGAAATATTTCATTATGATATTATATTATTCAGTTATTTGGCATCTTGACCTCTATTTGTGTTGCGTTGAGTTATTAATTAAATATTTTTATTATTTTATTAAGTCCTCAAAGCCACATTTTAATAGATTTTTAGCACTTGTAATTTATACCTGAATATTAATTGTCATTACATATGATGAATTTAATTTATCTTCTTTATTCATTAATTTTAACAACATTAATGTATAATTGTTTGTATAAGAAAAATATTGTAAATCCTCAGAAAATTTCAAAATAAAAAATTGCGAGATTAATGCAATAATATGAAAACAAAACTTAATAACTCTGAGTTGGAAAAACATATACATCTCATCTTTTATACATACATATATAAAATGTATGGTATGCGTAAGAGCGTAAACAGTTGGATGGATTATTTTTTCCTTTCTTTTTTTCTCCAGGGTGGGGGGAATGGAAGTGCGAGTCAATTTATGCGAGTGATCATAAAAAGGAATGTAATTAAGTAATAATATAGTGCGTGATTAAAATTAGCAAATGAGTATATATGATGTTAATGATGGTAGTGGCTAAAGGGCTGCTACTTTTTGAAGCGTGAGAGCGTCACGTGCTGTCTTGATTCCGACACACTTTTGTACGCTAGCGACAGAAGCACCCTCGTGGAATCTGTGTGGGTCCCAATGGGGACTCGCCACGTAGGATTTTCAGCCACTGCGAACTGCCAGATCTTTGACGCCGTTAGTTTCCAACACTGCAGTCTTCGGTTGTCCAACAGACGGAGTCATTACTGGCGTCTGCATTCCTGTGCCAAGCACGTGCCCTGTGCGTGGTTAGTTTGAACCTCACATATTGCTCGTCTGCCACGTCACTCCACCCTTTTTGAATCTTAAATATTTGGAAATTGGATCGAGGGGGAACTTTTATATTCATATCATTGTAACAAAATATATTAATTCTTTTCTCCTAAAAGTTCGAGCTTTTGACTTGTTAAACTGAATGCAACGCCGATCTCTTATCATTTATTATAATTATAATAATTAATAAATGCATAAATATACTAGATTTTATCGGCATATACAATCTCTGTCTGCTAACCAAGTACGATGTAATTCATAACTTAAAAGGTGCAATAATTTTCTACAAAATCAATACAATATCTTGTGCTTATTCAATACAGTATAATTCAACACCTATATTAATGCACATAAATTTGACTAATTTATCGCATCCAATAAACCTTCCACTCTAGCTACCACATGCTAAGAAAATAGAACTTCCTTGTTTAAGATCATTATTAGAAATTATGGACTTTAATTCAATTATTTGTTTTCTCCAATATACCTTCTAATCTGGTGACGACGTGACGTGATACTAAGAAATATAATTTCCTTAAGAAGAAGAAGAAGAAGAAGAAGAAGAAGAAGGGAAAAGATAGAACTCCGTTGCGTAGGATCCTATCGTCCAAGCAATTGTTTAATCTGGAATCTAACTTGACATGAATTGCTATTATTAATTAATCGGACTTTCTTCTCAAAAAAAAAAAAAAAAAATTAATCTGACTTTGCAAGTTTTGCCTGAAAATTTTATCTGACTGATTTATTAATCAATCCAACTTTATAAAATCATATTGTAATAATTATAATTTATTTGAATTGTATTTATAATTTCTCGAGGCGAAAATGTAACTTTAGGTAACACAACCAATTGACTGTTGTGACTAACCCTTTAATTTGAAAAAATAATCAAACAAATATAGTATACATGAAATTCATTCATGTTTAATCTTTTGCCTTCCTAATAAATTGTAAAAATCTAATTCCATTACTTATGGGTATCCCAGCCCCAGGGTAATGCCCTAAGTGGCACGCGTGTTTATTCATTTATATTTTATTTTAGTGCTCATTGAATTTTCTCAATTCCTTTTATTTTTTGTAGATGAGGAAATCTGCATTTAATATCTGAATATAAAAACGGAAGGGTCACTCTCATGTGTAGGAGTCTGATGGGCCGGCCCATCAAACGGGTTGGCCCATTAATCTGGATCAGCCCAGTGCCAAAAAAAAATAAAAAAAGCCCCCCATTTCAGGCGTGTGAACCTCACGCGCACGAGCCACGCATGTCCAAAAGCGGCGCGTGACGTACACGCGCCTGGATTAAATTTTTTTTTTATTATTTTTTGATTTTTTTTATTCTTTTTTATTTTTTTTTCGATTTTTCTTTGTTTTTTTTGTTTTCCCTCCCCGAATTGTATACCATAAAATACAATTAGTGAACCCTAAAAATTGAAATGAATTAATTTTATTTTTTAAAATAAATATAAATATATATCCTAAAATTGATTTAATGGGCCCTAAAATTAAAGTGAATGATTTTTTTTTAATTCGGCGACACGCGCAATACACTCGCACCGACGCTAACGCGCGGGCTCGTGCATTGCGCTCGACAATGAATTTAATTTTTCGAAACAAATATAAATGGTAATTGAAAAAAAAGCATAAACCTTAAAAAACACAACAAAAACACCTAAAAAATAATTAAAAAAAACCCTAAAAAACTATGAACCCTAAAAAAACCTAACCACCCCCCCAAAATCTAAACATTAATTGGAATGAAAAAAATCACAATTTGAACTATATAAACTCATAAAAGATAAGTTGCAGACCAGTTATTTTTTGATGATACAATTGATACTTTTTAGTGTAAAGATTGATACTGTATTTTATCAATTTTTTTTATCAGATTGGATAGAAACGGGTCGGATCGTCTGATGGGCCAGCCCATGCATAAAATGTACTGGAGTTATGGTGAAAACAGAATAAATATGATTGTTGTATAAAGGGAAAAGGAGCAAATTGCCCCTCCGACTTTTCCTCAAGAAGCGTCCTACCCCCTCTGTGACTATTTAGAGCAAATAGCCGCCCCCTGTAGGTTAAAATTTAGATCATTTAGACACTTAATTTAACACCGTAAGAAACAATTGTTTACTTCCCTATCAAACGTTAAGTTTCTCACGGTAATAACCAGAAATAGGGTTCCCAATTTCAGCGGGCAATTTTTTTTCCAGAAGTTCTTACCGTATTTCACCAAATTTCTACTGCTCTATCTCTTGTTTCTGAGGTAATTCTTGTAGTGTTTCTTCTAATCCATTCAAAACATCAATTTTTACAGCAATCCCACAAGATTTCTTTGATTTTTCAGAATCACTTAGTGGGCAAAGATAAAGTCAGATCTTTGTGGTCCATTCGGTGAGTTGCCCCCACTTGGTCGGTACAAGTCCGACAAAAGGTAAATATTTTATGTTGATTCTTCATTTTTTACATAGATTATTGCATAAAAAAATCATAAAAATCGTTCTTTTTCTCGATATGAACATGGTTTTCTGTTAAACTAATAGTAAATGTTCAGTTTTTATTCAATTCTAGATAAATTTATTGGATAGATTTTGATGATTTTTTTTTTCCTTGCATTTTTTGGGGCGAAAGAGGGGCGAATGGAGACAGTGAATTTGGTGTTTAATTATCAATATATGATAAATTAGGTGTATGAACCCATCTACCCTTATAATTAAACACCAAATTCACTGTCTCCATTCTGAGGGTCAAAGTAGCAATGTAGAGAATACTGACGTAGATTTCTTATCCTTTACCCACATGATTAAAAGGTACAAAGAGGAATTTCAAATGCCAAATGTGACTAAATTAATGTACCAGAAACATGGAGAAACTCATGAAAAAGGGCTGGTAGTGATTGATAATGATGCTGGGATTTGTGAGATGACAAAATTTATAAGACATTTAAGTGTTGATGATATTGTTTATATTTTTCCAGTGGAAGATTTGGGGACATAACTTACATAAGTAGTCAAGGCACTGCTTGTAACTGGGGGTCTGATTGTCTTATAGAAAAGTGGGGAACTGGTTTAATTGATGACAATGATCCATTTATGTAACGCCCCAAACTACTGCGTTTGGCCACGTCACTTAACATACTTATAACATCCCAAACTACTCCGTTTGGCCACGTCACTTAACAATAATTCATTTACATGCATTTGCATTCTCATAATAAATTGAGCGGAAGCTAAGGTCAAATAGCATAATGAGGTATAACATCATAATTTCGAATATAAATTTTTCTTCCACAATGATAACATGCAACCTATCATAATCTACCATGTCACAAAGCGTCGTATTTAACGGGAGCATAGAATAAACCCATCCACATCATTCATACAATCATCTAACCTATCGGGCTCATAGGTCTTAGACGACCCGCCCGTCTAACACCCTAAATTAACAAACATAGCATAGAAATTCAATGGCTTATATTTACACATCATAGGCTCCTAGGTCAATCGACCCGCCTTTAAAATATTGACATGTTATATCAAGTTAAACATAGCATAACCACAAAAGATCGGGCTATTCCCATCCCCAATAATCGTTGTTCATAAAACAGAAAGAATGATCAATGTAATAATATTAAAAATATGCATATTCAAAAGCAAGCGAAATTAAACACAAGCTTGTGGGGTTCTCTTGTGTTCACAACGCTCCTACTCCGGCCTCGACTCCTCAACCTGAAATTCATTGAATGAATGGGGTGAGTATTTAACAACATACTCAGTGGGGAACACTGTAAACAGTTATAGTTAATTGCACAAGTGAAAATATAACATATGGACTTTTCTTTACTTTGTGGAGACTAGTCTTAACCCCGTAGGGTCTAAACATCATGATGCCCCCGTTAATGAACATCTTTATCCCTGTAGGGATGCCCGCAGACATCCTACCTCCCAGGGAGGACATTAACGAGTCTATTATCGATCCCGAAGGATCTCTGCCCCGAAGGGTCTCTTTGTCGACCCCGAAGGATCTCTTTCATTCACCGGTCCGAAGACCCTTCATACATATACAATCAAAGCACAACAATAACTATAACCTTACACGTGTTCACAGTTTAGAGTTACCCCACCTTAAGAGACGCTTTTGAATCCTTTTAACCTTGAAATACTCCTTTGCCGCCCACAAGTTGTCCACCTCGAGCCCCAACACGTCACCTAGCACCTTTCAATTCCCTTTTCATTTTAGACGTCGAGTTATTTAATTAAATCATAATTTAGACCAAACTCATACTATACTTTGTTTTAAAGGTCTTCAAACATTTTCACATACACAACCATGAATATACAAGCTCATACTACGATTTTGGACTCAAAATACACATTAAAGCTCTTTGAAGCATTTGATCGAACACATTACGGGCACACATTTAGACCACATACTCATGACTCATTTTAAATCCTTTACACCCAACATTTCAAATACAATCACCTTCACCCTAGGGCTCTAACACACATGAAACTCAATCCCTTACAACCCTCATAGCATCTCCAAACAATTATCAACAAAAACAAGGGGAAATAAGGGCAAAAATCCAAACCCTAGCAACAACAACCATAGGAATTCAATATAACTTCACACATAGCTTCAAGGAGGTAAATAAACCATATGTTTAAGATATCAAAGCAAGAAGATCAACAAAATCGAAAATCCTCAAATTTGGATAACAAACCCTAGTTTCCAAAATAACAAGAAATGGGTATTTAATTCCCAAGAAGGAGAGGTGTAGAGGTTACCTTTGTTGATGGATGATGATGGAAGAATCTACTTCAAAAGATGAAGGATTTGTAAAGAGAAATGGAGAGGAAAAATCGCCCATATGGAAAGAAAATGAGGAGGAAATGAATAAGTGTTGTATTTATAGGTAGAAAATCCCCGGACCCGCGCGACCGCGCAACCCCCGCGACCGCGGAACCCATATCTCGGCCAACGCTCCCTGCGAGCGCGCAGCCCCCGCGGGCGCGCGTCTCTCGCCAGCCCCGCGGGCGCGCACCTCCCCGCGGGTGCGCGACATGCCAAAATCAACTCAGCGTTAGGGTGTTCAAGGTTTTTGGCAAACAAAATTAAATACAATAACATTCATTCATTATCATATAACTCGACACTTTAGTATTAAAATTTAAATTGTGTTATACACTCAGTATAACATCACTGTGATATGACGTATCGGCTCGAGTGAGACAACCTGCAATAAAATAACGGCATAACATACAAACATACTCACATGATTAATATTCAACAATATTAATTCGAAATCATTTACTAAAATTAAAATTTATAATTTAGCAAAAGGGTCGGGGTATCACAATTTATGTCTGAATTGATGGATGGATTAATAAAAGATGGGGTAATTAAAGATGATTCTGGTGGTAATGGGAGGGGTGAATATGTGATCCAACAATCTAGAAAGGGTAAAGGGGTCTTCCAAATTGGTATTGATGTTTCTGATTCAGAACTAGAATCTGAAAATTATAGTTGTGGGGAGCAGTCAGATAGTGATAATGAGGAAGAAACTTTTGATAGTGAAGCTGAGGCTGTTGACATGAAATTAATGAATCAAAGCAGAAGAAAGGTGAAATATGATATAGATGACAACAATCCATATTTTATGCTAGGGATGACATTTCATGATGCAAGTGAGGCTAGGCTTGCAATTGCTAGGTATAGCATTGCAAAATGTACCCCTTTGAAAATCAGGCTAAATGAGGCAAAGAGACTTAGAGCTAAATGTAAAACTGATGGGTGTCCATTTCATCTATTCATATCTAGTGAGGGTAATGGTGGGGCTTTGATGGTGAAAAGAATAGATGATGAACATACTTGTTTGAGGGATGCGAACAATAAATTAGCAACAACCAAGTTTCTTGCTTCTGAGTTTAAATCCAAAGTTTATGAGAGGCCAAAAACTTCGATTCAAGACTTGAAACATGACACCGAGAAACAAATGAAACTATGTGTGTCTAAGTATAAATGCAAGAGAGCTAAAATGATTATACTTAATGAGTTGGAAGGTAGCTATAAGGCTGAATATGCTAATATTGGAGCTTATGTTGGTCAAATTAAATAGCCAAATCCAGATAACACTGCCCACTTAGAAATTTGTGAAGAATCATTGAAAGATGGAAAATTTGTGTTTAAGAAATTATATATATGTTTTGATGTTCTTAAGAGGGGTTGGAGGGAGGGTTGTAGACCCATTATAGGATTGGATGGTAGTCACTTAAAGGGGACTGTTAAGGGACAGGTCTTGGCTGCAGTAGGTAAAGACGGGAATGAGCAAATATTTCCAATTGCTTGGGCTATAACAAGTATCGAAAACAAGGAGAATTGGGCCTGGTTTCTGCGATTGCTGGTTAAAGATTTGCAGATTGGAGATGATGGCAAGAGTTTCACTATAATTTCAGATATGCAGAAGGTACTCTAAATATTTTTTTGGTAATATATACATTATGTCATATTTTTCTGGTTTATCTTTTACTCAATAATGTTCTCTATGTTTGATATAGGGTTTGGTACATGCTGTAAGTGAAGTATTGCCACTTGTTGAGCATAGATTTTGTGCAAGACATGTATATGCAAATTGGAGTAAAAAGTGGCATGGGGGAGAGTTGAAGAAACAATTTTGGATAACTTGTTGGAGTACATATAAAGAGGATTTTGAGGATAATTTAAAGTTGTTGGGTGATTTGAGCAAACAGGCGGCTGAGGACTTGGTAGCATACAATCCGCAAACTTTTTGCAGGGCTTTTTTTAGTTCACGATGCAAATCAGACATGGTGGACAACAATATGAGTGAGAGTTTCAACTCATCAACTGTAAAAGCAAGAGAGAAGCCAATTATATCAATGCTAAAAGAAATAAGGCAAAAGGCAATGAAGAAGTTGGCATCAAATAAGGCTTCAATTCATCGATGGACTTGTGATTGGAGTCCTGATTGCATGAAAACTTACCAGGATAACCTAGAGCTTGCTTTTGGGTGTACAGTGATCTTCAATGGAGAAAATGGATATGAGATTGGGGATAGAGATGACAGACACTGTGTTTATATAGATAAGATGTTGTGCACTTGCAGGGCTTGGGATCTCAGTGGGATTCCCTGCTCTCATGCTATTTGTGCAATAAAGCATGCTAAAATGGATCCCAAAATGTTTATTTCTGATTGGTATCACAAGATAAAATATATGGCAACTTATGAGCATGCCATGGAACCAATACTTGGGAGAAAATTTATGTTGAGTTGTGGTGCGTTTGAGCCACTAGAGGCTCCTCATGCAGTCAAAATGCCAGGAAGGCCACCGAAAAAGAGAATTAGAGGTTCTCATGAATCAATGAAAGGAAATACATTAGGAAAACTAAGCAGAAAGGAAGTGAAGTTGCGTTGCACTATATGTCGATCTGAAAATCACAATCGCACCAAATGTCCAAATAAAGGATCTCAGGTATGAAAATCTTGTTTAGGTTATTTCTTAATTTGGTGGTGATCGTTTAAGACTTTGTTCATATATGTTTGACAGGATACTTGTATTGAAAAAGTGAGAGCACCTGGAAATAAGAGAAGAAGAACAACTGGCCTTGGTATATATATCAATGAAGAAATTGGAAATATGGTTCTCAATGTAAGTTGATTCAATAGACTTATCAATTTTTTTAGCTTTGATCTGAGTGGTTTTTAATTCCTTGCAGCCTGGCTTCCAGTCTGAAACATTGATCAGACAATCGAATGTAATTGCCAGTCAAACATTAAGTTCACACCCCGATCCTAATATCAAGTATCCAATTCCTAATGACAAAGAACTCAGATGAGCACAAAAGACTCCAAAGAGCAGTATAGCAGTAGGAAGATTGTTTTTGTTGGAGATGGAAGTCAATCAATTACTCCTTCCAATCTCCCATTCAAAGCACCAGGGTTGAAGTGGAAAGGAAATCCCTCAGTTACTGTAAGACAACTTCACATTCTGAGAGAAAAGAAGAAAGCAAGGAAAGGAAGTGAAGATGCATCTACTTAGTTGAAGAAGTGTTTATTATGTTCTCTGTTTTTTATTTTTTTGTTTTTTGTTATTTTTTGTGAACAAACTTTTATTCCCTATGCATATGAGCATATAGGGTGTTTAACTATGCGAACCATGTTGTGTTAAAATGTTTTTTGAATGATATCATAGCTTTTTTGCTACTCTTCTACTTTAGTCTTCTGCTACTGTTTTTTTGAATGTTTTTTTTTTATTGTTTTTTGTGAACAAACTTTAGTCTTCTTCTACTGTTCTACTTACTACTGCTACTACATAGCTTTTCTGCTTATCTATGAGCAACATTAGTTGTGGATTCCTAGTTGCTGCATTGCCAATCCACTCTGCTTATCTAAGTAACATTGGTTGTGGATACATATAGCTTGTATAATCTGTGGAGCTACAGAGTGGATAGTTGCAATTATCACAATTGAAAATACTACAATGCACCTTAATCATTATATACAAATTTGCAGATTGGAGATGGCAAGAATTAAAACAAGATTTTTTTTCCAACTCATCAAGCACTCATAAATGCTCAGTAATTCGTGTACAAATATGGTGCATATCAGAGATCACATATGCATTTGTGACTACAAGAACTAGGCCAAATTACATAAATAACAGTACAAATTAAATAATGTTGTAGAAACATTTATTACATTGCACAACTTAAGTTTACAACATATTAGATATCCAAACTATCACTAAAAACCATGTTAATGCAAGAGCAAAGTACACTCTATTCAACCTCGTACGCATAAGCTCCATTTCAACATTTCTCGATTTTTCTCGATCACTGAGAGCTTCAGCCAGAACATCAATTTAAGTAGAAATATCACTTCTGTATAAAAATTAAGATTTTGATCAACACTCTCTTCTCCTTTAGCAATATCCTATTTTCCGCCTTAATTCCAAAGATTTTGATCAACACTCTCTTCTTAGCTCTTTCACACATTTGAAAATCGTACCAACTGAAATGGTTGCACCCCTTTTTGCAATATCATTTTTTTGGTGGCTGCAAAAATGTATAATTGGATTATAAAACCAAATTTAACTAATAAAACTAACATAAATTTGATAACATTTTTTTCACTCACACTATAATTTTGACATCGATCGAATCTTCTTCTGGGATTCTATTCTCTTGGGTCCAAGAAGTCCAAAGCACCTCCAGATCACCACACTTGCAGAGATTTCTTCCATCTTGAAATTCAAAAGTTCTTCTTTTTCCCGCTGACATGTGCTTGATGAAGATTCCGTGGATACTTTTCTTCAATTCACCAACTGAATCCACTAGATTTGACTCGCATCTTAATCGCTAAAATCTCTTTGATCTGTGAGAGGGTCAAGAGCGAGAAGGTGAAGAGTGATTTTTCTGTAAATATTTGAGAGTAAAATTGTTGAATCCCTAGTTAAAATGTGAGAAATTTGACGTCTGCTAGCGAAATAAACGGCCATTTCTAACACGGTTAAATTAGGTGTCTAGATGATTTGAATTTTAACCTTCAAGGAACTATTTACTCTAAATAGTCACAGAAGGGATAGAATGCTCCTTGATCAATAGTCGGAGGGGCAATTTGCTCCTTTTCCCTTGTATAAATATATGGTGGTTGTATAAATAATTTGCAAAGCAAGGGGAAGTGTATAAATTGGAAATCCAAGTTGATAAATTGTTGCGCAACTTTTTGATAAAGTGGTCCCGCAATATTGACTTAGGCGGACTTTTAGGCAAGATCAGGGGCCCACTTATGCGGACGGACTTATGCCTACCCAACATTTTCACATTGCTACCGGACCCGCTTTTTTTGTTTTTTTTTTTAATTTTTTTTTATTTTTTTTTTAATTTTTGTTTTCTCATCCTGCGTTGACGCACTTCTCTCACTAACACCGCAGATCACTTTTTGCATTTTTTGTTCCAAGCTTTTAGTTTTTTTTTTAATATTTTTTAATTTTTAATTTATTATGATTTTATTTAATTTAATTTTTTTTATTTACGATTCATCCATCCCCAATTAGAGTATATTGATTTTTTTAAAAAAATTAAAAATAAAATCTAGTTATGCAATACCAAGTGGAATATGAATGACAACAGATGATCTGATCCGTCTCACTAAGTCCTTTTTTTTTAAAAGAGATGATTGATTTTATTAAAAATTAACTATCACATATTCTGTATTATTTTCTTTTTGAACGTAAATGCATCTCAAATATCAATAAATAATGTCCCGGTAGGAAATGATTTAGATATATGAATTTCCAATATAGAATCACATTATATAATAAAACTAAACCATTATACACAATTTTTGTTTTCTTCAACGGGAGCTGTTAGATAATAATTTTCATTGATTAAGATATAAATATATATATCTTATTTAATTTATACTTGAGAGTATTTTTTTTAGCCACTTCTCGTTTGTGACTGTGTGTTGAGTGACCGATATAGGAGTATGTATTTTTTCTCAGTTCCTTAAAATGGGGGGTTGTTAGTCGATAGCTTTCTTTAAATGATATAGATAACTTGTTTTACACACGAGAACTTATTTTTAAAATAAGATTAATTGATTTTCACTTGCATGTTGTGAGTGACCAATTAATTTTTTTGCTAATATATATATATATATATATATATATATATATATATATATATATATATATAGAAGAGAGTTGTTAGTTGATGGTATTTTTCAGTATAATTTTAGTTTTTGAATCGTTCAACAATGCATACCCAACACTAAGTAACATTGCTACGTACGGCAACATTTTATGTTACATGAGAAGTAGGTATAGTATGGTCTTAATTAGATGCATTTGTTGTTTTATTTCGTATCTCAAAATACATTGGTAGGAGGAGATATTATTCAAATTGATAAGATGGATTCAACATCATATATAATTGAAAAGTGAGGGTGAATTGAAGTCGAAAAGTGGAACTTCCTTTCGTTTTAAAAATGGAAGCAAACCAAATCCCGGTGTACATGTGTGTGGTGTTGCTTGCTTAGTGGTGACTGGTGATCATCAACAGTGCGCGAGTTGACCCGAAAAGAGAAAAAGCGTTGAAACAAAGGTATATTGTGTGATTTCTATTTATCAATTATCATTATAACAAAAAAGAGTCGTAAGATTAATTCTCCATTCTCTTATCTTATTTAATTAAATTTATTAGACCTTCCTCCGATCCATTCCAATCATTGGAATACAAGATGAAACGTGATATTGGAATAGAGAATCTCATCCGTTGAAACACGGGTAAGTACATACGTACTCCATGGATCCATATTATTGAAGTTGATGGGTAGAAAATAGAGGAAATAAATTATGAAAGTTTTGACAAATTAAAGCCTATGTGGAGCATGCATGGTTGGGCTTAAAGAGGTTTGGCTCATAGAGTGGAGGAGAATGAATGATCATCATATCATATCTATGGCCTTCCGTCCGCCTGCAATTGCATTCATTCATTCGTACAGAACAGAACAACCAAACCAAAGGCATATATATATATATATATATATATGGCATCTTATATATATATAATGAGTGGCAGTTCCTCCACTTATTCATTTGTCAAGTTTCCCAATGTGGAATTGTGGGGTAAAACCAAATTAAATCGCAACCTCGCTTTCGAGCTAGTGTGCAAACTAACTATACGCATGTATGCATCGTGTAACACCTCTGATCATATTCTTCATCATAATTAATATATATTTATTTCAAATAGTGCTAATTAATTAAAATTCAAATAATGTAAGGATGAAACGCCAGTGCCTTTCACAGTCAGGGAGTGCAAAATCTGAAGCTAATTAATATATTGACCAGAAAATGACGCTAAACGACTTTTGGAGATTGTGGTGATGATCAAGAAGGAATGCTTATTAATTCACAGAGCAAGCTCTAGCTAACGATATATCATATATCATATATATACTTTTCTGAATGCTATTTGTTCTGTGGAGTTTAAATCACTCCATATTATTCTATTCTTATTCGGGTTAAGACCAATATGTATATCTGTGACACCGCCCAGTTGGTTCATCATAATGGAAAAGGGAATATATACATATATATATATATAGCTGATGATAATGGAAACTCTAGCTAGTTGAGACTACACGCACATATATATGCTTCTCAAATAACATTAATTAATCGTAACTAAACATGGCTTCTCAAATCTTATCAATAGAAATCGATCCACAAATAAGGACTTATGCGGCGAATACAAGAGTACGTTTAAAGCAATTCAGCACCACCATTAATAATATAATAGTGGAAGAAATTATGAAAAGACGGGATCGATGTACATGTATTTTCTCATTTTCTGATCGTATATATTAGAGCATAAAAATATGTAGTAATAAATATTCGAGTAAATTTTACTTTTGATCTCATTAGAATATGGTCAAAACACTTTGTAATATAATTTTTTGTATTTAATTTGGTAAAACACAAAATAGTGTACAAATAAAATAATTTTCAGATCAAAATATATTTATACGGATCCAATCTCTATTTTTTTTTTTTCTGATTCTTCTCCTCAAAACTTGATTTTCAAATGGTCTTTGAAATCTTCAGAGTAAATTTGTCTTTCATTTTCTCGGACTTGTTGTTTGAACTTGGTATTTGAAGTTTTCGGGGAAGATTTGCATCCTCGATCTTTTTTGACTTGCTATTTGGACTTGATAACGTTAATCTAGAGGGTTGTTGATACGTCCACGACAAGCCTTCTAGAACCTAACCTGGAGCTGCAAATACCAAGTCCAATTACACAACTTCAAGCAATACAATTGCAAGGATATTTCCAAGCATTTGTGTGTAAGAAGTTCGAGGATGATAAAGAAGTTAAATGCAGCCCCAAAATTGTTACTTTGTTAACAATCAAAGATTGGAGATCAAGGTTTGAAGAATAATACATGAAGATGAAGAGTTGAAGTGCGTGAACCCGTCGGTATGCCCAAACCGACTAGTTTCGGTCGGTATGCCCATACCGAGTAGTTCCAGCCTTGTTAAATTTTATTTAGACTATAGTATTTATTTTTATTTAATTTAGACTATAGAAGATCAGATTTTTAATTAATTATTTGTTAATTTTCGTTCATTATCTAATTAGGTTTGACTAGAATTGTATTTAAGGCAATTTCCTACCTTGAATAGAATTCTAGTTTAGGGAACTTCCTAGTATAGTTAGAGATCCCTTTTGGATCAATTTTTTAGCCCTTTTTGATGTTTAATTTCGTTCCCTATGGTCTTATAAATAGGGGATCATTGTGACATTGATACTTTAGACTATATTTGATTAATTAAGCTTTGCTTTCAATATTGTCTCAACCCCGTTTAAATCTTTGTGAGTTTTGATTGAAAATTCATATTCTTGGAGCTAGCAACTTTAAGTCTTATTCAAGGGTATTGCTTAATCCACTTGAGGGATTAACCGGTATTCGCTATCCGAAGATCAACTTAGAGATTTCATCCTTGGGTACGTTCGAGATTCAAGGAGGCTATCGGGTTGTGATTCACATCAACGAATCATCATCCATCAACCATCATCGACGTCTTCCATCCTCATCGACGCACGCCTCAATTCAGCCCCCAAGTTCGAATTTCATCAACCGTTCCATTCAACACGTAAGTTCGTTTCATCCCTATCATATCCTATCTACTCCAAGCCTTCTTCACAAGCCACAAACACACGAATCCTTCATTAATTCCAGCCCCCATACACGTTCCCTTTCAGCCCCTTTAACCTTTGGTATTGTGTTATATACTTTGTGTCATTTTTCTAGGTATTTTAGTTGTCTAGATTGTCTATTTTTTGTTGTTTATCGAGTCAGATTGAAGCCCTTCATTCGCTGACGCGTTTCATATCCAGAAGTCTTCCGCTACGTCTCTAGATTCGTCCTAGATTATTTGTGCGGGTCGTATCAGTTGTAGCCTTGTTTCCAGATCAAACGTCAACTTCAGGATGCATTTGATGAAAAACGTCTTTGACTGTCTTGCGTATGGATCAAACACTGTCTTTAGGATGAATTTGGTGAAGAACGCCTTAAATATTTGAGAGAATTCCACTTATGGAATTTATTCTTAAATTCTTGAACTCTTCAAATGACTTATGGTGTGATTTTCAATTGATTTGAATGCCCCTATTTATAGTTTTAGGGAAAGAGATATAGGGTTAACATGGCACGATCTCATTGGCTATTGAAAATTGATATATATCTTTTAAAAGATATTTACTTGTTGCCAAAGAAACTTGATTTTTATCATATAATATCTTTATTATTTAAAAATTTTATCTAATTTTGGATTTCATAAGATTACAAAACTAAATAAATATATAAAAATTAATAAAAATATTATATATATAATATTAAAATTTTGTTATCTACAAATGCCCCATCGAGACTTGTTCATTGACGACTTGTCGTTTGAAATGAATGAGTCTCGAAAATTGATTAGATAGTTTAAACTCATATCAATGAGTCTTGAACTTGAATTTAGTAGATAGTTTATACTCGTGTCAAGGAGTTCTTGAATTTCAACTTGTGAATAGTTTATACTCATATTCAAGAGTTCTTCAATTTGAATTTATTAGACAGTTTATACTCTTATCAAAGAGCATTCAATTTGGATTTGTTAGATAGTTTATACTCGTATCAAAGAGTCTTCAATATTTGTTAACTTGGATACTTTATGCTTGTATTTGAGAGCTTTCTTGAACTTGGATAGTTTATGCTCATATCGGAGAGCTTTCAACTTGAATTTGAATTTTGCAGACCTTTTATATTCGTGTCCCTGGGTACTTGGATTTGAATTTTTAGACATTTTACACTCGTGTTAAGGAGTATTGGATTTGAATTTAAATTTGTAAATATTTTATACTCGTTTAAGGAGTATTGGATTTGAATTTATAGACCTTTTATACTTGTGTCAATGCGTCTTGGATTTGAATTTGACTTTGTAGATATTTTACACTCATGTTAAGGAGTATTGGTATTTCTTGAAGAACTTAGATAGTTTTGGCTCTTATCTAGGAGCTTTGGAAGATAGTTTAGGCTCTTATCAATGAGCATTGCACATTTTTCTTTCCATAAATTGTGACATGTATTGGAAGACTTGAATAAGCACATGACGAGATTTATAGTCACTTCTTCTTCTTCTTCTTCTTCTTCTTCTTCTTCTTCTTCTTCTTCTTCTTCTTCTTCTTCTTCTTCTTCACTTGGAGATTCCTCAAAAGGTTTGCCTCCATCATTTGTTTCTTGTTGTTCTTCAAAGTTGTTATGTTTTTGCATTAATAATTCTTCAACTTCATTTGCGGTCATGCTTAACTCCATGTCATGAGCTCTAGTGGCCAGTTCCTTAAAGGTCTTTGGTTGAATCCCTTTCAAAATATATCGAAGACTCCAATTCATGCCTTAGATGCACATCTCAATTGCCGAAGGTTTCTGATAAAAGATTTTTGCAATTTAGGCTCAAGTTTCTCCAACGGTTGATGTAGTCGATGACGGACTCTTTTTTTTATTGATATGAGAGTGTAAGCTCAACCAAGCTAACCGTTCTTTGAGTGCTGTAGAAGCGGTTGATGAATTCTTTTTCCAGTTTTCCCCTAACTATTAATCAAATTTTGTTCCAAATCGGCATACCAATCAATCGCGTTATCTTTTAAAGAGCAAATGAATTGCTTCACCAAGTGATCTTCGTATGTCCTAGCATCATTGCAGGTCTCTACAAAGTGAACCACGTGTTGTCTTGGATTGCCTTTGCTATCAAATTGTTGAAATTTTGGCGGTTGGTAGCCATACGGCATCTTCAAGTTGTCAATTCTTGGGGTATATGACTTGTTATAAGTCCATAGTGATTTACGACTCTCTCCAGGCTTGTCTTTGAATGTTTTCAGTATGAAATCTTCGAGTTAATCAACTTGGATTGAGCCATCAGACGATATTTCAATTTCTTTAGCTGTAGATTTTCCACTTTTGTTGGCATGTAGCTTTGTAGATATCTCAGCTTCAGTACCTTCATTCGCTTGCTCGCCATCAAAATTAAAACTCTTTTCTTTGTTCAGCTTCAAGATTTGAGCATCATATTCTTATACCTACTTGGCAAGTCATTCGACAAGCTTCGTCAAATTTTCAATATGCTCTTCCAGAATTGTAGAAGAACTAGGAAACTTAAATGAGGGAAATGGATTCTAGGGAAGCTTTCATTCAAAGGAATTCAAGCAAATAATTAATTATTAAACCGATTTCAATTCTAGAATTCATAAGAGCAGTCACAAATACAATTATAATCTCTCTCTCGAGAAAGTTATAAGAGAAAATTAGATTGGAATCATCACCTCTCGGTCTCGAATTAGCAATTAAATTTCTAAGTAGCACAAAAGACTGATTTCTCTTCACAATTCCTACCAATCTTTTGATCTAGCAAAAATCATGTCATGCAATCTTGTATTCTATTAATTTACTATCTTCTTTCGAACTTAAGTAAACTAACTAGCATGAAATAATTATTGGTCAAATAATCATACATGAACCATCCAAAGCAAGATGCACAAATAAATAAAGGAAAGAAAAAATCAATTAATCGTTCAAATATGAAATCCAATGAACTAATCACAAACCATAGAATCACAAAGTAATTGGCTACACATGTCTTGTTCAATCTCAAAAGAAATCAAAATAAACACAATATCTAATGTCTTGTTCAATCTCAAAAGAAATCAAAATAAACACAATATCTAATGTCCCCAAATAAAAATAAAGTTAAAACTTATGCTCAATCTTTGATCTTGAATCTTCTCTTTAATCTTTATTCATATAGTTCTTTCAAGCCTTGTGGTGTGTAGATGAGTATTATGGAATGATTGTGGATGGTGGTAGATGATGGTAGATCTTTATTTTCGTGCCCTATGAACTCTTTATATAGTTGGGAAAATACAAGCCCAAAGATGGGAAGAAAACCTGGTCGATGCATCCCTAAGCATGGACCGTGAGTTACTCATGGCATCAGGAAAAAAAAAACAGAGCACGGACCATGCTCCTCTCATTATCACCCGACACACTTTACCATTTTGCCCTGTTCTCTCTCGTTTCTCATCCGATTGACCCGATTCTTTTTTCAACGCACTCCTAAATCAATTATCTACCTTCTTAGACACTTCTCAACCTCAATTTCATCTCATAAAATATTTGACGATAAATCCCTTCAAAATGAGTAAAAATGTGATACTGCACAAAATATGAAAAATTATGCGCAACTTCTCAATATATGCATGCAATGCACATGAACTACCATCTAAATAAACCTTGTTAGTGCCTTTGTGATAACATTCGGTGAATTTGGAATCAACGGTGTCACATCATTATGTTTGTTTATCAAGAGCTCTACATTACTCTTGTTATAAGTGGTTGATTGTCATCCATCTTTATGGAAATTTATAAATCACTTTAGTATTGGGTTTTTCCAAGTACATTTTCACTGTTCTGGAAAACATTCATAACAATGTACATGAACGTGATTTGAACTTTCTGAAGACAGCTCAAAACAAAGAGTTTGGATTGAGCTGAAAAGAAGATTGTTGTGCATCGTGTCCCAACAGAGATTATTCAACATGTTGTATACTTCCAGCTAGCTTGAGTGATAGCCTGATGACAGTATGTGAAATACAAAAGATTCCGCTGTGCTACCTGATATGAAAATTCAAGATAAAAAATGTACATTGCAAAGTACATGAACGTCTGGATTGAAGAGAAGACTCCAATATCAACAATGTTCATTGTAATGTTCTTGAACGTTTACATGAACATTCTTTTTCCAAATTATTTTTCCTAAGATCAATGAAGCTGTTCAAATTTATAACCAAGAGAAGATTAAGAGATCTATTCAGAAGCTGCAAAAAAGAGTCCAAGACTGAAGTCAAAGAGAGAGTTCTATACATAAAAGAATTCCTAACATGGTTCTAGTTTGATCTTGGTTCTAAACAAGGAAAGTTTTCTTGTTAATTTCTGAATCAAATTAGGACTTCTGTTCCCTTGTTTAGGCTATCTCTTATCATCTATAAATAGCCAGGGGTACAGATATGTTAGAGATGCAAAGAATACACCGACCATAATACTACACATTATTGTTTTAAGAGCTCTATCTGTTTTGAGCCACTTAGTTATGGTTGTGTCATAGACTAGAGATTAGTGTTCTAGTTATTATGTTTTGAAACACACTTGTTCATACACTGTCAAAAGGAGTATCGGGAGAAATTTTCTAAGGGAACTAGATATGTTAGACATCTAGGTTGTGAGTGTTAGTTTTGTATACTGGAATACTTATCTTTGTATACTTCTCTGATGATATGAAATGAAAGTTATTGCAGTCACTGTTTGCATTTAGATTATGTTCTATAATTGTTCTATGCAATGTTCCATATACTTACATTGTAGATGATATGGTGTGGGGAGTCACACGTTAAGATCATATCATTAGAAACTTGTAATGTATTAAAGAGCTCACGGCTTAGATGGTCTTGAACACACCATCGGTACACCGTAGAATAATCTGACAAGTTAGTTTATCTTGACTAACTGATTATTCTAGTACACTTGTTAGTGTATTGAAGAGGATCACGATAGGATACAATTCTCTGTCTCTGACCCAGTTAGTGAGAGAATAAAGATCCACAGAGTTCGGGTTCTGAACTCATGTGATATTGGCGAGCATATGTGTGCGTTGTTTATTACTTTGATTTATCAATGAGTGAGATATTTTCATAGATCAAACTCAATATCTTGGGTAATAACAATGTATACATGATGTGTCAAGTAGTACGCATGAGCACCGTGTCCTGGTGCGCCAGGTTGATGATGTTCTCTTGAGGAAACACAAGTTCATGTTGAAAACCTGCAGGTGGAATTTATTCCTTACATGGTAAAGCTTGTGTGGTACTACTCAAGGTTTTAGATGTTAATTAATTATAGTTGTCAAAGGCTGACATACAACTATAATTAATTAATGAACATTATATCTTAAACACGGAGAATGGCTGGACTAAAGGATAAAACATATTCGTAAATATGTATTAAATTGGTAGGTCAGCTTTACTTCTTTAGTGGAATAAAAGTAAAACTTAATTTATTTAATTATATCCTAAGTTTATTGGATATCGGATATTAAATAAATTAGTGGGCTAATTTAATATTCTTCTAGATCTCTGTTGTAGCCCAATTGACTGATAGTGGACTGGATATTGAACTTGAGATAAAGGCCCAAACCCAGTAAGGTTGGGAGACATATTTTCGGCCACCTCCCTTATAAATAGAGGAGGTGGGTTCGAAAATTTCATCACTTGAAATCAGCCCCTCTTTTATCTCTCAAAGTTATCCACAGATTTCACAACCCTATCTAGTAGATTTCAGCCCACTCTGAATCTAGATATAGTCCGGGAGTACAATTGAAGATCTTGGAGTAGAATCTGTGTGTGGCCAATTTTGTGGAGATAGGTGGTGCCATTTACTGTGTTCATTCAACAGTAAGATTAGATCTTTAATCTTGTCCTCAGACCGTCTGACAATTGTAAGTAATTCAAATCTATGTCTTCCGCTTTATTAGATTTGCTTTACATGGTTTTGTGCTTGACATGATAAACATGCATGTGACATAAAAATATGATTTGCATGAACATGGATTAATGAACAACCAAATGATTCTACGGTGGTTTAATTCAAAAAAACCCCAACAACTGGTATCAGAGCGGGTTTTGGCACTGTTCTAGGATTAATCCAAGCATAGATTCGAATTACATAATTAAATTTGATGATGCATTTATGGTATTTAAATTTTCAGATTTAATTGGCTATGTATTTCGATTTTATGGTATTCAAAACTTGGAAGATTTTTTGATTAAATTCGAAAATTCTAGTTTTGAAGTCTATGGAATTTTCGGTCACTATGGGATTAAATTTGGGATGATATTTGATGTTCTTCAAATTTCCACTAACAAAAACCATCCAAACTTAATTCTAGTTTTGAAGTTTATGGAATTTTCGGTCACTATGAGATTAAATTCAGGAGAGATTGTAAGTTGAAGTCGTGGGTAGCTAGAGGGAGTCTAGTGTCATAGTTGTAAGGGGATCTTACAACTTTTGGCTAGCGAAAGAGTTCGAGGAGAAGAATGGGCAATATAAGGTGGGAGGCTTGTATGTGTAAGATCCTTAATACCCTCTTTGAAGGAGTAACAGTCGAAACTTCAAGTTTGGGAGCAATCTCCCCAGAGTAGGTTGGTTGAACCGAACTGGGTTACCATCTCGTGCATTTTTACTGCTTTATTCTTTTATGTTCTTGCATCTGTCCCACATATATCATAGAACAGATTTTAAGTAGATAACTAAAATACGAATTGCACGGATTATCATTTTTTCAATTGGCACCAGAGCGGGTTGCCTGTATTCAGGGTTGATCTTAGGGTATTAATTCATGTTCTTGTGTTGTTTTTGCCGAGATGGACTCGATGAAAGAAGGAGCCTCGACGGTGCGACCTCCACTCCTTGATGGCAATAACTATGCCTATTGGAAAGCTCGTATGACATCTTTCATTTGCTCAATTGATGAACGTGCCTGGAAGATGGTGACGGAAGGGTGGAAGCCTCCTACCAAGAGAGATGAGAAAGGCAAAGCGGTGCTGAAGCCAGAAGAAGAGTATGACGATGTTGATTATCAGATCATGGGGCTGAATGCTAAAGCCATGAACGCCATCTTTTCTGTAGTGGACATGAACGTGTTCAAACTCATCTCGACATGTGACAAGGCAAATGATGCATGGGATATCCTTCAGACTACTTTCGAAGGAACGAGCAGTGTTCGTGCATCTCGTATGCAGCTCCTTACTACCATATTTGAAAACCTTTGAATGGATGAAGGTGAAAAGCTGGCTGATTTCAACGCCAAGATTTGTGACATAGCTAATGAATGCTTTGCACTTGGTGATGCCATATCTAAGGAGAAACTTGTGCGGAAAGTTCTACGATCTCTTCCCAAGAGATTCACATATAAAGTCACGGCGATCGAAGAGGCCAAGGACGTGAGCAAAATGAAGTTACAGGAGCTGATGGGGTCCCTAAGGACTTTTAAGATGGGACTAACAGATGAAGAGACAGTTCAGAAGAAAAGCATAGCTTTTCAAGCCGGCTCTAGTTCTGATGTGCCGAGTAATGTCCCTGACAAATAGGATCTGGCTGAGTCAATTGCCTTGCTGACAAAGAATTTCTCAAAATTTATCAAACGTTATAAGAAGTCTTCACAGAACAATTCTATCAAGAACAGATTCTCCAAATCTCGGAGAACTAAAGATGAAGATCCCAGTGAAGAAAAACTCAAGGAGGTCAAGTGTAGAGAATGTGGTGGTCTTGGGCACTATCAAGCCAAATGTGCGAACACCCTAAAGAAGAAGAATAATTCCTATATTTCCACTCTTAGTGAAAGTGATGATCCAGATGATAGTGGAAGTGATGAAGAATGCGTGAGCAATCATATTGCTTTCATGACACATTCTCATAAAGAACCTGTGCCTAATTTTGTCTCTGACAGACAGAATGACAATGTTTCAGAATGTAGTGACGATGAAGAATTCACTAAAGAGACTGCCATTGAAGCATACAAAAAGCTTCATGAGAGCTGGGCCATGGTGGTTAAAGTTAATGAAGGGCTGATGAAAGAGAATGATCATCTTATTAAAGAGAGAGATAGTCTGTCCATGCGCCTAAATAAATTGCAGAATGATCTTCAACAATCCAGAAACAATTCTCACTCCTAGAATGGTGAACTGCTTCATCTAAAGAAGCTCGTCAAGATGATAATTCTGGATCATCTCAGCTCGATGATATTCTTTCTAAAAGAAAAAGTATGCAGGACCATACAGGACTTGGATACACTGGTGGAAAGTTCTTTGATCATTTCTGTTAAGGACAAACATCTGGCACGCATAGTGAATCTGTTCCAGAACCTGACTCTAAACGAGAGATCAAGCAGCCACAACCACAAAAGTCTCAGCCTCGAAAGATTGGAGTTGTCTACCACTACTGTGAAAAGCTTGGTCATATTCGACCATATTGTAGGTACTACATCAATGATCTCAGAAGAATGAGGAGGAAAGGTCGATCTCAGAATGACCTGAATTTCAGAAGACAAACTGTGCGAAACAGATCCTGGCACAATCACAGGAACTATGTTGTTCACACAGCCCTCAATATTCATGCAAAGAGCAACTGGTACTTTGACAGCGGATGCTCGCGACACATGACTGGAGATGCCAGTATGCTGACGAATATCCAAAAAGATTGTTCTTATCAATCTGTTACTTTTGGAGACGGTGTCAAGGGAAGAGTACTTTGTTGTGGTCATCTAAATGTTGAAGGGATGCCCAACTTGGAGGATGTTCTGCTCATTGAAGGACTAAAAGCTAACTTAATTAGCATAAGTCAACTCTTCGATCAAGGTCTCTTGGTTCATTTTACTAGAGATAAATGTCTTGTGAAGAACAAAGAATGTGTGCTGCTGATGGATGGAGACAGATCAAGGGACAATTGTTACCTTCTCAACATAAAAGGTAATTGCTTCAGAACTCAACTTGATGAAGCAAACATATGGCATGAAAAGCTTGGCCATGTGAGTTACAGAAACTTGCAATGTCTCATAAAGACAGAAGCTGTGAATGGAGTCCCAAAGTTTGATATTGATCGTAGTAAAATTTGTGGACCGTGTCAAGTGGGGAAACAGATTCATACATCACATAAATCTGTTAAGAAGATTACCACCTCAAAAGCTTTGGAGCTGTTGCATATGGACTTGATGGGGCCTGTTCAAACTGAAAGTATTGGACGAAAGAAGTTTATTTTTGTGTGTGTGGATGACTTCACATGATTCACATGGGTTGAGTTCCTTAGAGATAAGGGAGAAACCTTTGAGATATTCAAGACTCTGTGTCTCAAGCTTGAAGTGGAGAAAGCAATAGCTGTGATGAGAATTCAAAGTGATCACGCTCGTGAATTTGAAAATGCTTATTTCAAATGTTTTTGTGAAGAAAGAGGTATTGCTCAGGAGTTTTCTGCACCAAAAACGCCTCAACAAAATGGTGTTGTTGAAAGGAAAAATCGGACTCTTCAAGAAATGAGCCGAGTTATGTTGAAGGCAAAATCTGTCCCAGACAACTTATGGGCAGAAGCTGTAAACACAGTATGTCATGTTATCAATCGGGTGTATTTCAGACCCAAGACCAGAGTTACTCCCTATGAGCTGTGGAAAGGGAAGAAACCAAATTTAAAGTACTTACAGATCTTCAGCAGTACGTGCTACATGTTAAGAGACCGAGAGCAGTTTGGCAAGTTTGATGCCAAAAGAGATGAATGCATTTTTCTCGGGTACTCGAGGAATAGTCGGGCCTATTGAGTGTACAACAAGAGGACCAAGACGGTGATGGAGTCCATCAACATTGTTGTAGATGATCTGGAAGATCCTGTTTCCCAGATTGATGAAGAGATTGTTGATATCACAACTCCTGTGCCAGCTTCTGTTCCAGACAGTTCAGAACACAATGATCAGGCGGAGTTGAGGAACGAGAAACTGGATAGCCTCAAACCTTCAAAAGGTGTGCAGAAACATCATTCTGCAACAGATATCATTGGTGATGTGAGTAAAGGAGTCAGAACAGGAGGAGTTTGAAAGGACTACCCTGAGATGATAGCAAATGTCTGCTACACTTCTACAACTGAGCCCAAGAATGTGAAAGAGACCTTACAAGATGATCGATGGATTATGCCATGCAAGAAGAGCTCTTGTAGTTTGAAAGAAACGAAGTATGGGATTTGGTTCCATGTCCTAAAGGTATAAATGTGATCGGCACGAAGTGGATCTTCAAGAATAAAACCAATGAAGAACGGAACATAATCAGAAATAAGGCAAGACTTGTGGCTCAAGGCTATTCCCAAGTTGAAGGTGTGGATTTTGACAAGACGTTCGCTCTAGTTACTCGTCTGGAATCCGTCAGGTTGCTTCTCACCATGGTTGCATGGATGTAGTTCAAATTGTACCAAATAGATGTAAAGAGTGCATTCCTAAATGAGTACTTATCCAAAGATGTTTTTGTATGTCAACCTAAAGGCTTTGAAGACCCTCACCATCCTGATTATGTGTATAAATTGAAGAAGGCATTGTACGGACTCAAACAAGCCCCTCGCGCTTGGTATGAGAGACTCACAAAGTTTCTGTTGGAGAAAGGTTATGTTCGTGGACGATCTGATCAAACACTCTTTGTTAAAAGAGAAAAATCTGAAGTAATCATTATTTAAATTTATGTCGACGATATTGTCTTTAGATCTGTGTCAGACAGATTGGTGAAGGAGTTTGTCAAAGATATGACATCTAAGTTCGAGATGAGTCTGGTCGGTGAGATGACTTATTTTCTGGGGCTTCAAGTAAAGCAAAAGGATAAAGGCATCTTTGTGTCTCAAACAAAGTATGTAAGGAATTTGATCACTAAATTTGGGATGGAAAGTTGCAGCCCGAAGAGAACCCCCATGGGAACACACTTAAAGTTAACCAAAGATGAAACTGGTGTGTCCAGAGAGCAAACCTTGTACCGAAGCATGATCGGTAGCCTATTGTACCTCACTGCGAGTCGGCCTGATATCAGTTACAGCGTTGGAGTTTGTACACGCTACCAATCTGATCCAAAAGAAAGTCACTTGAAATCTATCAAGAACACAATCAAGTACATAAAAGGTACAGTTGAGTTGGGACTTTGGTTTTCTTATGATACAAACCCTAGTTTGGTGGGGTTTTGTGATGCGGATTAGGCTGGATGCACTGAAGATCGGAAGAGTACCTCAGGTGGATGTTTCTTCCTTGGAAATAATATGGTCTCTTGGTTTAGCAAGAAGCAGAATTCGATATCACTTTCTACCGCTGAGGCAGAATATATAGCTGCTGGGAGTTGCTGTACTCAACTCTTGTGGATGAGATAAATGTTGCTTGACTATGGTGTCCCACAATCTGTCCTTACCATATACTGTGACAATATGAGTGCAATAAATATTTCGAAGAATCCTGTTCAGCACTCTCAAACTAAGCACATAGACATTCGACACCACTTCATCCGGGAGCTTGTAGAAGACGGATCACTTGTGATTGATTATGTTGTAATAGAGGCACAACTTGCTGATATCTTCACTAAGGCACTTGATAGTGCAAGGTTTGAAACACTTAGATCCTCTTTGGGTCTTTGTGTTCTCTAATCTTCTCCTCTGTGAGAAGACTCTCTATACAGTCTTGGTCAGTGATGTATGTATAGAGAGTATAAAATGACCATGGTTAATATGGTCTGAGAAATGTTGTGCCAATATTTGTCCTGGACAGTTATTGCTGTGGAGGAACGGTTACTTTTTAACGGCTAGTAGTGCCTTGTTTTTCACACCATGATCGATTCCACTTCTCCACACCAAGTTGCGGGGTGATGTGTGTAGAATAAGTGAGTAAAGGAAATTTCCTTTTAGAATTTCCTAATTAAGGTCTTAACCTTATTTTTCAAAAGAGACAGAATCTTTGCAAAAGTTCTAAACCGTTCTCTCTCTGTAGTGTTTGCTTGAATTTTGTTGTTCGAACTCAAATGGTGGACAAAGCTGCTTCTTCTAAGCCCTCTCAAGCTAAGAAACCCAGAATTTCTACTAAAGACTTGCGACGACAGCTTGCGGAGCTTTCTCAACCAATTGTGTTTGTGCCTTCAATTGCATCTGTCCCTGCCGTTGTGGAGCCTTCTGTCACTTCCCCTGAAGCTCCTGCTTCTGTGCCAACTTCTGTGGCACCTTCTGTTGTGTCGCCGCCTAGATCTGTGTCTGAGACAGATCTCACTGTTCAACCCTCTCCTAGGGTTTCTGAAGTGCCATCCTCTCCGCCCATGGTGTCTGTGGAAATCTTGGATGCTTCAATTGCGGCCGTGATAGAAAATGTTGGAGGTTTTGAAGTCTTCTTGGCCCCTGATGAAGATGTTGTTGCCGCCCCTGCTGTTAGCGAAGATCCTACCTCTATTGAGGAATTTGCTGCATCTCTTGATGCTCTGAAATTTTTTCAAGCTTCATCTATTTCTGCTGCTGTTCCTGTGGTTAGTGACACGCCCATTGTCATTGTTCAAGTTCCACTTGGTGAAGTGTCACCTCCTGCTGTTGTTACAACCCTTGATCAAGGTCAAGGTGATGATGATGTTGATATCTCCTTCCTAGATGAAGATTCTCCTGTTCATGAGGATGATTCTGTCCCACCTTCTAAGGCTGCCTCCTCCAAAACTCGCGGGTCCAAACACAAGTTGGAATTGAGAGATGATCAAATCACCCTTCCGGTGTCTGATGATGAAGATGACACACCTATTGCCCAGTTGAAATCGAAGGTGTTGGCAAAAGTTGCTGCAAAGAAGGTTCCTCCTTCCAAATCGAAGAAAGTTGCTGCCAAGAAGGGGTCTACATCAAAAACCCCCCAAATCGGTGAAGCCCTCTGGGAAAAAGGCTTTGGCTAAGAAGCCTGATGTTGTTCCTGCTCACCGCGTTACGCGGAGTGTGTCTGAGCAGAGGATGAGGTTGTTCCCGGGACGTCACCCACTGATGAAGCAAGCCAGAGCTCCTTCCCCCTTTGATGAAGAAGCAAAGGATGTCCCTGAGTCTGTCCCGGACAGATCAAATTCCGATTCGAAGGCCTTTGATTCTAGTAAGTTCCTCTCTGCTTTTCATCAATCGCAATTCAAGATTATTGCTGGTCGCTCATTAGTTTCCGAGCGTTGTTTGATTAAGTCTGATATAGAGGGAACAGGTGTTGATATCCTGTTGCATGATCTTCGTTTGGAAATGTCTGCTTACTCTGCACCTCCTTTCATTACTGCTGTTGTACATGAATTTTATGCCAACTTGTCTAAGCGCCTGCGTGATGTCTCGTATGAGCATGCTTTCTCTATTTTTGTGCGTGGTAATTGGATTGCATTCTCACCTGCTGTGATTAATGAGTTTTTGGGACGTGAGAATCTTGTTGCTCCTGTTCCTGTTTTCTATCTGAATGAAGTTGTGACAGAATTGACTGGAGGAAGTCGGGTTATTTGGCCCCCAGGATGTGTGTTGTTGGTTTCTGATTTGAGTGTGAAGTACTCAATACTTCACAAGGTTGCTATTAGAAATTGGTTGCCCAGTACTCATGATTCGACTGTGGGCAAACCTATGGCCTTGTTGCTCTATTCTGTGGGCACTCGACGGGGGATCAACCTTGGATTGATCATTTTTGAGAATGTTCTTGCTCATGCTGAATCTTCTCGTGCCCAGCAACCGGTTGGCTATCCTGGCCTCATCTTTAGCATCATCATGGCTCAGCATGATGTGGTTTCTACCAATAACTTGTATGCTCCCGTTTCCTAGCCGCTGACGATAAGCCACAAGCTTTTTTCTTCCCAGCATGCTCCAGATGTCCCTGCCTGAGATGCTGCTGAACACTCTGCATCTGTGCCATCATTTGTCCCAGACAGATCTGCAGCTTCTTTTTCTGTCACATCTATTTTCTTTGACAGGTACATAAAGTCCTTGGAACGCGAAGTGGTGTTCCTGAGCAAGTCAATTCGGACTTTCAAAACCCGGAAGCAAGAGCTGGAGGCCTTGCTGACTGATCTCCGCGCCAGGGCTCTTGGTCTTACATCGCCGCTTGATGTGCCGAGTGCTTCCGCTGTCCCTGCTGCTGACAAGTCGGCTGATACAGATGCCGATGATGCTGATGATGCTGCTGCCTCTCCTGTCTGACGCGTGGTGTTTGCCGTTTTTGGCAACAATTAAGGGGGAGAAGAATGTTAATGGTGAAGGAGAATGCCGATGCTGGTGAAGGTCTTTGTTGCTACTATGTTGAGCGTGTGCTCATTTTTTATGGTTGCTGCTGAACAAACAATTTATTGGGGATGCTGTTTTACCCCACTTTAATTTTTGTTGGCCTGTACTATTTTTTTTGATCAACTGACAATGCAGTTCTAAACTGCGACTCAAGGCTCTGATCGGGTTGAAGACACTCCCAATTCAGATTCAGGGGGAGTGTGCTTGTAACAGTCTTTGACACTTTTTAAATATATCATTTTTTTGATATATTGTTGATCTGCGAAGGTTATTCAAGTGTTGTGCAGATCGTGATGATAATTGTCAACCATAAACTCTAAAGGGGGAGATTGTTAGTGCCACCATCATGCACTAAGTATTTGTGTTGTTAAATTGACGAGATATGTTAGACAAAGTGTGCCTGGGTATGTCCCACGAAGTTCTGTTTTCCGCTGTGCATGAAAAAAAGAACAGTTGGTGAACTGTTCTAGAGTATGTCCCAGACAGAACCAGGGACACTCTATTTATGGCAGTTTCCTTGTTGGAAAGATCTTGTGCTAAACCAGTTTGGAAGGTCAAGATAGATTCGTTTTACTGCATTGTGGTGTAGATCCGGTGCTGAATTAACCCTCCTACACTTGGACAGTATCTACACACGTTTGGAAGGCCAGAAACCACTTACCATGTTGGCGGCGGATGGAGATCAACGCCTATATGAAGACCGAATTGAGGAGGAATCGGTGCCACTGTTATTTTGTTTAGATTCTAGTGTTAGAATCAGTTTGTGGTCATTTTTATAATTAGTAGTTGTTCCTTAAAACAGTTCAATGTGATAGACTAGTTTTGAGTGTTTACGAGTGAAACACGTGAGGGAATTTTTATTCCGTTTTGTACACAATCTCGGGAGAGATTGTAAGTTGAAGTCGTGGGTAGCTAGAGGGAGTCTAGTGTCACAGTTGTAAGGGGATCTTACAACTTTCGGCTAGTGAAAGAGTTCGAGGAGAAGAACGGGCAATATAAGGCGGGAGGCTTGTATGTGTAAGATCCTTAATACCCTCTTTGAAGGAGTAACAGTCGAAACTTCAAGTTTGGGAGCAATCCCCCCAGAGTAGGTTGGTTGAACCGAACTAGGTTACCATCTCGTGCGTTTTTACTGCTTTATTCTTTTATGTTCTTGCATCTGTCCCACACATATCATAGAACATATTTTAAGCAGATAACTAAAATACGAATTGCACGGATTATCATTTTTTCAGTTTTTTTGATCAAGATCAAAATTTCCAACTTTAATTTAGATAAGGGTTGAAAATTTGGTAGATTAGAATAAAGATAGGTATTTTTTGATGTATATCTTAATTTATCTAATTCTAATCTAGATAGGTTAGAAATTAGAATTATAAATTTGGTTAATTTTGAAGTGGATCAAAATTTCCAGATTTATTTTTCTAGAAAATTTCGAAATCTATGTTTATTGTTTGGAATAGTTTCTTGATTAATGTCAAAATTTCCAAATATATTTATTTTAAGTAATTTTCAAAAATTATTAAATTAATTTGGAATAGATTTTGATCAAAATCAAATTTTCAGATTTATTTATTAATGTGGTTTGAAAATTATGTTGATTGGATTAAGATTTGATATTATTTGATGTACATCTTAATTTGCCTAATTTTAATATAGATAGATTTGAAAATAAAATTTTAAATTTAGAAGAATTTGAAGTGGATCAAATTTCCAGATTTATTTTTCTAGTGATTTTTGAAAATTTATCTAATTAAGATTAAATAAGGTGATTTTGGATATAGATGAATAATTATCAAAATCCAATTGTGATAAGAATTTAATTTTGGATAGGTTTTGGAAGATTTTGAGGTGGATGAAATCTTCAAACCTTATCCTTAAAGATTTAGATTCTTATGGATAATATTTGGATTAGATTTTTAATTTATATCAATATATCCAAGTATTATTTAATTAGGGTGTTTTGAAAATATTAAATAAATTTGGTGGATAACTTTAAATAATTTCCAGATTTATTTTAGTAATATTTTCGAAAATTTCAAGATATAAATTGGTGGATAATTATTTTAATTTCTAATTTTTATTTTGTGGATAATATCGAATTAATTAATTTAATTAATTGAAAAATTCGAATATTATTTAATATTCATGCATAGATATCATATGTATTTTATGTGGATCATATAATAAATGATTGTTGGATTTGTAGACTGTGTTTGTTTGCAGGTTTACCAACTATCATGGCTCCTTTATTTTATGTGATGTATGTTTATGTTGAATGAATGTTTGACCATATGCCGGTTTGGCTATGTGATTTTAATCCATGAGAAAATCCATGGATTAGGTCTAGGTTTTATTTTACGTTGTTTTAATGTAATAGATATAAAGCTGTTAGACCGAGTTTTTGAGTTGTAATTTTTATTCTAGCAATATTAGATTTTTTCTTTTGGAATAGATAGTCTGTATTGAATAAAGATCGAAGATCAACTCAAAGAAGGAAAGTGGTTCAGCACCAAGAAGGAAGGTTCACCGGTTCACGTCCCGAAACCTTAATTGGAGCTAGGGTTTTTCGGCGAGGCGGGGTGAAGGGGGTGGAGACCCAAGCCCTGTTCCGGGAGTGTTTGGCCGAGAGCACTCGTGCGCGGTCGCGGGGGCTGCGCGGTCGCACGGGCTGGACGACTTTCTCCCCTTTTGTTGGGCGATTTTTCCTCCATTTCTCTCTACAAATTCTTCAACTTTTGGAGTGTATTCTACCATCATCATCCATCAAATAAGGTAACTTTATACCTCTTCTTCTTGGTGATTAAACACCAATTTCATGTTGATTTGAATCTAGGGTTCATACCCAAAAATTAGGGTTTTCACTTTTATTGATCCTCATGCCTAGATATCTTGAACATATGGTTTATTTACCTCCTTGAAGCTATATGTGAAGTTATATCAAATTCCTATGGTTCATTGTTGCTAGAGTTGGAATTTTTGCCCTAATTTCCCCTTATTTTGTTGATGTTGGTTGGAGGTGTTGTGATGGTTGTATGAAGTTTATTTTCATGTATGCTAGAGCCCTAGGATGAAGGTGTTTGTATTTAAAATGTTGGGTTTAAAGGATTTAAATTGAGTCATGTTCTTGTGGTTTAAAGGGATGCATGTAATGTGCTCGATTAAATATTTTAAAGAGTTTTAATGTGTATTACGAGTCCAAAATCATGTTATGAGTTTGTGTATCCATGATTGTATGTATGGATATGTATGAAGACCTTAAAGCAAAGTATAGCATGTGTTTGGTCAAATTATGATTTAATTGAATAACTCGACATCTAAAATAAGAAAGGAAATTTAAAGGTGCTTGGTGACGTATTGGGGTTCGAGGTGGATGACTTGTGCACGACTAAGAAGTACCTCAAAGGTTGAAAAGATTTGAAAGCGTCTCATAAGGTGGGGTAACTCTAAACTGTGAACACGTGTAAAATTATAGTTATTGTTGTGCTTTGATTGTATAAGTATGAATGAGACCCTTCGGGACAGAACAGAGATCCTTCAGGATCGACAAAGAGATCCTTCGGGGTCGATAAAGAGGTCCTTTGGGATCGATAATAGACTCATTAATGTCCTCCCTGGGGGATAATAAGCCTGCGGGCATCTCTATAGGGATAAAGACGTTAATTAACGGGGGCATCATGATGTTTGGGCCCTACGGGGTTGAGGCTAGTCTCCATAAAGAAAAGAAGTATCCATATGTTATATTTTCACTTGTGAAATTGGCTATAACTGTTTACAGTGTTCCCCACTGAGTATGTTGTTAAATACTCACCCCATTCATTCAATGAATTTCAGGTTGAGGAGTTGAGGCCTGAGTAGGAGCGTTGTGAACACAAGAGAACACCACAAGCTTGTGTTTATTTTTGCATGCGCTTCTTTTGATTTACTCACATTATTATTAATTTATTGATCACTCTCTTTTGTATATGATAATGATTATTGGGGATGGGAATAGCCCGATCTTTTGTAGGTACGCTATGTTAACTTGATAGATTATGTATACCTTTTTAAAGGCGGGTCGTTCGACCTTGGAGCCTTCTATGCGTGAAGTACATTGTTGAACCCTATATTATGTTTGTTAATTTAGGGTTCTAGACGGGCGGGTTGTGTAAATCTATGAGCCCGACAGGTTAGACGATTGTATGGTTGATGTGGATGGGCTTATGCAATGCTTCTGTTTGATAATATGTTGTGTGACAATGTAGATCCGATAGGTTATATGTTATAATTGCGAAAAAAATTTACATGGAGAATTATGACATTGTACCTTATCATGCTAATTGACCTTAGCTTCCACTCAATTAAATATAAGAAACACAATTATAAAGTAAGTAAATTGTATGTTAAGTGACGTGGCCAAATAGAGAAGTTTAGGGCATTACAATCTCCATTAAAATCTGGTTTAATTGAGAAGTGATGGGCATGCGCGTTGACATCGGTCTTCCTCCATATCGGATGTGTCATATCACAGATTTCTCTAGAAATTAAATCTCCTAAATGGATAGCCAGAGAACATTATTAGAACTAACTGACTCCTCCATTTGGAGTAGTTAAATTCGAATAGTGCTCTTGGTACGAAGATAATGGTGTGCACACTTAGATGTAATTTATTGATAAATGTCCACACGATCGTGGCTTATCAGTTAGACGATTACATGACCGTGTTTAATATCCTGCTATTAATTTGCTTATTCTAAGGAAACTCAACTGGAGGCAAATTAAAGGTTTAACCTATTTAAAAATGAATTTTATAAACATCCACACTATCGTGGCTTATAAAAGACGTTTTTAAAGTGTCGGTGGAAAAGTATATAATTTTTATGAGGTTTTTAATTATATACTGTTTATCCTAGAAGTGTTTGTGACTGTACTGCATGTTTTATTTTCAATTATTTCATATCATCAATGACACTCTCCAATCTGTCCTCCATCCTCAAAGAAAACAAACTTGTCGGTGAAAACTATAATGACTGGCTTCATAACCTTAACCTAGTTCTTGTTGCTGAGGGACACAAGTTTGTGCTTGAAGAGGTTTGTCCTCCACAACCAGATGAGGGTTCTGACAAAGCCCAAAATGTTGTATATGATAAGTGGGTTAAGTCTAATGAGATAGCGCGTTGTTCCATTTTGGCATCCATGTCAAATGTGTTGCAACATCAGCATGAGCCTATGAAAACCGTTTATGATATCATGTACAACCTTAAGCAGCTATTCGGTCATCAGAACCGCTCGGCACGCCATTTGGCAATGAAGAAGCTAATGGATGTGAGAATGTCTGACTAAACACCTGTTAGGGATCACGTTCTCATGATGATGGGGTATTTATCTCTAATCGAGACCTTGGGTGGAGAGCTGGATGGCGATTCTCAAATCGACATTGTTCTTCATAGTCTGTCCTCGAAGTTTGAGCAGTTCAGGCTGAACTTCAACATGATCAAAAGGGATGTCAGCCTGATTGAACTGCTCATAGATCTTCAGGCGGCTAAATTGCTCCAATAGGCGATCCTCAGGCCCACATAGCTGAAAAGGGGGCATCTTCTTCTGGTGGAAAAAGGAAGAAGAGAAACGCACCTAAGAAAGCTGCAGATGAGACTCCTAAGGCAAAGAAGCCAAAGGCAAAGATTCCTCCTAAGGAGTTCAAGTCGAAGACTAAGTGCTTCAAGTGCGGCCAACCAGGTCACTGGAAGGCGGCGTGCCCTAACAAGAAGAAAAAGAGAGGTACATCTCACACTTTGGTTGTAGAAACATGTTCAACAACTTGTTCTACCCAGTCATGGGTAGTAGATACTGGAGCTACTGATCATGTTTGCATGTCTTTACAGGGGTTCCTGGTAAAAAGACAGCTGAGTGAGGATGAGATTACTGTCTACATGGGCAATTCTACGAGAGTGGCGGCTGTTGTAGTGGGAGACATTGTTTTACCTTTCAGTAGTGATAGAACTTTGGTTTTGAAAGATTGTCTTTATGTGCCTGGTTTTAGGCGAAACTTGATTTCAGTTTCTAAATTGATTATGGATGGATATTCTGTTTCTTTTGATAACAAAGTAGTTATCTTTAGTGGTAAACATTTTATCTGTTCTGGCACATTAGATGGACACTTATACTTTCTTAAACCAATTGAAAACATTACGCAAAGACAACTGTTGAATACATCAATCATAAACCCTAACAAGAGAAAAGAACCTTTGGACTTGAATCAAACCTATCTTGGCATGTAAGGCTAGGTCATATTAACCTTAAGAGAATACTAAGGCTTGTAAACGATGGACCATTGTCTTTTTTAGTACTGGAATCATTTCCTTTGTGTGAATCTTGTTTAGAAGGTAAAATGACCAAGCGTCATTTCCAGTCAAAAGGAAATAGATCCGAAGGGCTATTAGATTTGATTCACTGTGACCTGTGCGGCCCTATGTCAGTTCAATCTCGAGGAGGGTTCGAGTATTTCATCACTCTCATTGATAATTACTCTAGATACGGTTATATCTACCTGTTGCGTCGCAAGTCTGAATGCTTTGAGAAATTCAAAGAGTTTAAGGTGGAAGTGGAGAAATGAACAAGCAGAAATATCAAGTAACTACGTTCTGATCATGGTGGCGAGTACCTCTCAAGCAAATTTAGGGATTACATGGCAAAAAATTTGATTACATCCCAGTTGACTGCGTCTAGAACGCCACAGCAGAATGGCGTGGTGGAAAGAAGGAATCGCACACTGTTAGAGATGGTTAGATCGATGATGAGTTATTCTGAGTTGCCCATTTCGTTCTGGGAATATGCCCTGGAAACGGCAGCCTATATTCTTAACTTAGTTCTATCAAAATTAATTCCTGCTACACCCACAGAACTATGGACTGGACGAAAGCCCAGTTTGAACCATATTCAGATTTAGGGTAGCCCAGCACACGTGTTGGACAAGGAAGCTGGTAAGCTGGCTTCTCGTACTGATGTAAGGCTATTCGTTGGATATCCTAGAGGAATGAAATGTGCTTTATTTTATAGTCCTAAGGATCAGAAGATCATTGTCAGCACCAATGCTCGATTTTTAGAGGAAGACTATGTTATAAACCACAAACCAAGGAGTCAAATCATCCTTGAGGAGTTAAGGGGAGGATCGAATCCTACACCAGTTGTACAAGAAGATGAACCATCAAACACTGCACAATGTGTTACAGAAGTACAGGAACTGCCTCGTCGCAGTGGGAAGGTTGTACGCCAACCTGATAGATTCATTAGTCTGTAAGAGGCTTCAGATTTCCCAAAGGGTCTCAATAAATTAGATCCCAGGACCTATGACGAGGCAATTCGAGATAAAGATGCGGATTCTTGGAAAACTGCAATGGAGTCTGAGATTGGATCTATAGATCGCAATCAAGTCTGGGAACTTGTAGAACCACTAGATGGGGTAAAACCCATTGGCTCTAAGTGGGTCTACAAGCGCAAGAGAGGATCTGGCGGGAAGGTTGAAACCTTCAAGGCAAGATTGCTGGCAAAATGGTATACTCAGAAAGAAGGGATCGATTATGAGGAAACCTTTTCACCAATAGCCATGCTTAAGTCAATCCGAATTCTCTTGTCTATTGCCGCTCATTTGGATTATGAGATTTGGCAGATGGATGTCAAGACAACTTTTCTAAACGGAAATCTTGAGGAAAACATTCACATGAAGCAGACAGAGAGATTCATTGCTAAGGGCCAAGAGCACTTGGTGTGTAAGCTTAAGAGATCCATTTATGGACTGAAGCAGACATCGAGATCTTGGAACATCTGATTAGATGAGGTTATCCAATCATATGGATTCGTGTAAAGTCCGTATGAGAGCTGTGTGTACAAGAAATGTGATGGAAACATGGTGGCATTCCCCATACTTTATGTTGATGACATCTTGCTTATTGGAACAGTAAGAAGGAATTGTCGAACATTAGGGTGTGGCTGTCCGAGCAGTTTGATATGAAGGATTTGGGTGAAGCCGGACATGTTCTTGGCATCAAGATCATTCATGATCACCAGAAAAGGATATTGTGTCTGTCCCAAGTGATTTATATCGATAAAGTGCTAGCTAGATTTGGCATACAAGATTCCAAGAAAGGCTTTATACCTTACAGGCATGGAATTCATATATCCAAGGAAATGTGTCCCCAAACACAGTCTGAGATAGAGGAAATGAAGAAAGTACCATATGCTTCGGCTGTGGGAAGTTTGATGTATGATATGCTATGCACTAGGCCTGATATATGCTATGCCATTGGCATGGTAAGCAGATATCAGTCTAACCCTGGACAAGGTCACTGGATTGTGGTAAAAAACATTCTCAAGTACCTTAAAAGGACTCGAGACTACATGTTGGTTTTCCGCTCTGATAGTATAGTGCATTTGGGTTACACGGACTCAGATTTTCAATCCGACAAAGATTAGAGTAAGTCTACCTCGGGCTATGTGTTTACATTAGGAGATGGAGCCATCGCATGAAGGAGCATTAAACAGAAATGCATTGCGGATTCCACCATGGAAGCCGAGTATGTAGCTACCTCTGAGGCTGCAAAAGAGGCTGTCTGGCTCCGCGGGTTCCTAGTGGGCTTGGACGTGGTTCTTGATTTGCCTAAGACTATCACGATATACTGTGATAACTCTGGTGCAGTGGCAAATTCGAAGGAACCCAGAGCCTACAAGGCAAGTAAACATATAGAAAGAAAGTACCATCTTATACGAGAAATCATTAAGAGAGGAGATGTAGCAGTGGTCAAGATTGCATCAGAGGACAACCTGGCTGATCCATTCATGAAAAGACTACCGGCTAAGACCTTTGATGGTCATGTGGAGAAAATAGGAGTGAGATGCAGACCTGGTGGCACAGTTTAAGTTGATAGTTTTGATTGGAGAGTTAGCCAGTTAGTTTTTATGCTTGAAAGACATGCTTCAAGTATAAGTAGGAGATCGTTAGTTTTTTATACTGGAAGACTTGTCTTTGTATACTTTTCTGATGATATGATGATATGAAATGAAAGTTATTGCAGTCACTGTTTGCATTTAGATTATGTTCTATAATTGTTCTATGCAATGTTCCATATACTTACATTGTAGATTATATGGTGTGGGGAGTCACATGGTAAGATCATATCATTAGAACCTTGTAATGTATTAAAGAGCTCACGGCTTAGATGGTCTTGAACACACCATCGGTACACCATAGAATAATCTGACAAGTTAGTTTATCTTGACTAACTGATTATTCTAGTACACTTGTTAGTGTATTGAGGAGGATCATGATAGGATACTATCCTCTGTCTCTGACCCCAGTTAGTGAGAGAATAAAGATCCACAAAGTTCGGGTTCTGAACTCATGTGATATTGGCGAGCATATGTGTGCGTTGTTTATTACTTTGATTTATCAATGAGTAAGATATTTTCGTAGATCAAACTCGTTATCTTGGGTAATAATAATGTATACATGATGTGTCGAGTAGTATGCATGAGCACCGTGTCCTGGTGCGCCAGGTTGATGATGTTCTCTTGAGGAAACACAAGTTCATGTTGAACCCTGCAGGTGGAATTTATTCCGTACATGGTAAAGCTTGTGTGGTACTACTCAAGATTTTAGATGTTAATTAATTATAGCTGTCAGAGGCTGACATAATTAATTAATGAACATTATATCTTAAACACGGGGAATTGCTGGACTAAAGGAGAAAGCATATTCGTAAATATGTATTAAATTGATAGGTCAGTTTTACTTCTTTATTGGAATAAAAGTAAAACTTGATTTATTTAATTATATCCTAAGTTTATTGGATATTGGATATTAAATAAATTAGTGGGCCAATTTAATATTCTTCTAGATCTCTGTTGTAGCTCAATTTACTGATTGTGGACTGGATATTGAACTTGAGATAGAGGCCCAAACCCAGTAAGGTTGGGAGACATATTTTCGGCCACCTCCCCTATAAATAAAGGAGGTGGGTTCGAAAATTTCATCACTTAAAATCAGCCCCTCTTTTGTCTCTCAAAGTTATCCACAGATTTCACAACCCTATCTAGTAGATTTCAGCACACTCTGAATATAGATATAGTCCGGGAATACAATAAAAGATCTTGGAGTAGAATCTGTGTGTGGCCAATTTTGTGGAGATAGGTGGCGCCATTTACTGTGTTCATTCAACAGCAAGATTAGATCTTTGATCTTGTCCTAAGACCGTCTGACAATTGTAAGTAATTCGGATCTATGTCCTCCGCTTTATTAGATTCGTTTTACATGATTTTGTGCTTGACATGATAAACATGCACGTGATATAAAAATATGATTTGCATGAACATGGATTAATGAACAACCAAATGATCCTACGGTGGTTTAATTCGAAAAAACCCCAACAGTGAGGGGATCTCACAATTCAGTTCAGTGAAAGAGGGTGTACGGATAGAAAGGGTAGCGAGTGACGGGAAGTCAGCTGCGTGTAAAATTCTCAGTAAACGTGACACTGGAGTAGTGAATTATTTTCCACGGACTTGACAAGTCCCCCTGACGTAGATCGATTAATCGAACAGGGTTACCAAAGCTCTGCGTGCTTTACTTTCTGCAAACAACATAAACGTTCTTTAACTTTATTGTGAACATATCTATAATGTTCATCAACTTTTCTATGAATATTGTGTAGATAGATATTTCTCACACGGGTGTGCAAATTTAGTTGGTACCAGAGCAGGTCGTTTTGTGTTCAAAATGAAAAGATCAAGAGAAGTACATCTCCGTGTGAAGTATTTGGTTTTAAAGCTATGAGTTCTATCAAAGAAGGAGGTTTCACTGCCATGCCACCTGGTTTAGAAGGCAACAACTATCCCTACTAGAAAGTAAGGATATACACGTTTCTTAGGTCCATAGATGATCAAGCATGGAAGAGCATTACTGAATGATGGACTCAACCTACAAGTGCCAAAGATGACAAGTACACTCCCATTGAAGAAAAAGGTTGGACTGAACCACAGAAGAGATGGTTCAATACCAACTCTAAAGCTCTCAACGCCATATTATCCGCTGTAGATATGGATTCATTCAGTCTTATCTCAATTTGTGAGACTGCTAAAGCTGCATGGGATATACTAGAGACAACCTTTGAAGGAACCAGCACTGTGAGACTATCAAGACTTCAGAATATTACCTCCAAATTTGAGAATTTGATAATTGGCAGATTCTGAAATAATTGGTGAATTCAATGCTCATCTGAGGAGTATATCTAATAAGAGTTTTGCATTAGGGGAAGTCATGACAGATGAAAAGCTGGTGAGGAAAGTCTTAAGATTTTTATTAAAAAGATTTTCCTACAAAGTTGCTGCCATGGAAGAAGCTAAGGATGTCAGAAGCATGAGGCTAGATGAGTTGATGGGATCTCTCAGAACCTTTGAGATGATTCTTGAAGAAGACAAATACATGGAGAAAGGCAAATGAATTGCCTTGAAAGCTGAAACATCAGAGAAAGTTCATGAAAAATTTCTCAACGATGTTCCTGATGAAGATCTGATGAATTTCCTGATGAACTTGGATAGTTTATGCTCATATCGAAGAGCTTTCAACTTGAATTTGAATTTTGTAGACCTTTTATATTCGTGTCCATGGGTACTTGGATTTGAATTTGTAGACATTTTACACTCGTGTTAAGGAGTATTGGATTTGAATTTAAATTTGTAAACATTTTATACTCGTGTTAAAGAGTATTGAATTTGAATTTATAGACCTTTTATACTTTTGCCAATGCGTCTTAGATTTGAATTTGACTTTGTAGATATTTTACACTCGTGTCAAGGAGTCTTGGTATTTCTTGAAGAACTTAGATAGTTTTGGCTCTTATCTAGGAGCTTTGAAAGATAGTTTAAGCTCTTATCAAAGAGCATTGCATGAAAATGTAACACTGGAGTAGTGAATTATTTCCCACGGACTTGACAAGTCCCCTTGACGTAGATCGATTGATCGAACAGGGTTATCAAACCTCTACGTGATTTACTTTCTGCAAACAGCATAAACGTTCAATAACTTTTCTATGAACGTTGTGCAGACAGATACTTCTCATACGGATGTGCAATTTTAAACCTTAAATTGCATGAAACGGTGGGTTTATCAAATTTGATGAAGAACACCTTTGACTGTCTTGCATATGGATCAAACGCCATCTTCGGGATGAATTTTGTGAGAATATATGAGAGAATTTCACTTATGGAATTTCTTGTCACATTCTTGGACTTTTCAAATGATTTCTGGTGTGATTTTCAACTGATATGAGGGCCCCTATTTATAGGAGTAGGGAAGGAGATCTAGGGTTGACGTGGCTCGATCTCAATGATTATTGAAAATTGATATATATCTTTTAAAAGATATTTACTTGTTGTCAAAGACTCTCAATGTTTATCCTATAATAATATATTTATTATTTAAATATTTTATCTAATTTTGAATTTCATAAGATTCTAAAATTAAATAAATATATAAAAATCAATAAAAATATTATATATAATAATAAAATTTCGTTATCTACACACTTTTAGTTCCAATTGTTACTTTTTGGTCCCAAGTGAATTTTTCTCAACATTTTTGGTCCCAAATCATATGTTTCGACCTTTTTAGTTCTAAAACTAACCGGACGCTTAACGTCCGTTAAATTTTAGGACTAAAAATGTCAAAATATATATCATTTAGGACCAAAAATGTTGTTAAATTAAACTTGGGTTATAACAACTTACGGTTGGAACAAAAAATGTATATTTTATTTTTTAATTTTGTTTATTTTTCTCCGATTTCAATGTCTTATAATTATTTTGTAACAACCCAAATTTTCAGAATATGATTAAGAAATTCTTAATTTTAATTAGGAATTATTAAGAGGAAATTCAAGCATAATAAAGATGTTTCAGATGTAAGTCATGACGTTAGGTGTCTTTTATTCAAAAATCGTCTTTTAAAATTTTTCGCTCTCAATTCGAATATAGCCAATTTTAGTCTTGTTTGAAAGGTATTGACCCAAGGAGCGCGTTGGTACTTTTAGAATTTTAATCTGAGGTCATTTGAGGTCCCGACGATTAAAAACGTATAAAGTAAGAGTGTGAATAGTATTTTTCTGTAATGGCGTGATTTTCGAAAATTTGCGAAATCCTACTCGATGATTCGAGGATTGCCTCGTCAAGCCTATTTTATAGGAATTGACCTAAGGAATCCGTTGGCATTCACAGATTTCCAATCTGAGGTTAAACGAACGCTCGGGAGTGTTATCTGTCGTCCGAAAGGAATAATAAATCTATTTTTGAAAAGAGAATCTTTCTTCATTTTTCTTCTGACAACTTCTTCGTCATCCCGAGTTAAGTTGGTTCAATAGTACTCGAGCCAACGAATCTTTCAGTATTTTCAGATATCGTGTCTGAGGTCGTTTGGACCTCGACATCAAATAAAGACATACAACAACTTTTAATCGAGTCCGGAATTACTTTAGCAGTATTTTTCTACTGCATTGGCTTGTGGGGGAAGCCAAGATTTTTCCTTTAAATAGGAGGCCTCCCCTACTCAGTTCATTTGCTCATTTATCTCTTCTCTTCTCTCTTTCTCGCTCGTTCGTGTTGACGAACGAGAGAAACTCGGGCCTGCGCCGAGTAAATCGCGCATACGGGCCCATGTTAAGTTTTGTTTGGGGGGGTGCTGCGGGAGTAGCTGCTGAACGCCGGAAGGCTGTCAGAGAGCCGCCGCCGTGCCGCCTCTTCGGACGTCTCGTTTATATCCATTTCTTACCCTTTCGAGCTATAATTTTAATATGTTGTGTATTTTAATTAGTGTTTCATTTCGTATGTTGAGTCTGTCATCGTCCGATGGCTGAAAAATGGCTAAACTGCCAGAAAATATGAATAGTAAATAGGCACCGATCAGTTTCGGTTTTTACCCGTTTTCGCTTATTTCGGGCCGTCAAATGGAAAAAGTTTCTTGTGAAAAGTTGTTCCAAAAATTATTTTCTATAAGCCTGACAAGTTTCATGATCTCGTGGCGAGTTTTGCATAATTTTGATTATTTAATTAAAGCAGTTATTTTTTGTGCCGGAAGCATGGGTTATCGAAAAATTCTCAAAGTCTTAGTATTTAGTCTTCGTATGTATAAGAGTGTCTCGTATTATTTTTATAATTTTCGGGCAAGTAAAAAGTGCAATCGAGGTCCGCTGAATAAAATAACAAGTTATGGAAAGAGGCCTATGTCAAATCAGTTGGTGCCATTAAATCAAGAATGACGTTTTGGAATTTATTTCCTTCTGTGTCGAAGTTATTTGAGGTCTTTAGAGTAGCGCAATCTATTTTTGAAGAGAATAAAATTAAATAATAGCTCCATTTATCATAGATTAAATCCCGAAAATTTAGTGGTTGTTCTGAGTCGAAGATCGACCCTTGTAGGACCTGCAGAGCCTGCTAGGATTAATGAAGCTATTTCCTAAAGTTATCGTGCAACCACGTGCTCGTCATCAAGGTGGGTGATTCTAAACATAATCTATGGTTTGAGCTAGTGAGCTCTCGAAGCATGATAGGGCAAAGTGAAATATCCAATAAAATATTTTATACTCTTCCTGATTAGTCTCTGTACAAAGGAATGAAGTTATTATATGACATGATTATGTTAATTGTTGTTTGAGCTCTTGAGTTGTTATTAGATGATATGATTTGATATGATGTGATATCATATTGCTGATTGATATGAGGTATAGATGATCATGATCATAAGTTAATTTTGGTATTGATAATGAAAGTTATTTAGATGAATAATGCCTTGTAGGTTGATCATAGTATCCCTCATAGGCATTAAGGTTATAGTATTTGTAGATGTCAAAAACTCTACAATTGATCATTTCTTCAAGTTCGGGCTCTGGTGAACTACAAGACAAAGAAAATACACGTGAAGCCGAAGGACCATCGGGGGGGTTGACGATCGAACGGACTTCGACGCTCAAGTCAGAATTGAATTTAGTGAAATAATAACAATACAAAATCGAAAAGGAAATAATAAGTAAGGATAGAAGAGCTTAGTTCTTGGCGTTATAAAATGTTAGGAGTATTCCGATTAGTGGATCGTATGAAGATGGGCTCAGAGTATCGAGAGTTTTCACTATATAGAGGTATTATATGAGTTTCAATGTTGCACGGTGAAGGACTCTCGTTCGATGATAGCTCGTGAATGAGTCAGAAATGAGTGTTGCGTGAGTGATATTTAATTTTCGATGATGCCCGTATTATGAAGAGTGTGGATATATATATATATATATATATATTGGTGGGCTTCAATTGATTTCCGATTTTTAGGGGATCTTTGATGGGGTCTTACATATCTTCAACGGATACTTTGACCTGGTCTCTTTCAGGACTCTGCTCGATCATGGACTCTTCCTTTAGACCTCTAGACCTTGATTAATGAGGCGTCGACCTCGAGGTGTCGTCCTTGAGGTATCGATCATGAGATGTCGACCTCTACAACTTTTTAGACCTTCAAACGGTCGTGGGCCTGGACTTTGGGCTGATGCAGAAATAGGGCCTCTACAGTTAGCTCATCATTACTTGATTCTTGTATTTCAAGGATCGGGTAATGAATGTCAGCGTTCTCTTCAGTCCTTATCTCGATTCAGCTCTACGTTTAGATACTGAATTTCTATCGGCTTTTGGATAATGCTTAGAGATGAGTCCCTAGAAGGATCTTGGATTGTGAAATTCCATTTCGAGAGCTCTGGTTCTGAAGGTAGGTCCCGAGGGAGCTTGTGAGGTCATGAGAACAGACCTCGTGGAATTCCGGACCTGAAGTCAGGTCCTGAGGGAGCTTTTGAGGTCATGAGAGCGGACCTCGTGGAGCTCCAGACCTGAAGTCAGGTCCTGGGGGAGCTTCTGAGGTCGTGAGAGCAAACCTCGTGGAGCTCCAGACGTGAAGACAGGTCCTTGGGAGCTTCTAAGGTCGCGAGAGCAGACCTCATGGAGCTCTAGACCTGAAGGCAGGTCCTGGGAGAGCTTCTGAGGTTGCAAGAGCAGACCTCGTGGAGCTCCAGACCTGAAGGCAGGTCCTGGGGGAGCTTCAGAGGTCGTGAGAGCAAACCTCATGGAGTTCCAGACTTGAGTTACGGATTTTACTTTTCCCGTTCCCTAGGACAACCCTTACTGTCAGATCAAGACACGTGGGCTTAGATCGTGTTGTCCCTCCTCTCTGTATTTCGAATCACGAGGGGAACAGTTCCTCCTTTTCCTTTTTCTCAGAATCTCAAAAGTTTCTTTCATTTTAAACATATTTCTTTCGATGATCCTTATCCGTCTTTCAAATCTTCAAAAGAATCTTACCCCATATTTTTCGCTAACTGCCTCCATTTTTCTCATGCCTGGAATTGCTCGAAGACTCTGTTACGAAGATTTGTCGGCTATTTTCTTCACCACTTTTTAGGTTACCCTCTCGTTTTCTTCTTTTTTAATATTTGCACCGTTAACGAACTTGCTCTGAGATTTCTCTTGTGATTTTATGGAATGCTTGAGATATTTTATGGGTGTTTGTTAGAACCATAGTGATGTGTTGATTTTTCTGGATTTACTTGATTTATGGGCTGTTTTTTAGAGGGTTTTGCAGTTGTTTTAGGGTTTGTCTAAATTTTCCGGTAGGTTTTTTGGTGGACTTAGGGGATTTCAGGAGACGGTTAGGATTCCAATCGTGTTCTTGATTTTAGGCTGGTTTAGGGTTTGGACTACTTGTTGCTTTTATGGGTTTTTGATTATAATGAGTGCAAGTGAGGATTCAAACGCCGGGGAAGAGGGAAAAAGTTATGGTGGCAGAGAGGATGAGTTTTTTTCCGTGTCGGAACATTCCAGCAGTTCTGGCTCCCTTGAAATTGTTAGTCACAGAAAAGGCCAAAGGTAAGAGGCCATCAACTATCGTTCCCCGTTCGGTTGGTCGGGCGGTGATTAGCAGATGGTGGGCCCCGGTGGATACGAGCAATCTGCCAAAAGTTCGGGGAATTCAAATTCATGAGGTCTAGATGTGGAAGAAAGGTTTTAGGCTGCGGATATTGCTCCGAAGATAAACAAGGAGCTCTTGAGGAAGTTGGCCTCGCCTCCAATCTTAGGAGCTGGGGTCAAAATTCACTCCCCTCGACCTTCCGACAGAGCGCATCGCCCTCCATCTAGGCTCATTGTCTTCTATACCCCGGTTGTCGATAAGGGGGTCAGACTCCCTCTTCACCCCTTTTTTACCAAGATAGCGTGCTTCTACAGCATAGTTCCTGCCCAGATCATGCCGATCGGGTGGTTTCACATCTAGGGATGTACTATCTGTGGTCGGAGCTTAGCTTCCCAGAACCCACTGTCAATGAATGGCATGAGGCGTATAGATTGGTAGCCAACTCCGGGCATGTAGGTTTCTATTATTTTACCAAGTGGATGGGGGAGCGCCCCCTCTGATAACGACCTTGCCATCCTCTTCATTCGAGCTCAGATTTCTGAGGACGCGATCTTTCCTGCTGAATTTTGTGAAGCCCGTGGGTCTTTGAGCCAAGTCCTTTGATTACTTTACTTACTCTGAGCTTTACAATTTCTTTATTCTGTGTAGGCTTTCCCCCATGTCGCGTCTTCAGGAGTAAAGGCTTCCCACATTGAAGAAGCCTTCCCTTTTCCCCCTGAGCTTCGAGATTTTGAAAAAGTTCAAGCAGGCCGGACCCTCTACGACATGGGAAAGCTCAAGATAAAACCCTCCGATGCCAAAGTCAAGGCGCTGGCCGCTGTTAAGATTGGAACCTCCTCTTTCTCTGGAGTGAAGAGGTCCGCGAATGATGGAAATGGAAGCCCCCTAACTATGCCTCCGCCGAAGAAGTCGAAGGATGATGCTCCTGTGCTTGCTCTTGCTATGCAACCTCTGCCTTCAGCGATTGTTAACCTGAGAGCTCCTTGTTCTTCTAAGAAGGCCCTCGCCTCTTTCAGCTCTCGAATGGTTTCCCTCAAACCCTTCTTTGTGGATGTTCAGAAGTCCGTTGCTTAGCTCGGCGCCCCTAAGACATATGAAAAAGACAGCCTCGAGCAGCAGGCCTTCCTATCTTTTGATCAAATGGCTAAGGAAATATATATATTTTTATTTATTTATTTTTTGTCAACACGCACGATTCTGAACTATGGCTTTAACTCCCACTTGATGCTCATCGTAGGTGTTGTTCAGTCAATTCTATCTTCGCAAACACCTTACAACTCACGAGGAGGATCTACATAAGAGGATTTCCGAGCTCTCTGAGGAACTGGAGAATATTACTGAGGAGAGAAAGGACAGGGCCGATAGAGAGTCGGCCATTATGGTGGAAAAGGATACGGCTAGGGCGGAAGCTGCGGGGGTGAAGGCATTGCTGGACAAGAGCCTCGAGGCTCAGGTCAGGGTCGAAGCTGAGAAGAGCGGACTTCAGACCTCGTTAGCCGCTGCACAGACCAGGATCAGGGATCTAGAGGCCTCCCTTGATTTGAATGTCATACTGGAGTCTGCCGACTTCATTCCCTTCAAGGAGGCCCTCTACCAGGAAGGCAGGGCAGTTGTCGTGGAGGCCATCAAGGAGAAGATGCCTGATCTCGACTTATCCTCCCTTGAAGCAGAGGAAGAGGTCGAGACATAAGAGGGTGGCCGCACTAACGAGGCCAATGTCGAGGTTGGGAAGGAGACGGAGCTTCGCGAGGAGGGCACTGTGTCTGCTGAGGATGATGTTAAGGCCGGGGACGAGGCCTGAATTTTATCTTTTCATCAATGTGTTGGTTTTGTATACTAGAAGACCTGTCTTTTGTATACTTTATTGATGATGTTTTATGATGATATAGAATGAATACTTTTGCAGTCACTGTTTGCATTTAAATTGTTATATTTACATGCATGTTTACTATACTTACATTGTAGATGATATGGAGTGGGTTAGATCATATCATCAGTTCCTTTTAATGTATTAAAAGACTCACAGTTTAGATGACACTGAACCTGTTATCAGTATACCGTAGAATAATTGGATAGTTAGTTTGTCTTGACTAACTGCAGCTTTGATTTATCAAAGGGTGAGATTCTTTCATTGAATCAATAATCTCGATATCTTGGGTTGTAACATTTACACTTATGATGGGTCGTGCAATATGTAGGGACACCGTGTCCTGGTGCGCTAGGTTGATGGTGTACTCTTGAGGAAACACAAGTTCATGTTGAAACCCTGCAGGTGAAATTTATTTCGTACATGAGTAAAGCTTGTGTGGTACTACTTAAAGATAAAATATTGATTAATTATAGCTATCAGAAGCTTACATAATTAATTAATCGGCATTATATCTTAAACACGGAGAATGGCTGGACTAAAGGAGAAAGCATATTCAGAAATATGTATTAAATTGATAGGTTAGTATTATTTCTTTAGTGGAATAAAAATAATACTTAATTTATTTAATTATATCCTAAGTTTATTAGATATTAGAAATTAAATAAATTAGCAGGCCAATTCAATATTCTTCTAGATCCCTGTTGTAGCCCAACATGACTTTAATGGACAGGAGATGGAAAAAGGGATAGAGGCCCAAGCCCAGTAGGGTTGGGACACTTAAGAGAGTGTTCTCTTTATCTCCACAGATTCCATACCGATCTAGTAGATTTCAGCCCACTCTGAAACTAGATTCAGTCCGGGAATATAACAGAAGACCAAGGAGTGGAATATCACTGTGGGGCACCGATTTTCATACATACAACAACAAGATTAGACCTTTAATCTTGTCATCAACCCATCATTTAATTTGTAAGTCATTTTTCGATTTCTATGTTTCCGCTTTAGTAGAATCGATTAAACCGGCTATGCATGTTAATTGAACTCGGTTAATTAAAACATATGTGCTGCATAAAATTATGATCTACATGATATTAGGATTAATGAACATCCAATTATATCCTGCGGTGGTTCAATTCGAAAAAACCCCAACAACTGGTATCAGAGCGGGTTTTGGCACTGTTCTAGATTTAATCCTAGGATATTTTCGAAATTCATGTATAAATTTGTAGATGAATTTTATGTGTTTAAAATTTTTAGATTTATTTGATCATGATTTTTATGTTTAATAGATTCAAATTCGGATGTAATTTGATGTATATTGAAAATTCAAATTTGTGCAAATCTATGTAATTTTCGGTCATGATATTATTAGATTTGGAATAGAATTTTGATGTATCAAAATTTCCAGATTTAATGAGATAAGTGTTCGAAAATTTGATCATCAAATTTTTCAAAAATTTGATGTTGAAATTCCCTAATTTTCTTGCTTTAATTTTCGGTCATAACAATTAGTTTTGGAATAGATTTTGATGAAAATAAAATTTTCAGATTTAATTGTTATGCGTTTCGAAAATTATGTGTGTTGGAATTAGATATGGTATCTTTGATGTTTATCTTAAAGTTACCTAATTCTAATCTAGATAGATTTGAAATAGAATATTAAATTTGGATAGAATTTGAAGTGAATCAAATTTTCAGATTTAATATCCTTGTAATTTTCGAATTCTATGATGATTAGAGTTGGCAAAGGTAATTCTTGATATATATCAATAATTATCTACTTCTAATCCAAAAAGGTTTGAAAATAGAATTTAAATTTGAAAAGAATTTGAAGTGGATCAAATTTCCAGATTTAATTTCTTGGTATTTTCAAAATCCATGTAGATAAGAATTGGAAAAAGTGATTTTGATGTATATTATAAATTACTTAATTCTAATCTAGATAGGATTGATGATAAGATTTAAATTTGGATGGAATTTTAAGTGGATCAAATTTCCAGATTTTATCTTTGTAATTTTTGATCCTAGCTTATCCTAATATTTGGGATAGATTTTTGATCTATATCAAGATTTTCAAATATTAATTAATTAGGGTGTTATCCGAAAATTAAGAAATAAATTTGGTGGATAATTTTAACAAATTTCCAAATTTATTCTTAAAGATATTTTCGAGATTTACTTGGATTTAATTTGGTGGATAGTTATTTTAATTTCCAAATTATATCTAATATGAATTTTCGAAATTCATTAATTGGATATTTCGAAAATAATGTCATGTGTGGATGTCATATGTTATTTTATGCTTTTCATGTAATTATGATTGTTGGTTTTGTAGACTGACTTGTTTGCAGGGTTACCGACTATCATGGCTCCTTAATTATATGATGTATGTTTTAATTTATGTTAGATGTATGATGGGCCGTATGCCGGTTTGGCTGCGTGATTTTAATCCATGAGAAAATCCATGGATTAGGTCTAAGTTTTATTTTATGTTGTTTTAATGTAATAGAAATAAAACTGTTAGACCAAGTTATTGAGTTGTAATTTTATTCTAGATATATTAGATTTTTCCTTTAAGAAATAGATATTCTATGTTGAATAAAGTTTGAAGATCAACTCAAAGGAGGAAAGTAGCACAGCTTAAGAAAGGAAGTATCACTGATTCACGTCCCGAAATCCTAATTGGAGCTAGGATTTTCGGTGAGGCGCAGTGATGAGGGCGACGGCCATGCCCGAGTTTCTGGAGCTGACTTTTCAATTTTATCTCATTCAGCAACATGAGATATAAGCCATGATAGTTGGTTTTTATTATTATTATTTATTATGTTGTTTGAAGCATACAATGGTGTTTTATCATTTTATGTGATGTTTGCATGTTTTACAATGGGATAAAATGAAACCTCAATCTTAAATAATTAAGTGGGAGAGATTCATACCAAAGTATGTAGAAATCTCAACGATCTCCATTAATCTGGTTTAATTGAGATGTGCTTGACATGCGAGTTGACAATAGGTCTTCCTCCATAACGGATGTGTCATATCATTGTTATCTTTAGAAATTAAACTTCTTAATCAAGATAGTTGTAGAACACTATTAGAACAAACTGACTCCTCCAACTGGAGCAGGGAGTTTGAAATAGTGGACTTGGTGCTAAGATGATGGTGTTCACACTTATGTATAATTTATTAATAAACGTCCACACTAACGTGACGTATTAATTAGAAGGTTACACGACTGTGGTTATTTCCGACTATTAATTTACTTGTCATAAGGAAATTTAACTGGAGGTAAATTAAAGGTGATTTCACCTGTTTAAGGATGAATTTTATAAACGTTACACTAACGTGGCTTATAAGAAACATTTTTAAAATGTCAGTGGATTACATATAATTTTTTTGAGGTATACGATTATATGTGAGTATCCTAAAGTTTGTGACTGTACTGCATGTTTACTTTTCAGTTATTCTATATCATCATGACACTCTCCAACATGTCCTCTTTCTCAAAGAAAACAAGTTAATTGGTGAAAATTACAATGACTGGATTCGAAACCTTAATCTTGTTCTCACTGTGGAAGGACACAAATTCATACTTGAAGAGGTATGTCCTTAGAAGCCAGATGAGGGTTCTGATGAAGCCCAAAAGGTTGCATATGATAAGTGGATTAGGTCTAATGAGATAGCGTGCTGTTACATTCTGGCAACCATGTCGAATGTGTTGCAACATCATGAAAACCGCTTATGATATCATGTACAACCTTAGGTAGCTCTTCGATCATCAGAATCACTCGGCACGCTATTTGGCAATGAAGAAGTTAATGGATACGAGAATGGCTGACTCCATGCCTGTCAGGGATCACGTTCTCACGATGATGGGGTATCTGGCTGAGATCGAGACCTTGGGTGGAGAGCTGGACACCGATTCTCAAATCGACATTGTTCTTCATAGCTTGTCCTCGAAGTTTGAGCAGTTCAGGCTGAACTTTAACATGATCAAAAGGGATGTTAGCCTGATTGAACTGCTCATGGATCTTCAGGCGGCTGAGTTACTTCAAAAAGGAAATCCGGAGGCACACCTAGCTGAAAATAGGGCGTCTTCTTCTGGTACTAAAAGGAAAAAGAGAAACGCGCCTAAGAAAGCTGCAGAGGAGGCGCCTAAGGTGAAGAAGTCCAAGACTAAGATTCCTCCCGAGAAATTTAAGTCAAAGACAAAGTGTTTCAAGTGCGGCCAACCACGTCACTGGAAGGTGAATTATCCTAACATGAAGAAGAAGAAGGGTACGTCTCAATCTCTCGTCATTGAAACATGTTTACCTACTTGTTCTACTCAGTCATGTGTAGTAGATACTGGAGCTACAGATCATGTTTGCATGTCTTTACAGGGGTTCATGGCAAAAAAATAGCTGAGTGATGGAGAGATTTCAGTCTACATGGGCAATGCTACGAAAGTGGCGGCAGTTGCAGTGGGAGACGTAACCTTATCTATTAGTAGTGATAGAATTTTAGTTTTAAAGGATTGTCTTTATTTGCCACGTTTTAGGCGAAACTTGATTTCAGTTTCTAAACTTTTTATGGATGGATATTCTGTTTCTTTTGATAACAAGGTTATTATCTTTAGTGATAAATGTTTTATCTGTTCTGGCACATTGGATGTACATCTTTATTTACTTAATCCTATGCAAAACACTACGCAAATGCATTTAATGAATACATCGGTCATAAACTCTAACAAACAAAAAGAACCTTCGGAAATGAATCAAACCTATCTTTGGCATCTTAGGCTTGGCCACATTAACCTTAAATGGATACAAAGACTAGTAAATGATGGGACCTTGTCTTCATTGGTCCTAGAATTGTTCCCTTTGTGTGAATCCTGTTTGGAAGGTAAGATGACCAAGCGACCCTTTAAGGATAAAGGGAATAGATCTGAAGAGGTATTAGATTTGATTCACTCTGACTTATGTGGCCCTATGTTAGTTTAGGCTCGAGGAGAGTACGAGTATTTCATCACGTTCATTGATGATTACTCAAGATATGGATACATATACCTGTTACGCCGCAAGTCAGAATCCTTTGAGACTTTCAAAGAATTCAGAGTGGAAGTGGAAAAATGTACAGGTAAAAATATCAAATCACTACAGTCTGATCGTGGTGGTGAGTACCTCTCGAATGAATTTAGGGACTACTTAGCAGAGAATGGGATTATATCCTAGTTGACTACACCGGGAACACCACAGCAGAACGGCGTGGCGGAGAGAAGGAACAGAACATTGTTAGAGATGGTTAGGTCGATGATGAGCTATTCAGATCTACCTATTTCATTCTGGGGATATGCCTTGGAAATGGCAGCTTATATTCTTAACGTGGTTCCATCAAAATCAGTCTCATCTATGCCTACAGAACTTTGGACTGGACGAAAGCCAGTCTTGGACATTTTTACATTTAGGGTAGTCCAGCACATGTGCTGGATAAGGAAGCTGATAAGCTGGCACCATGTACAGATGTTAGACTGTTTGTTGCATATCCAAAAGGGACGAAAGGTGGTTTATTTTATAGTCCTAAGGATCAGAAGATCATTGTGAGTACCAATGCTCGATTCTTAGAGGAAGACTATGTAATAAATCACAAGCCAAGAAGTGAGATGGTACTCGAGGAGCTTCGAGGGGAAAATTCGAATCCGACACCAAAAGTAAAAGAAGAGGAACCACAAATTACTACACAACGTGTCACAGAAGTACAGGAACTGCCTCGTCACAGTGGGAGGGTTGTACGCCAACCTGACAGATTCATTGGTTTGGGTGAATCTTCGGATTTCCTTGAAGGACTAAATGAATTGGATCCCAGGACCTACGACGAAGCGATCCAAGACAAAGATGCAGATTCTTGAAAAATTGTAATAGAGTCTGAGATTGGATCTATGGATCACAATCAAGTTTGGGAGCTTGTAGAACCACAAGATGGGGTTAAACCCATTGGGTGTAAGTGGGTCTACAAATGTAAGAGAGGAGCTGACGGAAAGGATGAAACCTTCAAGGCAAGATTGGTGGCGAAAGGGTACACTCAGAAAGAAGGGATCGATTATGAGGAAACCTTTTCGCCGGTAGCCATGCTTAAGTTAATCCGGATTCTCTTGTCTATTGCCGCTCATTTGGATTATGAGATTTGACAGATGGATCTCAAGACAGCTTTCCTGAATGGAAGTCTTGAGGAAAACATTCACATGAAGCAACCAGAGGGTTTCATTGCTAAATGCCAAGAGCACTTAGTGTGCAAGCTTAAGAGATTCATTTATGGACTTAAGCAGGCATCAAGGTCTTGGAACATCCGTTTTGATGAGGTTATCCAGTCATATGGATTCGTACAATGTCCGGATGAGAGCTGTGTGTACAAAAAGAGTGACAAAAATGTGGTGGCTTTCCTCGTACTATATGTTGATGATATCTTACTTATTGGAAACAGTAAGAAAGTATTATCTAACATAAGGGTGTGGTTGTCCAAGCAATTCGATATGAAAGATCTGGGAGAAGTCGGAAACGTCCTTAGTATCAAGATAATTTGAGATTGCCAGAAAAGGATGTTGTGCTTATCCCAGGTGACATATATCGATACAGTGCTAGCTAGGTTTAACATGCAGGATTCCAAGAAAGGTTTTATACCTATCATGCATGGAATTCATCTATCCAAGGAGATGTGTCCCCACACACAGGCTGAGATAGATGAGATGAAGGGTATTCCATATGCTTCGGCTGTGGGAAGCCTTATGTATGTTATGCTATGCACTAGACCTGATATATGCTATGCAGTCGGCATGGTAAGTAGATATCAGTCTAACCCTGGACAAGGTCACTGGACTGCGGTTAAGAATATACTCAAGTACCTGAAAAGGACTTGAGATTATATGTTAGTATATCTCTCTGATAGTCTAGTGCCTTTGGGTTACACGGACTCAGATTTTCAATCCGATAAAGATCAGAGTAAATCTACCTTAGGCTATGTGTTTACATGTGGAGCTATTGCATGGAGGAGTATAAAGCAGAAATGCATTGCGGATTCCACCATGGAAGACGAATATGTAGCTGCCTCTGAGGCTGCAAAAGAGGCCGTCTGTCTCAAGAGCTTCTTGTTGGACTTGAGCGTGGTTCCTGATTTGCCTAAGAGTATCACGGTATATTATGATAACTCGGGTGCAGTGGTAAATTCAAAGGAACCCAGAGCCCATAAGGCAAGTAAACAATAGAGAGAAAGTACCATCTTATATGAGAAATCGTTAAGAGAGGAGATGTGGCAGTGGTGAAGATTACATCGGAGGACAATTTGGCTGACCTTCTACGGTCACGTGGAGAAAATGGGAGTGAGATGCAGACCCGGGGTTGTCGTTTGAGATTTTAATTAGAGTTGAAGAGTTTGCCAGTTTTATTTTATATTTGAAAGATATGCTTCAAGTATAAGTTGGAGATTGTTGGTTTTGTATACTAGAAGACCTGTCTTTTGTATACTTTATTGATGATGTTTTATGATGATATAGAATGAATATTTTTGCAGTCACTGTTTGCATTTAAATTGTTATATTTACATGCATGTTCACTATACTTACATTGTAGATGATATGGTGTGGGTAAACACATGTTTAGATCATATCATCAGTTCATTGTAATGTATTAAAAGGCTCACGGTCTAGATGGCACTGAACCTACTATCGGTACACCGTAGAATAATTGGATAGTTAGTTTGTCTTGACTAACTGATTATTCTAATACACGGGCAAGTGTATTAAGGAGAATCTACTTAGGATTCTATTCTCTATTCTGACCTTAACTGAGAGAATAAGAATCCACAGAGTTCGGGTTTTTAACTCCTATATGCTGGTGGACATATACATGTAGTGTCTGCATCTTTGATTTATCAAATGGTGAGATTCTTTCATTCAATCAATAATCTCGATATCTTGGGTTGTAACATTTACACTTATGATGGGTCGTGCAATATGTAGAGGCACCGTGTCCTGGTGCGCTAGGTTGATGGTGTCCTCTTGAGAAAACACAAGTTCATGTTGAAACCCTGCAGGTGGAATTTATTCCGTACATGAGTAAAGCTTTTGTGGTACTACTCAAGGATAAGATATTAATTAATTATAGCTGTTAGAAGCTTACATAATTAATTAATGGGCATTATATCTTAAACACGGAGAATGGTTGGACTAAAGGAGAAAGCATATTTAAAAATATGTATTAAATTGGTAGGTTAGTATTATTTCTTTAGTGGAATAAAAATAATACTTAATGTTAGTGCAATCGTCATGCACTAAGTTTGTGTTGTTGAATTGGCGAGATATGTTCGACAATGTGTGCCTGGGTATGTCCCACGAAGATTTGTTTTCCGCTGTGCAAGAAAAGAAAGAACAGTTGGTGAACTGTTCCAGAGTATGTCCCAGACAGAACCAGGGACACTCTATTCATGGCAGTTTCCTTGTAGGAAAGATCTTGCGCCAAACCAGTTTGGAAGGTCAAGATAGATTCGTTTTACTGCCTTATGGTGTAGATCCGGTGCTGAATTAACCCTCCTACACATGGGAAGTATCTACACACGTTTTGAAGGCCACAAACCACTTACCTAGTTGGCGGAAAGCAAGAGATTGACACCAAGCTGAAGTGAAGACTATATATGAAGACCGATTTGTGTAGCAATCGGTACCACTGATATTTTGTTTAGATTCTAGTGTTAGAATCAGTTTGTGGTCATTTTTGTAACTAGTAGTTGTTCATTAAAATGTTCAACGTGATAGACTAGTTTTGAGTGTTTACGAGTGAAACACGTGAGGAATTTTTTATATCCGTTTTGTACACAATCTCGTGAGAGATTATAAGTTGAAGTCATGGGTAGCTAGAGGGAGTCTAGTGTCACGGTTGTGAGGGGATCTTACAACTTTCGACTAGCGAAAGAGTTCGTAGAGAAGAACGGGTAGCATATGGCGGGAGGCTTGTATGTGTAATATCCCTAATACACTCGACGAAGGAGTACCAGTCGAATCTTCAAGTTTAGGAGCAATCCCCCTAGAGTAGGTTGGTTGAACCGAACTGGGTTATCATCTCGTGTTTTTTACTGCTTTATTTATTTATGTTCTTGCATCTGTCCCACACATATCACAGAATAGTTTTTAACCAGTTTACTAAAAACGTTTAAAGCACGGATTACAGTTTTTCAATTGGTATCAAAGCGGGTTGCCTGTATTCAGGGTTGATCTTGGGGTATTAATCCGTGTTATTGTGTTGTTTTTGCCGAGATGGACTCGATGAAAGAAGGAGCCTCGACGTTGTGACCTTCGCTCCTTGATGGCAATAATTATGCCTATTGGAAAGCTCGTATGACAGCTTTTATTCGCTCAATTGATGAACATGCCTGGAAGATGGTGACTGAAGGGTGGAAGCCTCCTACCAAGAAGGATGATAAAGGCAAAACGGTGCTGAAGCTAGAAGAAGAGTTTGAAGATGCTGATTATCTGATCATGGGGCTGAATGCTAAAGCCATGAACGCCATTTTTTCTGCAGTGGACATGAACGTGTTCAAACTCATCTCCACATGTGACAAGGCAAAGGATGCATGGGATATCTTTCAAACTACTTTCGAAGGAACGAGTAGTGTTCGTGCATCTCGTATGCAGCTCCTCACTACCAGATTTGAAAACCTTCGAATGGATGAAGGTGAAAAACTTGCCGATTTGAACGCCAAGATTTGTGACTTAGCTAATGAAAGCTTTGCACTTGGTGATGCCATCTCTGAGGAGAAACTTGTGCGGAAAGTTCTGCGATATCTTCCCAAGAGATTTGCATATAAAGTCACGACGATAGAAGAGGCCAAGAACGTAAGCAAGATGAAGTTACAGGAGCTGATGGGGTCCCTGAGGACTTTTGAAATGGGTCTAACAGATTAAGAGACAATTCAGGAGAAAAGCATAGCTTTTCAAGCAGGCTCCAGTTCTGATGTTCCAAGTAATGTCTCTGACAAAAATGATCTGGCTGAGTCAATTGCCCTTCTGACAAATAATTTCTCAAAATTTGTCAAATGTTATGATAAGTCATCACAGAATAATTCTGTCAAGCACAGATTCTCCAAATCTCGGAGATCTAAAGATGAAGATTCCGTTGAAGAAAAACAGAAGGAGGTCAAGTGTAGAGAATGTGGGGGCCTTGGGCACTATCAAGCTGAATGTGCTAACACCTTGAAGAAGAAGAATAAATCCTACAGTTCCACTATTAGTGAAAGTGATGATCCAGATGATAGTGGGAGTGATGAAGAATGCGTGAGCAACCATATTGCATTCATGACACATTCTAACAAAGAACCTGTGTCTAATTCTGTCTCTAACAGACATAATGACAATGTTTCGGAATGCAGTGACGATGAAGAATTCACTGAAGAGTCTGCCATAAAAGCTTACAAAAAGCTTCATGAGAGCTGGATCATGGTGGTTAAAGTCAATGAAGGGTTGATGAAAGAGAATGGTGATCTCATTAAAGAAAGAGATAGTTTGTCCACACGCCTCAGTAAGTTGCAGAATGACCTTCAACAGTCCAGAAACAATTCTCACTCTCAGAATGGTGAACTGCTTCATCTAAAGAAGCTTGTCAAGATGATGAATTCTGGATCATCTCAGCTCGATGACATCCTTTCTAAAGGAAAAAGTCCGCAGGACCATACACGTCTTGGATACACTGGTGGGAAGTTTTCTGATCGTTTCTGTCAAGGACAAACATCTGGAAAGCATGATGAATCTGTTCCAGAACCTGAATTTAAACCAGAGATCAAGCAGCCACAGTCTCAAAAGTCACATCCTCGAAAGAATGGAGTTGTCTGCCACTATTGTGGAAAACCTGGTCACATTCGAACATACTGCAGGTACTACATCAATGATCTTAGAAGAATGAGGTGGAAAGGTCGATCTCAGAATGACCTGAATTTCAGAAGACAATCAGTGCGGAACAAATCCTGGAACAATCACAGGAACTATGTTGTTCACACTGCCCTCAATATTCACGCAAAGAGCAGATGGTACTTTGACAGCGGATGCTCGCGACATATGACTGGAGATGCCAGTATGTTGAAGAATGTTCAAAAGGATTTTTCTTATCAATCCGTTACTTTTGGAGACGGTGTTAAAGGAAGAGTTCTTGGCCGTGGTCATCTAAATGTTGAAGGGATGCCCAACTTGGAGATGTTCTGCTTGTTGAAGGACTGAAAGCTAACTTAATTAGCATAAGTCAACTCTGCGATCAAGGTCTCTTGGTTCACTTTACTAGCGACAAATGTCTTGTGAAGAACAAAGAAAGTGTGCTGCTGATGGATGGAGACAGATCAAGGGACAATTGTTATCTGCCCAACATGAAAGGTAATTGCTTTAGAACTCAATTTGATGAAGCAAACATATGGCATGAAAAGCTTGGCCATGTGAGTTACAGAAATATGCAGCGTCTCTTGAAGACAAAAGCTGTGAATGGAGTCCCGAAGTTTGATATTAATCGTAGCATAATTTGTGGGCCATGTCAAGTGGGAAAACATATTCATACATCACATAAATTTGTTAAGAAGATTACCACCTCAAAAGCCTTGGAGCTGTTGCATATGGATTTGATGAGGCCTGTTCAAACTGAAAGTATTGGACGGAAGAAGTTTATTTTTGTGTGTGTGGATGATTTCACACGATTCACTTGGGTGGAGTTCCTTAGAGATAAGGGAGAAACTTTTGAGACATTCAAAAATCTTTGTCTCAAGCTTGAAGTGGAGAAGGCAACAACTGTGATGAGAATTCGAAGGGATTATGGTCGTGAATTTGAAAAATGCTTACTTTAAATATTTTTGTGAAGAAAAAGGTATTGCTCAGGAGTTTTCTGCACCAAATATGCCTCAACAACATGGTGTTGTTGAGAGGAAAAATCAGACTCTTCAAGAAATGAGCCGAGTCATGTTAAAGGCAAAATCTGTCCCTGACAATCTATGGGCTGAAGTTATGAATACAACATGTCATGTTATTAATCGGGTGTATTTCAGACGCAAGACAAGAGTTACTGCCTATGAGCTGTGGAAAGGGAAGAAACCAAATTTAAAGTACTTTCACATCTTTTGAAGTACTTGTTATATGTTAAGAGACCGAGAGCAGCTTGGCAAGTTTGATGCCAAAGGAGATGAATGCATTTTTCTCGGATATTTGAGAAATAGTCGGGCCTATCGAGTGTTCAACAAGAGGACCATGACGGTGATGGAGTCCATCAATATTATTGTAGATGATCTGGAAGAATCTGTTGCCCAGATTGATGAAGAGATTGTTGATGTCACAACTCTTGTGCCACCTTCTGTTCCAGACAGTTTAGGACACAATGATCAAGCTGAGTTGAGAAACGAGAACCTGAATAGCCTCAAACCTTCAAAAGGTGTGCAGAAGCATCATTCTGCAACAGACATCATTGGTGATGTGAGTGAAGGAGTTAAAACCAGAGGAGTTTGAAAGAATTGTCGTGAGATGATTGCAAATGTCTGCTATACTTCTACAACTAAGCCCAAGAACGTTAAAGAGGCCTTACAAGATGATCGATGGATTCATGCCATGCAAGAAGAGCTCTTGCAGTTTGAAAGAAATGAATTATGAGATTTGATTCCATGTCCTAAAGGTGTTAATGTGATCGGCACGAAGTGGATCTTCAAGAATAAAACCGATGAAGAAGGGAACATCACCAAAAATAAGACGAGACTTGTGGCACAAGGTTATTCACAAGTTGAAGGTGTGGATTTTGATGAGACGTTCGCTCCAGTTACTCGTCTTGAATCTGTCAGGTTGCTCCTTGCCATGGCTGCATGGATGAAGTTTAAATTGTACCAAATGGATGTGAAGAGTGCCTTCTTAAATGGGTACTTATCTGGAGATGTGTTTGTAAGCCAACCCAAAGGCTTTGAAGACCCATACCATCCTGAGTATGTGTACAAACTAAAGAAGGCCCTCTACGGTCTCAAGCAAGCTCCAAGAGCTTGGTACAAATGACTTACCAAATACCTTCTGGAGAAAGGATACGTTCGTGGTGGTGCTGATAGAACTCTCTTCATCAAGAGAGAAAAATCTGACGTGATCATCGTTCAGATTTATGTGGACGATATTGTCTTTGGATCTGTCTCGGACAGAATGGTGAAAGACTTCGTGAAGGACATGACTTCCGAATTTGAGATGAGTCTTGTAGATGAACTAACCTACTTTCTGGGGCTTCAAGTGAAGCAAAAAGATGATGGAATCTTTGTATCTCAAACGAAAAATGCAAAGAACTTAATCAGCAAATTTGGATTGGAAAGTTGCAGCCCGAAAAGAACTCCGATGGGGACATCTTCAAAGATGTCAAAAGATGAAGCTGGTGTTGCTATTGAGCAAACCTTGTACCGGAGTATGATTGGGAGTCTGTTGTACCTTACAGCAAGTAGGCAAGACATTTGTTACAGCGTGGGAGTTTGTGCTCGCTACCAATCTGAACCCAAAGAAAGTCACTTGAAATCTGTCAAGCACATAATCAAGTACATAAAGGGTACTTCTGAGTTGGGACTTTGGTTTTCCTATGATATGAACCCTAGTTTGGTAGGGTATTGCGATGCAGATTGGGCAGGTTGTACTGAAGATAGGAAGAGTACCTCTGGAAGATGTTTCTTCCTTGGAAATAACATGGTGTTATGGTTCAACAAGAAACAGAATTCAATCTCGCTGTCTACTACCAAAGCAGAATATATCGCTGCTGGAAGTTGCTGAACTCAACTTTTGTGGATGAAACAAATGCTGCTTGACTATGATGTCCCACAGTCTGTCCTTACCATATACTGTGACAATATGAGTGCGATAAACATTTAGAAAAATCCAGTTCAGCACTCTCGTACAAAGCACATAGACATTCGTCACCACTTCATCCGAGAGCTTGTTGAAGACGGATCTCTTGTGATCGAATATGTTGGAACAGATGCCCAGCTTGCGGACATCTTTATAAAGGCACTTGATAGCAGAAGGTTTGAAACACTAAGATCCTCTTTGGGTCTTTGTGTTCTCTAAACTTCTCCATTGTGAGAAGACTCTCTATACAGTCTTGGTCAGTGATGTATATATAGAGAGTATAAAATGACCATGGTTAATATGGTCTGTTAGTGTTGTACCAATATCTGTCTCGGACAGTTTTTGCTTTAGAGGAACGGTTACTTTTCAACGGCTAGTAGTGCCTTGATTTTCGCACCATGATCGATTCCACTTCTCCACACCTAGCTGCGGGGTGATGTGTGAGGAATAAGTGAGTTAAGGAAATTTCCTTTTAGAGTTTCCTAATTAAGGTCGTAACCTTATTTTTCAAAAGAGACAGAATCATTGCAAAATTTCCAAGCCGTTCTCTCTCTGTGGTGTGTGTTTGAATTTTTGCTGTTCGAACTCTAATGGCGGACAAATCTGTTTCTTCTAAGCCCACTTAAGTGAAGAAAGCCAGAATTTCTACTGAAGACTTGCGACGACAGCTTGCGGAGCTTTCTCAACCCATTGTGTTTTCATCTTCAATTGCCTTTGTCTCTGTGAAGCCATCTGTTGCTTCCTCTGAAGCTCTTGCTTCTGTGCCAAATTCTGTGGCACCATCTACTGATTTGCCGCCTCGATCTGTGTCTGAGACAGATCTCGATGTTCAACCCTCTCCTAGGGTTTCTGAAGTGCCATTATCTCCACCCATGGTGTCTGCGGAAATTTTGGATGCCTCAATTGCAGCTGCTATTGAGAATGTTGGAGGAAATAAAGTCTCCATGGCCTCTGCTGAAGATGATGTTGCCGTCACCCCTGCTGTTGACGAAGATCCTACCTCTATTGAGGAATTTGCTGCATTTCTTGACGGGCTGAAATTTGTTCAAGCTTCGTCTATCTCTGTTGCTGATCCTGTGATGAAGATGACACACCCATTGCCAAATTGAAATCCAAAGTGTTGGCCAAGTTTGTGGCGAAGAAGGGTTCTCCTTCAAAAACCCAAAAATCCAAGAAAGTTGTTGCTAAGAAGGGGTCTTCATCAAAACCCCCAAAATCAGTGAAGCCTGCTGGGAAAAAGGCTGTTCCTAAGAAATCTGAGGTTGTTCCTGCTCGCCGTGTTACACGGAGTGTGTCTGAGCAGAGGATGGGGTTGATGTCGGGTCGTCGTCGCCCACTGATGAAGCAAGCCAGAGCACCTTCCCCCTCTGATAAAGAAGCAGAGGATGTCTGTTGCAAACAGTTGGGAAATGTCCTTGTTGTAGATTTGTATAATATGTATATTGGGATTGTAAATCTTTAATAAAGATTTATTCTTGATAATAAGAAAGGGAAAGGAATTGTAGAGAGAAATGAGAGAGATATAGAGAAAGTAGAGGGATAGACAGCTAATTCATTTCTTCCTAATAAACTTCATAAACCTGGTATTTATAGTCCAGGTGCTTACATCATGATATTAAAACCCTACATATAAAGCATATGCTATTTCCTGAAATACTGAACTGGGCCATTAGGAATTGGGCCTCTTCAAGGAATTACTTAAACTCATAATTAAAGACGGATTCCACTTCTTCAGCCCAGTAGTGGGTCCGACCGGACGTTCTTTTCCCTTCTCACCTCTTCTCTCGATCAAAAATCCCCAATTCACAACCCCCTTCAAGATTCGATTTTTCTTCGACACGAACCCTACTCCCAAAGTCCTCCAATTTGCCCCCAATTTCTGCCATGTCCATGATATTACCGCCTCCATTTTTAGATCCTTGTCCGCAAGGATCAATCTTGCCCAGAAATTTTGTCGCGAGGACGGAATCTTCCCAGAATGTCAGGCCATTACCGACCTTACCGCAAAGAACCAAGCTTTGAACAACTTTGACCCCATTACGGTGGACGATCCGTTCTGCAATTAGGGCACAAGGGGCAAGATAGAAAAGCCCCTCACTGTCATGAGCTGGAAGAGCGGCGGTGGGAATAATGGAGATGTTCAGGACCTTCTTCAGTAAGGAGACGTGAAAGACCGGGTGGATCTTCAAACCCACAGGTAACTCTAGCCGATAGGCTACCTTTTCCACACGTTCTAGCACCGAATAAGGGCCATAATACCTAGCCGACAGCTTGTTGTGCTTACGAAGAGCGACTGACTGCTGTCGGAAAGGTTGAAGCTTGAGGTACACGAGATCTCCTACCTCGAATTCCCTTTCAGTCCTTTTTGAGTCTGCATATACCTTTATTCGGTTCTGGGCCGAGTGTAGGTTAGTTTTGAGCTCTGTCATGAACTGCTACCTGTCGGTAATCAGTTCCTTGGCTTCTGTATTCCCGGTAGAGAGATAGGATTGTAGTGAATATTGGGGTGGGGGATACCCATAAAGGGCTTGAAAGGGGGTGGCTTTCAAACTGGTATGATAATTAGTGTTGTACCAAAATTCAGCTAGGGGGAGCCACTTAGACCATTGTTTAGGGTGTTGATGAACCATGCACCTGAGGTAGGTTTCGAGATACTGGTTTACTCTCTCTGTCTGGCCATCAGACTGGGGATGGTAAGCTGATGTCATATCGAGAGTAGTCCCCATGAGCTTGAATAGCTCCTTCCAGAATAGGCTTGTAAAGATTTTGTCTCGGTCTGTGACAATGCTCTGTGGTTGACCATGAAGCCTATAAATAGTGTCCAGAAAATTTTTAGCTATAGACTGAGCTGTGTAGGGGTGGGAGATCGATATAAAATGCCCATATTTTGTCAGTCGATCCACCACCATAATTGCATTCTTGTGGAAAGAAGTAGGCAGGCCTTCTATAAAATCCATAGTTATGTGTGTCCAAGCTTGACTGGGGATCTGCAAGGGCTGCAATAACCCCGGGTAAGGCCCTCCAGAAGCTTTGCTAACACTGCAAGTGTTGCATTTGCTCACCCATTGCTCAACATCACCTTTCATGTGAGGCCAGTAGAATAGTCTCTTCAACCTGATATAAGTGTCATAGATCCCAGAATGCCCCCCATAAGGTGAGTCGTGCATTTCTCTGAGGAGTTGTTGCCTGATAGTAGTCCCAGCCCCAATGACAATCCTGTCTTTATATTTAAGCAAGTCACCCATAACCTCATAACCTGGATAGGTGTCCCCGTCCAGAAGCTTGGAATTTAAGATGTTAGTAGCCCAAGTATCATTAGTATAACTTTCCACTACCTGCTGCAGCCAGGCTGGTACTGCAGTAGTAATAGTGTAGCAATCCTCTGGGGTTGGTGGCTTCCTAGATAAGGCATCTGCAGCCTTGTTACAAATGCTCTTCTTGTACTGAATCTCATAGTTTAACCCCAATAACTTTGTAATCCACTTTTGCTGCGTAGGATTCATGATATTCTAGTCTAACAGGTGCCTTAGAGCCTGCTGATCAGTCTTTATAATAAATTTATAGCCCTGTAAATAGTGCCTCCACTTTTGCACAGCCATAAGTACTGCTAAGAACTCCTTCTCATAGATGGAGAGGGACTGGTTCCTAGGGCAGAGTGCCCTACTCATATAGGATATAGGTCTGCACCTCTGCATGAGAACAGCCCCTATTCCCTTCCCACTTGCATCAGTTTCTAGGATGAAAGGTAGGGTAAAATCTGGTAATGCCAGTACAGGGGTATTCACCATTGCTTGTTTGAGGGTCTCAAAAGCTGTGGTGGCTTCTTGAGTCCAGTGGAAAGCTCCCTTCTTCAATAAGGAGGTGAGTGGCTTGCATAGTGAAGCATATCCTTGCACAAACCTCCTGTAGTATCCTGTGAGTCCCAAAAAACCCCTTAATTGCTTCATATTAGTAGGAATTGGCCAACTACTCATAGAGGCTACCTTGGTTGGGTCAGTGGATACTCCACTTGCAGAAATGATATGACCAAGGTACTCTATCTTCTCTTGACCAAAATGACACTTGCTTTGTTTAGCAAAGAGTTTGTGTAGTCTTAAGATAGCCAAAACTTCCCTTAGATGCTTCAAATGCTCCTACCAGGTTGGATTATAGACCAGGATGTCATCAAAGAAAACAAGGACTGACTTCCTGAGTTGTGGTCCAAATACCTTGTTCATCAATGATTGAAAAGTGGCAGGAGCATTGCACAAGCGAAATGGCATCACTAGGAATTCATAGTGGCCATTATGGGTGCTAAAGGCTGTTAGGTATCTGTGTTCAGGCTTCATTAGGATCTGAAAATATCCTGATCTGAGGTCAATCTTAGAAAAGAATTTGGCCCCTTGTAGTTCATCCAAAAGCTCTTCAATGATGGGTATGGGATAGTCATGTTTAATGGTTAGACTATTGAGGTATCGGTAGTCCACACACATCCTCCATGTCCCATCTTTTTTTTTACCAACAGGACTGGTGAAGCAAAAGGGCTTCTACTGTCCTGTATCATGCCACTGTCCAGTAGCTCCTTGACTATCCTTTCTATCTCAGCCTTTTGATCATGAGATACTCTATAGGGGTATTTGTGCTTGGGAAGACTCCCTAGCTTGAGCACTATTTGGTGCTCAGTGCCTCTGCTAGGTGGCAGTTCTCTGGGTTCTTCAAACAGATCCCTAAATTCTCTGAGCAGGCCTTCCAGTTTCAAATTGTGTTCATGGTAATCTGCCTTCATTTTCACCATAAACACTTCTGCAATTGGGCAGGAAGGTGTCTGATGTATCATCTGGTATAGGCTGTGTTCAGAAATTAGGTGGCACTCTCCTATTTTTGTTAATGCCTGAATTTTGACCCTCTTTCCCAATTAGTTGACAGTAAATGTCATCTTATCATAGTCCAACTCGATGGGAGTGCAAGCTTTGAGCTAGTCACCCCCTAATATCAGATCACAACCTTCTGTTGCTAGAGTTCTAGGGGAGTAGGTAAACTGGTGGTCCTGCATATACCACTTGAAGCCATTCACCTTTGTAGAACTAACCATTCTGTTACCATTAGCAACCTTAACTAATAAAGGCTTTGTAGGTTCTAGATTGCATCCCAGGTCTCTTGCTGTGGTTTCTCTGATGAAACTAAGTGTGCTCCCTGAATCTATTAGTATGTGAAGTTTGTGGTTCCCCACTTGCCCATAAACCCTCATAGTGGTAAAGCCCCCTTCTCCAGAAACAATATTCAGGGCCATTGGGATTTCCTCTAGCTCTGTAGATAAGGGTTCTTCACCTTCAGTAGACATTGACTGCACATGAGCTAATTCCTCCTCCTCACTCGTAATCAAGTAAGAAATCCTGGATTTACACATATGCCCCACTATGAAAGTTTCATCACAGTTATAGCATAATCCCTTCTCCCTCCTTGCTACCATCTCTGCTGCTGTAAGGAATTTGAAGGGTGGTTTAGTAGTTACTGTTGTGGATTTGGTATTAGGGGGACTGCTAGAGTAGTCCCTCCTCACAGCCAGATTAGGCTTAGTACCCCCCTTGAACTTCTTAGTCATGGCTTCTAGGTTGAGAATTTGTTGCTGCCCCAGCTCTATTGCATGGCTGAGTGTAGAGGGTTTAAACATGTGAATTAGAGGTTGAATCTCCTCCCCTAATCCACTAATAAAACTTGCTATGAAATAATCTTCAGTGAACTACCCTTTGTTCAACAGCAACATGCAGGCTTTTATCTCTTCAAATTTTTCTACATAGTCTGTATAGGACCCCACATGTTTAAGCTTGTTGAACTCTGCTATAACTTTCGTATCCTTAATCTCCTCAAATCTAGCAGACACCACTTCTAGGAATTGCTCCCATGAGAGATCAGCTTCATCTAGGGGTAAATTCTGGTACCATTGGGAAGCTTTCCCATCAAAGTGCATGGTGGCTAATGTAGCCTTTTGATCATCAGGTACATTAGTTACCATTCTAAAATAACTTTGACATTTTAGAATCCATGCCCTAGGTTGTTCCCCATCAAATCTAGAAAAATCCAATTTTGGAAAGTGTGAGGTTGAGTTTCTACCTGTGTCATGCCATTCTCTGGTGGAAATCATCTGGTGAGGCCTAGGTTGGTTGGTCACACTCTGGACTCCCTGATTTGGGCTGTCCAAGATAGAACTCTCATTAGCCACGCTCTTCCCCTTGTCCATGTTTGATAGTTGCAGTTGAATGGAGCCCAAGGTGTTGGCCAGATTATCAAATTTTCCATTAACTCCCTGTATGAAACCTCTCAGTTCATCATTAGCCTTGGTGATTTGCTCCTGCATCTTTAGCTCAGTTGATTCCCTTTTTAAGGCTTCTGCTTTTAATACTTGATCTAATAATTTTTGTTGTTCTTGCAGCTCGCGTAGTCTGGTGCCCTCCGCCATTTTCAGAACCTGGGCTCTGAAATACCAAATGTTGTAAACAGTTGGGAAATGTCCTTGTTGTAGATTTGTATAATATGTATATTGGGATTGTAAATCGATAATAAAGATTTATTCTTGATAATAAGAAAGGGAAAGGAATTGTAGAGAGAAATGAGGGAGATATAGAGAAAGTAGAGGGATAGACAGCTAATTCATTTCTTCCTAATAAAGTTCATAAACCTGGTATTTATAGTCCAGGTGCTTACATCATGATATTAAAACCCTACATATAAAGCATATGCTATTTCCTGAAATACTGAACTGGGCTATTAGGAATTGGGCCTCTTCAAGGAATTACTTAAACTCATAATTAAAGACGGATTCCACTTCTTCAGCCCAGTAGTGGGTCCGACCCGACGTTCTTTTCCCTTCTCACCTCTTCTCTCGATCAAAAATCCCCAATTCATAACCCCTTCAAGATTCGATTTTTCTTCGACACGAACCCCACTCCCAAAGTCCTCCAATTTGCCCCCAATTTCTGCCATGTCCACGACATTACCGTCTCCGTCTGTTCCAGACAGATCAGATTCTGATTCTGAGGACTTTGATTCAAGTAAGTTTATCTCTGCTCTTCACCAAAATCAATTCAAGATTGTTGTTGGTCACTCGTTGATTTCCAAGCGTTGTTTGGTTAAGTCCGATATAGAGGGAACTGGTGTTGATTCTCTATTGCATGATCTTCGATTAGAGAAATCTACTTTTTCTGCTCCTTTTATTACTGCTGTTGTGCATGAATTTTATGCCAACTTGTCTAAGCGTATGCGTGATGCTTCCTATGAGCATGTTTTTTCTGTGTTTGTGCGGGGTTATTGTATTACTTTTTCCCCTGTTGTGATCAATGATTTTTTAGGTCGTGAGAACCTTGTTGCTCCTACACCTGTTTTTGATCTGAATGAAGTGGTGTCGGAATTGACTGGAGGAAGTCGGGCGGTTTGGTCCTCGGGGCGTGCGTTGTTAGCGTCTAATCTGAGTATGAAGTACTCAATACTTCACAAGGTTGCTGTTCGAAATTGGTTGCCCAGTACTCATGATTGTACTGTTGGCAAGTCCATGGCTTTGTTGCTGTTGACCGTAGGCACTCGTAGTGAGTTTAATCTTGGCCTACTGATCTTTGAGGATGTCATTGCTTATGCCGAATCAACTCGTACCCAGGAACCTGTTGGCTATCCTGGCCAAATTTTTAGCATCATAATGGCCCAGCATGATGTTGTGTCTGCAAATGATGTGTATGCGCCTGTTGCGCAACCTTTGTCAATCAGTCACAAGCTATTTTCGTCCTAGCATGCTCCGGATGTTCCTTCCCGTGATGCTGTTGAAAGTTCGAGACCTGTGCCACCATCTGTCCGAGACAGATCTGCTGCCTCTTCTGCTGTCACTTCTGTTTTCTTTGACAGGCATATCAAGTCTCTGGAGCGTGAAGTTGTGTTTCTGAGCAAGTCCATTCGGACTTTCAAGACCAGGAAATAGGAGTTGGAGGCCTTGCTGATTGATCTCCGGGCTCGAGCCCTTAGCCTTGCCTCGCTGCTTGACGTGCCGAGTGCTTCCTCTGTTCTTGCTGCTGATAAGCCGGCTGCTGCTGATGCCGATGATGATGATGATGTTGCTGCCTCCCCGGCCTAAAGTTTGGTGTTTGCCGTTTCTGGCAACAATTAAGGGGGAGAAGAATGTTGGTGCACAAAGGCCACAGTTGGATGAAGGATGGTCTGTTGCTAATGCGATGGTCTGTTGTTGATGCTGCTATGAGCATGTGCTCATTTTTTTTTTAATATTTGATGATTTATGAACAAACAATTTTATTGGGGATGTTGTTTACCCCACCTTATTTTTGTTGGTCTGTACTATATTTTTGATCAACGGACAATGCAGTTCTACACTGCGAAACAATGCTCTGATCATGATGAACGCACTCCCAGTTCAGATTCAGGGGGAGTGTGCTTGTAACTGTCTCTGACAGTTTTTAAATATATCACTCTTTTTGATATATTGTTGATCTGCGAAGGTTATTCAAGTGTTGTGCAGATCGTGATGATAATTGCCGACCATAAACGCCAAAGGGGGAGATTGTTAGTGCCATCGTCATGCACTTAGTTTGTGTTGTTGAATTGGCGAGATATGTTTGACAATGTGTGCCTGGGTATGTCCCACGAAGATTTGTTTTCCGCTGTGCAAGAAAAGAAATAACAGTTGGTGAACTGTTCCAGAGTATGTCCCAGATAGAACCTGGGACACTCTATTTATGGAAGTTTCCTTGTAAGAAAGATCTTGCGCCAAACCAGTTTGGAAGGTCAAGATAGATTCATTTTACTGCCTTGTGGTGTAGATCCGGTGCTGAATTAACCCTCCTACAAATGGGAAGTATCTACACACCTTTGGAAGGCCACAAACCACTTACCTAGTTGGCGGAAAGCAAGAGATTGACGCCAAGCTGAAGTGAAGACTATATATGAAGACCGATTTGTGCAGCAATCGGTACCACTAATATTTTGTTTAGATTCTAATGTTAGAATCAGATTGTGGTCGTTTTTGTAACTAGTAGTTGTTCATTAAAACGTTCAACGTGATAGACTAGTTCTGAGTGTTTACGAGTGAAACACGTGAGGGATTTTTTATATCCGTTTTGTACGCAATCTCGGGAGAGATTGTAAGTTGAAGTCGTGGGTAACTAGAGGGAGTCTAGCATCATGGTTGTGAGGGGATCTTACAATTTTTGACTAGCGAAAGAGTTCGTAGAGAAGAACGAGTAGCATAAGGCAGGAGGGTTGTATGTATAATATCCCTAATACACTCGACGAAGGAGTACCAGTCGAATCTTCAAGTTTGGGAGAAATCCCCCCAGAGTAGGTTGGTTGAACCGAACTGGGTTATCATCTCGTGCTTTTTACTGCTTTATTTATTTATGTTCTTGCATCTGTCCCACACATATCACAGAACAGTTTTTAAGCAGTTTACTAAAAACGTTTAAAGCACGGATTACAGTTTTTCACTTATATTTAATTATATCCTAAGTTTATTGGATATTAGAAATTAAATAAATTAGCAGGCCAATTTAATATTCTTCTAGATCCCTGTTGTAGCCCAATATGACTTTAATGGACTGGAGATGGAAAAATGGATAGAGGCCCAAGCCCAGTAGGGTTAGGACACTTAATTTTTGCCCACCCCCTTATATATAAGAGGGTGGGGAACGAAAATTTAAGGTTAATCATCAGCTTCTCTTGTGTTCTCTTTATCTCCACAGATTCCATACCGATCTAGTAGATTTCAGCCCACCCTGAAACTAGATTCAGTCCGAAAATACAACAGAAGATGAAGGAGTGGAATATCACTGTGGGGCGCTAATTTTTATACATACAACAGCAAGATTAGACCTTTAATCTTGTCCTCAACCCGTCGTTTAATTTGTAAGTCGTTTTTCGATTTCTATGTTTCCACTTTAGTATAATCGATTAAACCGGCTATGCATGTTAATTGAACTTGGTTAATTAAAACATATGTGCTGCACAAAATTATGATCTACATGACATTATGATTAATGAACATACAATTAGATCAGCGGTGGTTCAATTCGAAAAAACCCCAACACAATGAACTCTTTTCTCTGAACACTAAGCTTTTTAAACAAACATCTGTCTGTAAATATTATTTTTGATTTGCCTTACGTGAAGGCAAAAGTGATGGACAACTTGGCTTTTTTGCCAAATTTAATTTTGACGCCTTGATCGTCTCACTTTGCGTGTGCCCAAGTTATGTGTTTTGCTTTAATTTGATTTTTTGAGATGATGCAAGCTGCAGGGGTCCGGATATATGTGTGGAGTAGGAGTTAGATAAAACAAATAACGATAGTCTTGAGAGTACCTTTTGAAATCGTAGCTAGGACTTGTGAATCATTCTTATATTCTGAGTCGAGTGTCGAGACCTTTTTTATTTGACTTCAGGAATCAAATTTACCTTCGAAGTTGAGTTGGAGTTTTTCATGTTTAGGGCCTTGTTGGGACCCCTGTGCTTGGGGTTATGTTAGTTACTCCGACGCTTAAGTTAGTAAACAAATCTTAAATAATAAGAATTTGAAAGGTAAATAAAGAACGAATACATTACTCTTTGGTCGTGAGGCCGACTTTGGGGTCAGAACTCTGTTGTCTTCTTGAGGGTTGAGACCCCTGTGCTTGGGGTTCTGTTAGTTACTCCGACGCTCAAGTCAGTAAACAAGTCTTAAAAAGGAATAAAAGAAAAAAGAGAAAATGATATTAGGAGCTCTAGAAGTGATAGTATTTTAAATGTAACACGTTTCAGCTATTGGCTACGGGTTGACCTTTCTTAGTTTGAAGTTTATAAGCTCCCTTTTTTACGACCTTTTCGATCTGGTATGGGCCTTTCTAGTTTGGTTCCAATTTTCTGGCTCCACTTTCCTTCGTATTTTGGAACACTTTTCTGAGTACCCAATCTCCGATTTGGAATGTTCGAAGCCTTGTATTTTTGTAGAAGTGTCGGCTTATCATCTATTGGTATGCCGCTATTTTCATTACCGCCTGATCTCGGAGTTCATCAATCGAATAGAGGTTCACCTCGAATTCCTTACTATTCGATTGATCAGACCATTCCGTTCGGGCTGTACCAATATTTGCTTCAGCAGACAACACATCTTCCGACCCATATGTTAGGGCAAATGGGATCTCTCCCGTGTTTGTCCTTGAGGTTGTTCTATAAGACCACAGAACTCCTGGGAGTTGCTGGACCCATTGATTTTTATGTTCGGATAGTCTTTTCTTTAGTGTGTTTAGAATTATCTTGTTTGTGGCCTCTACTTGACCATTTGCTGCGGGGTACCTCGGGGTAGAAAACGAGAGCTTGATGTTCTATTCTTTGCAGAAGTCTTGGAATCTCGTACTTATGAATTGGGATCCGTTATCTGTCATGATCTCTCTGGGAACTCCGAACCTACATAAAATATGTTTTCATAAAAAATTTTGTACCTCTATGTCTCTGACCCATGCGAAGGCTTCGACCTCGACCCACTTGGTGAAGTAGTCTGTTAGTACCAAAATATAGCATTTCTGATTTTTCCCTTTAGGTAGTGGTCCAACGATGTCCATCCCCTATTTTATGAAGGGCCACGAGATGGCTACTGTGTGTAGAGGCTCTTGAGGCATGTGGTTCGTCCGTCTGAACCTCTGACATCGGTCATATGCTTTGGCGTAGCTCTTTACATCTATTCTCATAGTCGGCCAGTAGAACCTGATCGTTAGAGCTCGGATGGCCAGGCTTCTGTATCATGAGTGGTTTCCGCATTCGCCTCCATGAAGCTCACTTAGGATGTATTTAGCCTGTACGGGACTAACACATTTCAGGTAAGGCCTTAGAAATGACTTTCTGTATAGGGATCCGGTGATCATGGTAAATTTTGGAGCATTGGCCTTAATCCGTCTTGCCTCGAGGGCGTCTTTGCAGAGCTCATTCTCTGCTATATATCTAATGAGTGGGGTCATCCAGTCTGCACTTTTCTCAATGGGTAGAATTTCTGATCATTCTTCTTTCCATACGGCTGGCTATTTTTCATATAACACTGGAATGTTTTTGGCTTCGGTAGTCTTGATTGTTGATCCTAAATTATCCAAGGCATCGGCGTGCTTCTTTTGCAGCTACTTCTGTTGCTATGGCGAGGTAAGCGATTATTCTTGAATCTTTTGCCTGGAATTCTCCTTCGAACTGGTTTATTAATTGAATTCGAATTTTTTTGGCTCCAAGGTCGCTAGCTAAGTTTAATCCTGCGATGAGGGCTTCGTATTCGGCTTCATTATTGGTTACTTTGAATCCCCACCGGATTGAATCTGTTATCAACCTGGAGTGCTCCTTTCTCTTGAGCTGGGTGGTTGATCTTTAAGGACTGTACTGAGAAGTTTTGCTCTTGCTGGAATTCTACGTCAGCTTAGCAGCTTGCTTGACTTGAAGCACGCCTTCTCAGTATGAGACTTTTTGCACTTTGAGAGATGAGCTTTAAGCTAGAGAGAGAGAGAGAAGAAGAAGAAATAGCTCGTTCTGCAAAATAGCAAAGTTAGATTGGCGAAAGTCTTGGCCAAAATTGATTTTACCCTCTTTAAAAAGATGAGTGAATTTTGACTATTATGAACGGTAATATTTAGAAATCACCGAAAGCAATTTAATGCTTGTAGCCGTTTTGAAGCCCTTTTTAATGAACTAGCCGTTTTGACTTTAATATTCCCTGCTCTCAGATCATCAGAATCTTATAAAGATTTGCTGATAAGATCTTCATTAACTCCTTGTCAGTAGGAGCGGGTGATTCAGCTGATGGGCTCTCAGCTATTTCAACTTTCGGCTCTGAGATTGTTCAATTGGCAGATCTTCAGCTGCCTTGAGCTTCCACCATGATGTAGTCTGGTTAAGCTGACTTTTCAGCTTCCAATTCTAGACTTATCAGTTGGCTACTGTTTGAGCTTTTACCTTTTCTTTCTCTGAACTGATCTATAGTCAGTTGAGTGAAGGCTCAAAGTATTCAGAGCAATTTTATCAGTAAACTGATCTTTGATCAGTTTCGAATTGGCTCTGATTGATCTCTGATCAGATTTTCAGCTTTCAATCTGACTCTGTTCATCAGTCTATCCTGGCTTTTTGTTAAGACTGATGATCAACTCATCTGTGAGTGCCTACCAGTCTCCAAGGATCCCTTCCCTCTTTACAGCTTTTCCCAAGCTTGAGAAGTTTACTCTGACTGGTCTGATCAAGGTAACCTGCAAGCTGATTGACCATGCTTCTGAATAGCTGTCTCTCATCTCAACTCGAAGTCTTATTTGGTCATTATCCTTGATTTCCAACTTTATCATAACCTGCAGTTTTTCATTAAATCATCACTCATGTTTTGACATTTCTTCAAAACTGTCATTTGGGATTTTCCCAACAATTTTCCTAACAATTTCTGCCTTTTTGATGATGTCAAAACCAGCTGATTTGATGATGGAAAAACTATACAAGGTTATCATTCATGAATGAACATCAGAGCCTGTACCAGTTCTGGTGACAAGGCTGAAAATAGACTTTGTTCATAAGAACAGTCTCAGATGCCTGTAGCTTTTGAAAGCTAACATTTTATTCATTCATGAGTATCAATGCTTTGATAAAAATATCAGATCTTTGATAAATGATGAGTTATCAGAGTGATGAAGCTTTTCATTAATATGTGAGCTGAACGAGTTTCATCTATAAGGTATTAGAGTTTTTCTGAATGAGAAATACAGTAAAAAAATGACCTTCAGATATCTGATTACTCGTTTGCACAACTTGAGAAACTTCAAATATTTCAGTTCTAAACACAGTTCAATTCTGATTATCATGCGAATTAACTGATTTTTGAGCACATGCAAAGCCTTAATCTATTCAAAGGGACAATTCAGCATGATCAGAAAATTTTGTATTATAAACAAAAGAGCATGTTTTAGAAACTAAATGAGCATGGAAGATGAAGAATTATAGGAAGTAAAAGAGAGAGAATATCAGAGTTGATATTTTAAACTTCCTTTTTCAGTTGGAACTTTTCACCACTTAGTTCCGTCTTCTCTTACTCGATTTTCCATTTTCAAACTGGCAGGGAGATATGTTGGGTATGCTGTGAATACCCCATTCTTGCTGTTGACTCAGCTAAGCATTCTCCCAAGTCCAATGGTGATCTTGAGCATGGCAACGCTCAAGTTGGACTTTCCCCTCATGTATAGCTTCCCCCTGACGGGTAGCTTCCCTTTCGTGAGCAGCTTTTCCCTGAAAGACAACTTGCCTTTGAAGTTGTACCTATTTCTGGACTTCTCTTTGGATCTCATCCCAAAGAGTTATATCACCTTACCAGAAATCATATGTTGGAACATATATTTTCCATCATCAATATATCCTTCCCCCTTTTGGCATCATCCAAAAGGGCGAGTTGATGGAAGTCATAATAAGGTAATGATAACTGTGGCAGAGGAGAGAAAGAAGATGCCAGTAGGTTATTGGTGATAAGGGGATAAGGGGAGCTTGGAGTGCAAAGACAGGAGCGGACAGCCATAGATGAGACTTATCTTTTGCCATCAGCTGGTCAAGATCTGAGAAGTATAGATGATCTTGCCAAGGAGAAGGAGCTGATGTGATTTCGAGAAGTGGCTGTTCCGGAATTGTGATAATGGTATTCTCTTGAAGAGGAGTTGCAGACGAGTGTGAGGGCTCATGTTTAGGAAGGGGTGCATCATGAGGCACCAAGGTTTGGAGTCTCTGAATCATGGAATCCATGATTTCTGGGACTGATGGAGGCATATTAAGCAGATGGTTCATCCAGCTTCGGCTCCATCCATCTTCCTCAATCCAGTATGAGTAGCCTCTTTTGTCTACCATCATCAACATGGTGGCATCATCTACCTGGTATCTCCAGTGGTGATACTCGAGATATCTTCGAAGGTGTTCGAAGAGAAAGGGACTGTGCTCCCTTATATTACCAAAGCAACTATTTAGTTGCTGGTCAAGGATTGTGTTGAAGCCTTCTTCCAAAAATTCTGGGGCAGCGACATAAGGAGGTTCGCTAGTTGCAGGGGCAGTAGACTCATGATTTTGAGAACAGGACCTACACTGAAGAACGAATGTTTTCTCAGCAGGAGGAAAAAATGCAAGAATCATTTCCATACTATTCAATTTTGAGTATTAAAGTAAATATTAAGTCGGAAATAAAATTCTTATCTTAGGATTCTAATTCCTTTCCTTTTACTAATAAGGAAGGAGAAACGTCTCCAAAGATCTCAGTCAAAGCAGGTATATGCCAAACATGAATTAGAATCCCCTTTTTTTATGGAATTTGTTAATTGTTGGGTAATTTGCCGAAGAAAAAACTACTCGAATAAAGGGGTGAATTAATACAAATACAGATCAAACTAACGACATTGAGGAATATCCAGAAAGGCATTTCAGGAATCGGGCTGATTCTATCTTTGTTCCTTACTCCTGGGTGACTGATAGCGAAGTAGTACCGTGAGGGAAGGATGAAAAGAACCTCCATCGGGGAGTGAAATAGAACATAAAATCGTAAGCTCCCAAGCAGTGGGAGGGGCCAGGGCTTTGACCGCGTGCCTGTTGATGAATGAGCCGGCGACACATAGGCAGTGGCTTGGTTAAGGGAACCCACTGGAGCCATAATGAAAGCGAGTCTTCATAGGGAAATTTTCACTGCCTATGGACCCGAACCTGGGTGATCTATCCATGACCAGGATGAAGCTTTGGTGAAACTAAATGGAGGTCCGAACCGACTGATGTTGAAGAATCAGCGGATGAGTTGTGGTTAGGGATGAAATGCCACTCGAACCCAGAGCTAGCTGGTTCTCCCCGAAATGCATTGAGGCGCAGCAGTTGACAGGACATCTAGGGGTAAAGCACTGTTTCGGTGCGGGCCGCAAGAGCGGTACCAAATCAAGGCAAACTCTAAATACTAGATATGACCTCAAAATAACAGGGGTCAAGGTCGGCTAGTGAGACGATGGGGGATAAGCTTCATCGTCGAGAGGAAAACAGCCTGGATCACCAGCTAAGGCCCCTAAATGATCGCTCAGTGATAAAGGAGGTAGGAGTGCAGAGACAACCAGGAGGTTTGCCTAGAAACAGTCACTCTTGAAAGAGTGCGTAATAGCTCATTGATCGAGCGCTCTTGCGCCGAAGATGAACGGGGCTAAGCGATCTACCGAAGCTATGGGATGTAAAAATACATCGGTAGGGGAGCGTTCCGCCTTAGAAGGAAGCCTCTGTGTGAGCAGTAGTGGACGAAGCAGAAGCGAGAATGTCGACTTGAGTAACGCAAACATTGGTGAGAATCCAATGTCCCGAAAACCTAAGGGTTCCTCCGCAAGGTTCACCAACGAAGGGTAAGTTAGGGCCTAAGATGAGGCCGAAAGGCATAGTCGATGGACAATAGGTGAATATTCCTGTACTACCCCTTGTTGGTCCCGAGGGATTTCACTTAAATGTATACGGTTCCATTGCGTGTGCTCGGGGTAGAAGTTTTATATAAATGTATCGCCATGCTATTAAGTATTTTTATTTAAGTTCTTTTCTTTCTAAGAGGTGGAATAGAATAACCCGGTTGAAGGATAATGATCATACATCTGTAATGCATTATATGTCCCATAATGGGTCCCATTCTTCTACCCTTTCCTGGAAGTCGATGACTATTCATAGCTATTACCTTGACACCAAAGAAGAGTTCGACCCAATACTTTAGTTTTGTCCTAGTTGATCCTGATTCGACATTAGAAGTATATTGATTTTTCCTTAATAACCGAATACTTTTGTCTGTAAATACTGCATATTTGATTTCATCCATAAATCGATTTTCTTCCCTATGAGTTCTAGTCTCAATAAGAATGCTATTTCTTACTGTTCATATATTATTATATGAATATACCACACCAATTCATTATGTGTGGGTGATGAGATTCCATTGAAGCAGAGCCAATTCCAATAGACTTATTGGAGAGTCCCATTGGCGTGCATCCAGTAGGAATTGAACCTACGAATTTGCCAATTATGAGTTGGGCGCTTTAACCATTCAGCCATGGACGCTTAGCGGGGATCCTCGTACATGGTGAATAACCAAATTCCAATTGAAATGAAATCTTTAGGATAAATCAATGCAATTTAGGAGGCATCAATGAAAGGACATCAATTCCAACCTTGGATTTTAGAATTGCGAGAGATATTGAGAGAGATCAAGAATTCTCACCATTTCTTAGATTCATGGATCCAATTCAATTTAGTGAGGTCTTTCATTCACATTTTTTTCCACCAAGAACG